>JAIUSX010000977.1:6250000-7500000 GCA_026573805.1 Hesperophylax magnus | reverse complement strand
CAATTATAACAGATTTACTATAGGCGCTTCATAGGCCCTTCGTACATGGAGATACTTACAAGCTACGCGACTGTAACGCAACCACAAGAAGCCCACTGATATGCTACTCTTTAATGCCGGTTTCCGTAGGCGGCTCTAAAATTCTACAAATGAAAAACCCTGCCATCTCTGGGATGCTACTTTGCCACAGAGGCCGTCAAGTTGTTATTTTGCTAAGATCATTATCGTTTTGCAGGAAGGCATCATTAAAATAAACATGACACTGCAACTATTCACTGCAAATCGCTTGCATCAGATGCATCGCTTCTAGGTAACTTATCTTCTTCCTTCGCGTGCTGCATTTTCCTTATGCGATAATTAATCCGATATAATGCACGCCTTGCCACCAGCGTGTGAAAATTTCTGGTAACCAAAAAAAGCGACTTTTCTACATTCGTTTTAATTAGAAACAACCTTAGGATTAATAAATAAATCAAAATCAGGAATTCAGCATTATGTTATAATATTATCGCATACAACGACAAACTCTCTTATCCTTGACGTTTCTCATACCCTAATGGAGGCTGTACTAAACGATAATGGGTATATATATAGCTAAACGTCACAAAGTTCATAAAACTGGGAAGACTTCGGTGGCTAGGTCATGTGGAGAGAATGACCGAGCATCAAGAACCAAAGTCCCTGCTGAGCTCAAGACCGATAGGGAGAAGGAGCGTGGGAAGGCCAAGGTTAAGATGGAGCGACAACGTCCTCAAAGATTTGTCTGCCTTGGAGCTTCGAAACTGGAGAGAGCTGTCGCGGGACCGAGATGAGTAGAGGAAGACTCTTGAGGAGGCCAAGACCCACCAGGGGTTGTAGAGCCAAAAGTGATGATGATGATGATGATAACTCAACACAGTGACAATTCAACACACAAGATAAAAAAAGTGATTATAAAGTCATTAGAAACGATGAAAAAAAATTTTTTTTTAACCTAACCTACATAACCCATTATTTTACAAGCAATAATTGTTCGCCTGAAACACTCATCCACATTGAAAAATCTCCTGATAAAAGATACATGACGCCAACGGGACAACGGTCCCGTTGGCGTCATGTATCTTTTATCAGGAGATTTTTCAATGTGGATGAGTGTTTCAGGCGAACAATTATTGCTTGTAAAATAATTGTTACCCTTTGTGCTATGCATAAAAAATCTTGTCTTAAAAACATTAGTTTGCCAAAAAAATAATAACTACATAACCCAGTTAATAAAGTTTTTGTTTCATCACTTTCCATGACTTTATATAACTTTTTAAAGATGTGATGAATTATCATTGTGATGATTTATCCGGTTACCAGCGTGCTTATAACGTGATCTGTCATAGGGCTTATGGTCGTTCCTGCATAATTCAGCGACTTTCGATCGTTAATGCATATTTTGGTAATGATAGTGCATATTTCACCATTTTGATAGTGCATCAGCCAGATCACTTATATTATGCACGAAGTATTCTCAGTAGTGAATCCCTTTTCCATCAATTAAATTTTCAGTATTCCACGTCCCCAGTCTACGACTGCAGTCGGGTAGCAATGTAACTCGATGTTTTATCTTAGAACAAAAAATTAGGCCTACAAATTTAAAAAAATATGTATGTCCAATAGACACTTTACAGCCTTAATGAAAAACGTTGTGTAAATATTACGCGGTGTGTAGGGTAAGAGCAGTGAACAGCTTGACTTATTACAGTGGCGTTTGTTTGGTTAAAACGGTCTTAAACGAGGCTTAAGGCCGGCTTTACTGCACCAACGGGCGCATACTAAAATGCATATACCTACTGAATTATAATGTTTATATATTTGAATGTAAATAATAAAACGTATATACCTACTTTATTTGTCACCGAAACAAATCATCATTAAAATCGTAAACACACAGAAATGCACTTAACGGTTGTAAGACATTGTAACACCACTGTACAGGTTGGAGCAACTTGTATTCCGTTGCGAAATTACGATAATGGAGTTTGTCCTGCTTACGATTCAAGTTGGATGAAATTGAAACACGTCCGTGCAGAATATGGAAGCACTAGGCACAGATTGACCAGTCACCTGGCGTAATCGTATGCACCTTGCTCTTGCTAAGTAATGAGACATTCCGACACAACAATAATGATATGCAATAAATTCTAGTTCAATGGCGTTGCACAAATGATGATTCCTTTTTTAGATGCACTTCATGACGAGAGTCAAATCCAAATGCTGACTCTCGTCAGCAATTGGATTTTGAATGCTGCCTCTCGTCATGATCTTATATCGTTTAATCAAGTATTTGATACACTATGTATCTTTCTTTGCCATGTCTTTCTCGTGTCAATCGAGAATTTCGGTTGAAATGGCTTAAGCTATATATCTGCGGTTTTCTTAAAAAAGGGCCCTGTGTAGAATTACTCTTTTTAGCAAGTTTTAATTTAAAAAAGGCGATTTATTAGTGTAACATTGGACCACGAAAATATAAAAAACCTTTTTCGGAATCAAAACGTTCGTTTGTATTTGAATTTAGTTGTCTTCCGAAAGAATTCGAAATGTAAACCAATATTGAGGCGAAGTCGCAAAACATATATATGTATTAACATCAACCCTTTTAGAAGCAAGCCACAGATTTACTTATGCAACTATAGACTCTTGATTACAATCGAAAGTCTCTACATAAAACAGCTATTTAATTAAACACATTACCTTTTTTCTTCTTCTTAATCCTTCGTAGTGTAAGCGAAATTGAAAAAAGTGATAGGTAAGGAAGAAATTTTCAGAGACTAAAAAAGGCATTATCCGTATATTGTTGTCAATCAACTCTATTAATATCTAAGTTAAAGCGTTTATTATCTACAAATGCAACCGTATTAGGGGCCAAAGATCAAAAGATCACCCCGCGCAGACTAACAAAGGAAAATAGATGCAGAGTTTTTAATTGGCGGACTGTGTAACTGTGAAGTCATTATTTCGTCCAACTGTTTCATTCCCCGCATGCAGCCCACGTAGGTATAATAACAATATCATATTTTAATTTTGCTTAGTGCAATGCACTTTAATTCTCACGAAAAAACACAACCAACATTCAACACACGTCGCATGCAGTCAGTGATGCATTCGGAGCTCAAACTAGTACCAAATTACCGGTCATTTTCATGCGGAGAAGTAAAATATTGTCCGGACATTGATTAATGTTCTACTACGATAATGTAATCAGACAATGTGATATTTTTATAAAAGTGTAATCCAACATTGCGTACAAGCATGTTAGTATTTTACTCAGATTTTATGCGATGCATTTCGATAATGTCTTAAATAGGAATGATATTTCGTGATAGTTATTATGTTACGGATGATAATTAAAAATACTTATTTCGGTGTTGTGTGTAACCACCGTTCAGTGAACTTTAGAATTTTTCAAAATTGGAACTGATTGAATTGGACTGGAGGTAATATTTAAATCCAATCAGCCTCCCACCAAGGCGACGGGACGCTGAAGCAATACTGTACTGATAAACTGTGCGCAAATCTGCAATTACTAAAATTTATTCTAAATCGTACTAATGCTATACTACACTCTTAGTGTCTGTATTTTGATCCACAGTAACATTTTCAAATACAAAAAAAAAACAGTATTAGATCATTTGATGAATCCGTCAAGATTTCCGAAAAGTGTGAAGAAAATCGACACAGATGTGGGTACGAATTAAACATCGCACCATAACCCATGAATGATAGCAATAAGTGCGTAGCTTCACTTCGCTACTGACTTGTACGGAATTGTAGGTGCCTACTGTAGGAATAATTATAAGGATAATTGTACCGAGTCACGCTACATCAATAGGTGAGGAAGGTGAGCATTAGGTAGGGTAACGTCGTACACTTGACCGCGAACTGAGGTCGTTCAACCGCAAGTTAAGCCGAACAGATCGTCACCGGCCGACCACACCATAACACCCGACACCCAAACAATGGCCAGTTTACGCGTGTCTGGTGTCCATTCAATCATAGGAATATTAATCTAATTTGGAAAAGGTAGACTGGACGCTAATGGTCCTCCAAGTATAAGGAGCAGTGACGAAGATCTGCGGTCGGTCTGTCGATCTTCGAAGTCTGAGAGATGGAGCAATGGAAACGAATGAAAAATTGATAAATTGAAGACATATTAACTCTTTTTCACCACATTATTAGATACAAAAATCTATTTCCTGATATATTTTTATTAAAATCCAATTATATCGGAACACGCGTTCAAGCACCTGCATCTGCCTTGATTATGCCTTATTAGGGTTTTTAGTAACGCGTGTTCCGACATCGTGATAATACATTCGTATCTTACTAAAAAAATATTAGGAAACCTAACAATTCTTTCTTTAAGGGCCTGCAATCCCGTTTTAAACCGGATCACGAATAATTTGAAGATATTCTTAATAAATTAGCAATATATATTATCAGTAAGTTTTCTCCGTGTAGTTACAAACTATTTTTTTTTAATTTAACAATAAACATGCAAAGCCCAATGACCAAATAAAATATCAAAGCTATGTTCTTTATATAATATATTTTTAATATAATATATTTATAATTATATTTTCATATTATAAAATGAAGGCCTCAGCACGGGCAAGCCACCCAGTGAGGCCAAGATTACTGGAAAACTTTGAAATTTAAAAAATATTGTACCAAATAAAAAAAAATAAAAATAAAATAAGCGAAGTAAAAGGCTAGCAGTTAATAATTATAAAATTATTAACTTGTTGAACTCCTATTGCAGATTCAACTATAACATAACTACATAATAGCAAGAAAAATAATTAGCATAAGTAATGATATTTATTTAATATATGTACTAATACATGGTGTCCGGAAACTCGTAGTACAAGCGGGAAACTGGTGAATCTACATCACATTTGGAGTCGATTTTGTTGTATAATTTTTTTTGATTTGAGCTTTCGTTTTCGAGTAAATCGAGTCAGAAGTAGATTTTTTTTTGATCAAATTCTTATAAATTATTACTGAAGATCAAAGTACCCAACTAATTAAAACTATTTAAAAATTTAAAAGTAAAACAAATAATGACGAAAAAATTTGAACCCTGAAATAGCCGAAAAATATTTTTTTTTGGTTTTTTTTTTTTATAAAAATGCTCAAATCAAAAAACTTTATGTTTATTTGGGTTCCCCGTGTGGTATACATTCTCCAGTTTCCGGCTTGTACCACGAGTTTCCGGACACCATGTATATTATTATATTTCTGCATTATGTAAATTTTCAACTTATATTCTGTCTGTAAAAGTCCTATGGGCGTTCAATAAATACATAAATATATTTTTAAAATTCAATAAATTCATGCACAAAAATTAGAGTTTCCCTATTTCGAACCTTTAATGTTAAACTGATATTTTCGTCATGCGTACAACATCATTATCTTCACAAGAAAGACGACAATAATAGGTACATATTCAAAGTGTTCCGGTTGAAAGTCAAATGAATAGATTAATCTTGAACGAATTATGTCTAAACGTTAAAATTACTAAATCGAATCAAACAAATTAATTCACACCGAAGAACCGAACTTCAAACCACAAACAATAATTTAACCTTGAAAATCAGAAAATGCGATTAAGAAACAATCGAAAAATTAATTACTACTAATAACGCAATCATCAGGAATGCAACCCACTTGTGATGACCTACATTCACTGAATAACAAATGTATAAATAATATATGCACGATTTGTTAGCGCATATTATTATACTTGGCATTAAATTAATTAAAAACATTCCCCCGCATTAACTGCTTTCGCTTCTTCGAAATTCGCGCATATCGTTCGTAACGCCTTGCTAGCTTTGTGTTCTACATCAGAATGCATGCAATATTATTATTTGTTCACTTTCCATCACGCCAAGTCTGCGAGGGAGTATACAGTAAACACAAACAACACGAACAACAGAAGCGAATCTTCTCACTTTTCAATTATAAAGGCGGAATGTTTTTGATAAGGAGAATAATAATTAGATTCCTACAGCGCGTAGAATTGTCGGTTTGAGAATGGTTTCGGAATGGGAAACATCCGCCACGTGTATTCAATTAAATAACCCAGCTTCTCTAAATATTATAAAACAAAGTCGCTCTCCGCGTCTGTCTATTCGCGCGCTTAGTTCTTCTAAACTACGCAACGTGTTTTGATAGCGTAGAATTTCTTCCGGAAAGTTTAAATACATAATACATGCACATTATATTTATAGAAAGTAGAGAAGAGAAGAGGTTTATATTGTTTAGATATTTTCGGGCGCTTACATTGCTAACGCTGCCCAAACCTTATCAGATACATCAAAATAATGTACTATGGAATTGTTTATCTCAAAAAGGCCTTCAGAAAAGTCCAGCGTGGTATATGTCTATCTCCTAAGGATGACCCCCAGCAACGCCTGGTACACGTCAGCTAGATATTAAATACATATGCTTAGCTTTATTATGTGGGTATACTCGGGGATATTTTGTGAGTGAGTGCGTATGGGCTTTAATGTCGAAATAAATGTAACATGTCTGTTAGCTTTTTTCTAGAAAGATTTACAACTAACTAATGAACCATCACGCTGAGCAGTCGATTGAATCAGCCACGAACTCGTGATTGATTTATAATTTATTAACTTGCAATCATTGATAGGGAAAAGAGAAAAGAAAACATATATATCCAAAGCATAACCTAGAAATTCTGTTATAATATGTGTAACTCTAAAGATTTCACAGGTTCAAAATAGGCGAGGTATGCCAAACAGCTCTGCCCTGACAAACAATTTTTGATGAAATCAAATTCATATATCTAAACGTTACATACATGTTTTCTTTGAAGGTGCTGTGTGGAGATCTTTTTTAGGAAAGGAAAGAGTGATTTTGGGTGTTTAGGAGACCCTTGTAGTAGGAAGGAAGAAAAAAAGACCAACAGTTAAATTTAACTTATTTATTTATTATATATATATACGCCTAAAAAGGCTTTTACATAGAAGTGATACATGATGCAGTACAATAAGAGAATATGTATTATACAGGAGATATTGACAGTAAATAGATGTAATCCATTTTAAAGAAGGTAAAAAATACACACTTGTAAAATTGTGATTACAAGTATAATGAGAAAATATTAAAAAATATGAAGCAATATTAGTAAAACGTAAGAGTAACATAAAGTAAAAAAGAAATTAAAACAACACTACATATAAAACAAATCATTAAAACTAATTTACCAAAGCTACTCTAATTTGTAGGATTCAACAAAGTGTTGGTGTAGATTATGCTTAATTCTATATATGGAGTCAATAAATAAGTCAATAACACCCCCATACTTGTTGCCCAGATCATGCATCCTATTGGTCAGTCAGTGTGTCTGATAGTTGGTCGAGTATGTATTACAGAAGAATGTTATATTTTGTCTTGTATTCCTAGTCGGCACATGTAGTTTAATAGTGGCAAGGATGGCAGGACTATCAATTAAGTTGTTAATGACTCTGTGTAACACAACCAGGTCTGAAATAATTCTCCTGTCAGACAGTGTTATTAGATGCAATTGATTCATCAAACTGACATAATTAAAGTAATCAATAGAAATTCCGAGCTTAAAATTTACGTACTTAAGAAATTTGTGCTGAACTCTTTCTATATTATTGGAGTGAACTTTATATAAAGGGGACCAAATAGGTGAATTATACTCCAATTGACTTCTGACTAATGAAATATAGAGGGTTCTCATACAATCTATGGACTTAAAATCGGTTAAAGTTCTGCAAAGGAAGCCAAGCATCTTTAAAGCCTTATTAGTTATATAGTTGATGTGTTCAATGAATGACAAGTTTTCAACGAATATTACACCCAAGTCACGAATATGTGATACTGGTATTAATTTAATATTATTTAATGTATATTCATGTAATATATTATAACGAGTTTTGGAAAATCGTATTACTTGACATTTCTGAATGTTCAAAAATAAAGCATTTTGTTCACACCATTGATGAAGTTGTTCTAAATTACTCTGTAAAATTTGACAATCGTATACATTTCGTATTATTTTATATATTTTTAAGTCGTCAGCAAATAGCAGAACTTCTACATCATTAAATTGGTCAACAATGTCATTGATGAATAATAAGAAAAATATTGGGCCGAGGTGGGACCCTTGAGGAACCCCACTTGTGGCCTCGAATATATAAGATTGTACAGAATTAATCTTTACACTAAGCACCCTATGGCTAAGATAACTAACAATCCAACTCAATAATTTACCTTTGATGCCCAACAATCGAAGTTTATAAATAAGTATGTGATGTCGAACCTTATAAGTACTTACATAAGAATGTTCCTGGCTTCATCATCTCAATTAATCTTATATTATCTTCTCCAGAAACTTCTACTTTCTCCTCTCTGCTAGAGGTAATTGCTCAAACTTTAATGTTTAAATTCAGTCTAAGACCTAGGCGTCCATTTCGTTATAATCAATATGTATTATAAAAGTAAGTGTACAATGTGCGTGCCGCTAAATTTCAGAAACGAGTACCGGTACGATCAAGGGAGTTATATGGTGTGGTAACCCTGTATCCCCCATCCATGAAGAAGGTTCCGTTTTTACCTGAAGGGCGTGCTTTTGAAGATATAAAGGCTGGAAATTTCGTCTACTAAAAATTTATAGAACAGTCCAGAACATTTGAGAGTATTCTAAGTATTGGAGGTTTTTCACTCCAATCAATTTGACCCAA
The DNA here is from genome assembly GCA_026573805.1 of Hesperophylax magnus. Lineage (NCBI taxonomy): Eukaryota > Metazoa > Arthropoda > Insecta > Trichoptera > Limnephilidae > Hesperophylax > Hesperophylax magnus. Next base: position 7,491,235 of record JAIUSX010000977.1, on the reverse strand, counting down.
AACTCTCGATTGTAAAGCTTTGTCGCCATTTCAACTACGATCCGAAAACACAAAAATCTATTTTGTAATAATGAATGTCCAAGCCCGCTGCGGATACACAAAAAAGTTCATATCGCAATATAATACAACTAATTATTAATAGTATTAGATTATACACTTCCGGTGATAATGAGTCGTCGGTTCCGATATGAATTATGATGGATACTCGGAAACGGCGATAATAATTACAGTTAATGTTGAAATTTAAGCAAACCATAGCCATAAACACTTTTAAATCCTTGCAAAGAGAAATTGGAAGTGTAGGAACAACAGTTTTGTATTTTTCTTCGTGTGCCTTCTGGCGGACATCTTTGAACATTCATAGACCCCGCCCCCTCTCAAACTACATAGAAAATTTGAGAAGCGGGTTTGGGTACGACCGCCTCGAGGCCATTTATTGGTTAACCAAAACCTCTTCCATAGTTTACATCAGGTGATTCGCTACGTTTGGTGATTTAGCAGGGGTGCCCGAGTTTATCGGGTGAGGTGCGTTCGCCTGCCCACCAGCTACGTGGCGTTCCAGATCGAGAGGCCGGTATGGGGAGACCCTTAGACCAGTGGGAGGGATATATGTCCTATGTCCGTCACTCCTGGACATATTGATCCCTAGATCCCTACCCAACCCTCATATATTTTACCTTCCCAGAACTTCCTCTCCTTCATATCCTTAAAAAAAAACCTCCACACAGCATCATAAAAGATGACATAGGCCCTGAGGGAAATTATTTTCCTCAGGTCGTAATGTGTGAGGTTAATGTAAAAGAAAAAAACGTCATGGAATCATTTATTACTAGATTCGTGAAGTAATTGGTATTATTTAGATAAGTTGGCAAAGTTTATGGAAGGCAAAAAATATGTTAAAGATAAACATTTCAACTAGAAAAATATCAAGCAGTAAAGCGTATTTATGATTATATGATGAATCAGACCCCAAAGTTACCTTCCTACCAGTACCTACCTTCCTAACACCTAATACCATATCATTAGGTACATGTTGAAATTACTGGATTTAAATGCAGTCACGTTGTTGTATCCTACACTGCGTACGAATTATGCAACTTCAGATGAACTTGAAAGTGGACGATAAAAACTTAAAAACAAAATGGTGTTTTATGGAATTGGTTGATTTTATGTGTATGATACTAGGAAAGGTGTGGAAGGAAAACGGGAAAACCAATAAGTTACCATTGCACTATCTCTTCTAAGGAGCATATAACACATAATCTCTTTAATAATAATAAATAATAATTGGATGACTTGTATAGCGCCGTTTTTGTGCAAAATCACCTCAAGGGCGCTGTACAAACTTATAATACATTTCTACAGTGATCTATGTTATTACTTAACTATTTATTGTGATCTATGTTATTACTTAACTATTACTTAACTTTAATACTACTTAGTTCCACCGCGATACCTCCAGGTAGTCCAAACGAACGAATACGATATTATGTGAACAAACACCAACAACCTGCTTCCATGATAGTCAAATTACTTCTGTTTTCAAAACAACAACACCCAAACGTGCACTGTTTTCTTGCAAGTGTTTCAAATTTCAAACGTTTTCCAGCAAGGTGATGGTTGGGGAAAAGTATCAACTGGATAAAATGATTTTCCGGTGTGAAAGAAGCATATTCTCATTTCAAGACCGACCAAGCACACGTAGTTATCATTTATCAAACACCATCCGCAAGTTGACTCTAGCTAGTAGTTAGTATGACTTTACATTCTCAGAACTTACGGGGACGCATTGCCCCCAAGTCTATGAGAAACTGCTGACCAATTGGTTCTCGTCTGACTTAGTACCCAGCAACGATGAAAATACAGGGACCGACCACACGTTGGGTTACTAGCAGAAACCGGAAACTTACATTTTGGTGTTACTGAGATATTGGCATTTTAATGATTCGAATAACTCGATAAATCAGCAATTAGAATAGTATTCTGTATATTTATTATTGTATTAAGACACAGAAATAAAGTTTTTCACAAAATGGTTGTACTTACCAACATCTACTTTAATAATTTTACAGAGCCCCTTCCTTGTGTAGCTACTGGATTAATCAAAAAATATGTTGTTTTTGTTAGGAAGCTGAAGATTGAAACGAAATAACATTGACGATTTGAATCGCGAGTCGAAAATTTAATGGAATTGGTAAAGGTCGCTACGCTCCTATTATCTTTGGGCATTTACGGGGTAAGAAGGAACTGCGGGATGGGTCCACAAAGGTGTCCTCTTTAAAAAGATTTGCCTATACCTACATATTACTTGGTGGCAAATACAAAAAAATATAGCTCATAATAATTAAACTATAAAATAAATAAAAAATTAAAATATAGTTTCACAGTTGGTAAGTGCTTCCGCCATACGGAAATATGTTCTCATTATGTCGAGCATAAATAAGTTAGTTAACTTTACCAAGTAGTGTTTTGGACAGTGTGGGTAATACGCTTAGATGAATTAAAAGAGAAGATAGGTTACAGAGACAATGTGCATGTCTCACCGAACTGTGTCCAGTGGGCAAACTGGTGATTTACTGCGTTTATTATCGCACATAAGTCCGTCGGTCATGCAAGCAGCCACCGACTGCATCAAATACGTTGCTCTAGGCTCTTTTTTGTGAAAAAAAATGCCTTCCTGTGCTTTTGAGATGTGAACAAATCATTCTCGAGCAAAAACCAAATCTGATGGAGTTTCTGTCTATTCGCATGTACTCGTACTTAAAAATCACTTATTATTTCAATAAATACAATTTAAATATATTCTTATATGTATTCATATCTCGGTCTAATGTGTTCCGTTCATTTAGGTATGTTTGATTTTATTTGTAGTCATTTCATTAATCTTCACAAATTCGTTGTGGCTATTCGTTTCTCGTGCGTTACGTTATTCGATTTCAACCTAAAAACAGGAACGTGCCATATTTTTTGTTCGATTAGTATGAACATAATACGACTTTGTATTTATGTCAATATTAATTCGTGGAGATGCAGAAGTCAATAAGTGACGTTACAAGTCAGCCTGTTATATTTTGTTTGATTTCATTAGTACTTACAAAATATTTTAACTATGAGAGTGCATTTCTACTTAAAATATCGTTTACATATCGTAAATACTTAAAATATCAGACAAAGATATATGCCATGTGATGACAAATATTAAAAAAAATCAATTTGCAGTTACCAACTTCTGCCAGTAACCCGACGCGACGTCACTGTTCTTGGATTACGGTGTTGTACTACCAACAATCGAACAGGTCAGGTGATGTGGTATATTCTTAGAATGTCACCATTGGTATGCAGCGGTCAACACAGACCCTGGGCGGTTTCCCAAGGTAAATTGATATGGATTGTTTCAATCTTTAGGGTACTTTCATTGAGGTAGAGGATGTAAGGTATTGTCTTATAATTGGTACCTACATCCACATGAAAGATTGTTGTCATGTTATGGAAATAACCAGAAATCAATACGTTTTGCTTAATGGTATGGGCTGCTTCAAGATTAACGATTCTTCCACATCCAATACAACAAACTGAAATGGGAAAATATTTGTAGGAATGTTTGAATGTAATAACTTTAAACCTTATATTATTATGACACCTCTTAAAAAATAATAAATTTGTATTACAGTGATTACGTATTTAAATGACGTACTCCGATTAACAGTTTGAAACTGTCGTTGGACCATATTAATCCAAAAATAATACCTAATATTTGTGTATTGTAGACATAATGCTATCAATGATTGTAGAATTATCTTAGTTAAAAATACAATATATTGTGAATACTTCATACATATTAATTGACCAAAGATCATTTACTCAAATTAACAAATGTATACACAAATAGACGTGGGGTTATCCTAAAACATAACAACTTGGAAAATTATTTAAAGTAGCATAATTTACCTATGTATCTTTTTTATCTTGCCAGAAACATTCACGTTCAATAAAATTATCTTCATAGGCTCTAACCATAAATCCTCTTTAGCCATGTGTTGAACTGTTGACTGACCCAATACCGTTGATTATGCAAACAAACCGATCCTAGAATGTGATCTCCCACGAACCATTCATCTCGTGGACCAGAAATAACGACGATAATAATTCGCCAATAGAATAGTGATTAGACTTTGGAAGCCAGGTAATAGTTAAGTTCAGCTATCGTGTACACAACGTATGAACGTAACGTGGAAGATACGCCGTAATAATGTATTCAAGATTAATTCTGGCCACGTAAACCGAGTCCCAAGTAGCTGTTAAGTTACTCACTGTAAAAACAGCATGGAACGTGAAATCGATCGTAAGTACTGGGTAATCGGAACACATTATCTAAGTGCTTAAGATAACGTAACTATATACATATATATAAATGTGTGTTTGTAATTATTGTGTAGTATTTCGTGAAACTTTGCATGAAGACTCACGACTTCGTAAGTTAAGATTCTAAAAATTCACGTCCAGTCGTGGATGAGGTATAAAATGTAAATAAACCAATAAAAATTTCGGAGAAAGCAACTGTTACGAACGTATGCGTTTTCAGGTTCAAGTATTAAGACTACGAAATACCCTAAAATAAAGTCAGAATCTTGATGTTAGTGAAGAAGGCGTGTACAGAAATATTCGGCGCGCAGGCCGGACGTATTGGACAGACCTTCGGTCGAATTTGCCCTAGCAGGCGTAGATAATTGATCTTTCCACGGGGTTTATTTTAATTAATTTTGATGAACATAAGGCCCTAAAGTAGCAATAGGAAGCCTGCTCACCGGGTAGAAAATATTACATCCTCATTTATGCACCTATACCCGGAGACTACTTGGAGACTGATTGAGAGAGTTTTTTACCTCTCTAGCATGACTCTCTCTCTCCAACACCGCAGCGGGAGTGATGAATTCAAACGTCCGTCATTCTTGAATACACTGACCCCCAGATACCCATGCCTCATACCTTTTTCGTTCCAAATCTTCCAATCCTTTCTTTCTCAAAAACCCTCTACGCAGGATCCCCAAAGAATACATAAGCCCTGATGTAAATTATTTTCCCCAGGGCCGTCTGCATGGAGCTAATGTAAAAAAATAATAATATTTATAGAGTCTGGAACCAGTGAAACTCTGGCAACTCCAATTGTGGTATGTTGTGAGGCTGAAGGGTATTAGGGAGAGGAAGGAGATTGGGAAAAGAGGAAGGTGGGAAGTGATCTGGTCACAAAATAAGGCGAAAGTTATTTGAAGCAAGGTTTCGATTCTGAAAGGCGGTCTTTCACAGGGGCGATACTGAGAGTATCTTCCACTCTCAAATGTGCATTTATATAAATAAATTGTAAAATAACACAAATTAATTAAATTAAATTTACTTGTGCAAGCCGGATTAATTTAAACCTAACTTTAAGAAATAATAAAATGATCTGTAATAACCATGTAATAACTAACAAATTAACCTCTGATCTCTGAAAATAATATGTATCTTCAAGCACTTTTTGTAAAACGTCGGTTTGGTATTGTTACCAGCTCTTCCAATCGAATTCCAGTAATTATTGTAACGACTATTTGTCAACAAAGAGATAGAGGAAAACAAGTCACCGACGACAGACGCCAGGCGACATGCGACAGGTACGATTTGGGCAATTAGCATTGTAGTCCCAAAGCGGCCAATCGGCGGCTAGTCAATTAGACGAATAGGCTCATCCGGGACCTGTGAACTGTGTAACTAGGAATAGACTGAAGAGGGATTTCACAGAAAATACAAGAAAAAAAATTCAGGCCCATGTCCATTTCAAACAGGTCAGTGATCTAAAAAAAAATTGGCCATTATTGCCACTATTTTCATTGGCTAGAAAAATACAGGTGAGCTTTTGATTTATAGTATTATCTGGAAAATAAATACCAAATTAAGGTACGGTTGTTTAGTTCATGTTATCATAATAACAGAATTTGCCCTTGGGGGGAATTTGCTCTTATTTTGCTAGTAACTCTGATAAAAATACAAAAGATAATCCCGCGAATCAAATTTAGAAAGGCCTTCAAGCATCCAACAACGCCGCTTTTTCAGTTTTTGAGAATTCTCAATGTCAGGCAATTATAATGCTAAAAATAATCCACGGATCAGAACCATCAATGTAGGTATATTACCCATAGTAAAGACGCAAGATAAAATATAAAAGAGAGACCTTTGGTATCAAAATATACAACAACCTTTACATATATATCAGCGCCTATGTTATTTTTTTTATTTTTTGTACAACAGACAGGTAAGTCCAATTATGGTACAATTTTATTATAACTAACAATACATGTACATAATTTTTTTTAAACATGGTATAGTGATAATAAACACATCTATATCCGCTGGTAGGGCATTTAGCAAGGTCATACCTCTTGTCATGCTATGTTGGGCAATGACATCTGTCCGACCCTGTGGTATACAGAATAGGTCGTGGCTACGATTTCGACAGTATTTATCAGGAACGAATAAGCCACAGCATGACAGGAGATATGGACAATCGATAAGGTTTTTTAGTAACTTTAATTCAAATACCATGAGTCCGGTATTACGCCTGGTCTCCAGGCTTTGGTAATTTGTCTCCTTTAGCAGTTCCACGTGATGCATGAATTTCGGATATATTCCGTATGATCGCATGTAAACATACCTAAGGATTTTTTTTTGAATTCGTTCAATCATATTTATGTATTTAAGTTGATAAAGTATCCAGACAGAACTGGCGTACTCCAGCTTGCTTCTGACCACTCCGTTGAACATGGCGGTCATTGCTTCTATGTTATTGAATTGTTTGCAAGTTCTAATTACAAAACCAAGAAATAATAGTTATCACGCATTTGCAAAAATATAAAAGAGAGACTTTTGGTATCAAAATGTTAAACAACCTTTCCATATGTATACAGCGCCTGTGTTATCACGCATTTGCAAAAATATAAAAGAGAGACTTTTGGTATCAAAATGTTAAACATCCTTTCCATATGTATACAGCGCCTGTGTTATCACGCATTTGCAAAAATTTAAAAGAGAGACCTTTGGTATCAAAATATAGAAAAACCTTTACATATGTAAACATCACCTGTGTTATCACGCATTTGCAAAAATATAAAAGAGAGACCTTTGGTATCAAAATATACAACAACCATAACATATGTATACAGCGCCTGTGCCTGGCAGCGCAAAGCATTTACAAAAAAAATACTAAAATACCAAAATAAACCTAATTTTATCTGGGAAACGAATATACTTACGTAATAATTTCCTACATACTTTTATAAATCATATGATAATAGAGGACATTTTGGTTTTGATTTATTAAATAAGAAAAAAACGGTTCACAGAACTAATAGGTTTCTGACTACATAACATTCAAGTAGCACCCCTTGTTAGATTATACATAATATTGTAGACATTGTATAGCAATGTGGATATGAAGATGTAGAGTTAGTAGTTGGATGGAGACTAGAGATGTTCCTGACGGGTGACATGCTCCTGATTTGGTCAGGGGTCAGAAGGTCTGCCATGGCCATTCTGTTTACTGTAAGCTGTTAGGCGTAAGCCGCAACATGACACGTGACGTTCTGACATTCAAAGGGTAGATACATAGAGATAATCTCATGTGCTAGTACGCAGTGATGGCTAAATTCCCGGCAATTTATTTATATACAGGTTTTCCAATAAGAGGTGTTATTTTGATATTCAATCGTAAAAGATCAATGGTTTCGATGCTTGTGTGGCACGTAGCGCCGTCTTGTTAAAAGTAAACGTTGTCCAAATCAATACCATCCAATTCCGGCCATAAAAAATCCTTAATCATCGCTTGATAGCGCAATCCATTCACCGTAACTGTTGCTCCATCCTCATTTTCGAAAAAGTAAGATCCAATGACTCCGCCGGACCATAAACCGTACCAAACAGTCACACGTTGAGGATAGAAAGGCTTTTCAACAATAACTCTTGTGTTTTCCGTGCCCCAGATGTGACAATTTTGCTTGTTGACGAAGCCACAGAGGTGGAAATGGGCCTCATCACGCAAGATGATTTGCATTTGATTCCCTCAAGTGAATTTTATAATAATAATAATTTCAATGCGTTGTTGAAGCGTGTATCGTTCCATTTTTATTAATGGCGTAGTTTCTACTTGTCAAATGTTAAAAAATGACAGCTTCAAAAGTAACATCTACCGAAATAGCGGGCTATTCAAAATAACACCTCTTATTGGAAAACCCTGTATCTCTTTATAATTAACTATCTATCATCTAAATTGTGAAATACAAGATTTTGTAGTTTTCGTTTGGTGCGTAGCGTTGGAGGACAAATCGAATTAAGTATCATTCAATAAAATTTCATCTGATTTATAAATGTATAATGTTTATTGGACTATGCGAAGAACAGAATTTTTAGAATTTTTGTAAAATATCGAATAGTAAGCTATAACAAGCAAGCGGTAAAACTCTTGATATTAATCTGCTGCCGGCGGGCCATACATTGACTGACGCTGCACTACTTCAGCACTGTCATTCGAATTAATAATTATACTGTGACACATTTCAGTATGATTATTAATTAGAATGACAGTGCTGAAGTACTGCCGCGTCAGTCAACGTATGTCCCGCCGGCAGCAGATTAAATTTTGATATTAATCTGCTGCCGGCGGGACATACATTGAATGACGCGGCAGTACTTCAGCACTGTCATTCGAATTAAAAATTATACTGAGAAACAATTCAGTATAATTATTAATTCGAATGACAGTGCTGAAGTACTGCCGCGTCAGTCAACGTATGTCCCGCCGGCAGCAGATAAAATTTTGATATTAATCTGCTGCCGGCGGGACATACATTGACTGACGCGGCAGTACTTCAGCACTGTCATTCGAATTAATAATTATACTGAATTGTGTCTCAGATGACGTCACGAGACACCATTGTACATACATACATTTTACTCAAGTTCACTTTGAAAGATGATAACTTCGTCATTTTTTTAAATATCGAAAAATTAAGTACATAAATATAATACATTTTTAGAAATATTTAAATGATTTGAAGACAATCTCATTTAGAATAAATTTATCATTAAAAAGATAAATCGCGATTTTGGAAAAGTTGAGGAATATTCCTTAGGGATTATTATGCAAGGGTATTCACAAAACTGTTCTAAAGCTAGTAGCGTTTACAAAAACCTACATGTTATATTACAAATTGGCATGTGAGTTAAAACAAGCGCTTAAAATAGCATAAAGCTCTATAAAGCTCAATAGGCAGAATCTGTTCGTTTGTCTAAAGCGGTAAAAGATTTCCAACTGTAAGCTTTGGACTCTTTAAAGGTACAAATATGTATAGAATGGAACGAGTTGAATATGTACTGTGGAAGCTTTGAGCAAGTTAAGTTTAGCAAGCCCATAAAAAAACTATTTTAACTACAAAGCGCGAAAGCTCCGGTTTCACGAAACATATACAGCTTTTTCAGTCTGAAATTTCTACTATTTTAAGCCGTTATAAATAGTCGTTTAATTAGTGTAAACAAATACGACGCGATATTGTTCTATCCGCATATTCAATAATAAAAAAATGGTATGAAATTTCGTGGGAAGATCATAAAGTAGTCGTTGATACAAACCGGTTTCGCACGAATAACGAATTTTGAATGAACTGAAATAATAAAGGGAATCTGAAATTATTCAGACGCCGCATTTCGAATTTCTACAGAAATAATATGAACACTTCGAGTTTAAAAAAACTTAAAAACGGGATTGCAGGCCTTTAACGAATAAATTGACAGGTTTCCTAAAAAAAACTGTCCGTAAAACACGAATATGTTATGGGGACGTCGAAACACGTGTTCATTAAAAGTCTTTATATTTATTAGAATAAGCGCAGCTGGATGAGCACGTGTTCAGACATATTCTGAATATACCGACATTTCAGGAAATGGCTTCCCATCACGTTTTAACAGCATTTTAATAAATCACCCATACTCATTTTTCTCCGTGCACTTAAAAAATATGTTATTTAAAAAAATAATATCCATACATTTGCCGAGTTTAAAAAGTAATTAAATGAAATCCCTATGATATAAATTATAAAAAACACATTTGATTCTGTTGTATTAAAGGTATGAAATGGTGTTTCTTAATATGCTACTGTAGACATTTGTCGAGAGATTTTTGCTCTATTCAAAACACGAGTAAGTCACGATTTATTAAAAATTCTCGCTTACGCAAAGTAATAATATTATTTTTGTATTAGCGCGCGCCCTCTAACATGTGAATTTACATATTATCTCCCTTTCAAACCATCTTCTTCTTCTTTTTCAACGCTTACTACGGGGCCTTCATGTAATTAGAAAAAACGAAATCAAGGGCGAAGCCGGGTAGTAAAACAAGAATTAAATAATAACACACAATTATTTATCATAGTAGTTTGTTACATGTTCCTACCTTATGTTTTCTTGGATTTTCAAAGGCAATTCATAGCGTTCATAGCCGTTCAAATATTATTAAATGTTTTTGGGTTATTGCGCCATGTTATAGCCATTCTAAGTATAAGCCGCAAGGAACGTCGTAAAATAATAACTTTCTGCTATTAAGTCCGGCATTTTTACCCTGAATCTTGGCCACACACTACATAAACTTTCATAACCATAAGTCAGTTTATTTTGCCATATTTCAAAACCATCGTTAAACTTGGCCCGTTTTCTTTTCGTTGTCGTTGAATTATCGAATTTCGCAGGGTCAGTCTTCTCGAAGTAAAAGTTCCTAACAAATTCTCTAACCAAATGACATGTTCAATCTTAAGTTAACAAAATTTGAATGTCCTCTAATGTAGAATAACTGTAAAAAATTTATGTCCGGGTTAAATCTTCCCCAAAGGAAAAACTAAACCCTTCCACACACTTTTCCACAAATGATCATCTAGTCAATCAACATTATGCAAGTGCATTATATAAGCAAAATAAATACAAAACAATACAAGAACAACACGTCAAATCACCAGAGATCAAATGGGAAAATAATTCACCGACTCCAGGTATTTTCATATCAGAGGGTTCGGCTCGGTAGAACTCCTAACAGTGCCAATAAATCCTACTGATCCCTCAGCATAAATATTTAAAAAAATCTTTCGTTATCCTACATGTATTCAAAATGACCGACTTTTGTATCTTTTTATATAAATTTTTTGATAGATCTAATACGCCTAAATTTTTAATGAGAGAGCTAGGTATAATGCCAGTAGCCGAAATAACGAATGGTGATATTTTTATAGTCTGAGAATGCCAAATTCTTTTTATTTCATTTCCTAAATCTGTGTATTTTCTTATTTTTTCATTAACAGATTTTTTAATATTACAGGAATTTGGAATAGCGACATCAATGATATAAGTTATTTTTTTTTAATTTTGTCATGTAAAACTATATCGGGTTTATTATGACTAATCGTTCGGTCTGTTAGTATAGTTTTATCATAATATATTTAAAGAAATTCGTTTTCTAAAAATGAATTTGGTTAAATTATTATTAAATTAAAATTATTACTAAATTATTATTACCATGTGTATTCATATTATATAGCTGTATTTATGTAGTAAGAAAGTGAAATATTTATATTTCTTTAACTATATAAATAATGTAAATAATAAATTCAATATTTTTTTCATTCTTCAGCTTTCTAACAAAAGCAAAATTATAGTTAAATTAATCAATTTTACTTGTGTAGTGTTACCAATCCAGTACAATGTTTTGTTTGTGTAGTGTCTTCCATGCAGTACAACACTCTGCTTGTGTAGTGTTATCCATCCAGTACAATTTTTTGCTTTGGTAATACTAATCCATCCAGCACAATACTTTGCTTGTGTACTGTTATCCATCCAGTACAACACATTGCTTATGTAGTGTTATCCATCCAGTAAAACACTTTGCTTGTGTACTGTTATCCATTCAGTACAACACAAGCAAAGGTTTTATTAAAATAATTTACCTGTACGTTGGCTTCTTGAACTACTTATTAAACAAACAAAAAAAATCAGCCGAAAATTTATTCGGCAAAAACAGCTTTAGTCCCAAGAGATGAAAAACTCTTAAGTAGGTTTAATTTTTTTTAAACTTATTTTAAATTCGCAGGAGGCATCTGACTCAAATTTTCAAATGCGGTTAATTAAGCCAAGTAGGCTTAGGAAGTATTACATTTTACCAAGAAACATATAATAATATTAGTTGCCAGAACGTAAACCTACTCTAAGACGAAATATTAGTTATATATTAGCTAATAAATAATACTTATTTATTACTATGTGTACTTACTCACTATGTTTTCCTTAACGAAAGTCGGTAGGCTTCAAAGACGAGATTGGATTTCTTTGACCCCGAACCCCTGCTCGAAGGCAAATGTGAAACACACAACGTTTGACTGTGACTAATTACTTTGGATATTGTATTTTACATGGAAACGGCAGAATGTGTGAAACTGTATAGTCGGGGCTCCGTATTTTACTAAAATTATGCTGACGTCAGTGGTTGCCTGGATATCGCGTCTGCCCTTCTAAGGAGAGAAAAATGACAACAAGTCAATTGGGAGTGTGTTTATTGATAGAATATTATCAACTATTTGACACACACTATTGAATTATATTTATTAAATTGACGCCTCATACATATACTAAAAAACAAATTAAGTTTTGTCCTCCGCTCAACTCCAATATAGTGTCATAGAATCTAGTTAAAACTCCATTGCCCTCTGTTGAACTCGATCGCTTCGACAGCGATCTTGGGAAATTCCTCCATCCAGTTGATGGAGAGTCGCCGGTCGTCACCTAGTATATAAATCAGCGTATTGGTAGGCATTGGCTTCTAGAGTTCGATGAATTCGGTATAACTCCTTGTAAATGCAGCAATAGTGCATGAGCACAAACATTAATTTATTGACCTCCTCAAAACAATGAGTAAATATCTGGTTTTATGAGTGAACTAAATCTTCTAACCCACGAACTAGCCAATACTGAGAATAATGGAAAATGTTCAATTCCACTGTCCAGTTCGAAACACACGGTCAAACAAACTATTCCCCATCCCACACGTTTTGAGTGTGGGATGTAGAACTAACTACACACAACATTCATTTTTCAGAAGAACATGCACTAAATACAATAATATTTTTTCAGACACTGATATTTTCCATTTGTCCTTGGTTCAGGTTACTAAATGCACATTGGAGAAAATTAAATCAAATTGTTAATTACGTACCCTCTTCCTTGCTGTGTGTAAGATATCTAAGATGTCTCAGTTCTTTTCATTGTTTTTTTTTAATGTTTCTCTGTTAAATTTTTTTTCTGTGTGTAACATGAATTTTATGTGGAAACTTCTTCTGGTTAATGCAACATGTAAAATGTATTTATTTATATAAAATTTATTTATAAAAAAACTTTTTGTTTCCCCAATACACTAAAAAATAAATATATATATAAAACGGTATTAAAATGTGGGTTCATAGTTCATACTCCATGCTCCATTTAAATATCTTCAAGCCGTCCATCGTGCATCACTGGCACAAAAGGATCAACTGACAATGAAAGTAAAAACAAAATAAAATGTAATTCTTGCTATGTCATGATATCCAGAACATTTTGCACGGCACATTGTCAACGTGTGAAGAATAATACTGTATTTCCGATCGAAAACAACCGAATACTCATCAATGAGGTATGCGGATAACCGGTTATGAAAGCGGTACATCACCGGTCACAATAACGTGACCTCTCGCCGAACTTGACTCGACACCGCGGGTTTCTGCGCCTAGTACGGGAGCACACTTTCACCCGATGCCGCGACCGCAGCGCATCGTATTAAATAAATCCAATGCATATATAAATACAGGCTGCAGTCCAGTTAACAAAAAATCCCTAAAAGAATGATCAGTAAAAGCTGCTATCGTTTATTTACATAAGTCAGTTTTGACTGAGGGACTAGTGAAAATGTAATTCTAGATGGAATTTTTATATTTGAAAATATGAGATCAATTTCACCGAAGTTAGATAAAATTGGATAGAATAAGAGATGATGTAAATGAATGTATGAGGTGCTGGAGGAGAAAGCTCAGGATTTCATGGAAAACCAGGTGCGCTCGCATCCTTAATCTATGCATCAACTGACTGCCAACAATATATACTAAGATATTTGGTGTCCATTGCTCGTCAAACTGAGAACTCGAACCTGGAAAAAATCTCATGCGCACTGTCAAAGTGGAAGGCAGAATAAGCAGACGGAGATCGCCGATTAGTCGAACAGATTAAGTATCACAAGCATCGTGTCGGTGTACTTGTGCGGTCCGTGCAGCGCAGGACCGCGAGGATTGGAAAAGTCTGCTTCAACATGCCAATGAGGTAATAACTCAAGAAGAAGATCATTTGACTTTACTTCGAGCACAAAAAAACACACGTCCAATGGGTTTTCGCTTCAGTACCGTAGTCCGCGTGAAAACTCGGGAAGCGGCCAGAAGACCAATTTGCAAGTCAGAGTGAATTTGAGCTCCAGCGGACATTATCGGGAGGCAAGAATTAGTTGTGTAAACAATTCTAGCGGACTTTCACCATCGTTTGAATCTGATGAATAAGTAATACGTTGAGACCACATTCATGCTCGTAGAAAGGTTTGGAAGAGTTATGTATGTACATCATCAATATACATAAACTACACTGTGTTCGCAGAGAAGATATCATAAAACATAAGTGCCAAATAGCTTGTATGTAATATAATGATGATTAAATTACCGGTAAAATTTAAAAACCAAATTCATGTCTGTAGAAATATTCGGAAGACTAATGTTCATCGATTAATTTCAACGGGTCGTTTGTGCGATTTGTTCTTGAGTTCAACAGCTCTTCAAGACCTTTATTCAGTCCTTCGTCTTCCTGAAACTACATTCTGTTCAGTATTCATGGAAAATAAATCATTTTAAAATCAACCCATTAGAGGCAAAACTCACTTAGTGTCATACAACTGATAGGGCATGCCATAATTTCTGAACTTACAATACTTTGAGACTATACTATATAGATCGTAGAAAGGTGCGGATACATTTACGTTTCCATACATTTCCGACGCATTTAACACTCTGCACATGGAGGAGAAATCATTTAAAAATCAATCCAAAACAAAGCTAAAACAATAAAGCTAATAGTTACTAGAATTACAGCTAAAACTCACCAAGTGACAATAATACAGCTAATGTTTAATACATACTGTACTGTAATTGTACTTAATGTAAATTCACCATCATTAAATACAATAAAAAATACGTTAAGACTTCATTCATGCTGGTAGTAAATTTTGAAAGAGTTACGTTCTACACTGAGAAGAATTTGTCAGAGAAACTAACGAATAGATCATTACCAGAGGTAAAATTTCACATATTGAAGTAGCTAACGAGAAACTTTATAAATTTTATATCTTTATCTAAATTGACGTAATTATATATTATAAAGTGCTTTCAACATAATAAGGTAACGTAGGCTTCAATTAATGAATATTGCAATTTAAATAATAATTTTATATCAATCCAATTATCCAATAGATTGAGATTATATGAAATGGGATATAAATGCACCTACCAACTTAATATATACGTTATAAGCGCCAACTTGTAAAACGTTACCTACTAACCACAAAATAAATTTTACTAAAACTGTTTAGTGGATAATTAAAAAAACTTGGATACATACATCACCGTATAGTATTTTCCAACAATTGATTTAGTGAAGTAAATAGAATAATAACGCAGTTAAATCACTCTATTAAATATTTGCAAAGAAACAACAACAATTGGGTCATTAGGGATGTGAAAATATCGCGTTATTTTTCGGCGAAATTCGCGTTATTTTTTGTGCAATTTTTGGAGAAAGCTGTGCACTTTTCATTCATCAAAAGGTGATTATTTTGCAAGAAGACTGATGTTATGTAAACTTTTAAGTATTTTTCAACAAAGAAAGCTGCGGGAAGCGGTTTATTTTAAATTTTTTTAAAACAAAATCCAAAAATGAATGACAGTACGAGACGTTTTAGAGGTAAAGATAGCTGCTTTGTATACATTCTACTTTATTTATATACCAGAAAATTGCGTGAAAAGAGTGACAAAATTCGCGTTATTCGCATAAAATTAAGGATTTCGCGTAATCGCAAACGCAAATTTGTCAGGTTAAAAATACGAAAATGTTACTCTCACAGTATTCTTGAAAACTGTAAAATGTTGTTCTAAAAAAAACTAAAATTGACGATAATCAATACGTAGGTACCTAAATCAATAAATAATCAATGAAGCAATTTGTTATCGAGTATATTGCAAAAATATTTTTTACGGGTACAAGTTTATTACATTTATATTCTTAACTTGTCCTTCTATAGATCAAAAAAACCGATTGTCTTCGAATACAAACTTAATAATATTTGCTTAACAACTGTACATCTATTAAAGACCTTGGTGTCTCTCTTGATAGCAAGCTTTCTTTTCGGGATCACATAACTGCAATCGTTAATAAATCCCTCAAACTACTTGGTTTCATTACTTCGGACTTCAAAAACGTAAATACCCTTAGAACTCTTTACTGCTCCTTGGTTCGCCCCCATCTTGAATATGCTTGTGTTATTTGGTCTCCTTTTTATGCTGTCCACATTCGACGCATTGAATCTGTTCAACATCGGTTCTTAAGAGGAATTGCTAGGAGGCTAGGTTTAGAAAATGGCAAATACTCATATGATGAAATTGAACTAACTCTAAACCTCTCTCCTTTGGTAGTCCGTCAGGAAAGAAATGACCTCATTTGCTTCTTCAAAATTATAAATGGTATTATTGATTCACCTACTCTACTGCAACTCATTCCCTTCAATATCCCCTCGCAAAGACTCAGAAATAATGAACTGCTCTTCCTCAACCATCATTCGACAAATTATGGATATTATTCACCATTGTCCAGAATGTGTAGACTGGTCAACTCAAGTCAAAACCTTAACCTTTTTGGGATAAGTCTGAATGATTTTTGCCAGTCGCTAAACAAGTGACGGAATATTTAAGTGTTCTGTGGTCCTGACCCACGGCGTATTCTTGACTTGATTCGACTTGTCACTTTATTTTCTTATATTATATCTACCATATGTCTTTGCTTTCATGTACCTTTGTCTACTCCTGTATTTTTCTTTTTACTTTATTCGTGTTATTATTTTGTAATATGGACGATGTCCGTTAATAAATAAATAAATATTCATTTACGTGAATGTAAATTGCCTACCGTAGATTATTTGAAGTTGTCATGTTGTAAAGCAATTAAAAATAAGTGGGTACCTAACTATAGCTCTGAAAAGTAATCCGTTTTGAAAAGTGGCATATTTCGCAATAAAATTACTTAATAGGATCGTCTCTTTCTGACGCATTAAAATACAAAGTCATTTTTTGCCAATTTTTAACGTTTACTTAAAAACTCATGCTTTTAGTTTCTCCTCGAACAATGTCATATAAAACACTTCATACACGGAAAAAACTAACTGATATAAAATATTATACATTTATTAAAAATCTTCTCAAATTATTTGTATTCCCGTTAAAAACGGGACTGCAGGCCTTTAACAAATGAATTGTCAGGTTTTCTAACAAACTATCGGTAAAACGCGTTGTAAGGATATCGCATTTCGTCATTTCATTTATCAGGAAAAGCCCAGTTGTATGTATACCGATGTATTATGAATGAACTAATATTATATTAGGAAATGGATTGCAATCATGTTTTAACGTTATTTTAATAAATCTGCCATACTCGTTTTTCTCCATGTATCAACAAGGCCCTAAAGACTCTTGGCTTTGTTTTGAGAGCTGCAAAAGATTTCAATAATTTAGGAACATTTATTATGTTATATAAAACCCTTGTCAGATGCCAACTTGAGTATAACTCTACGTTATGGTCTCCATTTTTCAATATTCATTCAGATAACATTGAAAAGATTCAACGGAAGTTTCTAAGGTTTATAAATTGCATATTCCTATACAAAACATAAATTACAATTACCTCTTGGATAAAATGTCTCTATTGAAACTTTCAGAAAGAAGAATTAGCACAGATTTAATACTGTTACAAAAAATACTACATTTTAAAATTGACTGTCCCAAATTACTTCAATGTATCAATATCCATGTTCCTAAAAAATCATGCAGACATTTCTTACCTTTTTACTTCAATAACACCAGGACACTAGCTTACCAAAATTCTCCGATTCCGAGACTTCACAATTTCGGAAACAAATATTCTGATCTGGGTGATATATTTCATTTGAAAACTAATCACTAATCAGTATAAATGTTGTATATTCACTTTTATTCTTCTACACATAAATAGACCTGTGTACCCGTATAACTTCTCCGCTTCTACTATTTTGTTTTGTTGAATCTTTTTAACTCAATTATATGCGTGAGGATTCATTTTTGCCATTATGTTTACATTCTTCTTTATTGTATTAATTTTTAAGTGTTTACTCTGATACAAAATACTTGTATTTTTTTTTAAGAAAAGCCCACTAGGGCGTGTAATAAATAAATAAATAAATAACTATCAACAGAGGTGGACTATAGCATAGTGGCCACTCGATACTAACAAAGGGTACCAATTTTTATTATTACGAACATAATACAAGAATCCCAACTGCACGGGGCAGTAGGACTACGGCATCCATTATTAGATTATTTCGCAAGGCAAAGGGAGCTAGGAAAGGAGGGAGATGGGAATGTATACCTGCCTATTCAAATATGGTCACTAAACACGGCTTAAGTCATTTCAAGCAACATTTCGATTACCTGCTGAAGATTGTATTTCACTAAATTATTTCATTATTTTACTTATTTCATTCACGGAGAAAAATGAGTATAGATGATTTATCGAAATACTGTTAAAAATTTAACTGCATGCCCATTTCCTAGTAAAATATTTGTCATTCAGAATATATCTGAACACGTGTTCACGCAGGGGGCCATGTCCTAATAAATATAATGGACGAAACGTGAAAACATTATGATTTTTAAGAAAACGTTTTCCGACTTCCTCATAACATATTCGTGCTATACTGGTAGTATATTATGATATCTGTCAATTCATTCGTTAAAAGTCTACAGTCGAAAACCGGGAAACGAAAAAATTGACCAGATTTTTATTAAATTAACAAAGTTTTCTGCGTGTTTCCATATTTCAGTTTCAGTGCCGGCAACCCGGGCGTTTATTTAATTTTATGGTTGTTTACATTGTTTTCTTTTCTTTTACCCGCCTCACTAGACAAAGTCTGTTCCGAGGCGGGTAAATCACATATTATATTTGTTCCAAAAGAAATGTATGTATTTAAAAAAATATATATATATATATATGTATGTAAAAAGACAAAAAGATACAATTATGTGGTGGAATATTAAATATTTACATACATACTATTTTTTTTTTTTTTATTAGTTACATTCCATGAGAAGATTGCCTATGTAACATAGATAAAAGTAAAATTAAATTTTGTGACAATTGAATATAGATATAGCGGTTACATGATAATTAGTATTGCAAAATTGCAGTTTCTCGCATTTGTTTTATTTGAATATTATATAATTTTGTGAGAAATTGTATGAAATGTTATTTATTTAGAATATTTTGAATATCTGTTCTTTCCTTTTCATTCAGCCATAATACAAATCTTTTGAACAGCCAATTCAAATTATTTGGGGTGACGTAAGTTTTTGTTTGTGTTAGGAAGGTATTGAAAATGTGTGGTGCTAGGTAAGATTCGTGTTTTTTTGCAAAAGTTGATTTGATATGGGGAACTTGAAAGTGCTTATTAATTTTTGCTCTTGTGTTTTGCGAGTGAGGTATGTGGAGATGTGAAGTTTTGATACAGTTTTTGTAAATGATCTTCCTTATGAATAGTTTATTTATGTCTAGTAATTTGTTTTTGATCATTAGCTGTTCCGTCGGATGTTGGTAAGGTTTTTTAAACATAATTCTAATTATTGTTTTGTGATTTATTTTAAGAGAATTGAGGTAAGTATCTGCTGCTCCTCCCCAAACTGATATTCCATACGTTAAAATACTTTGACAGAGTGCGAAATATATATTTTTGAGTTGATTTAATGACATGATGTTTCGTATTGTTTTGAAGATGTATGATAATTTTCGTATTTTTTTTGATAATATATTAATATGGAGATCCCATTTTAGTTTATGGTCAACAGTTAAACCTAGATATTTAATATTGTCTGCATAAATAATTTTGTCACAAGTACAGCATGTGTTATTTGACGAAATATTGGTGCAGGGGTTAAGATGTAGTTGTGGTTGGCTATGTGGTTGACCAGCCTTTGTTTTGCTAAAAGTTAGATATTTTGTTTTTGAAATGTTCAGTGTTAGTAGATTATTTTGTAGCCATTTATTTACTACAGTCATCCCTGTTTCTGTGTTTTTGAATACCTTTTCCCATGATTGTGCCTTGAACAAAATTGCAGTGTCGTCTGCATAACTGATTACTTTGTACTCAATTTTTCCTAGGTTTATCTCAGTTAGACTATTTATATATATGAGGAATAGTATGGGACCCAAAACGCTGCCTTGCGGTACTCCATACCTGATATCTGCTTTGTCACTGCTGTATTTATTTATTTTTACTATTTGCTGTCTCTTTTCAATGTAGCTGACAAACCATTTTAGCGGTTGACCAGTTATACCGATATTTTTGAGTTTTTGCTGTAGTAAGTTATGCGAAATGGTGTCGAAAGCTTTTGCTAGGTCTAAGAACACCCCAATCACCTTTGATCCGCCATCTATGCTTTTCACTATGTAGTTGGTTAATTCTGATAAAGCATCTTCTGTACCCATTTTGGCACGAAATCCAAATTGACGGCTTGAGAGCAGGTTGTGTTTTTCAAGGTACGCAAGTAATCTTTTTTTCATAGCTTTTTCTAGAAGTTTAGATAGTGAGTTTAGCAAAGTGATTGGTCTGTAATTTAATATCAGAGTTTTGTCTCCCGATTTATGTATTGGAGTAATACATCCTATTTTTAAGTGATCAGGGACAATTCCGAGCCTAAAACTTTGGTTGAAAATGTGTTGAAGCGGTATAAGTATGTATTCTCGTAGATTTATCAGTATTTGATTGGAAATGTTATCCGGTCCCATCGCGCAATTTGGTTTGAGAGATTTAATAAGATCCGAAATTTCCTTTGTATTTACTTGATAAGCATTAAACGAGTGATTTGGTCGTATGGAAGAGCAAAGTTTGGATAAAGAGACTTCTGATGTACAGTTTTTTTTAAGAATTTTTTCCGCTAAGGTAGAGCCAACTTTTGAGAATTGTGTGTTAATAAAATTAGCTATTTTATTAGGTTCATTGTTTGTTAAGACTTTGTCTCCGTTTATTAATAGTTCTTTGATATGTGAATCTTTCTTCAGAGTGGAATAAGTAATATTTCTTACAATTTCCCAAATTTTTTTAGGATCATTTTTGGCGATTTTTATTTCTTTTTTGTAATATTTGTATTTGGCTTGTTTAATTAACTTATTACACAGGTTTCTATACAGTAAGTAATCATTCTTTAGTTTGTTATCTTTCGGGTTTTTGTGGACTCGCATATGCATTGCATCTCTTTTATGAATACTGTTGACTATTCCTTTTGTGATCCATGGTGTTATTTTTTTTTCTTTATGTGTGTAGTTCTTTTGTGGATTTTTTGTGGTGTGTTTGGTTATGTAGGTTTCAACCGTATTTATAAATGTGTTCAGCGCTGTGTTTGGATCTATTTCATTTAGTACGTTAGTCCAAGGTTCATCGTGAATATCCGATTTTAGGGACTTAAAGTTTATTTTGTCTTGCATGTTGTCATTTTTGTTTTTACTTTGTTCTTTGTTAATATGTATGTTTAATGTAGTTGTAAAATGGTCAGTGACAGTTGAGTGAATAATGGATGAAAAAGTTTTTCTTCTAGTTTTAACGAATATATGATCGATGCAGGATTTGGAGTGTGATGTGGTTCTTGTTGGCGAGTTTATTGTAGATTTAAGTCCGTAGTGAGTAAAAAGATTTAAGAATTCCGTAGTTTTTGGTAGGCAGTTTAATATGTTAATATTCATGTCACCAGCAATAATTATTTGTTGAGTTTTTTTATGTTCTTCAAGAAGTTTATTTAAGGAATTTAAGAAAGGGGAGAGATTGTTGTAGCAAGGTGGTCTGTATATAGCAAATATAGAAAGACATGGGCCAAGGGATATTTGAATGCAGTTTGCTTCAGTTATGTTAATTTCTGATATGGAAGATTTAATTGAATCTTTGACAAAGATTACTATACCATCATTTTGATTTATGTGTCTTGTGGTCTGGAATGTGGTATAGTCATTTAAGTTTAAGTTGGTGTAAGAATCACCTAACCAGCATTCACTTAGGATAATGATATCGAAACTTATATCTATTTCATTTAGTAGGACACAGAAACTATCAAAGTTCTTTTGAATACTTCTTATGTTTTGACATATTATGCTTAAACTGTGTTTTCCTGAGACAAGGAGTTTGTATTCTTTTGCTTGGTTAAAAGTGTATTCTGTGTTATTTATTGTTTCTAAGTCAAAATTCAGTGCAGAAACCATTTGTTACAAGGATAAAAATAGAAATTTGGATGGAAAGCCAAACATGATAATCTACATAAGATTTGGGAATGTTTATGGTTATTATTAAGTACGAAGTAATATAAGGATACAGTTTGGCGCCTACTTCAGGAACAATTTCTTCCGCTGTTGTACTTATGTCATCAATTTGTTGGTTTTCCTCTAGTTGTTCTTCAATGAGGTTGGTGGTATTTTCTGAGTTAGATTGAATTGCTCGCGAGTCGGTTGATCGATGGCGAATATATACTCGCCTTGTTGTACTCCATAAGTAGGTGAAAAGGTAGTTTCTTGCAAATAGTTTGTAGAGATATAGTTTTCTTGTTGTGTGAGTGGCTAGATGTTCATTAATGTGTGTAGGTCCACGCCGTCTTGCGAATCCTGTTTTGTTAATGTTCCGTCTCACTTCATTTTTCTCTGTTTTTTTATTGCAATTTTTATCTGTTTCCAAAAACTTATCTCGACCATTTGGATTTTTAAATTTGATTATAATCAGTTTTGGAGTTGCATTTCTCAGAGATGCAAATTTTTTTGGTATATCAGGTGTTGGTATATTACGGTTAGTTACCGTTAAAAAATTGTTTTTTATCTTTGTAGAAGCCATAATAAACATATTGAGTAAATAGTGTAATAAGTTTTTTTTTTTCTTCTTTTTAAATCATCTTAGTAGGTAAATCGTTTAGGTGTCTTATTTCAACCACCTTTGAGTCATTTGTTTTTCTTACCAAAATTTTTCCCGATTTCACCCATACGTACTTATATTCTTTTTCTTGTGCCCTTTTTCTGGCATTCCAGTGTAGATTTTTATAATAAGGCGTTAGTGCTGCATTTAGGTAAACGTATTGGGCTCCTTCCCCGTTGAATTTTTTTATCGGATCACTATATTTAGCAGCTAACATGGTGCGTGCTTTTGTGATGTCTGCGAAATTAATCGTGATTTTTTTTTGTTGATCGTTTGATTTGTTGGTTGAAATTTTGTAGGTATCCTCTGGTGCCATTATGACGCCCGCGAGCTCCGCGATCCGCGTCACAGTATGGACTGGGGATAAGTTGTCTTGCAATTTTATACCGCTTATTTCTATACTGTTCAATAGGGCTGATTGTTCCAGATCTGCCAGGTGAACTTCTACTGCAGCCAATCTTTTTTCTTTTTCGGCTAGTTCTTCCTTGAGTTTATTTACTTGATTTGGTGTATCCATGATTTTTGACAGTTTGTGTATTATGTCATCGTATTTTTCGTTAACGAAGTTAGTAAAGCTTTTTATTTCTTGCAGCTCTGATGCAATTTTGTTGAGCATAACTTCCTTCATTTCTTCAAATTTGGAATTGATAAATTCCAAGATAGAGTCGCTGTCAATGTTAATCATCGACTGATGAGCCTCCGACGGAGAGTCCATTGTGCCAGACGCGGTTGTTAGTGGTGACGATGTTGTCAGTACTTTCTTCACGTTGGAAAACTTGCTGCGAGATTTGGACATTTTCTTGATGTTGTATTTATTTATTTAATTCGTTGGAAAATTTCTATTGTTTGTTCATAAATGCCCCTTATTAAAATAATTAAAATTTAAAATATATAATTTAGTTGTTTAGTCTATGACAAAAATGACACTTTTTTTTTTCTTCTTTTTTTTCACAAATTCAAATCCATAAATTGTCTTTGGTTTACAATGACTTGTGGTTTGGCATATATTTATTTTAACAAAATGTGTAGTTATTTTACACTGCCACTACCGGATAAACTGTCACTTTGTTTTACGTAACACTGGTTTTTAGGTTTTTATTGGATTACTGTGTTGATTTGCTTAATTGTCACTTATTTTGGTATAAAGTTTGGAGCTGTCAGAATCAGCTGTTGTTTGTTTACGGTTATCCATAGATTGATATTACATCTATGAACTCAAATAAACCACTCCATATCACTTTCAAAAAGGTCGGCGCTAAAATTTCTATAATGAGTAATAATTGCCTAACATAACATTACTAGAAGTCGAGAGATGACATCTGCCGTCTACTTTCTCCGCTAGATTTCTAGAACTCCGAGTCAGTCAGTTCGTTCGCTACTGGTGTTGACCTCAAGGCAATGATGCCAGCTTAATTTGATAGAATACCTCGAGCATGTAGATAGTATACATGAAGGAAATCTATAAGTAGTATGACACCGTCAGCTTAACGGTAGCCCGTTTTTTTGCAACGAATGCTGCCGACCGCTATTTGTACCATACATACATACAATATATCTGATTATGATTATGTAGGGAACGTTACTGGCCAGTCTTACAGATGGGTTTATTTAGGTATGTGTTTTGATAGAAAACACACGTATACTTTGTGGTATTATAAATGAAATATTAATTTATATATAAAAAACATTGTTCAGAACACCTCAGTGACACTTCCGAAATAACCTGTAGTCAGAACAATAGGTTCAAATCCTGCCAATAAGAAATGTATTTATTTTGGGATAACTTAATGAGTAAAAACTCAAATCAATGTATTTAATTATTGACAACAATATTAGGAATACTTAAACGAAAATTCGAAACAGAAAACTCATAAAAAGATACTGAATTTTTAGAATTTAAGAATCGCTAATATTGTCTCCAATAGTTAGTTATCTATTTATTAAGGAACCGTCTTAATACTAATATAATATACATTGTCTATGGTCGCATCTGTCAAATCTGCAACAGTGAATTTCGCTCCCCAATATATCTAACGAAACAAGAAGAATTTGCTAATCCTCGCATCTTCAAGTGCGTAAAAGTTGAAATCAGTTTATGAATTCATAATTCATTCAATTTGTTTTCTACATTGGAGTGCTTGCTGTTAAATATCGTGATTTAAAATATAACAAAGTCCAACACCGTAAGAAACACAGATAGTTTTTGACATTAACTCGTGATTGGTCAATACTGTTGTAATCTGCCTCGTGATTGGTTAATAGTGTTGTCATCTGCCTCGTGATTGGTCAATAGTGTTGTCACTTTTGACGACTTTTAAAAACATCAACATGAAAAACACAAGGGCGAAGCAAAGTTCAGATGCGTGCTCTACAAAAACCGATCAGAATATCAATGTCGAACCACTCAATAAAGATGACTTTCAGCAATACACCAAGTACATCGATGATAAACTCGAAAAACTGACGGCAGCTCTGGAACATAACCTAATTCAAAAATTTAGTGATATAATTACAAGTAAAGTGACAATGGAATTGAACTCAATAAAAGAAAAATTTGTCATGCTCGACGAAATAAAGACCTCACTGGATTTCCTATCTACAGAATATGATCGCTTATGCAAAGAAGCCAAAGAAAATTCCTCAACAATAAATAAATTATGTGTCGATAACCAACGTCTCCAAACAAACAATGATATTCTTACGAAGAAAATTGATTCTCTTGAACAATTTAATCGGAAAAATAATATAGAAATACAAATGGTTCCTGAGAAATCTAATGAAAATCCAGTGAACCTGTTTAAAAAACTTTGTTCAGCAGTTTCATTCCCAATTCGGACAGAAGAGATATTAGCTTGTCATCGTGTCCCTCAATCAAACAAAAGCTCCATTCGACCTAAAAATATTGTAGTGGAACTACCTAGCAGCTATACCCGAGATGCTTTACTGTCTGCAGTAAAAAACTACAATAAAAAATACCCAAATTGCAAACTCAACAGTGAACATCTGGAGATTACTGGAAAAACCCCTGTATATGTATCGGAACAACTTACTCCCAACAATAAAGAACTTCACGCCGCAGTACGTCACGCAGCCAAGGAAAAAAACATTAAATTCATTTGGGTACGGAATGGGAAAATATTTATTCGAAAAAATGAGAATTCCCCGGCAATATGGGCAAGTAGCAAAGACGTGTTAGAGAAAATCTAATTTCTGCATACATATACACATTTCTACATCCCTCTGATAATCAAAATGGAAGTGTCTTTATATTATCAGAATATAAGAGGGATGAGAAGCAAATTAGATCAAATCTCTTTAAACACTCTCTCCTCAAACTATGATGTTATATGTTTAACAGAGACATGGCTAAATTCCTCAATTCAAGATGCAGAGATACTGGATAAACGATACACTATTTTCAGACAAGACCGAGAAAAACTAACATCCAGAAAGAAAGACGGAGGGGGAGTTTTAATAGCTATCAAGAAAAACATTGTAGCCTATCAAATATATGATGAACCCTCTAATATTGAACATATTTGGGTAAGAATTAAATCAAACGGATCAAATAAAAAATTTATAAATATTTGTATAGCTTATCTTCCACCAGATATTGCAACTGACGCATTTACTAATTTCATCAACAAGTGCCAAGATATCTGTATTAAATCACACATCAATTCTCATACATTAATACTGGGAGACTTTAATATCCCTTACATTGAATGGTCAGTTAACGCCAACAATGATAGTAATTATGTTGAATCATTTGCTAATCAAAAATCTTCATTGTTATTAGAATTTCTACATTTCTCTAACTTACATCAGTATAACTATACAAAAAATGTTAACGGTAGAATACTTGATCTAGCTCTCTCTGATTTTACGCTTAATGTTCAACCTGCCCTCGCTCTTTCTAAAATTGACGTGCACCATCCACCAATTGAAATGGATCTAACTATTAATACAATGCACAATCTTAATGATAACCTTGAACGTCCTTTATTCAATTTCAAGAAAACTGATTATCTTAATTGTACCAATGAATTATCCCTAATCGACTGGACCCCAATGGTAACACTAAATTGCAATGAGTCTCTTCAATTCCTATATAATAGCATCTGGCCAATTATAGAGAAACACACACCAAAAAAAGTGAATAAAAACAAATATCCTATCTGGTATTCCAGTGTTGTTATCCATCAAATCAAAGAAAAAGACAAACTTAGAAAAAAATTCAAAAAGTTTGGGAATCCTAGAGACTATGATAGTTTCACAATCCTACGATCAAGGGTCAAAACTGGAATTCACAAATGCTTCCAATCTTATATTAATTCTATCGAAGACACTTTACATCATAGTACAAAACCACTATGGACTTATGCAAAATCAAAAGGTATGACTCACTTAATTCCTAAAATAATGCACTTCAATGAAACTGTAGCAAACAATGGTCATGAAATTAGTGAACTTTTCTCAAATTACTTCTGCTCTGTTTTTAATACAAATGATGTATCAAATCAACATGTAAATTATGATTCTCAAGAAAGTACCTATGAGCTCAGTCATGTCGAAATTTCAAAGACTGAAATATTCAACGCTATGAAATCACTAAACTCAAACAAAGGTCCAGGTCCAGATGCCATTCCACCATTATTTATATCAAACTGTGCTAAATCTCTTGTTTATCCTCTTCATGTTATATTTCGTAAATCTCTTAAAGAAGGTGTTTTTCCTGATCTTTGGAAAACAGCACGTATCACTCCTATCTTCAAATCTGGGAATAAAAGTGACATCTCTAATTATCGCCCAATAAGTATACTCTCATGTTTTGGGAAAATTTTCGAATCCTTAATCTATAAAAGCATTTTTACACATTTTAAACATATTTTAAGTTCTGTTCAGCATGGATTCGTATGCAAAAGATCCACTACCACAAATTTAATCGAATATGTAGATTTTTTATGTACCAATTTTGACAAAAGAACACAAGTAGATGCAGTCTATACTGATTTCCGAAAGGCTTTCGATAAAGTCAGTCATCCTCTTCTGATCCAAAAACTAAAAAGAACAGGTTTCCATGGCAACCTCCTGAGATGGATCATATCTTATATCTCTAACAGGAGTCAATATGTACAAGTTAATAGTTATGAGTCCTCTCCCAAACTTGTCACATCTGGTGTCCCTCAAGGATCCCATTTAGGACCACTACTCTTTATTATATTCATAAATGATCTAACGGCAAAACTTTTTTGTAAATGTTTACTATATGCGGATGACTTAAAAATTTTTCAACCCGTGAATTCACAAGAAGACTGCAAAACTTTGCAAAAAGACCTCCTCACATTGTCTCAATGGTGTATAGATAATAACATGGAATTAAATATTGGCAAATGTAATGTCATCTCGTTCACGAGAAATGTCCGTAAAATTGATTTCGCTTACACGATCTGTGATGAAATCCTAAAACGAGTAGACTCCATTAGAGATCTGGGAATCTTACTTGACTCGAAGCTAACCTTCAGAAACCATTACCAAAACATTGTCAATCAGGCTAATAAAATGCTCGGTTTCATCACCAGAGTCACTAAATCATTTAAGAACACCAGTAGCTTCAGAATCTTGTACTACTCATATGTAAGAAGCATCTTAGAGTACGGCTCTGTGATTTGGTCACCACATTATGCAATTCATAGCAGGAAAGTGGAGTCCGTTCAAAAAAAATACTTAAGAATACTAGCTTACAAATCTGGAGTAC
The DNA here is from genome assembly GCA_026573805.1 of Hesperophylax magnus. Lineage (NCBI taxonomy): Eukaryota > Metazoa > Arthropoda > Insecta > Trichoptera > Limnephilidae > Hesperophylax > Hesperophylax magnus. The sequence goes on along the minus strand of JAIUSX010000977.1, from coordinate 7,462,109 downwards.
ATCGGAATCTCAGTAACTATGCTGAAAGACTTACTCACTTTAAAGAAATCTCACTCGCCAAAAGAAGAAACGTATCAGATATAATCTCTCTGTTTAAAATCATTAACAATGTATATGATTCATCTTTAATTAATCAAATTAACCTTAATATAAGACCGAAATCCACAAGAAACCCTGAAACCTTTTGGATAGATACTTGTCGTAGTAATACAAGTTTTTTCAAACCAACATCGAGAATGACTCGATTGTATAATAGATACTGCAATCTTCTAGATTTAGATATATTTTCAAACTCAATTAATACCTTCAGAAAGAACTTACACATACTTATACCTGATGATTTCATTTTCTTTACCAATCACCTACTTATGCATTAGCTCCACTATATATGATTCGTGCGTGCATATGTGTATATATGTTTGCATACAATATGCGTACAGTGTACACACTTATGAGTGTGTTTGTATTTAAATGTGTATGTACGCATCTATGTATGTGTGTATATATGTATGTATGTGTATTTATATGTGTATTTAGATGTATGCATGTATGCGTATAGATATATATGTATAATATATTAATAAGTATGTAAGTTTCTTCCTAATAATTGATTTCGATCCTCATTGTTTTTATATACACTCTTTTAATTAAATTTATTATTACTGTAACTAACCAATTATTATTACACAAATAATATTGAGATGAATGTTGTGCTCACCTATAATTAGAAACATCATTATAACCATGTATAAATGTAAATTACTGTTAAAATTATGTGATGTATTCTGTTGGCGAGCCAATAAATAAATAAAAAAAATAAATAAATATAGAAGAGGATTACAAAAAGTAGACGAATTATTATTGTTCACCGAAAGGTTGATTGAAATATAACAAAGAACAAATATTAAAATAAAATAAAGAAAGAATGTGATTATAACTATACCTAGATAGACTAAGAAACAGGTATTGGAGCTGGGACATGAAAATAAACGTACCCACTAAACAATTAATTTTATCTTCATGAAATTGTGTGATTCGCTCCTAGAAATGACAATGAACTTCTGTAATGATAGTAACTAGCAGCAAATGTTTCAGCATGTAAGTCTTTATTTGAAAGTAATTTTGAATTATTATTAAAACATTTATGTCTGTTTTTCTACATATAATATAAAATGTTTCGTAACATTAAGGAAGTGCATCTCGCCCTATTAAAAGACCTTGACGGCAGGACCATATATACCGAAAATCCTAATCAAAACGAGCCCAGAATCTCTATAGTAGCAAATTCATGATGAATCAGCATCATGCATCCATCCCGAATGCACATATCCCGCTGCATCCACATACTATATTTTCATGTTTTCTTGAGTGCATGACGGTCCATGCTATATACTGTATACATCTTGGGGATTCTGTGCAAAAAACCCAGCAAACTTCTCAGACCACCACCGACCGGATCTCAGCGGGTCAACGACCCGAGGACCCGTTCTGCAAAAACTCTTAGGCCGGAATCACAGAACGGTACCTCCCCAGTGTAGCTATAATAATAATAATACATACAGATAGGTAGGAAGATCCTACATGGATGGCAGGTAAGTACTTACATACGTTCCTGCCTTATCTGAATTAAAATTTTAAATAAAATAAAAACTTTAAAATTGTGTTCTAACTTTAAATTGTGTACTTATTATGTTATTTCATTCGTTTACTCGTCTAGAGTCGTGTTGTATTATTACTGACAAGAAATAGCAATTCCATAGTCAGAAAATTCAACGCCGATAAAATGACAATGATAGATAAGATGAAAAAATAAGACTAGCTCATGGCACGCCAGTTCCTAGACGTTGGGTTGACTAGACTAAAAAGTGTATAGTAGTTGATGTTTTTTTACCTGGAGATGGATGGTGTCTTCGATATGAAAAGAAGCAATTGTGACATTCTATTATGATAAAAGCGTGGTGTTATTTTTAATCTTGGACATTTTAGAGATCCTTTCTTGAAGTATGAATTAACATACCTATGGATACTCGAGCAATTTAGGTACTTTACAATGGCGATGACTCAAATGATAGACATAATGAAGAAGACAGTGTGGATATATATAGTAGGTACAGATATTAAATTATACAGGTAGATGTTATAGTCAATACCGCCCTGATGAATAACCACCATATACAATCAAAAGGTTGTATGAAGTGGCCTTGATGACCATGACTGAATAGCCAAATAGGTATTTTCCCACCATCCTCTTCCTTATCTCCTAACCCTCCCTAAACCATTCAGCCTCACAACATACTCCAATTAGGGATGACTTATTCACACCGGTTCCGGTTAGTAGGGAGCAGTTGGGACTAATTTGTTAAAATGGACTTATTCATAAATCGTACTCTCGAAAGATGAGCTATGGCGTTATGAAATTAGCACTGGTTCTCTCTAGCTAGAATGCTCGCGTCAACACAACAATTTCAGTCATAGTGGCATATCCATCACGAGCTATTTTCCAAAAAATATCTATTTATAACTAAGAATAAATAAAATTATTACTGTGCCATATATATTTTTTTATTAAAATCCAATAATTCCACTAGGAAAAAAAAACAAAAAATAGTGATGAAATTCTGGTCATGCCGGGTAGTAAAACTAATATACACAAATCTGGAGATAAAAAAAAAAAACTAAACAAAAATAAGGTTAATATACAAACTGTTGATGCTTTTCAACAAGGTATTTAAATTAACTGCTTTCATGGCACATTATTCATAAATGCATTATTTACCTTGTGTCTACCATGTTTGTGAGTTTCACATTAAATCAAATACGTCTGTCTATGCTCTAGATCTATTTAGACTCGAGCAAACTGAGCCAGCCTACCATCACTATCTTCAGATGCACTTTCTCGTCTTCAGTCTTACCATTATTCGAGTTAATACTGTTCATAGTTCTGCTAGCAAGGTACGTGGTGTACCTATTAAATTAATTAAATAAAATAAAACAAAAATGCAGTACCTACCCACTTAATAAACTGGGAAGGAATTTTAAGCGATAGACAAGCAAATTAACGTTTTTTTATACCGTTGTGTTATGTTTTTTTTAAATTTTTTTTTCAAAAAAAATTTTCATTGTTGACTTACCCGAGTAACTGCCCAACCCCTCACATCGAACCTGGGTGTCCAATTCCTAATGATTGTCTATGTATTTGTAGAAAAACATCAAAAAAGTCACCGGAGACCAAAATTTAATTTACATATTTTACTCCAAATAATGTCAGGAATCACTGGTTCAAGCTAGTCAGGTACGTCCCTTGACACCCTAAATAGCCGCACATTTATCAGGGCTGTAATTAGAAAACCTTTTGATATCGCATAAAGCGTGAATTTTATTAAACCCTTGCTCAGAAATAATAATATGACCGGCGTATGTTTGTTATGCAATTTGTCTTTGCTTTATTCAGGTGTACCTAGGTACCTACAATACTCATTGCTACAGTTTTTCATTGTTCGTATTACATGCTTTGTACTGTGTTAGTAGTTTGTAAACAAGTGTAATATATAAATAAAAATAAAATTTAAATTAAAAGATATAAAATCAATTGCACTATCCGTTTTCATGTGGTGGTTAGTGGCGAATTATAGAACTAAGTGTAGAGGTATTTAGATTTTCCAAAAGCAGTGTTTAATTTGGATTTAATCATATTGCCACTCTGGTTAGCTCTTGTGTTGTGAAAGTGCGTTTCTTCACTTTTCCTTTTGTTTTCAAAATATTTGATAATAATAAGTTAGTTTTTAAAATGCTGGTTAATGATACGAATATGTCGAAACCGGTAGAGAAATATTTTTTAAAACAACACATATAAAAATAAGTACTTCCCTAACCAGTGTAGGTACACTATAAAAATAAGTACCTACCTAACAAGTGTAGGTACACTAACCTAACCTAACCTAACCTAACCTAACCTAACCTAACCTAACCTAACCTAACCTAACCTAACCTAACCTAACCCAACCCAACCCAACCCAACCCAACCCAACCCAACCCAACCCAACCCAACCCAACCCAACCCAACCCAACCCAACCCAACCCAACCCAACCCAACCCAACCCAACCCAACCCAACCCAACCCAACCCAACCCAACCCAACCCAACCCAACCCAACCCAACCCAACCCAACCCAACCCAACCCAACCCAACCCAACCCAACCCAACCCAACCCAACCCAACCCAACCCAACCTATACTATAGTCATTGTTATCCAGATAAATTAGAAATATCGCAAAAATGCTTTACTTTTCTTTCGATTTGGCTGCTTGGCCAATCATACGCCTCAAAAAAAACACTCACGCTTAGTTTTACAGATGAGAACTCCAAAGTGTTTGTAAAGATCTCATAAACAAGACCGTGCCGTACTCACTGCCTCCTTCTGCCCTTATCTCCATTCTCTAACATATCTTCTCCGCCTTAACATGCACCCTCGGGGTGAAGTGTCGTAAAAACGAGGGCGTAAAGAATCTCCAAGTAAATATTATTATTTCAGAGGGTACATTATGACGAAGAAGTACCTACTGACTTTGGCCAGTTCGTGAATCGGGAAGAAAAAAGTCTAAATCGGACCCGTCTGGCTGCCACTTACGATCGTAAAGTTCGCTCTATACGTTTTTAAACTATAAAGCAGAAAATATGATAGGAGCTGAAGTAGGCAAAACATTATAACGGTAACTTATGGGCTGCATGAAAATTGCGTAGAATTTTTTAGGCAAACGGAAAAGATTTTTAGCTCCCACGGAGAAAAATGAGTAAGGCTGATTTATTAAAATCTTGTTAAAAATTTGATTTATTAATAAAATATTAGTACATTTAGAATATATCGGAACACGTGTTTGTGCAGCTGCGCTTATCCCGATTAATATAATGACGAAATGCGAAAATAGCACTTCTATCCCCTGTATTTGTAATCAAGCATTTTATCTATTTTTTACCAATGCATTTGAGGATAAGTACTTTTTGTAAATTCCTATCTTGGCTTTGTGCTTATGTGTATATTTTTGCTTGTTTCTTTGTTAGTGTTTTTTAAATTTTTCTACTTAACTTCCCTTTTTCTATTTTTGCACGGTTTTTTATGCGAAACTTATAATTTTGATATTAAAATACCGATGTCAAATTGTACCTATTAACTACCACCTATTTATTGTAAGTTCCTCCCGTCCTAAAATAATTTTTTTAACTCATCGGGATTGCTCTAGCGAGAATTTTTTTTTCTTTTGAGCCTAACCTACATTACCTATTTAACTTAGTTTTAGTTTCAACCCTTTTCGTGATTTTATATAACTTTTTAAACGTATGTTTAATTGTCATTGTGTTAAGTTATCTGGTTACCCTATTCAGGGGTGGTCACTAAAATCGAAGGTTTCGATTCTAAATGGTAGTCCCCCAACTGCCAACACTTGTTTACAGCAACTGCTTCTAGCTGAATCCCCGGCGTTTACGCAGAGATTTTAGAAATCAAGCGTACATAGCAAATTTCCTCTTACTTTGAACGTCAAGTGAGCGAAATTTCATCAACAAGTTAAAAAACTGCTTTGAGAGATTTTAAAAAGGGACGGGGTGGGTTTTCTCAAGTAGACTTGTTTTGAAGGACAAATGTGCGAAATTTCATAAATCTTGTAATAAAACTGATTTGCATTAAAAACCAAGCCACGCCAACCGCCACGCTACCACAGACACTCTTCTTTGTACATAGATAGAAAGATGAGTACATAGATGACACTCCGAAAAACAAATAATTATCTGATCTACAAATTTCAACTTACATCTCAGCGAAACCAGGTAGTAAAGCGAGTAAGTATTTTTTATCGTATGTGTTTTCTGTATGAGCTACTTTAATAAAGAAAACAGTTTTAAACGATTCATTCATAGTTCTATCGTAAGTAGGATAATTCTACAATAATTATAATTGTATTGGCCGTCTGTCTGTTTCTTCCAACGTCACATATCCAGGTCACACATTATTACGGATGATCAGACTCGACGTATCAATCGGAATATCAACTACTACTCGTTACCGGGAAATTTACCGTTCTGATAATTGTACCTTTACTACGGGCATTCAATGTAAGAGCTCTTTATTGCGAAAATGTCTTTATAACAACCGGTGAAGAAAGACGGTGTTTTATTATCTATCGTTATAGTGTTATCTTACAGTGATTCACTATTATATATTATGATACAAAGAAATGAATAGAAAATGTGGCACAATTCGATTCGACACATAATCGAAAGGTAGATGGATAATAATTGCAAGCGAGAAATTTCAATTAAAATGTAGCAGAAATCTTTAAGGTAAATGATGTTGCATACAATATTGTATTATACTTATTCATCTATCTATGTCGCATGTGACAGTTTAGAGTTTAGATAAGTGATTCCTAACGGGGGGCGATGGTGAGATCCAAGGGGGGCGGTGGTGATCTCGAGTGGCGGTGAAGGGATGAAATGGGGTTCAAAAGAAATTTTAAAAAAAATCGTAGTAGGTGTATATCGTAGCAAGAATTACCGTTCATGTAGCGATTATGTAGTATGGACGAATTAACAGTATTTATTGTTTTGATAATACTTTTGTAAAATCCTTAAAATAATTTATAAATTAAGAACAAAATAGATCAAGACAAAAAGTGTTATTTTTTTATTTAGAAATACAGCATTACCGGGTTACAAATAATCAATTTCGCAGCCCATCTCACCGATTATTTTACGAATATATTCCAGAATTATTTTCTTTTAATATTGTTTGACATGATAATACACGACATGACTTGAATACAGAAAAAATGTAATTACAAGAAATATCAAAATCGCAACAACGCCGAAAACTTCATTATATACGGAAAATCTTACTTGTGCAATGATGCAGGACTAATCTAGTAGATGATCGAACCCCCAACGCCCGAGTTAAATAAATATCTACTCTAAGCGGTTTCTTCAAATTTTTTATTCTTAATCTCTATGAAGGTCTTCGAAATGACCAATTCAGATTTTATAATATTTTACAGAAAATAATAAATTTTCACAAAGTTAAATATCTGCATAAAAGTGAAGTACCTAACTAGGTAGGTATATATTGTAAAATATCCATTATTATGCTATTTCAAAGTATCTGAGTAGGCCATAAGTTATCTATTTAAAAAAAAATTCTGATTCCCTACCAAAAATTTTACCAAGGTTTTTACTGCAATTTTGTTGTATGTAAGTATCATCGGTAGGTATTATGTTTTTTTTTTCAAATTAGGAAAGATAAAGCAACATTAATTTTAATGAGGAACATTTTTTCTTATTTAGAACTAAAGGGATATTTCGCTAGATATTTCTCTTTTGTAAAATTAATAAATTAATTGAATTTTATTCTTATTCATCATGTCCAACAGTAAATTGAATGTGCATTAAAAGATTATAATAAAATACTGACCCCGATCGATTATTCACATAAAACTTTCCCACGATAAATAAAAACATTGTAGATATTTCTGTTTGATAAAACGCTCCTCAATTGGGGTTTGTTGTGTGATTAGATGGGATGGGGAGGGGGAAGATGAGAGGGGTGGGTTGGGTAGTACCTGGCTATTCATATTTGGTCATGAAACACGGATAAAGACATTTAAGCTCCATTGTATTCCGAATGGCGGATTTTCAATAAGTTAAACCTAGATTAAAAATATTAACAATATTTTAGATAATATAATGATCAAATTGAATGATAATATCTGATACCCGTACAAAATGGAAAAAACAAGGTGTTGCGGTTGGCGCGCTAAAGCCATTACATTCGACTGTTATTCCCGATATTATCGGAATAAACTAAATTTCGTGTTGGTCGCTGCTAACTTTGTCCATGGCCCGAATTAGAAAAGCAAATGCAACAACGTGTAACATAATACAACATTTATCTGGATGCACTTCGATGTGAGTCAGTTAAGTGCAAGTATATCTATTTAAGTATCTGCCTCACACATAATGAATGCCCTGCCGACGATAGTTCCTTCGGAAAAACTTTTTTGTTATAACATAATGCTCGCTTATAATCATATTATAATACATTTTTCTAACAAATTGAGATATCCTAATATAACGATATCCTTGCAAAGATCTGTGGACGTGACGTGTGACGACATTTACGACAAATGAGTTATTATTTGAGTAATATAAAGTCGCTGAAAGAATTAGCGTCATATACTATCGGGGTAAAATGCCGTGTCGGGCTTCCTCCATCTTTAGAACTATTCATTATTGTTTCGGACAGCGTTACAGTGTCCATCATCGGGGCAGATGTAAGACGGCACAATAAATGATGATCATGGAATGATACCCAAGAAATAAATCACGATAATACTGCCGTGATAATCTCAAATCATATTATCTTTCTGAAAGAATTACATATATTTTATAATTAGATTGTGTTTTTAGTGTAGTTGTATGGTTTCTATTTCATTATATGTTTGGTCTCTTTGGACGGACTGTTTCACAGAATTTTAATAATTGTCAAATTTCAAAGTTGAAGTTCTGTGAAGGTTCAATTCAAGTTCTGTTATTATTTCAGCCATGTGAAACAACTGGCCAGTAATGAACTTCAATAGAACCTTCACAGATCGTGAAGTTCAAATTGGAAATTTGATGAATTTTTCAAATTCTGTGAAACAACCCAGCCTTAGTATGTTTTCTAATTCAGATCTTCCCGTCTTGAATCCAGTTTTTGAGTTGTTATAATTTTTTTAATCAGGGTGGGATTATTGTATACATTTCAAAAAATATATTTTGTATTTATTATAGTATAAGAGGGATAGATTAAAGCGGATTTATAAGCGGAATGTCTTTACGTGTTGCCTTAAAACTGATACAAAATATTATAGACAGTTGTGGAATAGAGATCGATTACAAAGAAAAATTAATTTGAACTTTGGTTCGATGATAACTCAACACAACTTTAAAAAGTGATATAAGTCATTAAAAGCGATGAAAAAACTAACCTTTAAACCTAACCTACGTAACCTAGTTTTTATTTCATCACTTTATATCACCTTTTATAGGCGTGTTGAATTTTCATTATGTTGAGTTACCAGTTACCGTGAATTCTTCACGATTATATTTCAGGATTATTTTCTTTTAATAAGTTTTATTGTGTTTGACATGATAACACACGACATGACTTAAATACGGAAGAAATCTAATTACAAGAAATATCTTAATCTGCGAGGTTAAAGATGCCTTGATATTTCAGTAATTCAGAATATTCACCGGTTAGCAAAAGTTCAAATTTAAAGCAGAGGAATAAAAAGTCCAAAACAGAAGAGGAAACTTCAGTTACCAGATATTTTTTTTAAAATAGTTTAAAATTAACCCTCAACCTACAAATCCAAAATCTATTATGCCGCATTAAAATCCATATCTGCCTATATAGAAACAATGAATGAGTCATTCATTTGGACTTCATACACTTTGAAAAAAAATCCTGAAGACCCGATAACCCGGAGTGCATTAGATGATAGAGGCCTAACAATAGCACAATAGTAGACACTAAATGTTATCTGCTATTTGTCGTTGTATTTCAATGGCACTATCTCACCAAGTCGATATTTATAAAAAAAAGTGCAGTGATAAACTGCATTCTTTGAATATTTTTCATAATTCATTTCAAAACACGAAATGAATGAACGATTCGGAGCAATGAAATAGTAATTCATAAACATGTACATGCAATATTTTAATATCTACATGCATAAGTATGTTAAGATTCATCATCATCATCACTTTTGGCTCTACAACCCCTGGTGGGTCTTGGCCTCCTCAAGAGTCTTCCTCCACTCATCTCGGTCCCGCGCTTTAAGATTAATTTTCAGATTTTCAGATTAATAATATAATAAAGCTAAACGAAGATATTCTTTTTTAAATAAGTTGTTATAAATATCAGAATTGCAACTAATAACCGGTATACAACAAGAATCAATGACACTCTTTAAAAATGTGCAATACGGACATTGTTGAGATCTAAGTAATACGTACTACCAAATTTCGCATGAGATTTCAAAGTTATTTTTTCAAACTCCGTAGCTCCCGTATGATGGTGATCACGAGGCGAACTAAAAAATAGTTGCGTTGGCCTAGAAAATTCAAATTTTGTTGGTGTATTTTGACTATTTAAAAACCCAAAGAGTTTCCACGCAAAAAAATAATCTGAAATTCGCAGAACATAACCCACGGGATGTGTGTTTTAAAGAATGGCAATGCGAAAACTTATATTTTTTCTTTTCAATATGTACTCATAAAATTGAAACATAAATGAAAAATTATTAAGAAAACCTTCTATGGGCACCTTCTCAACCAATTCTCTTCGCAAAATCCGGTAACCTGGTGACAAGTGTTCCGGAATATAATGTGATACCGGGGCTCCAACGGAACACCGGTTAAGAACTGCGGCATTAGAGGTAAGAACACCCCACTTCTGCCATTATCGGCTTCTTCACGTAGAGCCTGCAAACTTTAATAATACAATACAGGGATACCCGTACATGTCATAATACAATAGTGCCACGGCATGGCGTGTTATGATCACTTAAGCGTTATGACAGCAGAGCATTTGCCGAGTATTACCTTGCCACGCTGGATTCGCTGGAATGGTTTAATCAAAAGCAAAAGAACAAAAGTAGAGCCTTCAAACCAATAGAGCCTCGTGGCTCATTGGGAGTTCAATCATAGATTAAAAAAGGAATTTCATCATATCTCTGCACCAAATACAGGGTTTTCCAATAAGAGGTGTTATTTTGAATAGCCCGTTATTTTGGTAGATGTTACTTTTGAAGCTGTCATTTTTTGACATTTGACAAATAGAAACTACGCCATTAATAAAAATGGAACGATACACACTTCAACAACGCATTGAAATTATTAAAATTCATTCAGTGAATCAAATGCAAATCATCTTGAGTGATGAAGCCCATTTCCACCTCGGTGGCTTCGTCAACAAGCAAAATTGTCGCATCTGGGGCTCGGAAAACCCAAGAGTTATTGTTGAAAAGCCTCTCTATCCTCAACGTGTGACTGTTTGGTGCGGTTTATGGTCCGGCGGAGTCATTGGAAAATCATTTTCTCCAGCCTCATTTTCCAAAATGAGGCTGGAGCAACAGTTACGAAGAATGGATTGCGCTATCGAGAGATGATTAATGATTTTTTATGGCCGGAAATGGATGGTATTGCTCTGGACAACATTTACTTTCAACAAGACGGCGCTACGTGCCACACAAGCAACGAAACCATTGATCTTTTACGATTGAATATCAAAATAACACCTCTTATTGGAAAACCCTGTATTAGCGACCTAGCAACAATACAAAATTTTGCAAATCAAGCGTCCATGGCTAATGAATATTATAATGTTGTAGGTTATAAAAAGTTGTTTAAAATAAGAAAATCACAATTAATCTTACAAACTGATCGTTTTTATATAATACTAGCTGTACCCCGCCATGCTTTGCTGCGGCTCAGTATGTCTGTGTAGATAGAGAAATGAAATAAATAATATGTAAACATTAATTTATGTACTCAATACGTCTGTCTCGACACAGGTTTATCCTAGTGAGACAGACATCGAAAAAAAAACCCTGTAAAAAAACTTTATATTGTTAATAAAAAAAAAGAAACAATAGCGCGTTTTGCTTTTACGTCCAACAGATAACGCAGTTTTTCAAAAAAGCATGTTTTTACCTGTCACATCTATATAAAATACGTATGTAAGAACACACGCGTATTCGAATGCAATTGATTATTTCAAAAATACTCCGCACACTGGCAGCTAACAGATTCCTAAGTATATCGTTTACTGCTGAAGCGCTACTACTCGTAGTATGTTTTGTATTAACTATTTCTTGAAAAAAAGAGTACCATACGTGCTGAATTTATAACGCTCGTGCGGTATTAATTCCGCCCTCGCTCTCGGCCAGTATTAATATGCACCGATGGATTTTAGAGCACAGAATTTAGTTCCAGCTCTAGGAAAATGTAATTATATTAGGGCAGCAGAGCTGTATGTCCAATATTTATGGGATTTATAGCTTAAGATCAGTCTACACGCTCAATAATACTTGCAGAAACCCTAATTTATACAAGTAAGCATGTTCGTTAAGACGGGAAAACGGTATACCGCGCAAACGCTATGCACGAAAGTTCATTTGCGCAAACTAAAGTTGTTCTAATTTGCACAAGTTAAGAGGCGGGTATGGGTTGCTTTGTCTAGTTTACAATATTTTATTCACACTGCAAGCCTACTCATATGTAAAGCATTAAAATGAATCATCAACATTAAAAACTATTTTTATCAACTTTGAGGATTTAAAAAAAAAAATCGCAAATGATTCCAGAGATACCCTCATTTTTAATGTCAGTGCCATACAATTTTTTCTTAAAAAGATGATAACTCCTTCATTTGTACACGCAATTGCTTCATACGACATTTTATAGCATAGTGATCAGCAGAATCCATTTCTATCCAAAAAAAATACCCTTGAAAATTCAAGTCTCTATGTCTATGAAAGGCGATTTTCAGCCCACTGTGCGCCGCCCAGGAACCATTTAATGTATAACTAACATCCCTGCCATAGGTCTTCCCAAGTGATTCGCTACGGTTTGTGACATTTTGGGGTTCATGGGGTGAGTTTTATCTATGTGTTGCCTACCTACTGCGTGGCGGGCGAATCGGGAGAGATTAGTGTAGGGAGACCTTTTGACTTCTCCAGCCGGACTCTCTAGACCTATCGCCTTGCACGTCAGTGGTAGGGATGGATTCATCCGTCCGTCCTGGACACATTGACCCCCAGATTCCTACCCACACTTCATACTTTTTTTCTATCTCCCCCTTCCTTTCCATAAAAATACTCTCCACACAGCATCCCCAAATATTACGGGCTTTGAGGGATTTTTTCCCTCAGGGCTCCCTGTCTGGAGCTAATATAAGAAAATAAAATAAAAACAAGTAAGCAAATACGTTAAAATGGAAAAAAAAACTGTATAATGCGCAAATGGCTTGCACACACTTGAAATTTTGCAACTTTTGCACAAACTGTTTGCGCATGCAAGTCGCTGCGTGAATAGGTGCAGACGGACCTTTAGAACTTAGATTGAATCTTGGAATTCGTATTTATACAAGAATTTAGTGGCTATTGTAAAGGTTTTCATGGTGCATTCATTTTATTTTTTAATTAATGCAAGATATGCCGTGTTTACTATTTTTTACAGTTTATTAAACCGAAATCATTTTCATAACTATCGGCTATCAAATATACCAAGAAGGCCGTCAACAAGTAGTTTGAAGACTTAAGGGATTATTTGTTAATGGACTCTGTCCCTAGCAAACTGTTATAATCATAGACATATGAATATTAGTAGACCTGCCCTAAGTGATTAAAAGCGTATTATCCCCACTCCCCATACCGGTTCCATTGGAGCCGGCTGTGCTCGCGTATGGCCTCAAGTGAAATTTGAAAACGTGACGTCATCATTCTTGTGCGAACTATGGTCGAGGCATCATCGGTTCATTTTACGAAATAACACGGCAGAATGTTGACTTGTGCTATGAAAACTTGTAAAAATAGATGTGAAAAAGAGAATAAACCCAATTGTCGTATTACATTCCATATAAAAGCATTATTTTACTTTATTTTAAGCATATTCACATCGTATAATATAGATCAGTTGTTACTATCACATCGAGAAACGTCTGGACGCGAAACACAATGCTGGTTGGTTGCTGGGAAGTAAATTATGAACATTTATAAAAGTGTCTTAACTAAATACTTAAACGAAATATTCGACTCGGAAAATAGAACCGAATTTTTTTGCCGAATTTGGACTTCGCAAATTTGTTCATAACGTGGCGAGTAATTTGCGCTCCCATGTAAAAATGTCTATTCATTCAAAAGCAGATTTTACTTTTAAGAAGTAAATGGTGATATTATAATGCGAGATGCCTATTTACTGTCAGATAGATTTATTGACGAATCACAGTCAGCTTCACTCCCTTCGTTCTTCAACAGTTGATTTTACCCCTCGCCATTATCTTCTCGTCTATTAATTCCTATGTCTGTGGTTATAATCAATGGCACATGACTAGATCAAGTGACTTGAAACGGGTCGTGTCAGAATAATAAAGATTCTTTATTAAATATGAACGTGGTTGAAATAACTAGTGCGTGTCGGAACCGATAGCGTGTAGCCTTTCATCCAATCTGTCAATAGAACAGTCCCAGAGAGGGTACGTACGTCATCGACGAATAATCATCGTACTCACACGTCTTGTATGAAATCAAAAAACACAGAAGATACTTGATTAGTGTGATAAATGTTACCTGAACTCTCTCTGCGACCACTATACCACCCGGTTACATGATTAAATTTCACACACGGAGAAATCGTACTGATAAAAAATATTGCAAATTTATTAAGAATCTCTTCAAATTATTAATTATCCAGTTAAAAACGGGATTGCAGGCCTCTAACGTATGAATTCATAGGTTTTTTGACAAACTTTTAGTAAAATACATTTTTAGAATAAATGTCGAAACTCGTGTTCATAAAAATCCTAACATTTTCGCATTACGTCGTTATATATTATTTGTACAAATGCAGGTGGGTGAACACGTGTTCCGATAATAATAATAATAATAATAATAATAATAATAATAATAATTATGACTTGTATAGCGCCGTTTTTGTGCAAAATCACCTCAAGGGCGCTGTACAAACTTATAATACATTTCTACAGTGATCTATGTTATAACTTAACTATTTATGGAGATAATATACAGTACAATACTTACCTGGTAGGTCACTTGATATTAACATTATCTAATTGTTTATTAGCGAAATTTAGATACAGGATGTAGGACATAATTGGAAAATTGAATATAACTGGACTTCTTCTTAGGAATGATATATTTAATTTAAGGGTACGACAGCTTAAAAAGGTAAGTTTTTAGTTTAGACCTGAATTCTGTTGCACTTGTTATGGATCTTAGTTCCGGAGGGAGTTTATTCCAAGCCTTCGGCCCAGATACTCCGAAAGCGCGATCACCAAACTTAGTATTTGGCTTGCGCTTAGGTTATCAGTCTGCCTACAGCTGATGATGTTGCTGATCTAAGAGTTGACTGCCTCAGACCAGTGTTTTCCGGGACGCATAGTTCCGAGATGTAGGGTGGGGCCATTTCATTGATGGATTTAAACACCATCCAGCACCGTTTGTACTGGATTCTTTCAGGGCATTTGAGCCAGTGAAGGTTACGAAGGTGTTCTGAAATGTGCGAATATTTTGAAACCCCGGTTATGAGCCGTGCTGCTGCATTAAACACTGATTGAAGTTTGTCAATTTGATATTATTACGAATATACTAAAATTTTATCAGGAAGCGGCCTGCAGTCCCGCTTTTAACCAGATTTCAAATAAATGAAGAGATTTTTAATAGATCAGCAATACTAATTTTTCTCTGTGCAGGCGTGAATATAATGTACACGCAAATATTACAATGCCTAACCTAACCTAACCTTACCTTCCTCTTCTCTGTCTCCTTTCCCTCCCCACTTTATTAAACATGGAAAAAAATCTCAAACTGGGAATTTCACAGTCCCAATACATCTGGGCAGTTGACTCCTACAATTAGTAAACTCTAGTACACTCGTACAAGAAACAAAACAAAACGCGTTACGTTTCGGTGCTAGGTGTCCCTATATTCAGCATATTATAATTTATATGTGTTCGCAAGACAACTGTTATGACGTCCGCGTACAATTAATAATGAATAAATAATGCAAAATGAAAAAAAAAATTACATCATATCAGCTAATTATCTTCGAGCCACCGCATATTAGGCTAAAAATCACACATAGCGCCTTGATTATAATATTATAATTTAGTAACGGTTGACCGGATTAAAAGTAATAATTTTGAACCGTCTCACCGTAAGCCTTTTGAACTAAGGGACCACTGAAAAGATAAACCGGTAGAGGTGGGTTGTGGGCGTGCGCGTATGCTGAATTCGAACAATGTTTTGCGATTAACATCGAGAATTTGCAATTATTCAAACGAAATTAAATGGTTGCAATGGGGAATTTTCACAAACTATGAATTCCGTTTAAAATGTGCGCAAAATTAAAAGTTTATTTTTCTGTTTCTGATCATTGTATTAAAAATGTGTTATTTTAACATTTTCTTTCAGAATTATTTATTTGAAAAACCGCACATTCCGAAACGGTTCCAATTGGCAACAACTTCATTACGACGTAGAAACTGCCACTGACTGATAAGACGGCTGTCACCAACGTTGCCTGACGTGGTGTCAACGCCGCCGAATTCTCGAATAAAAACAAACATATCGTTTCGAAAATGAAACATTTTAATTCAAACAAATCGTTATAGAAAATGTATTCGTCAACATAAAAATACCGTAATTATCGCAATTTAACTTGATTTCTTTCGAGAGTAAAAAACAGTGAAAATACCGCAGCGTTTTCGGTTAGAATCTTTGCTTAAATAAATATGGACGCATAACACGGAAAAAATAATAATTTTCACTAAATTAATATGTTATTACAAGTAACACAATTGAGAGATGCGTTCCTCCTGGAGAAAGGAAAGGTTACGAATTCGAGTGTTGGTCGTAACCGTTTTTTTCTGTTTGTTTTCCTGCTTCTTATTGTTTGTTTTTCTATGTGAATACCGTACAGGAGTCCCAACTGAGACAATGGCGTTCCTAATTTTGGTATATTATAAGGTTGAAGTGAGTGGTGAGGGGGAGGAGATTGGGAAGAGGAATTGGATAATTTTTATTTCAAATCGGAAAACATCAAATTTCTAGGGATTAGAAGTTCGGTGTAAAGGACTAATAAAGCCGGCAACATCGGCACAGCATCCCTATTATCACACAATGGACCGTTTCGCCTCACAAAGAGAGGAGATCCGGCGAAGCGATTACTTGTGCAGGTGTTGTATGTTATATTAGACAAGACTTTTATTAAAAAATAAGCATGAATGGAATAAGGAAAAATTAAATGAATGGTATTTGAAAGTGGTGTGATTTCATTTTAATTAATCCTTGATTTACAAATAATATTATGAATAAGCGCCCTATTTGAAGAAACTTTAAGAATATTTAACTGCTGTAGTAATAGTTTATATCTGAGAGTACCTACTCTAAGACATTGCAATGCAATGACTGCAATGAAAAATAGGTTTCCAACGTCCGATGTCCAAAACACAAAGAAAAGCAAAATGACAAAGATGAAGAATAAGCTGTATTCTTATAAGCTACTAGAAACAATAAATAAAAAATAATACATCGTATTGCCAATTTTTTTTAAAGATAAATAGATATTTCAGAGATCTGAAAATTTCACAAAATCAGAAGAGTTCATCGTTGGAGGACTGCTAACTGCTTCAAACAAAAAAGAAAATAAATTAGTACCGATAAAACATAAGAAGTCACGTGTGTACCTATTTTTTATTTTTTTTATGTGATACCTCACAAGAGTGCTCCTGTCTATACAGTGTAAAGGCATAGGAGCTATGTCGCCACCCGGTTGGGCAGCGGTGTGAGGCGGGTTAAAGTAGGGGCTTTAGGAATGGATTAATGAATACGGGTCTTGAAGAGGCCCGGATTATATGAAGGAGGAAAAATAGATATCGATAACTCGTTCCACTTATGAACCATGCGATATTTTTCTAAGAATTTATTGTGGGTATGAAAATATTAATTTGTACGTTTTTTTTAATAAAATGTGCTTAGCTTGCTACTTCAGTACGAAAAATGCATCTATCACTATTTTTTATATAAAATGCATCAATCATTATTTTTATACATATAAGAAAAGGGCATCATTATTAATGAATATATAATTTGATTTATTAATAGCTGACTTTTCTCTTTTGCAAACGTAAATAGCACAAATTGTGTTATTTAACATGTTTATTCTACCAATAAATATAAGTATAAAGCAATTTTGTTTGTTTGCAAGACTAAGCCGTAAATACTCTCAAACATTGAGCTCCGGCATTATGAAAATTGCACAGTTTTTTTCCTTCGGAAATTTACAAATCTAACTATCTTAAGTTGGCAACATCATTTCCATCGTAAGCTATGGAGCTGTGAAACAACTATAATAGCAGAACTTCATAATTTTAGTTAAAATATATGAATTGAAACTACATATAATATGTGTAAATTATAATAATCATTTTAAAATTTTAATTTTAATTTAATAGATGAGGGTAGGTACTTTTAATACATATTTGAAGACCAGCTACCTACAGAGAGCACTTCGAATTTTATTGAAATATTCTTAAAATAGGCTTCTTAAATTATTTTATACCTAATCATACTCAACTCACCAATCTTAACCTTAATGTTTTCATACTGTCTTTCCCTCCAAAACATGGCCGTTCACTTCAAATCATCTGCCAGGGAAACTTATTTATTACTCAAATATGGAACACAATATATATATTTTTAAATACTAAAAAACTAGAATCACCTTCAACAAATCAATGGCACTTATAAAAAAAATATAAAAAATTAAGTAGGTCGGTAGTAGGTACCTACCTACCTCAAATTCGTATTTTTTATTGCGTGTTATTTATTTAATTATTGTATCAAGAATGTAAAATTCTCACAAACTTTCATAGTTGTTTATTTGATATGTTTATGTAGGTGTAATGTCATTGATTCAAAGTAATTTAAGGCAGTAGTAACACAAACATGATTCTAGTTTCGCTACCTTCGTTAACTCCATAATGTAATCTGAAAGCTTTATCGGTCTTATGTTCCAGGTAGATTCTTCATTTTGTATGTAAGTAGAGGTAGGCACCCACTTAGATACTGATAATGGAAGGTAGACAGGTTAATATCTAGGTACTGCAATGATTTCTAAATGCAATTAGAACATGGCAATACCATTTCTAGTGCCTACTTACTTTTGTAAGATGTAAGCATGTAGAAAGAAGCCATCAAAGGCAATGAAATCAGGTTTTGTGTCCAGTAACTGTTAACGTCCGCGTGGTGCATTTAATACTGCATCCATTGATCATTTAATGTATGGCTTACCTACAAAATTATAATAAATAATGTATGTAGGTAATATATATTATGTTGAACGTTCTTCACTCACTCACCTTGGCTTCAAAAGCGCGTAAACTCCTCCACGCCAACTATCTTGTAAAAATGGTCATCTCGGCATTCCAATACCTGATTGGCAAGTCCGCATCCAAGTGCACTGCAGTACATTCGTATACACCGGCACAAATAATAAATGCACAAACGGTTAAGCGCAAATAAAGTGAATATTTGCAGAAAGTAAAACAAAAATTGACGTCAATTCTCAAACCATTAATTAAAACTCACTCTAAAATCACTGTTATTATAATGAATTCAATTGGATTTGAATGCATTTGTTTGTTTACTATCAACAAAATGAGAAAGCAGTTCTATTTGACATCTAGTCTTATCACTCGAGGTTAGGTTAAAAACAAAACAAATACCATGCACCTAGACATCAATCCTTTCCGCGATATTTTCGTATGGCGCTTATAAATTTTTACACAATATTACAACATCTGATGAATTTTAAAAATACAAGGAGTATGTGTGTTAGAATTTCTAGAATCTTTAACAAATTCAAGCTGTCAGCTGTTTTTGATTATCTAATTTGAAATCGGTCAAAAGGTACCGCAACAAAACAAAACCGAACGATGCGAGGACGCGTTCGTAACTGATAAGCGAACGAAGCCGAGGCGCTTTCGTACTGGAATCTCGCTCCGGACTTTCCCGAACGCTTTCTTACTGGAATACGAACGGAGGCGAACGAAGCCGAACGCTCCGTGCCGCGTAAAAGACGCTGTCATAATTGGTCCGGCGGAATCGACACATAGGGTTGCATTAGGGGCAGGTAGGCGGTCGATAGTAAAAAAAACTGAGCAAGTACCTACCTGAATTTCACTGGAGCGGAACTATCAACAAAAGTAAAAATTATGCAGCTAGAGTTTGGAAGGTAGGTAGGTAATGTTTTATCATATTATTTTCATGGACTGCGAAGCTTTTATGAACATCGGCATAATATCATAAAGCAGGAGTAGTTAAGTACTTACCTACCTCTTGTAAAAGAATTCAATTCTAGAGATTTTGACTGGATTTATTTGAAAATGGAATATCCCGCTTTATATCAGGAGGTACAAAATGATTTCATATTTTTATAATTTATTATGTATTGCTTATTTGTAAGTATTATTTTTTTGTTTATGATGTAACTTGGTGAATTGTGGATTTTCGGATGGTTGTCTAACGGTCTATGAAACGCATTTGTAAGTTATTTTTAGACGCGTATTCAAATGTGGTTTGCGTGGTTTGTAGTCTGAAGATAATCTTGTTCGTTACAAGTTGCTAATAAACAGGTAGGCACCTTAATGTTACCTCTAAATAATAAAATTCTACGTAAGAATGAGTAAAGTAAACAATAATAATATTATTATGGACCAATATGTACTTACTTATATATTATCACCCATTTATCTATTAACCTATTTAGGGGTGATTATTTTTTACAGTATTAATTACAACTTATCGGAAGTTTAATTAAAAATAATCAGAAAATAATCAGATATACTCTTTGACAATCACGTGATGGACGAGCAGTATGTAAAGGCAGAAAAGCTGCGTCTACCCTAAGAAAAACGAACCATTGAAAATTAAAGAATTTTTGACAAGAGCAAAACATTGATATATTGTTTCTTTATGTACGGAAAAAAATTAAATACTTTAAAAAATGTGACTACATGACCATTTCCCAATAAAACATTAGTCATTCAGGATATATCTGCAGACGTATTAAATGCAAGTGGCCATGTCCGAATAAATATAATGAATGAGATGCGTAAATATTATTTTGAAGAACACGTGTTCCGACTTCCTGAACATATTCTTGCTTTACTAATATTTTTCTATGAAATTTGTCAAATCATTCGTTATGGGTCTACAGTCGTATTTTTAACAGGACAACGAATATTTTGACCACATTTTAAAGAAGTCAGTAAGTTTTCTCTATGTAACAAATTACACTTTTTAGTAAAATACTTACTAAAAGTTGCCGAACTTAAAAAAAACTACGCAGCCTGTATTAGGTTCAGAGATGTGCAAAATGAGTACCCAAAACCATTTGAAATGCAAAATGGAAATGGGTCAAAACTTTTCCATTTGAAAATGCAAAATGATAAATGGTTTTTAGAAAAGCATTTCAAATGCAAAATGCAAAATACCTATTTTCAAAATGCATTGAAAATGCAAAATGGTTTCTCAGGTCAAACAATTAATATAATTATAGAATTTTTAAACAATTTTGTCATTTAATAATGGACATCAATGTAGAACAAACATATTACATGATGGTAAATTCAAAAACACCACGACTACAGATTATGAAACCACAAAAAATTTGCGCGGAACTAATGTTGCCAACGTAAAAACATAGAAACTGCTATCTAACATTTAATATGACAGCGTCATGGCCATGTTCAGTATTTGAATCAGTATTTTTTGTAATGGTAGCACTCAATTGCCAAGGCTCCTACCAGGGAGCAACTTGACAAATGTAAATTATCTCTCATAGCGAGGTTGAGGACTGACTGATATTTGGGGCTTATGAAAAATAGATGAGTGGAGAAAGTAGGAAGAATGTTGCAAAAAAGCATTTGAAATGGAAAATGCATTGAGAAAAGCATTTAAAATGCAAAATGCAAAATGGTTTTTAGAAAAGCATTTAAAATGCAAAATGGAAAATACCCATTTTGCATTTCCATTTGAAATGGATTTATTTGAAATAAAGCACATCTCTGATTAGGTTATAGAGCAAATCACGCTACTACAACTGCCTACCATAGTAATAAAAAAATTTCAACGATTTTGTAAAAAAGTTTTTACTTCAAACATTCAATTAATTTGTCTTTATAGAAATAAAACATACTTGCCCAAAAACAATACCCGTAGTCGTCGCCGCGACTTGTTCAAGATACCAAACGCCAGAACATATATTCTAGCACAGAACCATGACAAGGAGAATAGTGGTATTGTGTGAAATTTCTAAAACAGCTTTAATTAACCTTAAGGCGAAGCTTAATGCCAAATCACTATTTTGATTAATCTTTATAACGAATTGGTGTACATTATGAAAACCAAAAAATATGCTTAACTTAAATTGAAGGTTTTCCTATCGCTTCGCTTGAGTAGAATACAAATAAAAAAAAATAAATTACTCAATAAAAATATAAATGCAAACTACTACAAAAATATTTTTTCAATAGAAATGTATGAACGCGTAAAGTAAACAAATTAAAAAAAAAAATCAGTTTTATAGCTAAGATTATCTGTGACAGATTCACTTGATTAACTTTTTTGCTTTCTTATAAAATTATTTACAAAATAAGTAAAAACCAGTTTTTTTCTTGAAATCGAACGTTTCTAGACTCAAGTTTGTCAAGCGATTTTAATGCCTATTACCTACGATATAAGGTATACCAAGAATATACACATTTTTGTCTGGTAGCTTCCTCTTAAGACTTTATTGTATTATTTTTTGTAACTCATACATTCCCAATACATTGTAAAGACTGTTAAAACAAGAAATCTTGTACTATAAGAGAATAATCTGTAGTACCTATAAGTTAAAAATAATAACTATGTTTCGATGATTTGTATAGCGACAAAAATATATTTATAATGTCGTATTCTGCTATTTGAGGGCGTCATAATTTGGACTAACCGTTGTTTCCGACTATCCGGGCTCAAAAAACCATCTTTATTATCACCAGTAATCGTGGTACTACTATGCTATCATTTTTCCATACAAAAAATAGTCAAGTGCCTGCAATGAAAATAAGCAAGTATGAAAACGCTTGCGTAATCCCTCTCGTGAGAACGCTACTTGCATGTTCTCTATCGCAGGTTGCACCGAGCTAGCACCTAGCACCTATGTAGCACCTATGTATCACCTGTGCTGTGTACCTACATTTCACTTTCGGAAGCTGCTGTGAGCAATTAATAAGCACTTTTTGCTCGGCTCTGTTTACACGCTCGGTGAGACGCGTGGGAACCACCGTGTAAATTTAGCAGAACCCTCTCAATGCCAAAAAGTAAAAGTAATGATTAATAAATATATATTTTTAGTTTGATCGGTTGGTATCTGAGTTGGCATCGCGTCTGGATTATAATTAAAATACAGGGTGTCCGGAGTGTGCGCTAATTTCGTAAGGTGATTTTACATGATGGTAGAAGTAAAAGTGATAAATAAATTTTATTGAAATTCCAACTGTTTTTTTTCCATACAAAAATATTTTTCCATAAAAGAAAATGTATTTTTCTATACAAATAATTCAACTTTTTTGACTTAAAAACTCCCTTAAAACGTTGGAATTTCGAAGTCACTCATCTTTTTTACTTGAACCATCATGTAGAATCACCCCCAAAGTTAGCGCACTTTGCCCTGGACACTCTGTGTATTAATAATAAATATTTTATTATCATCCTTTTTTTAACAAATAGAGATATTGATATCCTGACAGGGATATTTTGAAGTATTTTTTTTCTGATATAATTATAAATATATGACATGGTAAGTTTTTAGATTCTCACGGCCAAAAGCATTTTTGTTGTTTGTTTTTGGGGTGTTATGCCGTGTTGCGCTAACTCCTTCTTTTACACATCTTCGGATCTACCGGATCTGCCCTGATGATGGACACTGCAACGCTGTCCGAAACGTCGGCTAAAGAAGGAGTTAGCGCAACACGGCATAACACCCCAAAAACAAACAACAAAAATATGACATGGTGTTTATTATAGTGCAGTTGAGTTGTTTCGGTTTCAGTCAGTATTTGGTATCAGTATATTCTCTATTTCTGAACTTCCTATGTTTTGTATCCAGATTTTTATTTGAGATTTAATTTTTATCTAATTGTTGTGAATTTTAAATGAGATTTTGTAGTAGAGATAGTACCGTATTATTACACTTTCATCTCTTTTCTCATACATATATATTCAAATGTATATCTACAGATGATAAGTTTTTATAGGGTACTCCATCTCAATATGAACTGTCACATTAAAGTTTGTTCAATTTTTTTTATAAATGTATGTTATATTTATGTCTAGATTATTTTATGAATACTTTTGTATTTTTTATTAAGCCCTGATTTGATTACAAAATATATCTAATGATACTACTACCCGGCTCAGAACAGATATTGTCTAGTGAGTCGGGTAGCGCACATGATTTGTAAATAACCATTGATGTCAATAAACGACCGGGTTACCGGCAAAAAAAACCGTGTTCCATGTAAATTTTTTACCAAACATTAAAAAAATCTCTTATTGTGTCGTATTACGCAGTAAATCACGTAAAATACAACATTACGTAAAAGCCCATCGGATCTTTATAAATAATAATCTTAAAACAAACAAATGTGGATCTCATAATTATAATTTACTGAGCTCTATAATTCTAATCCACCAATAATAAAGGAAAGAATTTGCCATAAAAAATAAAAGATGAATCATACAATATTTTTAAAAAAACATCAAAGTGGTTCAAAAATCAGTGTAAAACAAAATGTACCTAATCGGTTTAAAATCTAATCCGCTTCAACAGTCTCAGCACATCAATTCCCAGAGAGGATGACTTGGAAAAGCATTATAAATCATATTTTTAACCCTAAATATTATGATTAATTATTATTTTAATAAAAAAATAATTGATATTCGAATTTTAAATTTTGTCATCTGAAGGGTTAATAATTATATAAATCAAAAGAAAAATGGCATTAATTAGATTTGTATTAACGCTATTGCGTCACGTTCCATAAAACACTGGAACATGACAATATTTTCACTTCTTCCTTGTTCATGCATTATGCAATCATAACGAGATGATAAAATTATTATTTGCGTTTGTAACACTCTGCACTATAGAGTCATTAAGCTGATTATACATCTGATTTCTTCTTCCTAAGATGTAAAGTAATTAGTTAGAATTTAGAATGCATTTTTTGCTATAATGTATGCAAATCTGGTGGAAAACGGAAGGCGAAAACTTTACTGGGTGCATCTGCTTCGCTGGTGTAAAAAATACTTTCTCCAACTTAGTATAATGAGTTCTCCGCATGCATTTAGCAAAAAAATATTTTTTCCGTAACACAATTAAATTTGCGTATTCATAATCAAGCCCCATCGAGGTAATTAAAAAAAGTGCTTTACAAAGATCAGAATATAATTAATATATATATATATTTTTAATGTTAATACCGTGCAGGAGTCACAACTGCTTCCAACCGTCTGGAGCCAGTGAAACTATGGCATACCCAATTGGTGGTTGTTGTGAGGCTGAAGGTTGAGGGGAAGGGAAGGAGATCGGCAAAAGGAGGTCGGGGAGTACCTGGCTATTCAGATCTGGTGACCAAACACGCCTTAGGCCATTATAAGCAATGTTTCACTTCTGAATGGTGGTCTTACACTAGGGCGATACTGAAAGTATCTTCAATTCTGGAACGTGTCGCAAGTACGCTAAATATTATTTTTCAATGAATAAATTGTGAAATAACACAAATACATCAAACAAAATTTCCTTCGCACGCTATTACTGAGAGCCTTACCCCTCGACCACGGAGGCCGTCCGTAATCTTTGTACTTATTACTGAACCCCAAATCTCCATTCCGTTCTCTACTTTTAAAGTACTGAGGGGATTTTTATTTAAACAATTGAAAACAATATATTTTGCACTTTGCCAATCAATAATAGAATATGGAATTATTGCTTGGGGAGGAGCAACAAACTCGGCTATGAATTACATAGAAACCGCACAGAAAACGATCTTAAAGGTTATACTAAAAAAATATAGACTGACTGATACAGACCAAATATTCAACAGCTGTGACCTACTAGATATACGCCAATTATACGTTAAAACACTACTAAACTAAATTTTTGACAAAAAAAAATTTCAACATACACAAAATAACACTAACAGACCAGTTAGACAAGCGTACAAAGAAAACATAAAAACTCCGACAGTAAATTCAAGCTTTGGACAAAGACACTACCAATACCATGCTATAAAAGCTTTCAACAGTGTAAAACTTGAAATTAAAATTGAGGAAAATAAAAATAAATTCACACACAAAATTACAAAATGGATTAAGAACAAAAAAGACAATATTACCAAAATTTCATAGCATAAAATAAAAATAAAACCTTCACCTAACACACAAAAGCAATATAAACACACATCACTCACAAACACACAAGATTATTTTAAATGTTTTATTTTTTAATTTTAAATATATTATTATGTATTATGTATTTTTAATTTTAAATGTATTATTTTCTCTTTAAATGTATTATGTAGATTATATTTTCATATTATAAAATGAAGGCCTCAGGACGGGCAAGCCACCCAGTGAGGCCAACATTACTGGAAAACTTAAAATGTAAAAATTATTATACCAAATAAAATAAATAAATAAATATTCTACCAATCTCTCGAAAACTTATCAATACGATAACTTAAATTTTCGTTTTCTTTATTTGTAACTTATAGTAACTTTTTTCTTTATTAAATAATTTATTCGATTTACAGAGTATAATCATTAATGTTAACTAAAATAATTCATAAAATTAGTTTTAACTGCTTTTGATTTTTTAATGTTCCTCTTCTATAGAAGATGGCGCTTGTGTCTAAAAGAGTGGTGAGCATCAATATGAAAGTGTTTGTAATTATGATTTATGGAAATATGAATATTAAAATTATAATCAATTAAAAATATAGTTTCATCATTTTGGTATTTTTACATTGAACTTCTCTTTTATTGCTTTTAGTATGTGTTTATCGTTTTTAATTGTTCCGATATTTTCGGGTAGACTGTTGAAGTATTTTTTCCCTAGATATATGTAATGATGTTGAACAAAAGTGGTGTTACATTTTCGTGTTGGAAATATATGTTTTTGACGAGTACGACTTTCAGTTAAAAAGCTGTGATTTTGTTTTTCTTTTATTATTTTAATTATTATGTTTTTTTTGAAAAGATCATTAAATTTGAATACTTTAAATTCTTCAATATTATTTTTATAATTAGACATTGTACAATTTCAACAAGGAGTATATTTGTTTTGTATGCAGCACCCCAGCTGATTACAGCGTATTAGAGATTTGATTGTACGAGTATTATAGCGAGGTAGACTGATGTTAAAATATCCAATGAGAGAAATTTTAGAATTTTCAAAAATATATCAATTAATTTTCTTATTTTGTTGAAGGTTAGATTGATTTGATCTTTTCAGTTTAGGTTTTTGTCTATTATTATTCCTAAGTATTCAATTTTATTGTATTGTGGAACAGTTTATTGTACAGTTTTTTTTATTATGTGTTTTTAAATTGTCATGTATAATTATAATGTAATGTGAATGTCCAAATATAAATATATAATAAATGTTCAGTAAAATAAATTCCGAGTTTATTATTCGGCACTTAAATGGAATTGTGAATCGTGGCTATATATTGGATAAGTTAGATGAGTTGTCTGTCTATAGAGAATATTTATTTGTTTATTTATATTATCCTATGGATCACCAATGAAATACTCCATTAATGTCATAAGTTGCTTTGACCAGATTTGACATGGTTGACATGAACACAGTAGGTACCCATAAAGATGCATTGCTTGCATTCATCATGTTTCAAACTTTTAAATATAATTTTTAAAATAGGTTATAAAATTAACACATTGTAAAATTTGTCGAATATTCAAATTAGAACGACGTATACCTGCACAATTTTATTGTTGACCCTTTTTCTCTAAAAATAAGAAAATGGTGTAAGCAAAACAGAGTAACAAATATTTCTCAGTGAAGTTTCACAAGGATATCGCTGTCAAATATTATCTAGGTGTTTTTACGTAAATACTCGTTTTTATAGTAAGTGTATTATGGACTTTTTTAGGCAACAAATTTAGTTTTTAAATTATTGTTTTTTTTTCGGATTTAGAAATTATTTGTGAAGTTTGATTGACATTACAAAAAATGCTTTACAGCTGTCGTAAAGAACATCAAATTACACCAATTTCATCAGCGACAGTGATGTTTTTTGTACTTTCAAACCCGTTTTGATAAAATTGTGTAATTAAACGAAATTGAATGTGTATTTAGGTACATACCAATTCTAATTTAACCACCTTTCTAGCAAATTCTCGAGCGTTTATTGGTTTAACCTAGTTCAAAGTTTTTTTTCCGCATTCCAATTGCAAAATGTGAAAAAGCAGGTAACATTACAAAGTTCGTATTTTAAATGGATTGATTTTTAGTATATATCGTGCAATTAGAACCATAACATCACAATTAAGATTGTGTGTATCGGTACAAAATAACACGCTGCATATATTTTATTATGACGCCATAACTCATGATGAATATGTTAAAATAACTTGCACCCGTATAACTTACAGACAGAAAAATAGCGATTCTGTTCGAAGAATATCTCATGTTTTACCAACAAAAGCAAATAGGGGCTTATACTGTAGCTTAATGCAAACCAAATTATCTAAAATAAAAATAGGGAAACATACACATTACACACTTAAACGATTTACAAATAAAGTTATTGATAAAAACAATCCAATTATAACCCATATACCCCCTACGAAAAAACTATACCACGTAATGAACTTATTGAAAATTAGAAAATTGTTCGAATATAACACAATATGCCTTTTAATCTATAAAATGTAAAATAGACTTAATACGCACGAACACAACATTTATAAAAACGTCAGAAATACGTAACAGTCTTATACAGGACAATATAATAATTTGTACAATACAGTAAAGACTGAAAGTGGTAGGAGAAGAATAGGCCATGAGGGTATACGCATTTAAAATGTTCTTCCCGATAGACTTAAAAAAATTGATATTTTATTTTAAGCTCTTGAATCTAAAGATAAGTGTACAAAATTATAATTTCCTTTAGTGTAGAATAATTTTTGAGATAAGATATTATATATTGTTGTCATTTTTTTTCGACTTTATGTCCGGGTTAAATCTTCCCCACAGGAAAAACTAAACCCTTCCACACACTTTTCCACAAATGATCATCTAGTTAATCCACATTATGCAAGTGCATTATATAAGCATAATAAATACAAAACAATACAAGAACAACACCTACAAATTATTATTGTTATGTGAATTAATATTATATAGCTTGTTTTTGTGTAGTTAGTTAAAAAGTGAAATTTTATATTTCTTTAAATATAATAAAATTAAAAACAAATGATAATTAAAAATAAAGATATTAAAATAAATATCTTTGAAAAATTCACGACGTCCATAGCACTCTGTTCAAGATTTTTGACATCTTCAGACAGAGAGATTGTCAACTTTTGTAAATATTTAACGATGCCAGAACTCACCCTTCGAGGATAATTGCTTCATACGTTTATATCAGACAAACAAATAAATTTTCTGCTTCATGGCTAAGATTATTTTCAAAATGTCAGTCAATGATTATTTTTTCATTAAAACTTAATTATTTCAGACAAAATTTCACACCGTTTCTTACCACGCAATCCTCGCTATCTGCACACCTGCTTCCTAATTATTGGTCCTTCAATAAATAACTTAATAATCCTTAAATACTGCGCGTTATATTTATCATCAATATTTCACTAAAAAGCCTCTTACGAAAGCGACCATTTGAAAATGGTCCACGGCGCTAATGCACTTAGGGCCCGTAATGCAGTTAGCAATGTTCTCAAGTGCCATTACCGCCGGTGCATCCACAGCACAGCCCGATGCGAGATAAATCTTAAATAAAATGCACTTATAAAGTAAGATTAAATTGAACAGCAGAACTGGGAATTCTACTACATTCTCAACAAAAAACGGAAAAGTGTTTTTCTAGTTTATGCATGAGAAGGAAGCAGAAAAGTAGCTACCTACTTTTTAAATACGTCTATGTGATATTCACTTTATTTTTCGTGAATGAATGACTCTTGGAATTGGAAATTAACCTACTTCCCGACATCCGATCATGCTGAAACTCAATCAAGATAAAACCTCGGAGGGGAATCGTTTTCTATAACAATGCATTTTATCAACTTTTGATGGCAATCACGCATACATATGCCGACATGTACACTGTACATATTTCTCTGAAGTTGGATGATATTATAGCAGTAAATGTACAATATATATCTTTCGGTCCTATCCAATTGCGATGATCGATGTCTTCAGCGCGGCTGACTCTTCCTGGGGAGGAAGGTACAATCCTCAGTCACACCATTTTTTTTTCTTTGCAAATAGGATGACGCAACGAGGTCGAAATCGAAAATAGATGTATTCTAGTAAAAAAACTTATTTTTTTCATGGATCGATTTTTTTCTATCCTTTATCATTCCATTTAGCTCTTTCCATCCTATTTTTCTAGCCTGTATCCTATAATTTCATTTAGCTCTTTCCAATTTGTTTTTCTTGCATGTATCCTATCTTTCCATTTAGCTCTTTCCAATCTTTTTCTCTATCGTGTATCTTATCATTCCATTTATCTCTTTCTCACCTATTTTCCTAGCCTGTATCATATCATTCCATTTAGCTCTTTCCAATCTATTTTTCTAACATGTATCCTATAATTCCATTTCGCTCTTTAAAACCAATTTTTTTAATAAGAATATCGATAGTCCAACAATATTACAATAGCCCGAAGCCGTGGGACTATGGCTTCACAAATCGGGGTATATTGCAAGGTTGACTCAACTGGGGAGGAAAGGAAATGTAGTAGAGAAGGGTTGTAAAGTACCTGGCTATTTCCCAGGTCTCTAAATAAGGCTAATTCCATTTCAAGCAATCAACATTTCGATTCTGAATACTTGGTGGTTTTTTATCAGGGCCCAGGGCTATACTTAGAGTATCCGGCCTCCTGACTGCCTTCGTTGTCGAGGGGTAAGGCTCTCAATCAGCAATCCCTCGGTCATGGGTTTAAATCCCGGCGTGCGCAAATAAATTATTCTGTTTTATTTGTGTTATTTCACAACTTATTCAATTAAAATAGTAGGACATTTGCGGGACGTTCCTGGGTGGAAGGTACTCTCAGTATCACCTGGTGTAATACCACCGTGTAGAATTGAATTATTGCTTGAAATGAATTTATCCGTGTTGGTGACCAAATTTGTATAACCCCTCCCCACTACCTTCAGTTTCACAACCTATACCAATTGGGTATGCCATGTCTCATTGACTACAGGCGGTTGGGAACAGTTGCTACCTTTGTGCTTACTTAGGCAGTCATCCCATTGACTCGATAACGTTAAGGAATTGACAAAGACCCTGCGAAGAGAAGTAAACTTGACTACGGTTTCTGAGCGCTGCCATTATGGGACTTTTCTGCGCATTGTTTCTGTCATGGTTTTTGTCGATTTCTTACCGTTACCAAGCCGGTGGGCGACTTAGTCTGGGCTTAGTCTATATCTAACTGACAATCACGCTGTTTCCCCGCATGAGTAGGTAGAGAGAATGGACCACCACACTACTCTCATTCATATATTGTCTCATACTCCTCACATGACCACAAGTATTCAATTCTGTTGATCGTGCCATGTCTTCCATATTCACACCTGGCTTCTACATGCAAAGTGCTAGGTTAGGGAAAAAAACTGTTGCCGATTTGATTTGAAAACCCTTTTTTTAATGTTAAAATATTTGTTTAATAATTGCAAATTCACTTTGTGGAGTCGTTTTAATTTAAGGCAATGCACTACGTCGTGTTATATTTTGAATCGAGCCGCTATCAATAACACACCTCACGTAGATGGCGATAAGGCTTAAATTCCCGCTTAACACAATCCACCTTTTTTGATTTATGCAAGAAAAAAACATGGCCAAAAAGTGCCTTTTATTTTATTTTGTGAATGTTCAGGCATAATTTATTTTTTTCGATCATTTTAAAAATAACTTAATTTGCCACATTATACAATAAAATCATAACCGAAAATGGGTTCGTAAGTAGGAGATTTTGATTTTAAAGCAGTTTTCATAGGCCTTATACATTATTTTTTTCGGGGCTTTTAAAAAAACTTTTCTAAAAAATACTCGATTATTTTAAAGGCCAGGATGTATTCTACTCGCAGTATTTAATTAAAACATCTGAAACATTTCTAGGCGACCAAATTTTCAAACCGAAAACACGTGGTTTTGCATTACTACGTAGTGCATCGCCTTAAATAAAATAAATAACTTTGTATAAACCAATGGTTTCAACGTCAGGATAGTGAAAATCTTCAAATACAAGTATAGACCAACAAGTTGAGACAAATAAGTACCTTTAGACAAATATGCGGTTTTGCTTATCGGTATACTGTATAATTTTATTTAAAAAATATATATATTGGTAATTTTTTTATAAATAATAACTAATTAATTACTGATAAGTGTAATATTTTTGTACATATTACACTTATCAGTAGGTACTTATTTGCCTAAACTTCTTTGTCTATTCTTATATTTACTATTTTTCACTATCCTGACAAAGAAACCATTGCTTTTGAAACATGTTGATTTTATTAATTATTCATGGTTTTCCAATAACAGTTGTTATTTTGATATTCAATCGTAAAAGATCAATGGTTTCGTTGATTGTGTGGCAGATCAATACCATCCAATTCCAGCCATAAAAAATCATTAATAATCTCTCGATAGCGCAATCCATTCACCGTAACTGTTGCTCCAGCCTTATTTTCGAAAAAGTAAGGTCCAATGACTCCGCCGGACCATAAACCGTACCAAACAGTCACACGTTGAGGATACAGAGGCTTTTCAACAATAACTCTTGGGTTTTCCGAGCCTCAGATGCGACAATTTTGCTTGTTGACGAAGCCACCGAGGTGGAAATGGGCCTCATCACTCAAGATGATTTGCATTTGATTCACTCAAGTGAATTTTAATAATTTCAATGCGTTGTTGAAGCGTGTATCGTTCCATTTTAATTAATAACGTAGTTTTTACTTGTCAAATGTCAAAAAATGACAGCTTCAAAAGTAACATCTACCGTAATAGCGGGCTATTCAAAATAACACCTCTTATTGGAAAACCCTGTATAATGGTGCGTACAAATTTATTTATTATATTTAACTTAAATTATTATTGGTAGGTCATCAAAAAGTAATAGCGTCTGAGTAAAGATTAACAGCGTGCAGCTTAACTGATTCATAAACCCCGTTTGCATAATGGCGCATTTAAATTTTGTGGTTTTAGGCTGCAAGCAACACAGCATGTCGATGCCCTCAACAGCTGCTATTTTTGAAGCATAATTTTGTAAAATCAGTAAAATATATCGCTTTTAGGTAAGGTACTAGGTTTAGGCATTGGTGTAAGTCGTGAAAGGAACCGAACCTTTCAACTCATGTACCATTATAAACATTATTTTTTCAATGTGAATCCGCACACGAGTCCCAACTGCTTCCAACCGTCTGGAGACAGTGAAACTATAGGATCCCTAATTTGGGTAAGTTGTGAGGCTGAAGGTAGTGCGGAGGGGAAGTAGATGAGGAAAGTGGGGAAGTAGCTGGCTATTCAAATCTGGTCACCAAACATGGCCAAATCCATTTCATGCAACGTTTTAATTCTGAATAGTGATCTTACACCAAGGCGATACCGAGAGTATTTTCCACTCCGGAACGTGCCGTAAATATACAATATATTTTTTTAAATGAGTAAATTGGGAATACAAATTAATCCAATAATATTTAATTGCGCATGCCGGGATTTGAACCCGCGACCTCCAGTCTGCTATACCTTTTCCCCTCGACCACGGGGGCTGTCATATATTTGTATGCCTTAAAAAACTTTGATTGATTTATTTTCCAGCACCAACCCAAAAAAACTTAAAACGTGTAAATTCACGAGTACCGCAATAGGCGATTATTTTCATTGAATCAACATGAAACGGCACCTAGTATGTACGAGTAAATCATTGCGTAATCCATAACACAAGAGGTGCCTCGTGGGCGTGTTTCGTGATCCAAACATAAGCCGCATTTGGGTCTATATCTCTATACAAAACTATGTTTCACCATGATTACAATTTTCAATTGGAATGACGATATACAATTTAAGGCAAGTGTTCTGAGACGGACCACGTGCTAAATGGTATAGAACCATACAGCATTAAGTCAGTGGCACATTTTTTCTTTCAAATTTATATGGAAGGCACTTCTGTTTGTCTAATTTATTATTTGTTTTATAGAGACACTTGCTTATAATTTTGCTTTCGTTTGAAAGCTGGAGAATTAAACAAAGAGACATAATAATAACTTGGTCGAGTAGTATCGCAGGTCAAAATTTAAACTGAATTGATAAACATCGCTACGCACCCAGTTTATTTGAGCATTTTCGGTGTAAGAGGAGAATGTGGAGGGTTCACCAAACTAGATAGAAAAACTTTTTTTAAATTTAATACTCTAGGTGTGCAGAAATACATTCGAAGGTGTCCCCTTTAAAATGATTTGCCTGTGCGAGTAGGCACCTGTATATTTTCTCGCATTAAAAGTTGTTTCATTATTTTTAAAATTTTCCATAGTGAATACACTATCTTGCTCTGGCGATGGACTACAACTCTAAATATCATTAAATTGTTGAATTATCCACCTATTTTGAAAGAGGTTAGTTTATATGTGAATAACAAGTGCACTTGTGGGAGATCCTATGCACTTTTTTATGTTCCGAAAGCCGGGACTTTTGCCGATCAGAATGCGTCAATCAACCGAGAGAGTCAACAGCTTGACACTGCATTGGCCATCGACATTTTCAATTTTTACAGAATCAGCAAACTGCCCCAATGACTTTTTATACTAACATGTACCTGAAATTTGTAATCCTCCCAGTAATAATATATTGGTGTTTAACCGTTTTATGGAAAACATGAAGAAATAAATAAAAACACAGTTGACTAAGTAGCAAGTTTCTTTTCAACATCTTAACTCTTTGAAATATTACCCATTTTATAAATTAAAACATATTTTACAAACAGAATAATTTATATGCAACTACCAATACGTGAACTACTAACATGCCCACAGCGATACATTTTTATTTATCAAGAAATATCGTTGTATGAAATGTTATCTTTCTCGTTATTTTGAGACTTGAAGACAAAAATTATTTTCCAGCTACATAATGGAATTTGAAAGCATGCTTTAACAAACAAGATTTCAATTGATCATCCTCTTTGTCCTATCCTTTTAACTTTCAACGTAATGGAAAAAGTCTATAATTTAACCCATGCCTGCGTGTTTAAATATTTGTTTTGTTAGAATTTTTACTGTATTCCAGTATTTTCACAATATGCATGATACTGTTACAACCGACCACGATATAATTACTGCAATTACTCCTCTCTCCTGTACTATTTTCTATATAATTTGTTACCTGTGTTTTAGGACTTCCTCCAATTTAATTAAAAATAGCAATAAGCAGAATTACGAACATTATTGTAATACAGAGTATGATATGGTAAAAACTGCTAGCCGTGTACACCCGCGAAGCCATTGTTGTGTATATTTAATGTAACTTAATGCGAAATCGATAGCGATTAAGGCATACTGACGGTCAGGAATGTCGATATGGCTACGGCGGTAATACCAAATAGGTACACAAAATTGGTTGTTATCGGGAAATAGAATTTCCTTTCGGTGATGTGGATATTCGGAAACTATGGTTTTAAGGGAGGAGTGAAAACATATTTAGAGAATGAAGCCCAGTGGCTCTATTCTTCAAATGCGAGTGGGTGAATTTGTACACGCTTTTGGGAAAAGACGAGTGAGATTCGACGACATATCATTAATCATGTAAAAAGTAAATCAACAATGAGATGATTGAGTTTATTTAATCCATTATTAAATAACTTTTACGAGATTGGAAGGTCTTCCACCGATTGTGTTAGTTGTTTTCAATATATCGAACGTTGAATGTACGAGTATCTTTATATTTCGTGAATAAGTTCCTTACTTTTTGACTTGTTATATATTGATAAGAGTGATAATGAAACTTAAATTCGTCAATACAAATAAATAAAAATCTGACAGCAGTCGACTGGGGAGGGGATCTCTAAGATTTGTAAATCTGGATGTGCTAATTTTAAACAAAGCTTCTACATTAAAATTATTATTCAAGGGGTGACTCTGACTTCTTTCGTACGTAAAATAAACTTATCCCCATGCCCACTATGATTAGGAATATTTGTATATATTAGGGTCAGTGAGACTATGCATTCCCAATTGGGGTATGTTGTAAGCTGAAGGTAATGGGGAGGGGAGGGTATGGGGAAGAGTCTGGCTACTAAGATCTGGTCACCAAACACGGAGCAATTCAAGCAACGTTTCAATTGTGAATGGTGGTCGTTCAACCGGGCTATACTGAGAGTATCTTCCATTCTGGAATGTGCCGCAAATATATAATACATTATTTTCAATTCATTAATTGAGAAACAGTATAAATCTACTTGAGCACGCCGTAACTTGAACCCGCAACCTCCGGATCGTAGTCGAGAGCCTTACCACATGACCACGCAGGCCGTACCATTGTTTTCAATAACTCCTTACACTCCTACATCTGTGTTAAAAAATCTACGGCTCAAGTAAACAAAAAATTATCATTGAAGGAAAAGATAATACTAATAAACCTTGATGAATGATTTTTTAGATCACAATGGTCCAGTGGATAAAGGCGTTGTTCCGGGCAGACAGAAATCCTGGGTGGTTTTATTTGCTGTGTCTTATTTTGTTTCGTGTTTTGTTTATTATTATTATTTTTTTTTTCAATAAATAATATTACGTTGATGGGTATAACCCTGAAAGGTTTAAAAAAAATGATGCGAATAAAATAAAATAAAATATTTGATTAAATCAATTAAAAATATTAAACAATAATTCTTGAAATAAAACTTTTTGAAGTGTTCATATGTTTTTAACGTGAGTCTCATACCTGTTCCCATCGCTTGTTTGAACTCGGAAATTTGAAATTTTTAAAGGTTTTTTTCACAAAACCATTGATTGAACAATGGCTCCATTAAAACATCATGCTATTTTTGGCACCACGATTATTTAGAATCGATGGAAAACATCATTAGTGGATGGGTATTTTCCTACATATAGAGTTTTGTACTATAATAATTTTATTTTGCATATTACAGTACTTCTCAACATATTACTTAATCAAACTGAAAAATCTTGAAATACATACGTACAAGAGAAATACTAGTATCGTCGCCGTAGATGTCAAGAGAGTCAAGCCACAAATTTGGCGAAAATGAGTTAAGTATGCAGAAGTGTTTGAAAACCTTCAAAGTTGCCGTGGTCAAAAGATTTAAGCCATAAAACACTCCGTTATTGAGTATTTTGAAATTTGCCAATAGATCTAACACACATCGATGAAAACAATCAAAGCAGTCAAAAACTACAAGCCGCATAGACTTTTGACTTTCGAATAATTTTACACAAGTTAAAGCAGTCTATGACGACAAGCCACATAGATCTTTTGACTTCCCAATAATTTAATTTTATGCGTGGCTTGACGCCATTGGCAACACAAACTTCTCTCGAAAGCGTGCGCACCTCTACTCACATTCGACAATGATTTATAGTGTTGTCTTCCTCTAACTCAGCAAAATGCCTATCGTGTCGGTTTGTTCACGCTTGCACATACGTCTGCGCCCACGACAGTATCGCGAATCGCGAACTGTCAGTTCAGTGTTCAGTGCGTCGGTCAGTGTTATTTTAATACAACATCAGTTCGGTTCGTTCAGCGATTCTGTGCTTTATTTCGTTTTGTGCCTACAAACGTTTGTACTTTCAACTTTATTTAGTGAAACAGTGATAAGAAATGAATCATTCACGCGGAAAACAAATGGTTGCAGCAGCCAGAGCTGCTTTAAATCCACCGGTTCGACATAACATATTGGAATCTTCACGTGGCAAACAAATGATTGCATCAACTAAAGCTGCTAATCCACAGAACCTAATGAGTTCTTCACGTGCTAAACAAATGGATGCAGCAGTTTTAAATCCACAGGATCAACATAACCTCAAAGGTAAGAATCTAGTTAAAAATGTTGATTCCGATTGTTTGAAAACAATGCGACAATCTGACAGTTTTACTTGTTTTGTAGATTCTGAGGGGAATGCTGTACAAGCTGGACGTGCAGAACACGACCTGAACATGCAAAATCTGGACGTCTCTCGAAGCATGTATGTGGGAGGTTAGTATTTTTATTTGTTATCAATACAATATGCATACTAGTTATTATGTTGGCTGTGTAAAACCTGTGACTATCAGAGAAGCATTTGCTTGTAAAATTCAATGTTTATCTCGGTGTTTCAAAGAAGTAAACTACTTTGTTTTGTTTTACAGGCTCTCCTCTAAATGGTGTGCAAGCTGGATGTGCAGAACACAGCCAGAACGGTGGCATGCAAGTTCCGGATGAAATTGCTGTCCCAGCATTATACGCAGAGCTCCGAAGCTTCGCTTCAAGCACGCATGCGGGAGGTCAGTATTTTTATTTGTTATTAATACTAATGCATACTAGTTATTATGTTGGCTGTGTAAAACTGTGACTATCAGAGAAGCATTTGCTTGTAAAATTCAATGTTTATCTCGGTGTTTCAAAGAAGTAAACTACTTTGTTTTGTTTTACAGGCTCTCCTCTAAATGGTGTGCAAGCTGGATGTGCAGAACACAGCCAGAACGGTGGCATGCAAGTTCCGGATGAGATTGCTGTCCCAGCATTATACGCAGAGCTCCGAAGCTTCGCTTCAAGCACGCATGCGGGAGGTCAGTATTTTTATTTGTTATTAATACTAATGCATACTAGTTATTATGTTGGCTGTGTAAAACCTGTGACTATCAGAGAAGCATTTGCTTGTAAAATTCAATGTTTATCTCGGTGTTTCAAAGAAGTAAACTACTTTGTTTTGTTTTACAGGCTCTCCTCTAAATGGTGTGCAAGCTGGATGTGCAGAACACAGCCAGAACGGTGGCATGCAAGTTCCGGATGAGATTGCTGTCCCAGCATTATACGCAGAGCTCCGAAGCTTCGCTTCAAGCACGCATGCGGGAGGTCAGTATTTTTATTTGTTATTAATACTAATGCATACTAGTTATTATGTTGGCTGTGTAAAACCTGTGACTATCAGAGAAGCATTTGCTTGTAAAATTCAATGTTTATCTCGGTGTTTCAAAGAAGTAAACTACTTTGTTTTGTTTTACAGGCTCTCCTCTAAATGGTGTGCAAGCTGGATGTGCAGAACACAGCCAGAACGGTGGCATGCAAGTTCCGGATGAGATTGCTGTCCCAGCATTATACGCAGAGCTCCGAAGCTTCGCTTCAAGCACGCATGCGGGAGGTCAGTATTTTTATTTGTTATTAATACTAATGCATACTAGTTATTATGTTGGCTGTGTAAAACCTGTGACTATCAGAGAAGCATTTGCTTGTAAAATTCAATGTTTATCTCGGTGTTTCAAAGAAGTAAACTACTTTGTTTTGTTTTACAGGCTCTCCTCTAAATGGTGTGCAAGCTGGATGTGCAGAACACAGCCAGAACGGTGGCATGCAAGTTCCGGATGAGATTGCTGTCCCAGCATTATACGCAGAGCTCCGAAGCTTCGCTTCAAGCACGCATGCGGGAGGTCAGTATTTTTATTTGTTATTAATACTAATGCATACTAGTTATTATGTTGGCTGTGTAAAACCTGTGACTATCAGAGAAGCATTTGCTTGTAAAATTCAATGTTTATCTCGGTGTTTCAAAGAAGTAAACTACTTTGTTTTGTTTTACAGGCTCTCCTCTAAATGGTGTGCAAGCTGGATGTGCAGAACACAGCCAGAACGGTGGCATGCAAGTTCCGGATGAGATTGCTGTCCCAGCATTATACGCAGAGCTCCGAAGCTTCGCTCCAAGCACGCATGTGGGAGGTCAGTATTTTTATTTGTTAACAATACTACTGCATACTAGTTGTTATGTTGGCTTGTAAAACCTGTGATTATCAGCGAATCATTTGCTTGTAAAATTCAATAATTATTTCAGTGTTTCAAAGAAATAAACCACTTTGTTCGGTTTTACAGACTTGAACGTGAACCTTTCCGAAAATGAAGACAATAACAGGCAAGAACATTCAAATCAACACCACGTTAATGCCTCAGGAACATCCATTTCTGAAATATTGGAAAGCAACCAACAGACAGATGATTTAAGTAGGAAACGCAAGAGAACCCCAAACCAATGGAAACGGAATTCCCAAAAGATATTGAGAATGGCAGGTAAAGAATACCAAAGCAGATCCGGAAAGACAGTTCAAGCAAGGACAATTAGAGATGTTAGCTGTAAATGCCATTATAATTGCGCATCCAAAATAGGAAAATCTCAACAGGAGCAAATGTTGGCTGACTATCTGAGTCTGGATTCCGACAGAGCGAGATGGGCCTTCATTGGTGGCAATGTAAATTGTATTCCAGTAAAACGACGATACCGTAGTGGAGACACCATCAAACGACAACATACATTCGAATATACGGTAATGTTAAATGGAGAGAGAGTCCAAGTGTGCAAAAAATTTTTTTTGGCCACCTTTGTCATCTCGGGAACAAAAGTTGAAAGTGCAATGAAAAAGTTGACTCCTTCAGGTGTCACTGAAATAGATCAGAGAGGTCGCAAGGAACCGCCAAACAAAAAATCCGAGGAAGTTAGGAATATAATCAGGGACCACATCAAGTCATTGCCCGTAGTTGCCTCGCATTACTGTCGGAGCAGCAGTAAAAGAAAATACTTGCCATCTGGTTTGAGCGAGACAAGAATTTACTTAGACTATGTTGAGTATTGTAAAGAACGTAACGTGGTACCAGAAAAGCTCGGCTTCTACAAACAAATATTTGTGACAGAATTCAATTATGGATTTCACACACCAAAAAAGGATCAGTGTGATTTTTGTACGCAGTACAAAAATAAGTCTGACGAAGAGAAGTCAAGAGACGAAGATCAATTTAATCTTCATTTAACAAGAAAAACAGAAGCAAGGGAACACAAACAAATTGACAAAGCCCAAGCTATGAATGATCCTAGCATCAGTTGCTTCACTATGGATCTGGAAAAAATATTATTGACTCCGAGCTTACAAGTGGGACAGTTATATTATACAAAAAAATTAAAAACGTATAACTTCACGGTGTATGAGCTGGCTTCCAGACAAGCAACGAATTACATGTGGCACGAAGGTGTGGGCACAAAGGGTGCTTCGGAGATCGCTAC
This sequence comes from Hesperophylax magnus, assembly GCA_026573805.1. NCBI lineage: Eukaryota > Metazoa > Arthropoda > Insecta > Trichoptera > Limnephilidae > Hesperophylax > Hesperophylax magnus. The sequence continues at coordinate 7,420,716 of JAIUSX010000977.1, read as the reverse complement.
GTGTCTGTGGAACCTCTTGGTGTCATTAGGCCCCAAAAAAGTAGTGACGCTGTACTCGGACACGGCTTCTGGTCAAAATCGGAACTCAGTAGTATCCGCTATGTTCCTACGTGCAGTGGAACAGCTGCCGATTGACGTCATCAATCAAAAATTTATGGAATCAGGGCACTCAGAGATGGAGTGCGATTCTGTGCACTCCACAATAGAGGCCCGAGGAAGAAAAATAGACGTGTTCACACCAGATGGATGGTACGTTGTTGCCCGTACTGCAAAAACTTCTAAACCATACCACAAGGTTGTGGAAATGGATTATGCTGACTTCCTTAACTATAAAAAATACAGCAATAAAGTTATGACAAACAAAAATATATCAGAAAATGGAGACAAATTAAAGTGGCTCAAAGTAAAGTGGTTTCAATACCGAAAAGGTGAACCCACTACTGTTTTTTATAAGTATCAATTGAGCCGAAATGACTTTGATACCCTTAACATTCAGCGAAGACGGCTTCGAACGTTATCCTGTGCAAGCGTAGAAGTAGAAAGACTGTATTTTTCAAAGCCAAAAATAGGCCAAGACAAATTAAAGGACCTACTCAAATTGTGTGATAAAGGCAGCATTCCGTCCACCTATCATGATTTTTATAAAAATTTGCAGCCTGAGGACGGTCCATCTCGGGAGAATGATGGCTCGGAGAGTGACGGAGAAGATGGAATTTAAAAATTATTATAACATTTTTGTAATAAATATTTTCTTCAGAATCTAACTTTGTATTAATTTTTTTTATGTACCTCAGCCAACTTTATTTCAACAGGTATAAACATAGTAACCATACGATAGATTGCTTGACTATGGACCAAATTTTAAGGGATGATACAGTAGTACATTCACAGACTTAAAATGCAAAAAATGGAATGCTGATACCAATCTTAATGTGTATGGCAATGAGGCATAGAACTGGCAGAGGAAGTATACTATGAGCGTAGAATGATAGATTAGCCTGATTTATTTTGGGTTTTATGCCGTATTGCGCTACCTTCTTCTAATAATGGACACTAACGCTGTTCGACACATTGAAGAAGGTCGTAGCACAACACGGCATAATACCCCAAAAATCAATCGCTAATACTTTTGGTCGTGAAAATCTCAAATCTTGTCTGAATGAATTTTGGACAAATAAGATCTCTGAGGTGTATGTGTGGTAAAACCATGTTTTTATTGTGTGAAAAATGTGGTAATTTGCAAATAATGTAAGCGTGATGAGAAAAATTAAGAAAAGGATGGTTTGAGCGTGTGATCGGAATAACGAAGCATGTAGAGTGGATGAACAATGACATGTAGGAGGACTCCTGAGAAAAACTTGGCGCGATTAAGTGAACCAGATACTATTGTCGGGCCGTGCCATGAGTCAGAATAACTGAAGGGTTATGTATGAATGTGAATGAAGCAAGCAGTGCCAAGCTCTGTTTGGCGGTCCATCCTCTCTGCTCAACCCTTAGAGAAACAGCGCGGTGGTTAGATAGTTAATAGACTTTCCTTTAGAGTTTAGAGTATAGTCCAAAAAAAGTTAGTAATTTGTCCGCAAATTCTCAGTAGTCAACAGGCGTAAGAGGCTTAACTCTTTTGACTACCACACAAATGTACCATCTGTTTATTTCAATATTCAGTGGTCAAGAGATATAACCCAAATAACTTTTATAATACTGTTTTTTACATTTATTCAATCTAACTAATAAAAAGATAACATCACAAAATATCTATGTCTAAAATTACACTCTTCTATCTTTAAAAACAAAAAAGTTATGACAAAAAAATGTGATTTTTTTGTAGCCAAAAATCTTTGAGGGCCGTTTTCTCAGCTTTCTGGTTTTGTGGCTTGACTCTCTTGGCATCTACGGCGACGGTATTAGAACACCATAATAAGACTGAAGGTACCACGGTTACGTACAATAGCAACCCAACACCATTTTACGTATAAAATTAATCAATGATCTTCCTATAGACCTGGGAACAGAAAATATTTACAACATTTTCAAGAAAAAACTTTTAATATTTTTTTACAAACAAACACCCAGTGAATTCATTCCATAAAATTATATTTTCTTATTATGTGTTAAATGTATTATATACTTAAAATATACTAGTTTTAGTTGTTTATTTTTTTAATATTACTTAATTATATCTCATGCACCGATGAAATAGAATTATGCAAGCAAGATATATACTGAGATATTTTACATCACGCATATAAATAATGTTAATAACACACTTATTTTTATTATTGACGTGCTAATTTAAAAAATATATATATTAATTGTATTCTAGCTTGACCTTACGAGCCGCTTAATATTTACACCACGTTTTTAAGTGAGGCTGTTAACTAATCAACTAACAATCAGACCGTTTCCCCAGGGGTAGGCAGAGAGGAGGGACCGCCAAAATTATAAATCGTCTCATACATACTCTTCTATTATTCTGACTCTTGACATGACCCGACTTAAGTATCTGATTCACTTGATCGTGCCATATCTTCCTAGGGCGTCCCCGACTTCTGCTACGTTAGGCAGTTAATTTTTTAAATTTTTCTTCCTGCATTTTGTTACAGTACAGTTTTTTCTTCCTATTTTAACTAACACTTTTTCCTAAAACACAAACACCATCTTATTGGGAAAGAATATAATAATGCACAAATTTGTATACTGCAAACTCATGTAATATAAATGTAAACAAAAAATAATACTACCTAAAAAAAATAATTCTAGAGTGTTTCACAATATGTTTGGGTGATTTTTCGTTGTGTACTTCAATGCACTTATTGGTATTACTACATATTATGAATAAGGGCGCACCAGGTGAAGTATTCCGCTATGTTGGAGTTGGAGAATGTCAGAAAAATTTCTGACATTTCTCTACCTGAGGGAGTATGGCTACTACCAGTGGATCTATCTTACTGACTTTCTCTGAGTAGGCTTGGAATGAAACATCTACGTCACGGGGCAGAAAGGTCGCACGCATCGCTACACATCTCTTCAAACTGATTCGAGGATGATTTTAAAACATTAAATCGAGAGCATTCATTTCAATGTTCCCGGTGGTTATCTCCGTCACCGACAGCATAGATTGTTTTATTTCTCAGCCTGCAGGACTAACTTGCCAATGGTGAGGAGGGCAATCTTGCTGTGTAATAGAATCAATTCGGTTATTGATGTTATATTTAGCATTAGTGAAGATGTTTTTAAACGGCAAGCCGCAAGCTATATGTACATAATACTTCTGCAGTATAACATTAGTATGGATTTACAATATGTTACTCACAATTAAAATTTTGTAATGTTTTAAAATTTGAACAAAAATTGAATTGAATTAATTGTACAGCCAACTGTACTACTCCGTAGATTGTCTCTTCGACAGAACCTCCTGACGTTCACAAAGACGTGCGCTTATAGAACGATGACTCTTTCTGCATTCCTATTTGTTAGCAGTGGAATGCAGTCCATTATTATATAACAATGTACATTAATGTACAATGTACATGCCCTAAATGTAGAAATTCAACTAACGTTGTTCGAACTAATCCAATGAATATGTGCTAATTTTAAAAAGTCAAGTTATTATATTTACTAATATGAACTTATTTTTATTTTTATTTACACTTTTTATCCGCCGGTCGGGCTTTAGTTTTCAACATCTGGAAGCAGTTTTTGGACGTGATGCCCGCCAATTATTAAAAAATACTAATTTCTGTTTTGATTCTGTCTATAACTCCTGTTCAATGAACTCTAGATCAGAATGAGTCAATTTTAAAATTCGAACTGCACGGGGGAAGAATTTTCAGCCAAGCGATAGTTATCAAAATGATTTTGTTTTATGCGAATTAATCAATTAATAATTATTAGGTACTTGAAATGTGTATTTCTTTGGATTAAATTTTTGACAGATGTCATAATTTTTTAATATATGGTGTTTATTCGAAAGCTAAATTTTTGATCGTCCCTAAAATAGACAACGTTTGTTTTTGGAAGGCATGTTCCTGTCCTGAGGTAATTTTTTTTTATGAATACCTTTAGCTTCAGAAATCGTAAAATTAAAATATCCCGTCATTTTTCATGTGTCTTTGCTAGTATCTATTCTATTTTTGTTGTGAAAATATATTTAAAGCATTAGCATTAATATACGATTCCTGGGTAACCCGACATTACAGAATAGTGACAGAACCGAACAAAAAAAAAGTTATCTAGTTAATTTAAAAGTTAACTAGTTAATTTGTAAGTTAACTAGGTTACTTTAGGTTACGTTTTTAGGCAAGTTTTTTTCATATAACAATTTTTTTTTTCAAAAGTGTTCTGTTTCGTCACTGTTCTGTTTAGTCGTGGGAACGTTTCCTGAGTTGTTTTTAAATTGATTTTTGTTCTTAAATTTTATATTAGTTTGTTTTTTGGTGAAGGTAGTAAAAACTTATAATGAATTTCACTGTTTCTCGAGCTTAAAAGCTTGCAACAGCGATCTCACTGAGAATCACTATACTTGTTTTTACAAAAAACGCAATATTAATTCTTTGAAAAAGTTTGAGAACTGTCAGAGAATATTGAGCACTCAGTGTTAGTGTAGTGCTGATTGAAAATTCCTAACGATAAGGAATTTACTTTTACATCGGATGTACAAAATGTAATATCGACATTCCTGGAAAAATACTACCCTTATTCGTAGGTGCTATAGTACCTATTTACACTTACCTCTTTCTCTAACGAAATGTTCGAATAATTTGCTGTGTTAAAAAACTACCCTGAATAGCACTCTCCAAGCAGGACTTTTATTATGCTTTTCATTGAATGAAGCAATTTTTTGCATTCGATAACTTGAAATGTTTTGGACACAGTTGCAACGGAAATTTTAATCGAAGGCCCTAAAACTTGAAACTAATCACAAACCAAAAGAAAACAGCCTTTTCCTCCCAACACATTGTTTCTGATTATGGAACTCCAGTGAAAAATATCATGGATTAAAAAAATATATTCATGTAGATCAATAAACCCAGATTCTGAATATATAAGATTTATTATAATTATGAATAAAATTTAATAATCGTCATTTCAAAATATCATCACATGAAACACGATGTTTGGTTGGTACGACTACAATCTGCTGATTCCGACACGTTCTAACATCCCAACCAGTCTACGTGAGTTATGTAACTATGGTCTACAAAGTGGTAAAACAGGTTTTTACACACCAGTTAATTGTTAATCGGGTTCGGTCATGGATGTATTTTTGCACTTTGGTTCAATACAATAACATTAGTGACGAGATACTTACATTTTACCTTGTGTTCTTCAATGTTAAAAGCGGGTAATCTTAAGAATAAAAAACGTCTCGACTCCCATACAAAATACAGCGCCGGTTGAAAAAAAGGACCTAGGCATTTTGAGACTGGTGACCGGTGACGTCACACATCACGTCCATAGATTTGGTACGATTTTGAGAGACACGAAAAATGAAAACCATGAAAAAATACTTCAACCATTAAAACCAACTAGAAGGTTTTTTTTTATTTAAAAAAAAATAAAGGACTGTAGTTCCCTATTATCGGCCCTTCCCGGGGCAATAATTAATTATTTTATTATCTGGTAAAAAATGTAAATATTGTTATCATTTTAAAATAAATAAAAACATCTAGTTATATTAAAGTTAAATGTTCATACTCTATTATGGTGACCGGATAAATCATCACAATGATAACAATCATCACAATCACAATGATAATCTTTGAAAAGTTATATAAAGTCATGGAAAGTGATGAAACAAAAACTTTATTAACTGTGTTAAGTAGGTTAGGTTAAAAAAAAATTTTTTTCATCGTTTCTAATGACTTTATATCACTTTTTAAAAGTGTGTTGAATTGTCACTGTGTTGAGTTTTCATGGAACCCTTTATTATATAACGGCGTTTTTTTAATGAATACCGTAATTGAGAGTCACAACTGCCCGGATTTAGTAGTTCTATGGCAGCCTCAATCACGGTGTGAGGTTGAAGGGAGCGGGAAACTAGAATGTGGTAAAGGAAGGTTGGGAACTACCTGGATTATCTGATCTGGTAACTAAATTCGGCTAAACCCATTTCAGACAACGCAACTTTTCAAAGGCAATCCGTTACTCCTCCATCAAATATTGAGCCAAGCGTACATTATTACTTATTTTCACATCCCTCGATAGACACAAAAAATTTTGGTGATTTTCAAATTGTAAAAAATACTATTTTCGGTTGTGATTCTGTTCAATAAATTCTAGAATTTGTATTTGCTTTGTGTCATTTTTAAAATGGGAACTGTTTGTATGAAGAATTTAGTTTAGCTTAGCGCCATTTTTAAGACAATACCCTTAAATGAGGACAACTTTTTTGTTGGAGCTTTTTTTACTGAATAGATAGCTATTTTCACCTGGTTTATCTCGCATTACATTTAACCGTATTAAATTGATGGCATATTAACTGCAAAGTAAGCACCGATGATACAACAAAATGATCTCTAAAAATATCGCCTTTTTATATTAAATTAATATGAAATTATTGAGCTATAACGTTACACATTGTAACGTAATGGCTTATAAAAGCTTTATTCGGTATTTTTCCATAATAAGGTTATTATTGACATAACTCGCCTTTTGTATGTAGGTATATATATTTTCAATGAAGCCGTGGAAGCTTATTATTATTATTATTAGATGTGGTGGAAGTTTCGTGGTTTGGTTATGTAGATCAGGTGGACGGGCGAGTGTCAGGAAAATAATTAATAATTGGATGAAAATAAAAGTTGGAAGAACCAGAGAAAAATATTTTTCAAAATGTGATCATATTTATCGTTTTGGATTGTTGGATAAATAGGCAGATACTTTAAGTTGGAAGTTGCCCTTCCAAAATAAGTTTTAGTATTATTTGTAAATAATTTACTTTTCTATCGATTTACAACACTCAAATTTGTTAGATTAGCTTTAGATTTATGGCTTCGATCCATATATATTTGGCAATGATCCATGGATTAATGTCATTGATCTATAAGTAAATTGTTTTGACCCATATGTTAATGGTAATGATCCATATATTTACGGCATTGATCCATAGATTTATTGTATTAATAATAGATAAACATTATCAATTTTTAGAATAATGACATTGATCCATAGATTTATGGTATTAATCCATGGATTGATGCTATTGATCTATACATTTTTGGCATTAGAACGAGTTATAACATTGATCCATGTATTAATGGCGTTTAGATTTACGGCATTGGTCCATAGATTGATGGCATTGATCAATCCACAGATTTATACATTGATCCATAGGTATGTATAGGTGTTTGTGAATTCTGGGCATTTCGAAGAAAGTATGTAGGAAGGCATATACCTGTGTACGTACCGTATTATGTAAGTACTAAGGCATTATTACTGTCAAACCATTCGCTCATGCTGATGAGATTAGTCTCAACCCGATTTCCTTTCAGAACCGCACCTTTTCACCCTAACTACTAACTGTTCTCTCCAATTTCTTTCTGCATCTCATCCTTTCTCCTATTTTCTTCCCCACTCTATGTCCGAGGGATGAATTTAACCAATAAAGGCACTTTTTGTAACCCTCTTTACATTAATGACTTTGCTTTATTTGAGTAATTTAGGTAACAAACAGTTATATGTGTGAACTCATCTTACATTTCAGATGTTGAGTTTAAAATAAATCGGTTATGTTCCATTTGCGATCTTTTTGTGGTTACAGGTTAGAAGGAAAGTAGATATATAAAGTCATTAGTAAAATATATTAAATAAATAATAAAAAAAAATGTTTTTGGTTCAAGCACATTGTAAGGTTAATTCGAAAGAATTTAGGGGTACAGTGGAAAATGTCAATATCTCTAAGGGAATCGGAAGTTTTGCAGATACATCCAAAAGTTTTGGGCGTATTTTGATTTGAATTTTTGTATGTAAAATAAGGTGTTCAATCTAGTATTGCGTTCAGGGCAACGAAATGGTTGAGCTGGTGAGTCAATAAGGCAGTTTACGATCATATATAAAAATAATTCGTCAAAAAATTTCTTTGTTTTTATAGAGTAATAGGGTTACATTGATTATTTTCAATGCGATATGACAGGTGTTTCAATTTTTTTAATATTTTCATTTCGGTTAATATAAGTATTGTAAGTTTGGTACTGAGGATTCCAAATGAATAGTAGTTCTAGTGTAAAAGGTCAGTGGCCGAGTTGACATCGCGTTTGGGCCCACCTAGGCGTATTGTGTTCAATTCCTCGACCGGCTATGTCCCCCATCACAACACAACCATATTTTCCGCTTACTGTGGTAGTAGTAGGAGATTTTCAAATATTGTCAGGTTATTCGTAACCCGGGAATGTTTGTCTTTCTTTAAAAAAAAAAAGAAAAAGGTTTATTCAATGGTATTGTGATGCGTAGAATGAACCCAATTTGTTTATAGGCTTTTCTAAGATGTCTTCAACGTAATCAAATAGTAATCGTAATAATTTAGAGTCAAATAAAACTCCAAGGTCTCTGATTTTTTCAACTCGTTGAAAAGTAATGTGGTTTAGGTGATCAGTTTGGATGATTGGGTGATTGAAAAATGTCATCGCATTACATTTATTAATGTTTAGAAATAATTTCCTATACAATATTCATTAATTTTATTTTTTACAGTCATCTACTGAATTTATGCATTTGTATATTTTCATATCGTCAGCGTAAAGAATGAAATCAGAATTACTGATTACATCTTTGATGTCAGTGAAGTACAAAGTAAAGAGCAGGGGCCCTAAATGCGAACCTTTAGGTAACCACGAGGGAATGCTTATTATCTCTAACGTATAACCTTTTAGGACAACAGCATGTCTTCTATTTTTAATGTAAGATGAAAACCATCTAAGGAGGTTTCCACCAATTTTTTCGAGTTTATTTAAGAGTGTATCATGGTTCCTCTCGTCAAAAGTCTTAGAAAAATCAGATGGAGTCAACCTGTTTCTTTTTGTCAATAGAATTAATAACTAAATCGGTGAGCTGCCCCAAATTCAATTCAATAGATCTGCATTGAAAAAAAACCGTGTTGTTGGGGGTTGATAATTGTCTTTTTACATAAATTAAAAATTTGGTTATAAAAAATTTTTCCATGACTTTACTTAGGACCCATAATTTTGATATAGGCCTATAATTCTCAATATTGTGTTTATTCCCATTCTTAAAAACAGATCTTACGAGAGCGTTCATCCAAGTAGTGGGAAATACGCCTTCTTTGATAGAAAGTGTGAACATTAATGCCACAGGAAAACAAGTTGTTCATCACAATTAAATAAGTGTATTTAATTTTTTTTCGTGTCAACATTTTTCAGATAGTTTAATACTAAGGGTGTATTATTAATCGAGTTTAGATGTATTGAACTCATATTACTATAATTGATTATATGTACACTGTTTGTGGAAAAATATAAATTAATAAGTATACGGAGTAGAACAGGTCTAAAAGTAGTGCATTTTGTAAATAAATAAAAAATTCAATAAGTTTTTTTAACAACCTCTTATCATTAGTTGCCTCCAGACGGGCCACACAACGCACATGAGCATCAATAGGACAAAATAAAGTTTATGAAATCAATTGTGTATAAGGGCCTTCTCATCAATGTTGTTGGTTGGGAGCGGCTCACGTACGGCGTGCGGCTCGTCTGAATTTATTTCAAGAAAACTTGTTTTCAGTAAAAAGTTTCAACGTGATAATTTGAGCAATCATCACAAAATTATAAATTGCAAAATCATGTAATATACGTTAATAAAAAATAATACTACCAAAAGAAATAAAATTCATTTGGTTAGGGAATAGTTGTATTAAATTTGGACCACAAAATTATTTCTTATATAACGAAGCTCAAAATAATAAACTATAGATTATAAAACATAGGAGGAAGTTGTTGAATGATAATGCACAATATTTACAAGATTTAAAATAACGTTAGAAAATTTAAATATGATATCAACTAAACAACATACAATATATAATACGTTAACATTGATGTACCAGCTTCAAAACCACATGCTCCTTAATTGTCTGCAAAATAATATTATATATAATTAAAATATTCACAGTTACCTTATAAGTTGCTGAAATTTTACGTTTTCTAAAACTAAGCTTACGTGCATACAAAACAGCTTATTTTATAAAGGACAAAAACTTTATAATAACCTACCAAAAGCCGTATAGGAAGCCACAAGTCTTGGCACTTTTCGTAGGGTATGTACTATGAGAAAAAAATTATGAATGCAAAGTTTATGATTGTATACGAAGGATTTATTTATTTTTTAACTTATTTTACAATAATTATAATAACAACACGACATTTTTATAGCGCAGTTTAGTGTTATTTCACTTCAATGTAACTGTAATTCAACCGTTTCTTATTTTAATTGTAGTTTATAATATATAAAATATATTTTCCTACTAGATGTATAAAAAAAGGTGCATACATCTTTCAAATGTGATTTTTTTTTTACTTTTCTCTACTAATCAAATCTTAATCCATATTTACCTACCAATAGCCGTTATTTTTTAATATTATTGTTAATTATATTATATTGATGCCGTCGCAGAATCCGTTTTTCTCCAGTTATATAAGATCTCTCAATACAGTCGATTCTGCTTAGTTGGGACACATCGGGCCCAAACATGAATGTGCAATATTTTTAAAGATGAAACACATTTTGTTCCAAGCTATCAGGTAAGTACAGGAATCCCAGTTAAGGAAAACACCGCCAAACATACGCGGTACACTCTCGCTACATTATTTCCAACTCGACTTTTATGGCGCCTTTCGGCCGATATACGACAACCAGTCATACATACAAAAAATAAATATTATTGTACGAGACAATATACCGTCCGTACAATAACTGTAGATACGAAGGTAGCTGGGTACACTTGTCAGCGTTTTCAGTCTTGGTAGATGTTGTAGAGGTTGGTAGTGGAGTTTTAAAGCCACGATCAGAGAGGAATTTATTTCCAGATCTGAGCTGACGAAAAGAGTTTATTACTGGCAAAAACTGAATTTACTAAAACACTTGAAAATATTTCTTGAGACTTTGGAGACTTGGAGATGGTTTTTCAGGAGAGAGGATTCCCTTTCAGAAGTAGTTGTTGAACTAACTTTGTATGGGATTCGATTCTCTATTTATAGAACGTTTTCAAATCGAGCCCTCTCGGAGGTGTTCTATCCTCTTTCGTGAGGAGTAAAATGGTTAGGTATTTTTCCTCTCTGCAATTATCTTGCTGAGAGGAAAGTTATATTTTAATATGATACCTTTAACCAAGTCAGTTCAATCTACCAAAACCATCTCCCCCAGTCCCGTTTATTTATTTTATAAATAATTATACAAACTTTCATATTGGGTTTGAAGTTAAATATCTTTGGTTTGAACATTTCCCAAAGAGTAACAAATATATTTAGATATAATTTTTCATGTTATTATATTAGTATATAATCATTTCTTGATGTTGACATTTATTTCGTAGTTATATCTTGCATCATTTTCCCGTAAATCCAGTCTGATGATATCACAATTAATCACCTTTGAATCTGTTATCAGTGTTTGATAAGAAATTCAAGGTGACATGCTGGGCTGTGATTGGTTGGAGACGGCGGCCATCATGGAATTCCATCCGGGAGTAGTGGAGGGGGTCCTACGTAAATACTGAGTCGCCTTCCTAGCTGTGGTCACTTCGTGGGTTGGTGTCTCCGAGTGAGGTGGTGGATGGTTATTTTCAGATGTGTTTCAGGTTCTGCTATTATATTGCTATGTAATTATCTTGATTAATCACATATAATACATCATTTGATTGAGTTATTTTGATGTAAAGATTTTCAAATGTGTCGGCGACACGGTATCAAGCGGTTTCGGGGTTTGAGTGTTTTTGTGGTTTTTGGCGTAAATATGAATTCTCTTGAAATATTCTGGAGGTCTGGATACGTATGATATACTCCCCCCGTACAGTCTCGCCTGTACTCAGCTATTTGATCAGACGTATCTTCTTTTGATGTTTTCTCAGGTTGGAGGTCGAGGGGTGAAGGAAGGGGTGCTGTCCAGATTTTGCCAGTGTGGAGTCATGTCAGCGCCATCCGGGGTCAGCAGGAGGGGGTGTTGTCCTGACTTCGCCGTCTCAGTGAGGGATAGCCGCTCAGTGCCAGTGCCATCGTGGGGGTGCTGTCCAGACTGCCGTGTCAGTGAGGGATAGCCGCTCAGTGCCGGCGTTGTCTGGCGCCCCCTGCAGGAGTAGGAAGTTGGAGTCGATTTTGCCATGTCAGTGAGGGATAGCCGCTCAGTGCCAGCGCCATCGTGGGGGTGCTGTCCAGACTGCCGTGTCAGTGAGGAATAGCCGCTCAGTGCCGACGTTGTCTGGCGCCCCCTGCAGGAGTAGGAAGTTGGAGTCGATTTTGCCATGTCAGTGAGGGATAGCCGCTCAGTGCCAGCGCCATCGTGGGGGTGCTGTCCAGACTGCTGTGTCAGTGAGGGATAGCCGCTCAGTGCCAGCGTTGTCTGGCGTCCCCTGCAGGAGTAGGAAGTGGGGAGTGGTTGGATAGCTGTCCAGGGGTGCCTCCTTGTCAATACAGACAAGGAATGTCACTTGTCAGCTGGGGTTCCAGAGGTGCCTCCTTGTCTTTTCAGACAAGGAATGTCACTTGTCAGCAGGGTTTTACAGAGGTGCCTCCTTTTCACTACAGACAAGGAATGTCACTTGTCAGCTGGGGTTCCAGAGGTGCCTCCTTGTCATTTCAGACAAGGAATGTCACTTGTCAGCAGGGGTTTACAGAGGTGCCTCCTTGTCACTACAGACAAGGAATGTCACTTGTCAGCTGGGGTTCCAGAGGTGCCTCCTTGTCACTACAGACAAGGAATGTCACTTGTCAGCTGGGGTTCCAGTGGTGCCTCCTTGTCATTTCAGATAAGGAATGTCAATTGTCAGCTGGGGTTCCAGAGGTGCCTCCTTGTCACTACAGACAAGAAATGTCACTTGTCAGCTGGGGTTCCAGAGGTGCCTCCTTGTCACTACAGACAAGAAATGTCACTTGTCAGCTGGGGTTCCAGAGGTGCCTCCTTGTCATTTCAGATAAGGAATTTCACTTGTCAGCAGGGGGTTTACAGAGGTGCCTCCTTGTCAATACAGACAAGGAATGTCACTTGTCAGCTGGGGTTCCAGAGGTGCCTCCTTGTCATTTCAGACAAGAAATGTCACTTGTCAGCTGGGGTTCCAGAGGTGCCTCCTTGTCATTTCAGATAAGGAATGTCACTTGTTAGCAGGGGGTTTACAGAGGTGCCTCCTTGTCAATACAGACAAGGAATGTCACTTGTCAGCTGGGGTTCCAGAGGTGCCTCCTTGTCATTTCAGACAAGAAATGTCACTTGTCAGCTGGGTTTCCATGATTATCACTAGGTCATCCTTCTATATTGGTATAGTCGGATGGTGCAATTTTTGTCGGGCAGTCATAGTGGGTAGGTACTCGCGTAGCAATCTTCTCCAAAGGTATCCGCGAGTTGTTGCCGTTGTTGTTGAGTCACTTCTTCTGTTTGTTGTATAAGGATAATTGAGGTCGTGTCCCGGCTGACCATAGTAAGAAATGGTTGGGGTTCAGGGCTTTTCGTCTTATGGGTCGACCGAGATATGGGTGAGTGGGCGGTTGTTTAGCATAAACTTGGCCTCCGCTAGGGATGTGCAGAGTTTCTTTTAACTGATCGCACCAATTTCTCTCACGCTCCCCCCATGTGGAACTTTGTGGTAGTATAAAGTGTCACTCTATGCTTTGGGTAACAACAGCTTCGATCATCCTGGTTTCCTGGCTCGTTGACATTAGCGTGTTTTCTTGGTATCTTGGGTCTCTTCTTTTGACGGAAATAATCTAGCTCGTAAGATGTGGATGGGTGGACGTGATGAATCAGGCGAGGTGACGGTAGTTCGCCAACCTTTTAGCTTGTTGTACATAATCTTAATATGAAAGAAAATGAATATGTATTTCTAGTACTGTTTCCTCCGCACCGAGGTGATCTGATCTCTTATGGTAGTGGCTGATCAGACGAATGTATGAATTGTCGCCATCCAGGATAGTGGGAGTCCGGGCTACTCTTTTAGCCTTTTTCAGGGTCTGTAGGCGTGTGCTCATTCGGAGGATGCTGTCTGGTCTGAAGAAAGGGCTCAGGATATTGAGGTGGTCAATTTTTTACTTTCTCGGATGGTATGTATGTTGAATTGTGAATGTAACTTTCTGGTCCAGTACGGGGTATTATTCGCGTGGTATCGTCACTTTTGAGTACTTCACTTTCGGTGTGGCTTCACATGATGTGAACGTTTGCCACAGTACTGTTTTTAGTCCGGTAGTTCGGGTTGTGAAGCAGTCGGTGGTGGGAGTATTTGCACTCCTCTAAGCCGCACCAGTCACTAATTTTACAATGCTTTGTAAAATGTTTGCTATTGTGGCACACTTGGTTTAATCCAGTGTTTTTAATTAACTTGAATCGTAAGTTTAATCTTATCTTTCACGGCATAAGTACGACATTCACTGATTAGGTGGCCGTTTTTCTCTACACTGGACACACCCGGCGCGGTTGTCGAACTCGTGAACTTTACCGTAATTGTCACGCACATTTTCACTGCTTCGATTATCGTCTCGATTATTCTTTCTATTATTTTCTCGATTGTTACCATACAAATTTCCGACTTTTCGATTATTTTTCGCAAAACTGTTTTTCCACTAGTTTATTTTATTTTTATCACTTTTGTTTACACTGTTTTAAATGAGAAAATTTGGTCAACAACGTTTGTTTCAATCGGGGTGACTGACTTTCTGTGGCTTTGTTGTTTGAGGAAGGTCGAGGTTGTTTTTTGTTGACTCGGGTTGCTGCGGTCACATCAAGTGAGTCGACGGTAAAATTTGTTTTCAGCAGTTCTTCCAATCGTATCTGAGGCTGTTTCATGTTTAAGTGCCAATGTGGTGGCTGGGTGCTCGTATCCTGGGTCTGATCTACCATGGGCGCTCTATCCTAGTGCGGTGCGTGTTTTTATTCGTGTGGTATTATTATTTTCATGCACTTCTCGTGACACAATTAGGTAGGCGTTATCTTGTTCTATTAATATCTTCGGGATGACGGGCTTTCCGTGGATTTGTTGTTGAGGAAGGTTGAGGTTGCTTATTGTGTTGGCGGTGATGCGATATGTGTCACGGTGGATCCTTCATCAAGAAGTGCGAGTGTTGAACACGTTTCTTGGTTTGGTGCACTGGATACGATTGGTACGTTCTTCAGATGGACGTTCTGACCTCACAGTCTCACGATGTTTTTATTGTGTAGTAAGGTGTGATGTGGTAGATGACATCCCTCTATGTCGCACCACTCTTTTGCCTTGCAGTCCTGTGTGGTGTTTGTCCAAACATTTTCTGCATAATTTGGCTGCATTAACTGTCTCCCACCGTAGGGTGACGCTTTTGGCCGCAAACTCTCGGCATTCTCTGGTGGGGGGGTTGCGGCTGCACTAGGCACAACTGCTCATGGTTACTTGATGTTTCTGGTTCGGCCCGGGATAGCTGGGTGGTGTTATTGCCTTGCGTTTGAGGGTGTACGGCGTCCTTCCTGAGTTGTTGTTTTGCTCTTGGTATCCTGCATGGACTTGGTCTCGGCGTGGGCGAGGTCTCGGACGGTCCACCATCCCGCTGTTTGGTATTGCGTTAGTTATCTCCTTCATAAAGGCAGCGAGTTGGGTGATGGTGGCAGGGGCGCGCTGTCCGCAGACTTCCATCAGCCAGGCTAGTCGTAGAGTGTTTGGCAGCTTGTCGGTAATGTCGCTCAGCAATGTTGGATTGGTGAGGTAACCCTCGGTCTTCAGGATCCGGAGGGAGGCTACCAAATTTTGTACGGTCCCGGAGAAGTCGGCCAGGTCTTCTAGAGATACGTCAGGTGTAAGGTAGGGTAGCTTTTTCACTTTTTCGAGCATAAATTTGGCTATTGCTCCAGAGTTGCCGTACCGTTGCTCAAGTACGCTGAGGATTTCGGGTAGTTGAAAGGGATCCATCAGCAGGGGCGATACGGTCTCTCGTGCCTTGCCTTTGAGGGCGCGTTGCAGTCGGATGAGGTTCTCACTGGCGGTCATTTGGCAGGTGGTAGTGGACTGTATATATTGCGCTTTCCAGGTAGGCCACTCGAGCGGGTCCTCAGAAAATATGGGCAAATCCTTTGCCGAAGACTGTCTGGCGATGAGTGCTGCCATCCTTGAGTCATCTTCTAGTGTTCGAGGGGTGTCCTGGGATCTGGTGGAGCGGATGGCGTCTGCCATTATCGACGCTATTTGAGTCGGTGGGTCGGCGCCTTGTCGTAACCACTCTTGAGTATGTCGTGCCCTCTCATCATTTGTAGGAGGTGGTGGAAAGAGCGGAGATTCCAGGTTCGTCAGGAATGGCTGTCGTTGATACTCCATTGTGTGATGAGTTGGGTATCCTTGTCCTGATATGGTGATGTTAGCTGCTGGGCTCGGGGGTACATTTGAAGTTGCTTCAGGTGCGGTTAAGTTGTGCATCGGTTGGGTAGTAGTTTGACGTGTTGATGCGTTCAGGGCCGATTGCAGTTCTGCGATTTGTTTAGTATGTTGCTCCTCCCGAATGCGCATTTCTCGGCGTAGCAGTTGGAGAGAGTCTTCAGTTGACTCAGAAGATGTATCGGGCTCTTGGGGGTTCTCAGTAACAGGTTTTTCTTGACCAGTGTTGATAGGCTGGGTTCGGTTCCGGCTGGTCTTGGATGATGTTGAAGCTTTGCGGCCGCTTCGAAGTGACGGCATCTCCACTTTAGGTGAGACTGAAGACGTGTGTGTAGATCCAGCTCGAAGGACCAAATGTACGAGACAATATACCGTCCGTACAATAACTGTAGATACGAAGGTAGCTGGGTACACTTGTCAGCGTTTTCAGTCTTGGTAGATGTTGTAGAGGTTGGTAGTGGAGTTTTAAAGCCACGATCAGAGAGGAATTTATTTCCAGATCTGAGCTGACGAAAAGAATTTATTACTGGCAAAAACTGAATTTACTAAAACACTTGAAAATATTTCTTGAGACTTTGGAGACTTGGAGATGGTTTTTCAGGAGAGGGGATTCCCTTTCAGAAGTAGTTGTTGAACTAACTTTGTATGGGATTCGATTCTCTATTTATAGAATGTTTTCAAATCGAGCCCTCTCGGAGGTGTTCTATCCTCTTTCGTGAGGATTAAAATGGTTAGGTATTTTTCCTTTCTGCAATTATCTTGTTGAGAGGAAAGTTATATTTTAATATGATACCTTTAATCAAGTCAGTTCAATCTACCAAAACCATCTCCCCCAGTCCCGTTTATTTATTTTATAAATAATTATACAAACTTTCATATTGGGTTTGAAGTTAAATATCTTTGGTTTGAACATTTCCCAAAGAGTAACAAATATATTTAGATATAATTTTTCATGTTATTATATTAGTATATAATCATTTCTTGATGTTGACATTTATTTCGTAGTTATATCTTGCATCATTTTCCCGTAAATCCAGTCTGATGATATCACAATTAATCACCTTTGAATCTGTTATCAGTGTTTGATAAGAAATTCAAGGTGACATGCTGGGCTGTGATTGGTTGGAGACGGCGGCCATCATGGAATTCCATCCGGGGAGTAGTGGAGGGGGTCCTACGTAAATACTGAGTCGCCTTCCTAGCTGTGGTCACTTCGTGGGTTGGTGTCTCCGAGTGAGGTGGTGGATGGTTATTTTCAGATGTGTTTCAGGTTCTGCTATTATATTGCTATGTAATTATCTTGATTAATCACATATAATACATCATTTGATTGAGTTATTTTGATGTAAAGATTTCCAAATGTGACCAAAATGCGACACGGTATCAAGCGGTTTCGGGGTTTGAGTGTTTTTGTGGTTTTTGGCGTAAATATGATTTTTTTATTTTTTTTTTATTTTCTAGATTCTTATATTCCATGAAGTGGTGAATCATTTAAATTTACTGAATTTAAAGTTAATGTTCTTTAAACATATAGAACGGCGTCATATGCGCTTCACAATTTTTACCTCATATGGGTTTATTCAAATATTACCTGGCTTTTATAGACTTAGAGGCCTTGTATTTTCTCGGTAGGGAAAAAAATTGTTACCTAAAAACCCTACTAAAATTGCATGTTTTGTCCAGCATCAGCTCCAGCAGCGACCTACAGCGGCCATATACTACATACGTGTCTGTTTGTGTTGTGTTGGGAACGGGGAGGAAATTTCGGCTGCGACCTATTGTTGGAATCCTTCCGCATTTGCCGTTGGGAGTAAGGAAAATCGCAGAAAACCTTACCCAGGAAGGAGCGGCCGAACGTCAACTTGAAACGTATGCGGCCTTCAGTAACATCGGTATATGATGTCCTGCATTTTTGAGATGTGTGTGTGTGTCTGTTTTTATGTTAATATATACTTATGGGAAGATAGAAAATAAACATACATACAAATTATAAAATATTATATAAATATATAAATAGATATATAAACATAATATATTTAGGAAGGAAGTCGGGAGTTTAGGAAATACCTACTGCTGGCTATTCGTCCGCGTCTAATTCTGGTATGTACCATATGTGGTCATGGTCCATGAGGATGTGTTTAGGTAGTCTGTGTGAATATTTGAATGTCAGGTCGCTCGGAGCATTGTATTGTCCTATGTCTCGTATGAGTGGATTTTTACTAAGTCTGAGTGATTTGTAAAAGCGTTCAGTCAGTCTGTGTGTGAATTCGTATAGATTTGGAATTTGTTCTCGTTCGTGTAATCTCTTCAAGTTTGTTCTGAGTCTCGTGTTGTATGTGATTTTAATGCAGAGATTTTGAAGTGTCTGTAGTTTCTTGTGGTCTGTGTGTGAGATGCTGCTCCATACGGGAATCGCATACGAGAGTACCGGACGAATGAGCGAGTAGTAGACGAGGAGTTTGGTTTTGGGAAGTAGCGGACTCCGTCTGTTGAAAATTGGCTTCATCATGCCGATCGCTTGTCGCGTGCGCGTGTGCATCTTGGCTTGGTGAGATTTCCAGTTGAGGCGGGAGTCCATGGTCAGGCCGAGATATGTCACTTCATCTTTCCATTCAATGCTGTGTCCTCCCATTTCGATGTTGAAGTCAGGTGTTTTATTTACACGTTTTCTAGTCAACATGATGGCTTCGGTTTTCGCCTCGTTCAGTTTTAGGCGCCATTTTTTGTAGTACTCTACGAGCGCGTCGAGCGCCCTCTGTAGGTAAATAGCGGCCATGTTCGCTTTCAGCGAGGAAACGTATAGTTTGACGTCATCTGCGTAGATAGACAGATTGCATCTCTCGTCTCGGGGGATGTCGTAGGTGAACAGAATGAAGAGGAATGGTCCCAGTAAACTTCCTTGCGGCACGCCTTTTGGAATCTCACGCATTGAAGATAGCACGTTCCTTATGAACACTCTGAACGATCTATTCTTTAGGTATTCCTGTATCAGCCTCGTTAGGTATATGGGCGTGTTAGTGCGGTGCAGCTTATGCACGAGCCCGTCTATCCATACGGTGTCGAATGCTTTCTCTAGGTCGATGAGCGCAGCAGCGGTGAAGCTATGTTCGTTAAATTTTCTTGCGATGTATTCCGCTACTCTGGTGAGTTGATGGGTCGTGGAGTGCCTCTTTCTGAAGCCGAACTGCTCGTCTGGCAAAGTCTTGTTGTCGTCGTGGTGTGGGACAAGCCTGTTGAGTATAATTTGTTCAAATACCTTGCTCAACGTAGATAATAGGCTAATCGGCCGGTAACTTGTCGGCTGCGTTCTATCTTTATTCGGCTTTGCGAAGGGCAGCACGGTCGCCGATTTCCAAATTCGGGGAAAATGCCCGGTCATGAGGCAGGCATTGAACAATTTTGTTGTTTAGATGATGGCTTTTTGAGGGAGATGTTTGAGTAAAATGTTGTGAATTTGATCGCTTCCCGGCGCCTTGTTTGTTCTCAATCGCCTGATTGTGACTGCGATCTCGCTCGGCGTAGCAAAATGAATATCTTCAGCGTTTGTCTGCTCTGCTTCGCTCAGGTCTCGTAGAGAATCAGCTACGATCCGGTCCGTAGCCGGGTCTGAAAGGCCGTCTGTAGCGGCGTAGGCTCTCTCGAACCCGTCGGCGAGTGTTTTTGTTTTTTCTTGTGGCGAAAGCGCCGTCCCAGGGCCGTTCAATTTCTGTAGCGGGGGGATTGTGAAATCTTTATGTCTCAGCGCGCTAGCCATTTTCCATAGGGAATAATCCTTTGGCGTGAGCGACGTGACTTTTTTCTTCCAAAGTTCGCGCTTGAGTTCTACGATCTCGGTCTTGATTTCCCTCTGCAGGCAGTTGTACGCTGTCTTGAAATATTCGTCGCGCGTGCGGTGAAACATGCGTCGCAGGCGATTTTTCTCCTTGATGAGCGATAGGACGTACTCGGGAAGCTTGATCGTGTATGGGTGTATTTCTTTTAGAGGTATGTGTGCGTCTTGTGCTGTTTGAAGTATCTCCGTGAGAGTGCTTGTAGCTGCGTCGATTTCTTGTGGCGAGCGCAGAGTTTCCGAAGTGAGATGTATTCGTTCGTTGACTTCCTTTTTGAATCCTTCCTAGTCCGCATTCTTATAATTGCGTTGTTTTCTGGGGCTCCTTGAAGTTGTGCCTCCTATGGAGAAGCTCACGGGCAGGTGGTCCGATGACAGTTCGTCTAGCGTGCGCAGTGGAGATATATTCTTTACATTTTTCCCGAGTACGATATCCAGTGTACTCGGATATCTAGAGCGTTTCGAGTAGTGCGTAGGTCTGTCGGGCGCCATAATCGAGTAGGTATTTGTCTGCATTTGTGTGAAGAGCGTATTTTCGTTCGCGTTACCTCTGTTGTTATTCCAGTAGATGTGATTGGCGTTCAAATCGCCTCCGATCACAACAATTGGTCCCAGATTGAGCAATTTATTTAGGTCTTCTCTCACTAAATTTGCTTGAGTGCAGTAGACGGCGATGATGGTATGCGCTCTACCCTCTATGGTGATTTCGATAATCGTGGCTTCGGTGTGCTTCAACTTCGGAGTGGGGATTCTTGTTGATGTCATAGATTGTCGAACGAATATTGCGGTTCCTCCGCCTGACCTTTCCTGTCGGTCGTCTCGATAAATCTCGAAGCCTGGCACTCTCAGCTGTATGCTTGGATTCAAGTGAGATTCTGATAGGAGAATAATGTCGGTGTTTAATTCGTTTGCCAGGGCGAGCAGTTCGTCTGTCTTGTAGCGCACGCTAAATGCGTTCCATACGAGGACTCTCACCTTCTCGGGATTAGACATCGAGGGTAGTCGTGAGGAGCTCCATCAGGACGACGAGCTTCTCTGCCCTTGATGTGCAGCGGGCGAGCTGCGATCGCATCCTCAGGAGGCCTTGGAGCAGGGCCATGATGTCCAGGTCGTCCTCTGTAGTGGTGGGCGCACGCACGGGCTCCTGCTGTGGGCGGGGCTGGGGGCGGGGCTATGGGGGCGGCGCGGGTTCGCGCTGCTGTTGGGCGGGGGCGGTGCCTCCGGCTACGTTGGCCCATGTGCGTCCATCCGTCCTCGGCTGAGGAGGTGGCCTGCTCGGGTTCTGTTCTGCCGGCGGGCGTTGGGTCCTTCTGGCAGGTCGCTGCTGTATTGAGGCGACGTACGCTACCCGCTTGGGGCAGCCTCTGTAGTTGGCGGGATGCGGGCCTGAGCAGTTGCAGCATCCGGCGGGCTCGTCTCTCGCCTTCTTGGGGCATTCTGCCGAAGCATGCTCCAGTAAGCATTTTACACACCTTGCTGTGTGCGAACAGTTTCGGGACCCATGCCCGAAGTCTTGGCACCTGTAGCACTGGGTGCCGTGCTGTAGATGATTGCTCCTGTGCTTCTGGAGTCGAATGTGGCAGTGGCACAGGTATTTGACGGCCGCACGCAGCTGTCCCATGTTAACTTCCTTATTGAAGTGTGCTAAGTACAAAGGATACTCAATTGAGGCGGTCATCTTAACCACCTTCACTGCTGGGAATCCCTGTGATTCCAGATCTGCCTTGATGTCTTCCACTTCTACGAGCGGCAAGCCCTTGATGACGGCCTTTTTCATTTTTTCAGCTTCGGCAGTGAACGTGTGGAAGCCGCGAGCCTCCGCTCGCAGCCCGTTGGTAAGGGCGCGATGGTCCTCCATCGAGCGCACGAAGATGTTGGCCGTGCCGCCCCTGTTGTATTTGAAGGTAAACAATTTGCCAGCCCCCAGATGTCCTTGGACCGTGGCTGTAATTTGTGCATGCGTCATGCTCCCCAGGGTCATCACCACTGGGGGAACGCGGTCTCTCCTGCCGGTACCTGCGGGGGAAAAAGAAGAATTAGTATTGGCACGCTTTATACGCGGCGCGCCGGCGCCCTCGCTTACCTCGGGCAACTCTTCGAATCGGTTGCCACACTGGAGCGGTTGTGGTCTTCGTGGGGACACAGGCCTCTTTATGGGGTTGGACGGCCTCGTCCAGCCTCCATCCTGGGGGGCAGCCGTCTCCATCGGCTGCTGGGGCCTCGGGGGCGCCACGTAGGCCGACGCTGGGCCTATCTGGGGGCGCCTGGGGGCAGGACTGGGTCCTGTTGCCCAAGAGGGGCCTGCTACAGGCTCTGTCATCTCAGTGGCGTCGGGCGTGGTGGCATTCGTGGTGGTGGATGGTCTCCGGGTCTTTGGGTCCTCGGGGCGGGGCTGTGGTGCGGGGATCGTAAGGCGCACGGTCCCGGTCTTCCTGCGAAGCGCAATTTGATGAGCGCCGGGTGGTACCACGACCGGGGAGTTCTCGTAGTCTTCAGGTAGCATCCTCATCGGGAACATCTTGACTTGCGGTAGTCTGTGTCTCCTCTTAAACAGGGAGCACGTCTCGGGTGCTTGCGGGCGGTTTGTAGGGGCCAGCGTGGATTTTTGTGTTGCGTATTTCTTTGCGTGAAAGTTGCCTTGAAAAAGGCAGTTGGGGGCGCGAGCGCCTGCTCGGTGGGCCGGCGGGATTCCTCCGGCCGGCAAAAGTAGCGGGGCCTGGCTGATTACTCAAACCAGACAAAAAGACTTTTGTGGTTATATCGCAAACCACAAAAAAACGAATCTCTATATCGCTTTGTCTATCCTCCGCTTTGTCTCGCTTTGTCTATCGGCGTAAATATGAATTCTCTTGAAATATTTTGGAGGTCTGGATACGTATGATACAATTATAAATAAAATAATCCAAATGGATTATTTGTATAGCGCCGTTTTTGTGCATATAAGGGCGCTGTACAAATATATAATACATCTCTGATATGATCTATGTTATTAGTAAATATGTGTGGAGATAATATACAGTACCATACTTGAGATACATACCAGGTAGATTATTTGAGATTAACACTGTTTATTGTTTATTAGCGACATTTAGATACGGTTCGCAAGCACAGGACATAATTGGAAAATTGTATATAATTGAACTTTCCGGTATTTATTTTAATAATATATATAATGAGCGTGTTTATATATTGTTCTTTAATGAGCGTGGTTAGGAGAGTAAAATCAAATTTAATGCTTGGCGGTACTACAGTACAAGGTTTTGATCAGAATTCACTTTCCTAAATGAGATTCCGCCCTCGGTATAAGACAAAAATTTGATTAGGATGTATTATAGGCAATACAAGGATGCTAGGATCTTCTGAAGCCTGGTTCAGCTAATCAATGTGCGCTAACTGTCTATATGAACTTGGTGTATTACACAAGACATGACCAGGCACTTTGTACCTAAGGTTTCACCGATCGCCCTGAGTAAGAAGCCTATATCCACCAATCTTCTTCCCTTTAAAATTGTTGCAGCGAACCTTTGAGTGGGTAGTAGCATCCCTGAAGGAAATCACACAGAAGCCATTTGGATACCCGAAGAACACGTAGGACATTGAATTTTCCAGGAAATTTTCCGCGAAGCACTCCCTTCTGCGCCTCCCGGAAAATCCGCTAAGGAAATGTGCAAATTGAATGTTGAAACGGCGCTTCACGTTTATGTACGTCCTGTCGCCTACAGTCTGATTTTAAAGTAGCTGCACGGAGAAAAATGAGTATTGCAAATGTATTAAAAATATATTATCCGTCATCCGGTTAAAAATGGGATTACATGCCAAGTTTCCTGAAAAATATGAGCAAAATACGAATAAAATTAGCCTCAAACAGGAGGCCCTGGGAAAAATAATTTCTCTCAGGGCCTGCGTCATCTTTGGGGATGCTGTGTATTTTTTTTATGTTATGTAAAGAAGTAAGAGTAGGTATCATATTTGAAATTTCCAATTATAAATCTCAATTAATAGATGAATTTGTTTACAAAAAAGGGCCGTTTAAGTGTTAGAGGAAAAGCATAGCTGGAAAACTGATTAGAAGACAGTGGGCGTAAAGATTTAAAAATGATTAGCGGTAGTCTATTTTTCCTCCTTCATATAATCCGCGCATTAATACATCCCTTCAAACAACCCCTACCTCAAAGCGCCTCATAACGCTGTCCAACTGGGTGGAAATACGAGTATAGTTTTCTGTTAGACACTGTGCAGACAGGGGCGCTCTTGTTAGGTGTAACTTTATTTTTTTTAATAGTCATATCTCTGTTTCTGTACCTTTTATAAATCATAAATACTAATTTTTATATCTGCACTTTTGCAAATAAATATTTCACACTTTAAAAATCTACAAAAGTGGTGGCGTGTTTCGATAATTCAACATTCCAATTGCCTAATTCGATAAATTTTTTCGTAGTGACTTGATCTAATAAGTTAGTATGCACTACTTTCTCCTTTTTCTCCCCAATTCCTCCTTGCACAAATATACATGACAATTTATTGAGAACGTATATCTTCCGTACGGTGAATCTTAGGAAGTCTGTTCAAGAATAGTTTGTAAAATGTAACC
The DNA here is from genome assembly GCA_026573805.1 of Hesperophylax magnus. Classification (NCBI taxonomy): domain Eukaryota; kingdom Metazoa; phylum Arthropoda; class Insecta; order Trichoptera; family Limnephilidae; genus Hesperophylax; species Hesperophylax magnus. The sequence goes on along the minus strand of JAIUSX010000977.1, from coordinate 7,395,747 downwards.
AAATTCTTCCTAATATTGCGAACACATTGTATCCCACTACCAATACTAATATTTTCCTGAATTCCTAGATGAATGTAATATTTAACAAATCTTTGTGTAAGTCTATCGACAATTCGTGCAGCGCGGGATTCGTAATTTCCACAACTCTAATCATTCTTGAATCGAATTTATGATGAAGTATTGAAAATATGCATCCATTTCCAGTATTTTCAATTCCATTTTTTACTTTGCTTAGCCTAGTATATAGATGTTCTGGATTTTTGAACAAAGTGATAGCTCTCTGTGTTATTTTGATTTGATCGATTTGCATTTGATCAATTACTTACTTTACTAGACGGCACGTTTGAAGTTAAATTTAGTCAAATGTAATAAAAGTTAAATGTCAGCGAATGAATTAAACAAGGTGTGAGGAATTAATTTCAGAAAATGTGTTATCTGTCCAGCCGTTTTTCTGTTGCTAAGACTTATAAGTAAGGCAATTCAACGATTTAATGTTGCAGTATATACTTTATTAGATTGCAGTGCATAGAAAAAAAATCGGTGCCCATTTTGTACATCGACTGTTAATATTTTTGATTAATTATTTAAATAGTTATATCACTTATCGTAATTATATATGTATCCCAATATGATCAACGAACTAAATAAGTACCTAAGGGAAATTGCTATTAATGGACCAGGGCAACGAATGGACCACATCAATATTTCAGAAACTGTTTTTGAAGTCTTTGCAAAAAGCCATCACCCCGTCCTGACTTGCTTCTCTATTCTCGGGGACTTCGCGGCTTCCATCGGAGTATCACGTAAATCAGTATGTCGCCGGAGTTCCGGATACAATATTTACTCTGTGGACTTTTACACGTAAATATAATATTAGTATTTTTTGTGAGCATTGTGTATCTATTACTGTTGTTATTATTTAGAAAACGAAGACTTAATGGCGGAAACTAAAAACCGAAAAAGGAGCCGATACCAATTGAATGTCCAAAATTTGTAACCATTATTCCACTAATGTTATTATAACATGATATGGTGTTTAATAAATTTGCATAGCCTTGGATCGAGAAGAGTGCGCCTGCGTTAACAATGAGCTTACAACCAAATTCTAATTAAATTTTAGGATGCCTGTAAATGATTGTTTATTGAGTTTCAAGTTTCAATTCTAATATTTTTAGTGTTTCGAATTTGTGTAGGTCTCTTATAAATGTTAATTGTGTTTTTTGTAACTATGCCTAAGAGGCAAGATATGTAGTTAAATTGTCACTACCTGATGCTTCAACCGATTATAATTAAACTAAGTCAAATCTTAATCTAGTTCTTAATAATATTGATGATTAAAGTTGTTTTTTAAGGCCCTATGATCGGACCCTGCTTCCTAAATGCTTTGGTCTGATCGCAGAAACCCATTGGTCGAAACAAGTTGACAGTGGTTTAATTCAGGCAACCCAAATTTTCGAAACAAGTTGACAGTGGTTCAATTCAGAAACCTATTGGTCGAAACAAGTTGACAGTGGTTCAATTTAGGCAACCCAAATTTTCGCTTCTGTCGTGTAAATGATACGTTCTATAATTTTATGACTTATTATTTTATTATATTAATGAACGGTAGTTTTATTGAAGCAATTACTTATATTCTATGTACTAAGAGTAAAGAGCTATACGTTAGACAGTCCAATCTTCGCAACCTTCCTATGCCGAAATTTTGAGACATTTAAAAAGATTTCCTACCTATCAATAATGCCACGCAATAATTGTATACATTTCTTCCAATGAAATAACATTCTGTACTAAAATTGTAATAATGTTTTCAAAACTTTGGCCACTAGCGCCATTTCCTACATAAGTTTGCATGATAGTTGTACAGGTCAACGTGAGTTTTTAATACCTTTCCAATATTTACGAGGGCATCGATAATGTTCATGTTTTTTTATTATTACATTTTCTGGCAATTTTTAGCAATTACTTACAAACACTTTCCTTGTAAAAAAAGGAGCATAAAGTGCGAAATTTTATTAAAAAAACGCAAGGGGGGAATGAGAAAAGAAAATTACTCATAATACCAGAAACTTAAAATTAAATGTATTCGACAACCAGCAATAGTGAGCATGGAGTATGCAGATGAAAAGTTATTCAAACCACCAGGACGAAAATTACACATGCCCACCGCCAGAATTAAACAATAATTATTACGACTTCTAAAAGTATATCTACAGGAATTACCCATGTAATCTTTTTTGCTATTTGTTTTTGGGGTGTTATGCCGTATGCGCTAACTCCTTCTTTAGCCAACGTTTCGGACAGCATTGCAGTGTCCATCATCAGGGCAGATGTGTTATTTGAGGTTGTGGTGAAATGTGAGCTTATGTATGAGGTTGTGATACCGTGTTGCCAGCTCCAACCCTCTGAGCTAACATTAACGTATCAATTTTTTATTTAAAGTGGTTTTCTTCGTTTAGCTCTGGTGTAGCCGTCAATTACCGGATACCAGAAACTATTGAGCTTGGCTCCATCGTCTCTATTAATGTTTACGGGATTTTTATGGATTTCAATGGCCTCCGTAATCAGCCGTGCTCTATAAGTTTTGGGTCTCCCCAGGACTTCAGGAACAAATCCAAAGTAATGCCCGGTGTCAATCAAATGCTCGGCAATTGCCGACTTGTCAGGGTGGCCGAGTTTACAAGCTCTGAAGTGTTCTGAGATCCTTTTGGAGATAGTCCGCTCTGTCTGGCCTACATAGACCTTGTCACATCCGGAACAGCTGAGTTTATATACTCCATCTGTTTCCAGAGGAAACTTAGCCTTTGCAGACCTCAGTAAGTCCTGTATCTTTGTCGTTGTTCCGAAGACAGTCTTGATACTTTCCTTTCTCAATAGCCTGGCAATTTTGTCTGTCACATTGTGCACATAAGGCAGGAAGGCACAGCCTTTCGACTCTTGTTGAATTCTGTCTTCGTTTGGTGCAGATTTGGCTCTTATGATTTTCCTTGTCTGCCTTGCTAGGTAACCGTTACGCTCCAGTGCATCGGTCAGCTTCGTAAGTTCCGCTCCGATTTTATGTTCTTCACATATTCTTGTCGCTCGAGAAGACGAAGTATCAAGACAAAAGACAACACGGCATAACACCCCAAAAACAAATAACAAAAATACTTTTGGTCGTGAAAATCTTAAATCATACCCATGTTATCTGTTTTTATTAGGTTTATTGCTTAATAAATTGAATATTTGAGGAAAATAAAATAAACTTTATGTTAGATTATGTTTTTTAACGTATTCCAGTGTCACCAGGTGTAATTTAAGTAACCGTTCAAACCGTGGTGGTGTTTGGCTGTAAACATTGATCGACTTAGGGGTGATTAGTGGAAGAGGTCCTTATGCAGAAAACAAAAACTCGAGAAGATCAAAGAATTTGTTGTTAATCTAAAGATTAGTGTCCTGCACAGTTCACTGCACCACCCCTGACTTAGGGGTAGCAGTGAAAGGGAAGGTTTTCTTCGACTCTGATCTCCGGTTATCTTGCGATCCGAGTGAGTTACTTAGTCCCCAGGGTTCTTCCGAAGTCTCTTTTCCTCTATCCTACCGTCTTCATAGGGGTCTCGTCTGGCCACTGTGCTGCCGGGGACGGCATGAAGAATTCGTTGGACCACCTTCCCATTCCACTGCTCACTCTCTCGTTGGAACTGTCTGTGGTGCGCCAAAAGCTAAGACTATTCTTGTCTTGTTCTTTGCCATGGGAACGTTAAATTTGCTTTTCCTTTGTACGTTCTTACTTATAAATGTTGTTTCTCCTCTATCGTCAAGAACAAGAACAAACTACTTTGGATGAGAACACTCAAACGTTTTTGGTATGTATGAATGTATGTTGTGTCGAGTAGGGGCAGTTGGGAGCTTTTAGAATCATTTAATAGTAGCTTGGCTTAATTGAAATCAGAGTCCTGTCGTGAGAATCGATAAATTTGATCCTTAAAACGGTTTGAGAAAGCGGTGAGTGCCATTGGTTGTTAGTCTAAAGACCCAAGACAAGCAGCTGTTACGGGATGGATGAAGACTACCACTGATGGGTACCACTGACATGAAGAAGTGGCCAGTAAAATGTCAAGCCTATGTCCAACATCAAGCACAATATGGCTTGTGATGATGATTTATGTTTTGCTTACGTCATTATTAAATGTTTCCATCCAACGCTGTTAAGTAAACGTGTGTACTTTGTTTGCTGAAGAGGGTTGACACCAGGCGAGGCTCGTCATAAAGTTCACTTACTGAACCACCAACAAAAATTACAACGTTTCATACCTCATCGTATTCCCTCATAATTATTTGAATTTTAAAATTACACACAATCTTTAAAAATAGTTAAAAACAAAAATTATTTTCTTATTCCAAATGTATGAATTCCGTAAGAGATAATTATTGCGGCCGACCGTTATACCGGCTGAAGGAACCGTCTGGATGGCGCGCACAAACTTTTGTATCAAGTAGGGAAATATAATAAAATGTAACAAAAAACTGTATTAAAAAATGTTATTGTGGATTCTAATCGTGCGTTTGTTATTGTCATTTTGGATGGATCCCTGGCAAACATCCACAAACGGGACGCAGAAAATAGGAAGAGCATTTAAAATCAAAAGTATTCGAAACAAAGAGCTCCAGTGAAATAATTATTCGTGCTTTGGGTATGAACAAGATTTTAATGTCTCTTGCAAAATGCACCCTTTAGTCAACGGGTCTCGTGCGGTATTATCTTGTTATGTTCGTGTTATACAGCTATAATAATTAGAACGCAAAATTTTGAAATTCGGGGCTAGCTTAGTTTTAACTTTATCCCTACACTTGTACACTACAAAGAGCGATATGTGATATTTAGGTTATTTTCAACCATTGGTAGGTATTTAACTCATGTTTACCCTTAAAAGGGTGAGAAAGCCATCAATAAAGATTATAACATCTCTTCGATTAGTGTTTACACATTCAGGGTAGATATATTAATACTGGCCAATATTTGTTTACCCACTGAGGTGGATAACTTAAACATGGACGTTTATCTTCATCCCGGACTACTTCCGCCCTTCCCCGGCTTTGGGGGTGTTTCTTTGGCCAGGGGGGAGATAAATCTAGTCCAGTCCCGCCCGTTTCCGGTTTGGGGATGGAGGAGAGGGTGGGAAGTCCATATAAATAACAACAACAAACTTTACAAATCGTGTATGATAGGCAAAAACAACAACACGTTTATTGATGCTCTGATAGCGCGGGGACAAAGTCTCTCTTAAAAGGTTTATAATTTGAAACTAACTTGTTAATTAATTAATTGAAGCTTAAAATTATTAATATGTAAGGCAGGTTCGTGATGTGATGAACTACAGGATATAAGATATTTTTAGAGAAAGATTGAGGATGAATTAATGGAATTTAATAAAAAAAATTGGTAACCGTTTAAAATAAAATATCGCTTTGAATTACCAACTTATTCTATGGTTTCACCTACTGAATATCCTAACAAGTATTTAAACTTTATTGAGTAGTAAATTTATTAAAAAAATACTTATGTATTAGTTAATGCAAAGTTATTAATGCATTTTTTTGTTTTATAAAGTGAAATTAAATTATTCACTTTAATAATACCGAAAAACAAAAATCAACGCCAAGGACACTCTTGAAGGGTAAACATCAAAAGGTGTTAAAAAAAGTTCTCTGACAATGTTTCCATAATCATTTCATTATCATTTATCTTTGTGAAAGTGTATTGATGTAGGTTCAACAGAAAATTCATTAACAAATTATTATTCGCCTGAAATATGTATACAAATTGAAAAAAATAGCTAAAATTTATATACCAACGTAGCTTAGTGGTTCAGAGCACCTGACCGGCAATCAAGGTGTGGGTTCAATTCCCGTCGGCGACCTTTATTTTTATTTGATATTTTCAATTTGTATGGATATTTAGGGCGAATTACTTATAATAACTCGACAAACTTTATTGTTTCTTGTTTTTGTTACTTTGTATACTTACCCCCTTACTAATACACGTGTTCTAAAATTTACAGACACAACCATTTACCATAAATTCATGGTTGTTTATCTGTAAAATTTAAAACACGTTTATTAGTAAGGCCCCTATTGTTTTATGTTAACATCATATTATTCTTCTATTTCATTATTGGACTGTTGACCTGACGTTTTAACTTGTTATCCCTTGTGGCATGCATAAAAAACCTTGTCTTATGAATATTAGTTTACCGTTAATAAATTAGAAAATCCGTTGGTTAAATTTAAAACCAAAATGAATTTTAATAATATTTTTTCCAATATTTTTGTTATGTGAACGCGCAAGAGTACCAACTGCTCCCAACCGCTTGAAGCCAGTGAGGCTATGGCATCTCCAGTTGGGGTATGTTGTGAGGCTGAAGGTAGCGGGGAGGGGAAGGTGATGGGTATTCAGAACTGGTCATCAAACACGACTAAAGCCATTTCAAGCAACGTTTCAATTCTGAATCATGGTCTTCCACCAGGGCGATACTGAGAGTATTTTCCACATTTTCTGGGAAATCAATTGTAAAATAACACAATTTAATTAAATAAACTTTACTTGTGCGCGCCGAGATTTCAACCCGCGACCTTCGACTTAGAGCCTCACCCCTCGACCACGGAGGCCGTCACAATACTAATAATACAATAAAATAAAAATGTATCTAAAATAGAGCGTCCACGGCCAATGACAAAAAATCTAATGAAGTCGTTAGAATATTTACACAAAAATTATTATATTGAATACCTACGTTCTTTCAGAAAGTTGTTTTGTCAATAGCAGTCTCCAGAGATATATTTAGACAGTGAATAATTTTTGCTTCAAATTTGCTTTAAATATTAGTTTGTTTACTGTTAAAACTTTCACGGGTAAATCTGACTGGAACAAGGAGCACTTTCGACAGAGACAAAATTTTCAAAGAAATTTAATCCTTCTTAATTTCGGAGTGAAAAATTAGTTGAACAAGCGGCTTAGTTCCTGTACATAAATCACGAGTTGAGCTTCTGTCAACTGCGAAAATACTGTAAAACAAGCTTACAAATATTTTGGTCACAATTCTTCTGAAACTTTAAAGTTTTTAAAAAACTCTCAATTGATAGTTTTATTCTGAGATTTGATACGAGACTATACAAATGTACAAACCCAGTCAGTAGTTGTCCTGTCCCGGTGCGACCGGTAGGTACACCAGGGAACATTGATTTCTTAGGACTTGTGGCAGCCTAATAGACCAATATTGGAGTGTACGATGGGTAGGAATAAAGAAGTGATTGATTGTTTTTTTTCTCATCTTTATGTGCTGCTTCTTTTTGTCCCTTCTTGTCTTGTACTGTTATTTCTGGGTTCTTCACGCTGTTTTTCGTGCTCCTTCTTGACTCATCTTGGCTTTCCTAGTCTCTTCCTGCATCTCTTGCTTCATCCTGCCTTCTCTGGGTCTTTCTTGGCTCTTTGATTAGGTATTTTGCTTCATATCAATGTTAGTTTCATTTTTAGAAGAATTCGCCAAATTCCCTCACCGAACACAAGAGCCTTGTCTCTGTATGGTGAGAAAAAGCTATTTTGATTTTACTTTATTCACTGTGAACATAATACACTTATATCAGGTGTTTAAGAAAATTTATAAAGTATCCTTGGAACCACTAAATACTAAAAAGGTTGTGTGATTTTTGATGATACTCGTGCCACCGTACAAACTGTTTTAACTGATTACAGAAACCTCAATTCTAAAATTATTGTGATAGTGAAGGAAATGGAGTAAGAGGAATGTTGGGAAGATTTTTGGCTATTCGAATCTCATAGTTGTAGAATCATAGCAATTAAAAAAATGTTTGATCCGGTTTTGTATTAAACATTTTACTAAGAATACCATCCAGTATAAAATCTTAAATTCTTGATAAAAATCAGTGTGAGATTAGGGTTTAGAGGTACGCTCTTCATCATTATTTCAAATCCTACAAAGGCTTACACTGTTTTGAAAGGCTTTTAAGTAAAATGAAATGCTTAACCCTAGGAATGCTTGAGGTAAAATGCCAATCACCGGGCTATTTTCATAATAACTTACTTGCTTTTTGTAAAATGATATTTTCGTAAAATGTTACGTTTTACCATTTCATTTTTAATATATTTATTTTAAAAAATATATTGTATATCTCCAAAGCAGTTTCCTCAGGATAGCTGTGTAGGGTAAATTATAGGGAGTTTGCATCTCCCGAAAATAACAACAATATTATTTTTACCCACATTCTTGTGAGGCTGGTATCATTGTAAACCTGCGCGCGATACCTCGCGCAGTAAATAATATCATTCTGTCTTCAGTAGTATTGCCGTCGGGTTGACCCTAAACCTCCTCTAGCGTGAGTGAGTTTTGTTAAAATAAAAAACTAAATTAGAATTATCCAAATTCTCGTTATTTCACACTAAAAATAATCACACAACCTCGGATTCTGTGGATTTGGAGAACCGCAGAATCATTTAGCCATCAATCTATTTAAACTGGCAATGATAACCAATCCTCCAAAATTGCTTATATTCAAAGAAATGTTTTTCTCTTTAAAAAAAAGTATCGAAATTTGAGTTTTATTATATTTTCCTAATAAATAAATAAGCGTTCTTCACAATCAACAAAATACATCTTCCTGTATATGAACAAAGTACTACTGTTTAAAATCGGAATTATTACATTTGAGTGGACTTTTGCGACGCGCTTTTTCACAGATAAAATAAACATGTTTGCAAGAGACGAAAAGACAAGCTGGAATAATATTATGAAACTTTGTTTCCTTGCCAGGCGAAAAATAATATTTTAGTAAACTAATAGCCCCTTTTAAGGTTAAAAAAATACCATATTTGCAAATCCGTGGTGATTTCTTGGCACACTAGGTTTTAAATGCAAAAATAGTTTACTACCAAGCACAACAAGAATATAAAGTTTCAACAGAAATCATTTTCTGTAAAAAAATAATACATAATGTAGTTTATTTAGAATTTGCAGTAGGAACTACAAAAGTAGCATTTATAATGGTATTACTATTTACCAGTGACGTGCAGTCCATAAAAAAGTGTTAAAAAACACAACTATTTTATGATCAAAATATAATATTTTCATGAATTTGGAAATAAACTTGTACGCCTTTTTATTCAGTTGGTCAAAAAAATCTGCAGAAGATTATAACAAAATGGCCATTTTCAAATAATAATCATTCAAAATATTTCATAATTCATATCCGGATTTGAAGACACTACACAGTCTACTGGTGATTGAGCAACGCACGCCACTGCTATTTACTTATTAGGTTAGTACGTTCAGTAATTAGTTTCGAAGACTAACCGACCCAAATTCGTACAACCCTGAAACATTAATAATAAAACTCAATATTTCCGTTTCCGTTCCGTCCAGAGGGTCGAAACTACAAGTGAATTAACCGAATGGTAATAATAATAATTACTATTTCTAAGTTAAAGCCAATTTAGTTGACCGCTAAAATTTACGAAGTTATTGTAATGTCCGTCCGCATGGAAAATAATAATTATTATAAATAATGGCGGACGACGCCGGCGCTTTCCGAAAACAAATGTTTGAGAGCAGAATTTATTACTACAGTGGTCACAGAGAGATGTCATCGTTCTAGTATCTTCTGTCTTTTTCGTTTTTATACAGGAAGTGTGTAAAGGAAGAGGACAATCGTCGGTTACCTACGTATGACATATCTATGGGACTACTAAATTTATACGCAACTGCCGAACTGAACTTAACTTATGAGAAAGAAACGAAGTAACCGCAAATTGCGTGAAACGCCGCTTTCATTGATTCGTCCCTTTCCCGTAATTCGTGGTACGGTTCGCGTTTCGATTCGCAAATGTAAAAGCCCGGTGGCCATTAATGCAACTAATACTATACAATGGATACTGTTTGTCCCCAGTAGCGACCAGTTAATAAGTGTTGCAGAGCGAAGAACAACCAACAAAATTTCCGACATTGATAATCACAATACGAAATTCGTTCGGTTATAACATACGATGTGTACCTACCTATTAAGCGTGCGTAACTTGCATTGCGACTGAGCCTATGTTTGTAGAAGTTCGTTGGATAAGAAATACGATTTTTCAAAAGTGTTATTTTAGCGATATCGGGTGGTAACTAGGAGCTGCTAGTGGAAATAAAATTATACAATCAATCAAAAATAAAATTACTCAACCGAATTAGAATATTGAATAATATACAAGTCGCTGAAAAGTTTCAGCATTACCATACAGTGCATGTTAATCCCCTCGGAGATAAATAAATCTCGTGGAGTCCCGGATTAAACGTTTCGCTGTCGCAAGCCTAACTCTTAAATTAAAACTTTATCGGATCTTCTCGGAGAGAAGGCTTTCCTTCTCCTTGTCTCTTTCTCTTTGGGAGTCCCTGTCCCTGCCGCGCCTCGCCACGCCTCGCTTTAACCTACTAACAAGTTCATCTGTTTTGTTCTACGTTAGACAAGTCGCTTCAGGACTACTTCCGCCCAGGATGAAAGAAATATGGAGGAAAGTCCGTTGTTAATATTAGAATCGGCTAGAATATTACGAACTAATATTTTCGGCGATTAATTTAACTTTACATATTTCAAAACACTATTTAATAATGTGGACCTCACTGGATATTTTACCCGTGCTGAGGGCCCCATTTTACAATTAAATAACACATATTCGATAAAAAGATAGCGTGAAATAATAATTCGCAATAAAATAAAATAGATATATAAAAAAAATTCCGCAAATATATAATGATGTGTGTATTGTAATGGTATTGTGTATTGCGTATATTTGTTTTATAGTTTCACGTTATACTTTTTTTGTAATACTGCCTTCTCTGTTCTTTAAACCGTCTTTTAATTATATTTTTTGTTCTCTCACTTTGGTTTCCAGTGAAAGATTGTGGAATACTTTTGTTGTCTGGAATTTGTACTGTCCAAAGCTTGTGTTTGTTGTCTGAGTTTTTATGTTTTGTTTTGTACACTAACTGGTTTATTAATGATAGTTTGTGTTAGTTCCCGATATATATTATACTGTATTTTTAATAGGCATATTTAGAAGTGAAAGCTACCAAAGGATAAACCGTCAATTATATTACTGAAAATAGTGAGTTAGTGCACAAATTCGTAGTTTTTTGGTTTCCAAGGCTTTGGAATGAAACTTTGTTGATACAAATATCGACATCATTTTAAAGCTATGATTGGCACTTCACCATTTGTGCCGTAAATAGGAGCATTCCATCGGATCGCTAATTTTTCAAAACCGGGTGTTGAACTGGCAATTCCGTTAAATAATTATTGTTTTGCAAATCTTGCTTAAATATTCGTAAATACTTAGTGTGCAAGAAATTGAAAAATAAATACATTTTATTATTATCAGCATTTTCTTAATTTCCCTGAATCATTTCATCTATCCTGTATGTATACTATATAACCAGCTATCATTTAATATTGGCTGTGAAACGAGGTAAAAACTGATTAAATATTTGGATTGAATTTCAAATATTTCAGGAGACGTCTTGATTGAGTTTTTTTTTTTAATTTATCTTTTAAGCCTTGGTTAAAAATGTAAATTGGAAGCAAGGCAAATACATTACAAATCGTTTTGCTAACTAAGAAATATAAACCAAATAATATGGAGAGCTGAACCCTTATTGCTACATTTAATGGTTTCCTGGTGAAAGGTTTGTTTGCCAAAGCCACTAATAAGGAAGGCGGTTAGCGAAACCCTTTTAGCGCAGTTTTGTGAGTATCTTTGCATTACTATGTGTTTTGCCACATAATGATTCCCTGGTACGAGTTTGTATGTTTCCGTGAAGGTATTTGCTTTATTCAGCCTCATAATCTCGTCATGCAAAAATGAAAAATATAAATCAATGCTTCTAATATGCAGCATAAGTTAAAAATTGTCAATAAAACACTATCTTTATAAATATTGTTTTTGAAGGGAGATGTAACTGAGTTACTCGTAAGAATCATGGTTTTACACTCTGTAATTAATTACAATTAATAATTTAAAGTATTCAATTTTTTTCTGATTATAAATACATTTATTCAATGTGAATATCGCACAAGAGTCCACAAATGCTCCCCAACCGTCTGGAGCTAGTGAGACTATGGCATCCCCAATTGGGGTATGTTGTGAGGCTGAGGGTATTGGGGAGGGGAGGGAGATGGGGAAGAGGAAGGTGGGGAAGTACCTGGCTATTCAGATCTGGTCACCAAACACGGCTAAAGCCATTTCAAGCAACGTTTCAATTCTGAATGGTGGTCTTACACCAGGGCGATACTGAGAGTATCTTCCACTCTGGGAAAAGTTGAAAATTTTGCACTATGTTATAAAAATAATAATTCACTATGTAATTAAAAATTAGTCCGGATAAAAAAAAAATTCCACTTCACAACATTCCCTAAAATTTAGGGGTGCCTACCTATTAAATAAACATTGGTTGTCTGTGATGTGAATATTTCTGCGTAGTGTTTGCACTGATTTTTTTAAAATTGAACGTTGATTTTGTGAAGGCAAACGATAATGTACCAACCTACCTTTTTTCTATTATTTCTGGCTTTCACCCTTCAGGGGTGTTCTTGGCCATCATTTAAAATTATGGAGAAATGAAAGGTGAATTTAAATATTAATTTTATGTAAATAGGCAAATTTCAAAATAATAATGAAAATTGGAGTCGAGTTCAGACTAAAAAGAGATGAGATGTTGAATGGAGGGGAGGAAATTTTAGATAAGGCTTGATAGAAGAGAGGATATTTGTTTAGAGAGGGACAACCAAAAAATATGTGATTTAAAGTTCCTACTTCTAGACCACAGAATGTAAAATCTGGGGAGTCAAGGACGTGAATTTTAAAAAGGTGGGAAGGAACGGAACAATGTCCGATCCTCATTCGAATAAGTGAAGAAATTTTTTTTTTGTAAAAATGGGGGAATCGTTTAAACCACGGTTTTGATAGGATAGTCCTTTGTATTGAGGCATCGCAGGCTCCCTTGGATTGACTAGCAGTGTGCCAATACTCTGCCCACACATTGCGGGGTCTATCTTTGATGATGGAAAAAATGTCAGATAGGGGAATGTGGTTTACGAGGGTAACAACGGGGTTGGACGCTCCTTGTTTTGCCAAGTCATCAGCAATATCAATTCCCATGATACCAACATGTCCAGGAATCAAAATCAGAATTACATTTTTTCCAGAGCTTTGAATGGAGGCTATCATCACTCAAATAAGGCATACAAAGTGATCATCATGAAGGGGACTGGATTTAAGTTTTTGGAGGGAACTGAGAGAGTCAAAGAGAACGAGGGAATGTTCAAAATTATTATGGATTATATATTTGAGAGATTCTATTATTGCAATGCACTCGGCTGAAAATATTGAAAATTGATTTGAAATTGAATGAAATATTCTGTCAATATTCTGTTGTAAGTATTAGAATTATTGTGGTAAACGTTAATACCTATACCAAAGTTAGGAGAGTCGGGAGATTTGGATCCATCAGTAAATAAAGGAGAAGAGTTATCTACCTACCTTTAATAAGATTTTTTTTTATTCATAACTCTGTATTTGGAATGTGTATTTCTTTTGCTTAAATTTTTGACAGGTTATTTTTCAAGTTCACCAACAGTATTCTCTCGAAAGGTAAATTTCTGACATCTCTCTATTTTATCAAAAAAATTATATAATAAACAAAATTTACAATTTTTTTTTAAAGGGAATGAGATCCAACATTCACAAATCCTACATTTATAATATACCGTTATTTTTCAAGGGTTTTACTGTAATTTTTGTATTAAATAATGAATATTTCTTAATGATTTTAATTAATCATTATTTTCAAAACAAAAGCATAATAATATGGTTTAAATTTAATTTCACTGGGAAATTGATAATGCGTAAGACAAAATACAAATTAATTAGATTTTAATTCTTCTAAAATAATAATAATTTTAAACGTAAATTTTCCGCAGTATATTAATTAATAAATTAAAGATGCAGGTACATAAAAAAAAGTTAAGTTCAGTTGTCTTTTATTAGCGCCCATAAAAAGATTAATGATGCTGTGGATTATTTATATAAACTCAATTATTTCCATGTCTAATTAATGATGAATAAAATTTTAGCTTCGCTTTTAAGATAATAATCCATTTTTGCTATAAAGTTCGACGAAAATGTTTATGAACCCTCCCAAAATATCTTTCGCATTAATAATTATTATTCTAGTACAAAATTAATTCGGTTACTCAATTAATAGTTCGTCGAGGTTAGGTAAATACTACTGTCAAACTAGAATTAAAGTTTTAACTTTGGCTATTAATTAACTTTGATTGTTTTGTAACAATATAATACAGGATGTCCAAAAAGGGTAGCGGGTAATTTGTAGTTGGATAAAACAAAAAATATTAATGTTAAAATTCGTTATTTATTCTTTATTTATAGACGCTGATCTGAAAAATAATATGGCAAAGATTATGCTGTCCATCACATAGCACTGCTGGCACTCCTCTAATCTTGAATGAAGGTAACAACACGTTGATAAATCGCTCTTGAAATGGCTGTCATTTCTGATACTTTGGTTCAATAGTGTCAAATTCATCGGCTTGTTCTCGAATACCTAACTTTTAGATATCCCCATAAAAATAATAATCCAGTGGACTGAGATCAAGGCTCCTTGGTGGCCAGTTGATGGTGCCTCTACGAGAAATAATCCGGAAGAGTGAAGTCAGGGCTCCTTGGTGGTCAGTTAATGGTGCCTCAACGAGAAATAATCTAGCGGACAGAAATCACTTTATTGGGAGTTCGTTCACAGATTTAAATGATTTTATGTAAGAACAAAATATTTTGTCCAAATCGGTTTCGTCAAACATTCTGTTGTTTGTGACGTGCGTTATTTACGTTCAACGAACTAAAATTTTCTTTGAATTTTTAAAAAATTGGAACTGATTTTGTATAGAGCAAACCAAACAAGCAATATAGTAAGTACATGTATATTGTATAATATTTAAACAGAAAAAATGTCGTTTTCAAAATTAGAAATATAATATCAAGTGATTTTTCACTTGCCTATCCAAGCTCATAGTAATTGGTTAACCGTTCCACGTCCCACAGAAAAGTTTCAATTTAACGCAAAGCAATAAATTAATACCCCGTTTAAATATTCAAAACTTGTGAAATTTTCCTTTGTGCTAAACTTTGATCGATTTTTGTTTCAAATTTTTTACTTTAACGGCATTCTACGAAAGAGATTTTTTTGTTAAAATTCATTAAAGCTCTCGAACAGTGATTTCTGATATTTTGAAATTTACACAACCTTTCAGTCTGAATTTTTCACAACCTTTCAATATGAAATTTACACAACCTTTCAGTCTGAAATTAACACAACCTTTCAGTCTGAAATTTACACAACCTTTCAGTCTAAAATTTACACAAACTTTCAGTACGAAATTTACACAATATTTCAGTCTGAAATTAACACAACCTTTCAGTCTGAAATTTACTCAATCTTTCAGTCTGAAATTTATAATCAACCCAACCATTTCGGGTTCTCGGAACGTCATTTCTTCATGAGTTTAAACCGTGGTTTGATAAAACCCTTCAAGCCACAAAATGTACATTATAAGATAAAAATGAATGTTTACGGGTTGGTAAAACTAATTACTGTTAACAATCTTGAATTTTACAAGAAAGTGGTTATTTTTACATAAAAATTTTATTATAAAATATTGGAAACCTATTTATGAATTTGAGATATTTTAGAGTTGAGTAATTTTATCTACGGTTTTCTCAAAATAATATCTTTTTAAATGTAGAAATATACTTTTTAGTATTAAAAACCTTAATCTGCAAAAAATTCTTTACCATGTTGTACTTTGAAGATAATTCTGTATCATACCACTGAAAATTAATATTCCCAAAAAATAAAGCGTTAAGTGTTTTACCAAATTCAGTAGATATAGTTTACCATAAAAGGCAAAAAGACATAATAATTGTTACAAACAAAAAAAAACGTTGAAACTCGGGCTTAGCCGGGCAACTGATAGAATCGTTCAAAAGCAATATGAACAAGAAATCTAATACTAGAACATTGTTTTCATAAAATGTATATATCTTCAGCACGAGATATCATTTTATCTATTTGTTACAGAAAAATACTATAATAAAGCATTTAAATTTATTATAATTTGTTTCAAAGAAACAAAGGTACTTTTAGAATTTAATTTTAATTAAGTCTCGTTGAACATTTTGGAGAACAAATTTTTAATTACGTCTAATTAATGTTGTCATAACAATTTAGCGTGCACCCCCCTGCGAAGTGTTTTGAGCGCCCCTCGCCCCTTGAGTCATTTGGAAAGATAATTTTAATGAGGTTAATTATTTGCGGCGGATCGTGAAATACTTGTGAAAGTTCAGTCTCGTTAAAAATACCCTCGAAAGCCTCCTGCCGATGCGAATGACGACCAGGAACTCGAAAATACCAATTAAAATCGACGTCGACGTTAATTTTAAGGCATTTATAATGTAATATATTATCTGCGCGTTTGAAAAGACTACTTGGAAAGAAATTTGATTGGCGGCGTGGTTTTATTGTGTAGATTCTGAATAAATCTTAAAAACAAAATGTTTCGTTTTCGTCTATTAGTTCTTGGGTTAAATTTTTTTTTGATAACAGCTTTCCTGATTTTTTGCAAATAATGTCTACGCAAGAGGCAGATACGATTTTGTTTTTTAGTTAAAAGCAAAGACCATAGTTAATAGTGTTAAACTTAAGCAAGTATTTAAGTTTTTATTATTGTGACAGGATGAAAACTTATCTCTGTCTCACTATGCATTTTTTATTCTGTGTCACTCTTTACCTTTTAAATATATACAAGTTGTGCAGGATTGTGTGCACTAACTACGGGAGATGATTCTACATGATGATACAGGTAAAAAAGATTAATAAGTTTTTAGAAATTCTAATGTTTTAGGGTTTTTTTCAGTTTATAAAATGATTAAACTGAAAATGATTACTATTATTCTTCCATGGAAATATATTTCGTATGGAAAAAAAAACAATGTAATTTCAAAAATAGTTATTTATCGTTTTTACTTCTACCATAATGCAGAATCACTTCCCCATTTTTGTGGAGTTTACCCCTGGATACTATGTATAGCGATAACCTTAGAAAACGGCTTTCAAAGATCATATTAGTTTGTACGTTTCGTTTCCGGTTTCGAAAAACTGCTGCATCCACTTTATTATTCAAGCAATCCTTACTTCGACTAGGTGTCTGAGAATTTTATTGAGCTTTGCAATATTATTATACCTACTTTCCCGCAGAAAGCTTGAAAAAAAATTGTCAATAAATTAAAATGTTTCATTAAATATTATAGCCACATTTTTGGGAATGTTATTTTTCAGTCTTTTCATATAGAATAGTCTTACAATATGGTAAAAATATTTTTTGCTGAAGACATGTTTAATACTAAAAAATTATAAAAATGTTGTCTATTTTTTAGGATGCTTTAAGAAAACCGTAGGAAAAATTACTGAACCCTCGAACCTCTCATAATTATAAATAGTAGTACATTATTTTACAAAAAAAAAAAATTAAAATAAATATCACTTGATTTGAATTCTTAATACGTTTAATGTATTAAAAATAATATTCGATTTTATGGTTAAAGTTTGAATTCTCTATCTTGGAGGGTTTTACCAAACAACATTCAATATAGTTTATTATTAGGTAAGAAGGTAATTAAAAATCATTTCATTTCAGAGGAAGTTTTAGTTTTGATGTATCAAATGACATAAAGTTAGAAACAACTTCTTTGGAGGCTAATTCTACCGTTCACACAACTAATAATTTAAAATTGATGTGCACAAAATTTCAAAAAGAAAAATTGATTGTTTTTCTTTGATCATTGAAGATAATTGAAGACAATAAACACTCTCAAACGAAAAATGTGTAAGAGAAAATACAGAAAAACATTTGATCGTATCTGGGAAACGAAGTCAAGACCTCTGCCTTGTACAGGTTGTGCTCCAAGCACTAATTCGACCATATCTACTTTTTTCATTTTTTTACTGTACCGTACTTCGACTGAGCTATCAAAATTATTAAATCAAATAAAACACTTTGTTTATTAACCACGACTTTTTTTATTATTACATCTACCGGTTTCGCTACGTTCGAGCTTCATCGGGATGTGAAATATAACATTTATAGTTATAGTTATATTTATTAGTTATATTTCATAGTTATATTTTATAGTTATATTTCACATCCCGATGAAGCTCGAACGTAGCGAAACCAGTAGATGTAATAATAAAAAAAGTCGTGGTTAATAAACAAAGTGTTTTATTTGATTTAATATATAAATGTCTATCCACAAAGTGATTGCTTCCTACGAAAAAATAATATCAAAATTATGTTCATTTTACTACGCCTAATAATAATAACGCAAGTTTTTAAATTATGTAATCCTAAAAATTTTCTCCATAATACCGTCCTATACAACAATACTACCGTAACTTTGCAGTGCCTACGAGAAGCCACGAATACCTGGAAAATTTTTTTGGACTTTTTATTTTTCATTGTTGTTATACAACTTCACACTGAACAGTCTCCCCAGGATGAGCTTTCATAGAGGAACATTTGATATTCGCCCCGTCTTTATATGGCATACAGCATATTAATAGAAGCCTGGGCTGAGGAGTTTAATTAAAACGAAATTATTTTATTAAATGGTACTTTTTCTCACCAGCTGAGCTTCACAAAGAAATCGGGCTTCCGGCGAGCTTTCAAGAAGCACTTTCTTTCGAAACAAGTGGAGAGTGAATGGTTAGGAAAGTTGCTATGTGTTTTATTAAAATGCTAAGAAAGGACGTTGAGCTATTAAGGTTTCATATTATGTTATTTACATTGACTAAAACAAATATATTTTTCATAAGAAGCATCTCTATGTGGTTAGACATTATATCAAATCAGACAAACATTTATCGTCAACCGGTTTCACTTGGATCAAGCTTCATCCGGACAATATTTATAGTTAATTAAATAATAATTATAGTTTATTGTCCTGATGTCAATATTTATGGCATGACTAACCCTATTCGATACTTTTTTTACTTCCGTTAATTTCTTATCGCAGATAAATTCTTTATATATTGTAATGATCTGCCCTTTCTACTTCAAACTTTTCCTTCGTCTTTCTACGATAAATTTTCTTTAAGTCCCATAGGTAACTTTTCCATAAGGCTTTGGTTATGTATCTATCCGGGGTAGGAAGGTCCTCCCTGCCGTCTTTCAAGCCCTTGCCTCTCTCTTTATTACACACCCCTTCAAATGTGTACATCCTAGTTTGTCTACGTGACGTACGACCTTGAACGTATTCATTTCACGTGACGGTTCAGTATAAAAAGGCTTCACCGAACGTTGTGTTGGTTTTTTGTTTCTCGGTTTAGAAACCTAGTTATCTATGTATGTGTGGTATCCCTTGGTTCTTTTGAGATAGAGTGAGTTGAACCCATTACCGCTGTGTTTTAAAGCCATTTCATAAACCTTATCTTCTAAGTCGCCTGCTCCCCCAACTAGCTACGCGATTCTATCTATCGTAGGGTAATGTGAATATAATAAAGTGTTAGATTTTATATATGTGATATACATACGATAAATTTATGGTATTAGTTGTCGGCGCCATCCATGTATATATTTTGGGAGGGGAAGGAGAGGAAAGGAAATGAAATTTTTTTCAAGTTAAGATTGGCTCCTCCTCTTTACCAACAAAACCGATGGATGATAATTTGAACAAGGCGATCGATATCTGCGTGTCTGGATATCAC
This sequence comes from Hesperophylax magnus, assembly GCA_026573805.1. NCBI lineage: Eukaryota > Metazoa > Arthropoda > Insecta > Trichoptera > Limnephilidae > Hesperophylax > Hesperophylax magnus. Next base: position 7,375,888 of record JAIUSX010000977.1, on the reverse strand, counting down.
AACCGGCCGGGTCTCCCCTTGTTCCAAATCGGCAACCGTCACGCCAGAATAAAGAAAACCAGGTCTCATCACCAATTTCAGAATTGCCCCAATCTCATGCACCTCCAGGATAATCTACTCTACTGAGTGTAGAAGGGGAAAGCCATGACATCCCTTGTCACGAATCTAGTCGCGAAAATGTGACACGTAAGGTCCTAAGTTACGTGCCGCCTCTAGAAAACGTTGTAACTCCCTCGTCGTCGGGGATTTACATCCCTTTCTAGGTCAATAACATAGATAACACACGACGATCTTGTCGACATTTAGCCTGCCTTTAGCGATAGGTTGTGTGCCTACCCATTCAGCCAATTATCATGTGAGATATATGTAAGGTCTACTCGAAATGCCAAATTTAGGATGAGGACTGTCTGTATTTTAATATTTGGTTCCAGTATTTATTTTATGAGGTTACTAGCACCCTCGTGTATTAGGTATGGGTAACTTCTACTGAATACCTATCCTCTCAAGTAGGTATAAACGGATAATTGGTTTGATTTTTGCATTTAATTTAAAGAGGCTGCCTACCTCTCGAAAGGTACCTGTTGAGAAAAGTTGTTCGGTTGGTAGTTTTATTTCGGAGATTACCATCTCCCTCTTTTGCCTCTAGATTTGTTTTTGTGCATCCCAATTCGTAACTTAGAAAGTCTAACAATAGATGAAAAGTATTAAATTAGAAAGTAAAAAAAACAGAAGAAAAGTTTTCATTTTGTTCCGTCTGGTTGCATCCGATCGCTTTCAATTCGGGCGGTCATACGCTAGCAAAACTCCCCCTTTGACTGACTGTACCTGCGTCTTGTCCTATATATGAAAAGGTCATTGGCCCGTCTCTCGCTCACAGCTGTTTGACAGTTCGACTAGCACGTTCCTTTTAATGACAACATTATTTGGGCGGCAGGTGTCGTAAACTTAGTCACTGTACCTCGGTTGTATCCGTCTTTTAAACGGGTCCTCTGGAATTTAATAAATATTATAAAAAAACTCACCCAGTTAGTCATCTCTCACTCTCAGCGTGAAGCTTACCTGGTTACACTATATAGCTAAATCACTTTAATTTTCGATCTTCTCCCTATCGGCTTCTTTCCTAATGTCAGCGAGATCCTTGCAACTTGTTCAATTTTGGTCCCCTCTCTACGCTTATAAAAGGGTAATTAAATAATTCTGTAAATACAATTGTACCTCCCTAATCTCTGTTTTACAACGCAATCATTATTATTATTATTTTCATGTTTTTAAAACAAGTAATTTAGTTTGAACTACATATTTACGAAGTCACGTTTAATTTGACACATTTTATATTATAATCGCGATCGTCCAACTCTTAGCGCCCCTGGGGTGATTTTCACAAAACGGCGCTCTACAAATTATCCAATTATTATTATTGTCATTATTGTTAATTGTATTCTCACTCCAACCACTTTCACTTCACACAAACACCGGTTCAATAATATTTCACTTTAATTCAAAAACCAACAAAGCTTTCTAACACCATCTGAATTCACTAATTAACTGTAATCTCACACATCACTTCTGATTTGTATTCATTTCTCGGGGCTGTCAACGTACCCAAGTTCTAGACTCGACTGCCCCTCCGATCTCTCCCTTCCCGTGGGAATGTGTTTCTTCAAGGCCCGCCTGTCAATAAATCTTATGTTCTTATCCCAAACAAAAAAATTTTTTGGAGCATGTTCGTTTCGTTTGTTTATTTTACGTGAGTATTCAAACCATCACAATATTACTGTTTTTATCAATTAGTTAGCAAGGAGTGTGTGCCAAGACCGAGTTGTTTGGCGGTCCGTCCTCTCTGCCTACCCCTGCGGGGAAACGGCGTGATGGTTAGTTAGTTAGTTTTAGTTATCAATTAGTTTATCTTATGTTATTTCACAATAATTTATGATCTCTTATGGTCCAGTAACCTTATTGTCTAAAAGGGGGAGGACCTTTCGTCAGATCCGCTAGTTCCGATTTTTGGCTGAGGTGTTTATGATATTGGCCACTGAGTTGTTTATGAACTATCCAAGTTTTCGACCACGAACGCCGAACGCAAAATATTGTCAAAAATTTAATTTTAAAATCCCTTTACGACTTCTCTTCAGTTTTTGGCAATTTTAATCCAAAAGAACTTGTTTTTTTTACCATAATTTGAGTCTAAAAACGTCTCCGTAGACCCAATTAAAAATATATTGTGAGTGCTATAAGTCGAAATATACTGGTTATTCCCAGTTCGAAAATATCTACAAAAGATAAATTTTAAATTCTCTGCTACGAAATTATACAATGCTCCACCAAATCTAATAAAAAATAACGTAAATTAATATATTTAAACCAAAAGTAAAAACATGGCTGAGAGAAATTTTTTTTATTCAACTTACAAACATTATGAAGATGATGTAAAAATAACTTGAAACAAAATACAAAAGTTTAGAAACTAGAGGCCGCCTCAGAACAAGAAACCCTAGTGAGGAGTACTGTGAAAATTGACTGTGAAATTTTGAATTTATACTTAATACCTACATGACGTACAAACTTTGCAATTTAAACTAATAAAAAAAATGTACATATATAAAGGGTAAAGTAACAGTGCGATAGAAGGAAATAAATAACGAAGCAACAGAGAAAAATAATGGATGTATTTAATGTATTTAAGTGGTGCCAGAACCCTGATATAATTAAAAAATATATTTCAATTAGTGTACGAGTAATGTTCAATATATTATTGATTAAAAGCCATTCTGTCACATAGATTAAAAAAAATAATAACGTACCATAAAAAAAAATATTTTAATTTCCATGACATACACATATTCATATAATCCATAGTTTATATGTTGAATCTGCGTGAAAAAGAGAGGGATACGATGGATGGGAAATATTTATGATTTGTACTTTTTAACTTAAAAATATCCAATCAATCTGCTAAAACTATTATTGATCCTCTACAAAAAGCACAATAAATGTTTATAAGTGTTATCAACAAGCTATCGACAAGATATTCATCAATTCGACTCTTAATTTAGTATAATTTCTTATAAGTCCAAAATTTAAATGCCTACAAATTTATTGTACACATATAATAAAAAAAACACTCGTTTAACACAATCACATCACCAGGAATATATATAAAAACCACCCGACACCACAATGCACCTAAACTTCATACTACATCAGCACAAAGACAGTTCAGATCTTGCTCCAAAAATCTTCAACTTCCTCCCTGATTTCCTAAAAACCGAAACATAACTCCATACTTTCTATACACAAATAACTCTATGGATCCTTACATCTGCAATACATTTCAATCATAACGCCCATTGTACACCTAATCTCCCTCCATACGTGACTCACATTCCTTATCTGATTTTATTTATAAAATTATCATATTTCAAGTATTTATAACAAAATCTGAATTGTATAATTTAAACATATTATGAAAAATTCAATCCGTAAACTACACTCGCTATAAGACAGGGGCATCTCTGTCACGAAAAAAATCATCCACTGTAAAAAAATTCTTGAAATTAATAAAAAAATGATGTTTTAATGTACAAACTTGAACTTTGTTTACATCACTTTTATTTATATACACCTTCTACATGTTTTGTGAATGATTTTCTCATCATCAGGATTAAATTTACACTCTCAGTTCTAATTCGCGAAACATGTAGGTGTTTATAAATAAAAGTGATGTAAACAAAGTAATTTGTATTTTTAATTAATAAATAATGACATCACAAAGTCATAAGCTAAATGAAGTTTTTTTCTTCGAAAAATTAAAACCGCACAAGAGTCCCAATAAGGGCGGCTCGTGACTTTTGGGTGTACTAGAGTGATAATACTATATAAAACCGAAAAAAGATCCAAGCAGTGGCAGCTCGTGACTTGTGGGTGTACTAGAGTGCTAATACTATAAAAAATGGCAGTCTTGATGTTGCTGTAGCAGAAAACTTTTTTATTTCGAAAATTAGGATTGTTTATGAGAAAATTTTCAGGAAATCCGTGCAAACTGAAATTTCCTGAAAATCTTCATACAAAAAATAAAATTATCGAAAAAAATATATTTTGAACTAGGCAACATAAAAAATGTCAAATTCTTCAAACTTAGCACCCTATCACACTCAAAAATTAAGAGCCGCCAATGGTCCCAATTGCTCTCAACCGCAAAGTAATGCACGCAATAAACAAAAAAAATCACGCACACTTCGATTCAACCCAAACTAAAACGTGATTGCAAACCATTTTTCTATTTATTCCGTATTATATCTTTTGTTTTGACCCTTCATGCATTATGTGATAAATTGTTTTCACTTTCTATCAATAGGCGAATCCAACTTTAGCGAAAAAAGTTCCAGTTTCAACTTTATGTTTATCAAGTCCGAAAAACATGAGGTTCCCTTGAGGCCATATCTCAACTTTTTTCTACGCTTTTTCTCGGATTTGGTCCATCCATTATTTTTCTACTGCATTCATTTCAGCTATGTTTTATGTGAATTCCTCAGCAGGTTCAGATTGCTCCCAACCATCTGGAGCCAGTGAGACTATGGCATCACCGATTGGCGTGTGTTGTGAGGCTCAAGGCAGTGGGGAGGGAAAGGAGATGGGAAAGATGATGGCGGGGAAGTACCCAGTTATTCATATCTGGTCACCAAACACGACCCTAGCCATTTCAAGATACGTTCCAATTCTGACTAGTCGTCTTACTAGAGAGTATCTTCCACTCTGGAACATGCCGCAAATATACCTTATATAATTCAAATTATTGCCGGGATTTGAACTCGCGACCTTTGGCTCCGCTATTCGAGAGCCTTACCCCTGGACTACGGAGGCCATAGATTACTCATACGTTTCACATAATTTTCTATCAAACTAAAGCCCGTAGCTGATGATTCGTCGCTTCCCGTTCCTAAATCCATATTATTGAATAATAGAATAAATCTACTTGTGAAGTTTTTAATCTTCATCTCTTTGTTATGTATCTTCGATCTTCAAATACATCTTTCACACTTCTTCAGATAATCCAAGTTTCTTTAAGATCCGCATTAATAAATCCCTTCGTACATCCCCTACTTTAACCTGACCAACCGGGTGGCGACTAGTGGCGGCTCGTGGATTTTGAGCATGATAGAGTGCAAAATTTGAAAAATTCGAAATTATTGATGATGTTTCCAAAAAAAATACAAAAAAATTTCGATAATTCGATTTTTTCAGGAAGTTTCAGTTTGGCCGTGCGCCGTACTGATTTCCTGAAAATCTTCATACAAAAAACGGATTTTCGAAAACAACATCAATAATGCCATTTTTGTAATATTATCACTCTAGTACACCCGCAAGACACGAGCCGCCATTGGCCACTAGCCGACACAGCTCTTTAGTGAGTTTTCAAATTTAAAAAAATCTTTTGTAATACTAAATAATAATAAATCCCAAAACAAACGCTAAATTACTAAATTTTGAACGGTGTAGGTCCTTTGCGTTCCACACGAAGAAACTTACTTATATGAAATATTGTTAATTTATAAAAAATCTTGTGCAATATTTTTTTTTCTGTTACAAACGGAAATAGAGGCCTATAACGAATGAATTTCATAACAAACTATCAGTAAAGCACGAATATGTTATGTAGAAGTCGGAACACGTGTTCTTATATAATTTTATTTTCGCATCACGACAATTATATTTATTCGGACAAGGCCACCTACGTGAACACGTGTTCAGATATATTCTGAATGTCTAATATTTTTTAGGAAATGGTCATGCAGTTCCTTTTTTTTACAGTATATTATAAAAAAGCGGTACTAATTTTCTCCGTGCAAGTGCCGTTAAAGTTGCCGAACACACGCCAAAAAATCAAGAACAGCACTTGGTTTCAACTTAATTGGTACAAGAAAACTACTTATGTTTAGGAGGATGTTGAAAGATGTATTAAACTTCCATTCTTACTCAATCAATGGTCTGTTTGAAGGTTAGTTTAGATTATACATGTATTTTTTTTAAATAACTTTTACTAACAACCTACAAACCTATTTTGTGTGTGTTTTACATCTTCCCCTATTTAGATTAGTTGTTTCCAAATGGTTAAGTTGAAATTAAATGGTATTTAAAAAACTTGCGTGGTGCGGAAATCAACCACCCAAGTATCTACCTCTTTTAATATACGTAATGTAATATTTTGAAGTGAACAATCATTTACCGTGATTGCGGTATAAGTACGGCTACTTTAAAACGTCGTCCCTCGCTTTGACAACATTTCAAATATCTCATAATATCTATTTAGAATACAGTCCCCAAGGCATAATCGTCTTCATTATCTCATATATGCGCAAAGTCTGGCCTTGATAAGTTTTGACTTACGGGGCAATATCGTCACATATTACAAAGTTCCACGGTTCCACAAGCCAAACGGTCCTCCTGTGGGAATGTTCCACAAATTGGGAGAATATGCGGACCCAAGCCTCCGGCTGTGTGATAACTTTGTTCTATCTTCCTGATAATATTTCCTAGCAGCTTTGCGGAGTGGTAGCCCATATTTAAGTGTCTTTATAACTTACTGTGTACGATTACATTATTTGTGACTCGGGAGATATCAAAACTTTAATAAATTACCATTTTTATTATAATAAATCACCCGTTTTGCCTGTGCTGTCGTATTAAAATTTGACAACGTAGAGCTTGAATTATTTATATCTCAATCATAAAAAGCTGAAATGCGTGTGATTTGTAGAGGCCTCAGATTGGGAGGGATTGCTCCCTTGAGCCGCTCGTCAGTTTGGCTTAAGTCTTAAATAATTATCAAATAAATTAAGAGAATAATCACATTCAAAGGATCGATGTAATTCATTCATGATTAATGTACTTTAATTTTGTTACTCGTATAAAGTATTTAATATGTTTCATTAAAATCTTGTCTTAAACGTTAGAGGTTTACGTCTTACACAGAGAAAACTTAGGTACTTATATAAAATAATAACTGATATAACCAAATATTCAACAGCTGTGATGTACTAGATATACGCCAATTATACGTTAAAACACTACTTAACTACATTTTTGACAACAAAAATAAATTTCAACATACAAAAAATAACACTAACAGACCAGTTAGACTAGCGTACAAAGAAAATATAAAAACTCCGACAGTAAATTCAAGCTTTAGACAAAGACAATACCAATACTATGCTATAAAAGCTTTCAACAGTGTAAAATTTGAAATTAAAATTGAGGAAAATAAAAATAAATTCACATACAAAATTACAAAATGAATTAAAAAACAAAAAAGACAATATTACCAAAATGTCGTAGCATAAAATAAAAACAAAACCTACACGTAACCATAGACATATGAATATTAGTAGACCTGCCCTAAGTGATTAAAAGCGTATTATCCCCACTCCCCATACCGGTTCCATTGGAGCCGGCTGTGCTCGCGTATGGCCTCAAGTGAAATTTAAAAACGTGACGTCATCATTCTTGTGCGAACTATGGTCGAGGCATCATCGGTTCATTTTACGAAATAACACGGCAGAATGTTGACTTGTGCTATGAAAACTTGTAAAAATAGATGTGAAAAAGAGAATAAACCCAATTGTCGTATTACATTCCATATATAAGCATTATTTTAAGCATATTCACATCGTATAATATAGATCAGTTGTTACTATCACATCGAGAAACGTCTGGACGCGAAACACAATGCTGGTTGGTTGCTGGGAAGTAAATTATGAACATTTATAAAAGTGTCTTAACTAAATACTTAAACGAAATATTCGACTCTGAAAATAAAACCGAATTTTTTTGTCGAATTTGGACTTCGCAAATTTGTTCATAACGTGGCGAGTAATTTGCGCTCCCATGTAAAAATGTCTATTCATTCAAAAGCAGATTTTACTTTTAAGAAGTAAATGGTGATATTATAATGCGATATGCCTATTTACTGTCAGATTGATTTATTGACGAATCACAGTCAGCTTCACTCCCTTCGTTCTTCAACAGTTGATTTTACCCCTCGCCATTATCTTCTCGTCTATTAATTCCTATGTCTGTGCACGTAACACACAAAACCAATATAAACACACATCACTCACAAACACACAAGATTATTTTCAATGGATAATTTTTTAATTTTAAGTATATTATTATGTATTTTTAATTTTAAATGTATTATTTTCTCTTTAAATGTATTATGAAGATTATTTTTTCATATTATAAAATGAAGGCCTCAGCACGGGCAAGCCACCCAGTGAGGCCTACATATTACTGGAAAACTTAAAATGTAAAAAAATATTGTACCAAATAAAAAAAAATAAAAAAATAAAAATACTCTTACTTTGAAACAGTATTTATTGTAATACCTCGCATTGAAACGGGACTGCAGGCCTTCTAACAAATGAATTGAGAGTTCCTGAGAAAGTGTCAGTTAAAAACGAATGTTTTGTGATGACGGCAGAAGACGTATTAACACAAATATAATAATAGAAAAATAAATATATATATAAATAATATAGAAAAAAACACGTATTCTCGATATATTCTGAATGACTAATATTTTCTTTTTTAACAGGATCAGGATATTTACAGAATAAATCGTCAAATTTCAAAGTTAAAATTCAAGTTCTGTTATTATTTCATCATGGTCCGGTTGTTTCACAGGACTTGGATAATAATAGAAATCGAATAGGATATTTCACAGACCTTGAATATTAACTTTTTAAATTTAAATGAATTTTATTGAAGGAACTTGTTCTTATAATGTGATAAATTTTCAGTGTATGCTGTATGTATTGGATGCTCCCGAGCGTCCTTACGAAGGTCAAATTGCTTACGAAGTTAATATTTGTAGTCAAATTGAAACACAACGATAGCTTTATATTCCGATCAGGTTTAATTTCAATTTTTTCCTGCTAACTTCGGGGACCGCAATAAAAACGACAATAGGAAAAACAAACACTTTCGATCGCCACATTTTTCTGTACTATCCTTGATATTTAATTTCTAGATGGAAGAAGTTAAAAAAAACCTAGATATGATGGTACAATAAAACTTACAAAATCCTCAACAATGTCCCTTGTCGCCATTACCGCACAGAGAATACACATTTTCACTGTCCCTTATGAATCAAATGCTCGAAATAACTATTCCACATCCAACCGACTACATACTAGCGATGGGTCTTAACTCATTTTATTAAGAGCGGGAACGACGGTACTAGTTATATTAAATAGCAATATTTTCGAGTCGACTCAATTGAACGACGGCTCAATTGAACGGGAGCCGTGAGCTCAGAGCGTAGGAGCAACTAGAATACTGTGTTCGGCCGATGCGACTCGCTAATACGGCTCTCTGGTACGGCTGCCCCGATATGGCTCCCTCGATACGCCTCCCAATTCCCAGCTCCCAGCTTAAGTGTGAGAATGATCGTACGTTTCTTGGTACCGGTACGCCGCCTCGTACCACAAGAAAAATCAGAAGCTAGGTAGTTAGTAAGTGTAGGTACATATGTCCAAGTCCAGTTGTCGTACTGTCTGAGATGCCTTTCACGACTCTGAGTATTGGAGGGGCCCTCCCAATGACGGTATACGTAATACTCGCCAGCCATACGTACAATACGCGTAATGAGAAGCGTGTTTCTTTAATTCAAATATGGACCATCCGTAAAACAAATGCACCAGAGGACATGAAAAAAAATGGGAGGAATTATTTCTACCGCCTCCTCTCCCCACTGAACAATACCCCATATTATTTCGCACTTGAAAGTTAGTACAAGTGCAAATACTAGGGAACAGGTAATTGGAATAAGTATTTATTCTCACTTGTGCCAGTTGTTCCAAATATCAAGACGTTAGTACGACTCACCTCTAGACTGCTCCAGATTGTCTTAGCCTGACTGATTGCAGGATGAAGACATGAAAACATATTATCACTATGTACAGCAGTTTAATAACAAAACAAATACAAATAAATCACAAGAAATATAAATAATAAAATATAAATACTATTTTCTAAGGTATCTCCTGTTGAAAAAGAGTAACCGTTCAATTGAGTCGTGGTACAGTTTACCGGGAGTCGTGCGAACACGCCTAGTCAAAAAGAGCTAGCTCAATTGTACGACTCGCTCATGAACGACTCATCGCTACTACATACACACTCATAACATCCAGTTATAAATAGAACGTTCACCAAACACATTTTATTACACAAGTCATTTTAATAAACATTTTTTTTTAAATTTTAAATCGCTTTAAAGCTAACAAACTATGCACAGGGAGTGTATTACTTTTCATTTATTTTTTATTAGACACAATAACTTTTCATATTTTAAAACATTATTTGGTAATGTGGGCCTCATTGGGTGCTTTAACCGTGCTGAGGCCCCCATTTTATTATTTAATGATATTCAATAAAACGATAATATCAAATAATAATTTGAAATAAAATAAAATAAAACTAAGATGGAAAATGGAAAAACGCAATAATAAAGCCGTTAAATATTATGAGGTATGGTTTTATATAATGATGTGTGTATTGTAATGGTATTGTGTATTACGTATATATGTTTTAATAATAATGACACTTAAAATTTCACAATCTGTGAAAGTTCTATTCAAGTTCTGTTATTTGCTTTCAGTTGCTTCACATATTTGAAATGATAACAGAACTTGAATTGAAACAACCGGTCCTTAGTGAATCATTTAATAAATGAAGTCGAAATAAGCGTGCTTGTTAACAGCCTAGAGCATTTCAGTCATGGTGCTACCAACCTCTGAGAAAAAACAGCTAATCTGTCAGTTAATTGTGTAGATTTTTTTCTGAAAAAATATAACTTTTCACCGAATGTGAATTTCTTTCAAAAAAATATTTTAATAAATTAATGGAAGACAAGTTATCTCCGTTTCAACGCAACGAAGATTGTAAGAATCTAATTAATTTTCCCAACATATCATTTTAACATAATATAAATAATTTTAACAGAAGGAATGAAACCCTCTGAATTAATTCTAAATATTATGTTCTCTTTGCTTGCGGCAATGGGAAGAGTGCCTGTTCATTTATCCTTTGTTTTTGTATGGAACGAGCGCTCTTTGTCCCAACATTAATTTTATACTCGTAGACTCATTCGTTCCTCGTACAAATGTATGAACGTCAACATGGTATCTACCTAACTATCCGCACTGTAAAAATGCGAGGAAAACGTATGTGTACACATGCGAATAATAAATTTGGATACATTGCTTGTAAACCTACTGAAGTGGTATGGAATATATATTATTATAATGCTGGTGTTCGGGTTAGAAAATACGACAAATTAATTTGCGACCCAAACTAGTTATGATTTGTCATTATTTGGTTGATACACGATTAACATTTCCCGCCGGGAATTGGTCGTTTTTGCAATGTTGTGTAACCTATCTGTGCTGTTGGACCCAAACTATGTTCTACTTAAAAATTCTCTCTTTACAGCTTCCTCAAATGTGACGTATCTGGTTGGTACAGGAGGCAACTTATTTAAAAGCATCATGGCTTTACATCCAAGGGGCGTTTAAAACTAAAAATATTTTCATTGATGCCAAAACCTATGCTAATTTCATAAAGCCATAGTATCAAAAGTAAAACAAACTGCAATTTGGTAATTATACAGTATTATATCCAGCATTTACTTACCAAAAATGTCTAACAAAAAGCATTTAATTTGATTATTAATAATTGTTACCTTCGAGAATATGTGAATGGTATAAGTCCGAGACGCCTGAGGAAGACTTTACACAATTTAGTGAATCGGATACTTAAGTCGGGCCCGGAGTCAGAATAATAGATGAGTTTGCATGAGACGATGTATGAATGTGAATGAGGCAAGGAGTGTGTGCCAAAACTGAGTTGTGTGGCGGTCCGTCCTCTCTGCCTACCACTGCGGGTATGGATATATAAACGGCGGGATGGTTAGTTAGTTAGTTAGTTACTTGTGAAAACTCATGGGATGTAACTTGACATGTCAAGAGGAAAACTGAGAAATTTTGTTTATAAAGAAGCACGTTTCTTCAAATGTACAATAAAAATAATCGTTTTGTAAAATGTATTACATAGGTTGGTGTTGGTAGGTACTTTATAGTTCGTCCAAATTAAGAAGATATTTTTTTATAATTTTCTTAACACACACATCTGTTCCAATTGTGTTCGGAATGTCGCGCTTTTTCACCTAGGGAAACAGTTATATTGTTTAGCAATGCATACTAGATGCGTAGTTGATATGTATTAAATAGTAAAAGATTTCGAAAAGGAATATATCAGGAGGTTGGAACTTGGTCGGGAATGTTCCGGTTCCGCCACCTGGTGATGAATGGCAAACCTAAGCGAGTTGGAAGGCTGGGCTCGAGGAACAATGACAGATTCAGAGTCGAATCTGGGCGGAGGTGGGCGCGAGGGCGGCGGCGGGCCTGAAGAAAAATCCCCCTCATAAATCTAGCCGCAGTGGTAACCTTAGCATCCGAATTTAAAGGAAAGCGAAACACAAAGTTTCAATTGAATATTCACGATCCCCCGGGCACGCCACATTAAATAACGCTACTTCGACTTGCCTTAGCTTGGAGAAGTTTTTCTTACTTCGTTCTTCCCGTTTCTCCGCTCTTCCTGCTTCCCTCTTCCGGATCCCTGCGCCACCACGGCCACTGGCGGGGAAGTCGCGAAGCTCGAGAAATGTGGAGAGCTTTTATTGGAGCCGCGGACACTTCATCACAAGTTTTATTAGGTTTAAGTTCTCTCAGAAATACACAGCGATGTTCCCAGTTGTACACAGCGAAGAGCGCAGCAATGAGCTTAGTCAAGGCTTCACAGACGGTTACTTATTGGTTTCTGTGTCTAAGTATTTTGCTATTTACAAGACGTTTAAACATTAAATGTTCTTACAAAAATTCAAGTTTCCTTATTATTATTGTGGTAAAGGTCGGTACATAAAACCTATCAAGATTTGGGTAAAATAAATCCCATTTTATTTATTCTTTGCCTATTTTTGATATATTTTATCTTATTGAACATTTAACATACATGAAACAAACAATATGACGACCTCAAAGCTCCATGGATCATGATGAAATTGATTTGAGAATCTTAAGTTATTCTGTCAATCTATAAATTCCAGACTAATTTCGTGATGTCAGTTTGAGAGTTTTTGCTGCTATTGTACTGGATACTTTATGGTAAAGATGAAAAATACATTTGCTTAGATAATTTTTACAAGAGCCATAATGCCATAATTTTGTAAGGTTTCATCGATTTTCATCATATTTCATGGGAGATCTTGTTTAATTGGTTACTTTTTTATTTTGTTATTAGTTTTATAATTCAAATAATATAACTCGGTTAGTTACGTTACGAAACCTTAGAAAAGAATAACAAAGCGGGGTTTAATTAAAGCGACAAATACGTATAATTTCTATTTCATACTTTTACCAGTTTTGGCAAAAGTTCGATAAATTTCTGACAAAATTAAAAACTTTGGAACTCCTTTAAACTTCAAATTTGCTTAACGAAATTCCCCCCAATTAATAAATCCACTTTCAAGATTAATTAATATCTTGACTGCACGAAGAAAAGTTGGACTATTCTGCTTTGCGAGTCGCGCCGGGCCAAAGTTTAAGGTTAAAATTTAATCTTGGCAAGTCGCTACAAATGTCCTGGCGAGAACTTGGCTTGAACTAACTCCTAAAGGTCCTACTCAAGTGGGAATATTTATAATAAACCTCAGAAGGTCTTGCCTCCAAGGGATAAGTAAATCTTATTTGATATTACGAAATAGGGACATTTTGTGTCACTTTACCAACATTTAGGTTTATTAATAATATACAACGTTGGAACTTTGAGGTAACTATATTATTATTATTGTGTATATATTTAAAAAAAGTTCTTCAGTAATAACTATTAAACTAAGTGGACTGTGGATAGTAAGATGGAGCGGTCTAGTATGGAGAATTTTTTTTTTCGTAATATAGAATTCGGCATACGCGGGATTGGTGCTCCGTTATGTACTTATCTTAAATAAAAAAATATTTATTTATAATTACGACATCGCCACCACTTTGAATTTTTGATAAAAACACTGAAAACACCAATAATGTTCTCCCGATTCTTAGAAATGCTTATAATTATGTTAAAAAAATTGAGTGTTTATTTATTACCTATGATATAATTACATTATTATTTTACAATATAATTATAAAGTAGGACTATAGGAACAGTTAAACAGTTAAACTATGGGTACTTGTAATTGTGCGCTGCAGTAGAATAAATCAACTAATTTTCGAAGTTTGTGTTTATATCGACTGTTCTTTGAAAGTTGAACATTATGGCAATGTTAAGAAGTGAACTAACTTGTCTTGTATTCGGTTCTGGAAGTGATTTACCTTTTGAATGTTTTGCCTACTTGTGAAGATGTATTACGATGTGTTTTGTGGGTGCACCATTCTAAAAAAGAACAATTTAAAGATACATATGAAGAAATTTCCGTGAAGTTAGAGGATATCTGGAATAGAGCGTCAATTCCCATTATTGACCACAGGAGCATTACGAGACGAATTCGTACGTATTTATAATAAGTACTATAGTTTAGTAAATAAGTCGTCCAAAAGCAGAAAAAATTTTACGGCTTATCGTCAAAAACTTTAACATTTCAAAGAAAAAACCCCGTTTCTTTTTGATATAGCGACATGAAGATGCACATCTTTTGACTTATGTTCGTGTGAAAAGAAGCGAAAAATTCCCATCAAAGAACAAAAATTCCTACTGGATCAGCGAACGGATCGAAAAATGATGATAGGAGGTCTGGACCGAGATGCTACAAAAAAAAACATGAGTTTATTGACAAGAAAACGTCATCATGATGAGTTTGAGTGCAAAAACAAATTAACTGACGCTATTCCTTCTTGTAGTTTAAACTTTAGACTCTCAAAAAATGTGCTTCGTCTTCAATTCCTCAAGAAATAATGCAAAGTGAAGCACAACCAAATAATTTTCACCATGAGGTGAAAGACTTCCCTGTTGTGGCCAGAACATTAGACAGATATTGTATTTCAGATCGAGCAGGAGCTGCAATTGTTTCAGCTGTATTATAAGATGTTGGCTTAATTTCACAGAACGATACATCTCGCGTTGTGTAAGGAGTAAAATTCGTCGAGCTCGAATGAAGAAAAGAACTGCCCTTACTATTAAGCCGTTAGTAATCGATTCCATTCAATTTGGTTTATACTTCGACGAACGGAAGGACAAAACTTTAAGCATGGAGGACAACCGGCAAAAATAATAACTGAAGAACACGTTAGTTTAGTAAAAGAATAGGTAGAGAGTACATGGGACACATTTCATTAAAAACCGGAAAATCTGAAGCAATAAGTAATGGAATTATTTCATTACTGTCTTCGAAAGATATTGCTTTGGAAAAAATTGTTGCAATTGGATGCGACGGAACTGCAGTTAATACGGGGTACAAATGAGGTGTTATTCGGCGCCTTGAATCACATCTCAAACGGCCTTTACAGTGGATTGTCTGTCAATTACATGCAAACGAACTCATTTTGCGACATCTCTTTGAGAACATCGATGGAACCACGACAGGACCGCAAAATTTCACTGGAATTATTGGTAAATCTTTAAATAAGTGTGAACAACTTCCTTTCGTGAAATTTAAAATCATTCAATGTTCATTACCAAGTATGACAAATACACAGGATTTAAGTACAGATCAGCTGTATCTACTGAAAATGTGTAAAACTATTGACTCCGGATTGTGCATTGAAAATTTACCAAAAACAAATCCCCGTAAAATTATACAATCCAGGTGGCTCACTACAGCGAATCGGATTCTTCGGCTTTACATTTCTACCCTAAAACCATAAAACAATATGGTAACTTTAACGACATTTGTATTAACAGTTTACGCACCTATGTGGTTCAACATTTAGACCAAACCATTATGTATTTCCGGTGCAAGGCATTTACACGAAACAACAGTGCTTTCACGGTATTTGCCCAGTGATTTAAAAGATATTATTGATCCAGTAATCATCACGAAAATATATTGTTAACCATGTTAAACGACAACCGAAAATACGTAAGAGTGTTGGCGTTGAGAAGAATATTGAAAGCTCGGCAAATGAAAATGCAATCAGACTTTATTCGTACCTTCAAAGTGCTTGTTTTTGATTTTTCAGCAGATGATTATATTGATGTTATAAAGTGGAAAAATATAACCGAGCCACCACTAACCAAATTTGTAAGCGACGAGACAATTTTACAAGCCATTACCGATCACACGATAATTGAGGATGTCATACTACCAATGATAAAGAATTTTCCTTGAATTTTCCTCAAGCTACAGAGAGATGTGTGAAAATTGTAACAGAAGCCTTAGCCGTTGTTTGTGGACCCTTGAGGCGAGATGGATAAATAAAATCAAGGTTAGAGTCACGACACCTTATGCTTATTTTTAACACCAAAATGCAGTACAGTTCATAGTAACTTTTGTAATTTTCAAGCTTTTCAATGCGGTAAATAATATATGTACATTTTTTATTTCCAATATTTGTTCCATTCTAACAATCTACGAATGTATTATCTGTAAAATAAATGGTAAAATACAAATTTTATGTGTTTTTTATTTCGCGTATATGAGCTATAAATACTTAGGTAAAATCGTGAAAATGATAAAATATAAAGCTTTGGCGATGTCCAGGTATTGTGAATATATATTTTTAATTATTTTTGTTGTAATCGTTAATATATGGAGCATCTTTCCCAACTATGCCGATTACGAAATTCTCAAAAAAAAAATTTCACTCCACCTTAGACTGGATAGTCGTGTCGTTGTTACACTATGATTTTCTCGTCTTCGTGTCGTTGATTTATTCACCTTCATGTTTGTTGATTTTATCGTCTTCTTGTTTGTTGATTTCCTCGTCTTCTTGTTTGTTGATTTCCTCATCATCTCTTTGTTGATTTCCCCATCGTCATATTTGTTGACTGTTGGTTGCGTAGGTGTAACTAACATTTTTTTTCTTCATCGTAATTGTAATTTGTATATTTTATCAAAAAAGAACAGAAACATGTAACGACAAACTATTTCAAAGACATGTTTTCTCTTACACAATAAATATTATAATTTTTTGCAGGTTTTTTTCTTTATAGCTAACAAAATATTTCAATGCAACGTTTAGATTTCAATAATGAGAGAAATAAATACATGCGTTACACGTCCTGCTCCTTCTCGAGGGAACGTTTCGTACAGCCCTGCAGTTTTTATCATCATGGTTGATGTGTAAATTTAAATAGTAAAAAGGGGTTAAAAGGAAACTTAAAGTAAATTATTTGTTAATTTGGAGCTTAGTGAGCTTTGGTGTAATAAAATTTCCTTAGTCGTTTTCTCTGATATTTCAGAGTAACGTAACTATTTTAAACTCGCAACGTAATTTTTGTCCTGAGCTAAAGTCACTTCTAAATATGTTTTGAAGATAACTTTTAAATCCATTTTTTCAATTTCTTAAAAAATTAGAGGAAGAAAAATTATGATACAATTGATTAAAGCCCATAAGGGCAACGTCGGGTAGAAAAACGGATGAAAAAAAAAATTATGGTAATATTACCAAGTAAACGGATATCTAAAATAAGATATATACTTTTTTTACGTAACTACACACAGGAGGCCCCGAAGAAAATAATTTCCACCATGTCATCGCTGGGGATGCTATATGGGGGCTTTTTGGGGAAAGGAAAGAATTAACATAGTTCTTGAAAAAACCCATATTGTAGGACGGAGGAAACACAGACGAACAGAACTCAAAACGAGTCGTAGAAGCTACCCGTTCTCATGTGACATTATTACTCGTACCGATGAATAATTAGCATAAAGTTCTACAATGATGAAATAAAAACAAAATGAATAATTCCTCAATTATTTCCTCTGTCTTAGTAATGCTGAAACTCGTTGCACTAATGGAATAATGGAATGTTAACTGAGTAAGTCGATACGCGACTCAAGCGAGGCAAATGGGACAAATTAACGAAAAGTAAACCATTTCCACATTACTTCCCACTTTCGCAAAACTTATTCGAAAACTTCCGCAATAACAAGGCCGCGGTGCGTCTCTTCTTGTTGTAATGTCAGGCACGTGGAAATCTAACCCAACGTATGAAGATATTATGAAAGGTATCCACATAAGTATATTATTATAAAGGGTTATTAGTACTCAACGCGATAAATTTAAGGACTAAACTTCATAATATTACTTTTTACCTTGTAATGATTTACAATAATATGAACATGGCACGTTGGACGCCAATATAATAATTAATATTAATAATAATAATATACGTAATTGTAAAAAGCATTCACTTTGTGGCTCATCATAATTTACAATAAAAACACATAAATTTGTTTTTGACCACTATAGTTTTATTTTCACTCTACCGGTTTCGGAAGAACCCTTCCTTCGTCAGGAGAATATTAAAAACTGATCTACTACACAAAATATTGACATATATATACAAAAATGTTAAGTGTTTGAGGGAGGGGTGGACAAAGTGGAAGGGGTAATTACGGGAATTCCAGGAAGAACAGAGCGGTTAACTGGAAATATGTCTAGAATAGGACTATAAGACAGATTAATTTGGTTATTTATTATACTGTCGATGAGGCTCGCTATCCATCACATCGCCAACCCTTCGGTGGCGCAAAGAGGAGGAAGGAACTCGAACAATGTCGAATTGGTACGTGGAATATTAGAGGAGGTATGGAAAGAAAGATGAATGAATTGTGTGACACAATGGTTAGCAAATGTTTGGACATACTTTGTGTAACAGAGAGTATGAAAAAAGGGAGCGGTACAATGCAGCACAATGATAGGCTCGTCATTTGGTCTGGGAGACCAGATACGGAAAGGGCGTGTCAGGGTGTTGCAGCGCTACTGTCTCCCAGAATGATTGAATGTATGTTGCAGTATGAATGTGTAAGTCCGAGAATAATGTGGATCAGGTTCAAAATCGGTTTGACAAGGGTGTTTCTTGTTGTTTGTTATGCCCCTGTCAATTCTGAGAGTGACGAAGAGAAAGATGATTTTTGGACTGGTGTGAATGATGTGATGAGACTGAAAAATATTAATGAAAGGATTATAATGGCAGGCGATTTGAATGGGTGGGTAGGAATTAGACGTGATGGATTTGAATCGGCCTTAGGTATGTTTGGGGATAAAAGAACGAATGACAACGGGAACAGAATACTTGAAGTATGTTTAGAGTGGAACCTGTTTGTGTCCAATACTTTTTTCGATCATAAAGGTATCCACCAATATACGTGGGAAAGAGGAAATGAGAGGTCAATTATCGATTTTGTAGTAATTGACTCTAGGTTGAGAACTGTTACCGAGGACACGAGAGTTTTCAGAGGGGCAGAGGTTGAAACTGACCACTTTTTGGTGGTGTCGAGAGTAAACCTCTTTCGCGGTTGGCGCACTAAAGTGAAAACGGTAATAGCTCCAACAAGAATCAAAATAGAAAAACTACAAAACGATAATGAGAGAAGTAAGTATGTGAATTGTGCAGAGATGAGATTGAATGAGAAGAAAATGGACGGTCTAAGCATAGACGAAACATGGAACCACATAAAAGTGAGCCTTTGTGAATCTGCTAGAGAGGTTTGTGGAATAAGTACGCAAGGTAGGAAGAAAGGTGATGCATGGTGGGATGATGAGATTAAAGCACTGGTCTCAGAGAAGAAGAAAGCATGGTTATGTCTGATTGCGGCTGGCAGTGCTTCCAGCGAAGAGAAGGATCGAGCGAAAGAAGTATATAAGGAATGGAAGAAAAAACTAAGAGTTGGAGTGAAAGAACGAAAGAAACGCCTGGAAGAGGAAGAAGGAATGAAAATGAAAAACCATTTCCAAGAAAACATTAAGTTGTTTTCGAAGGAAGTCAAAAGGTCCCGGTGTGGCCCTGAAACCGGAAGCATGAAAGTGATAAAATCGAAAGATGGAAAAATGTTGACGAATGAGGAAAAAATAAAAGAGAGATGGATGAAGTATTTCGAGGAAGTCTTTGAAAGCGAAGTGAGTGACAGTGATTCTAGCGGCGAATCAGATATGAATGATGATGGACTGAATGTTACCGAAATTAGCATAGATGAGATAGAAAGATCAAATAAGTGTATGAAGAATGGTAAGGCTGTCGGTTTCGACAGTATTGCTGCTGAATATTTTAAAGGAGGTAGCCGTATAATTCTCACATGGTTGTGCAATCTTTTTAACCAATGTTTAAAGGAATGTTACACGCCTTTAGATTGGAGAAGGGCAGTGATCATGCCATTATACAAAGGTAAAGGGTCACGTATGGAATGTGGGAATCATAGGGCTATTAGCCTGCTAAGTTCAGTTGGCAAGCTGTATGGTAGAATTTTGATTGAAAGGGTAAGAAAGGAAACAAAGGATAAAATATGGGATGTGCAAGGTGCCTTTATGAGTGGAAGGGGGTGCATGGACCAGATCTTCTCATTGCGTATGCTCACCGAGAAGTTTCTGGCAAAAAACCAGAAACTTTTCTGTGCCTTTGTAGATCTACAAAAAGCATACGACCGAGTCGACAGGAAAAAGCTATGGAAGGTGTTGTCCAAGTATGGAGTGAATGCGAATCTGACTCAGGCAATTGCGTCTCTATATGAGGGAAGCGTTGCATGTGTTAGGGTGAACGGTGGTTTTACGGGGTGGTTTGATATCACAAAAGGTGTTAAACAAGGCTGCGTAATGTCACCGTGGTTATTTAATCTATACATGGATAATTGTATGCAAGAATTGAAAGAGGTGGGATTGGGCGCGAATTTGAGTAATCTGAAAGTATGTTGCCTGTTGTATGCTGATGATGCGGTGCTGATTGCTAATAGTATGGTTGATCTGCAGTCTCTCGTGTCTAGGATGAACGAAGTATGCGTGAAGAATGAGTTAATGATGAATGTAAGTAAGTCTAAAGTAATGGTGTTTGAAAGAGAAAGTACGAAAACAGTGTGCAATATATGTAGCTGTGAATGAGGAATACTTGGAGCAGGTGGATGAATTTGTGTATTTAGGAAGCATGTTTACGAGAGATGGGAAGGCTGACAGAGATATTGAAAGAAGAGTAAATGCAGGTAACTCCATTAATGGAGGACTGAACGCAGTTGGCGCTAACAAAAAATTGTCCAAAGAAGCGAAGTTAGCAGTCCACAATGGAGTGCTGGTACCTACCCTGATGTATGGAAGTGAGGCATGGAACTGGCAAAGAAAGGATGAAAGTAGATTGAATGCTGTTGAAATGAGATCCCTGAGGCGTATGTGTGGTAAAACCATGTATGATCGTGTGAGGAATGTGGAAATCCGCAAAGAGTGCAAGGCTGATGTAAGCGTAATGAGTAAGATCAAGAAAGGGACGCTTAGATGGTTTGGGCATGTAGAGCGAATGAGCGAAGAAAGGAGTGTAAGGAGAATATACGATGCAAACGTGAATGGTAGCAGAAGTCGGGGACGCCCGAGGAAGACATGGCATGACCAAGTGAATCAGATACTTGAGTCGGGCCATGTCAAGAGTCAGAACAATAGAAGAGTATGTATGAGACGATGTATGGATGTGAATGAGGCAAGGAGTGTGTGCCAAGACCGAGTTGTTTGGCGGTCCGTCCTCTCTGCCTACCCCTGCGGGGAAACGGCGTGATGGTTAGTTAGTTAGTTAGTTAGTTATACTGGAGTTATTATTGAGGGATTTTCTGATTTCAAGTGCTTCTAAATTATCTAATTTTTTGCCTTTATTACTACGGTGAAGAATTTTAACCCCTGTATCTTTACTAAAAGTATGATCGGTGGAAATGAGATGATTGGCAAACTCTGAAAAATTATTGTTATTTAAACATTTTCAATGTTCCGTGATTCTAATATTTATATTTCTAGTTGTCTTACCTGTGTAGAACGATGGAAAATCATTGCAACATAGTTGGTAAATGCCTGAGTGGCTAAATTTGTGATCTTTATCTTTAGTATTTTTAAGTAATTTTCTCAAGTTGTTATCAGTATAGAACGCGGGTTTAATGTGGGTAGGCAAATTTTTTGTACTAAGTGAAGAAACATTGGATATGTATAAGATTTTACGCTATTGAAAGGGATTTATGATTTTATTATTAGTTTCAGGTGTACCAAATAAAAATGTAGATATTCGTCGAAATGAGTTTAAGTTTCTTATTCAGGATTTTATCAATTAAGTGTGTCGACTAACCATTATTTAGAGCAATTTGTTTTATTTTTGACAGTTCAATTTCTAAGTTCAATTGTAAGTCAACACTTTTAAATAATGTTCTCACTTGGAAACGATATGTAGACGATATTTTTTGTATCTGGACGGGAACAGAGCGGCAACTAACTAAATTCCTTCTTCTTATAAATTCATTTCATAAAAACATTCAATTAACTGTAGAGGTAGGCATGCATCGATTAATTTTTTGGATTTAACACTAACTTCAATAAATAATAGAATTGAATTAAACATCTATCGTAAACCGACATTCACGGATATAACTATACATAACACATCAAACCACCCGATATCACACAAACATTCTGCCTATCATTCAATGGTACACCGCTTAGTAAAATCCCACTATCAGCTGTTAATTTCGAAATTGAACTGTCAAAAATAAAACAAATTGCTCTAAATAATGGTTACTCGACACACTTAATTGATAAAATCCTGAATAAGAAACTTAAACTCATTTCGACGAATACATTTTTATTTGGTACACCTGAAACTAATAATAAAATCATAAATCCCTTTCAATGGCGTAAAATCTTATACATATCCAATTTTTCTTCACTTAGTACAAAAAATTTGCCTACCCACATTAAACCCGCGTTCTATATTGATAACAACTTGGGAAAATTACTTAAAAATACTAAAGATAAAGATCACAAATTAAGCCACTCAGGCATTTACCAACTATGTTGCAATGATTTTCCATCGTTCTACATAGGTAAGACAACTAGAAATATAAGTATTAGAATCACGGAACATTTAAGATGTTTAAATAACAATATTTTTTCAGAGTTTGCCAATCATCTCATTTCCACCGATCATACTTTTAGTAAAGATACAGGGGTTAAAATTCTTCACCGTAGTGATAAAGGCAAAAAATTAGATAATTTAGAAGCACTTGAAATCAGAAAATCCCTCAATAATAACTCCAGTATAATAAATAACCAAATTAATCTGTCTTATTCTCCTATTCTAGGCATATTTCCAGTTAACCGCTCTGTTCTTCCTGGAATTCCCGTAATTACCCCTTCCACTTTGTCCACCCCTCCCTCAAACACTTAACATTTTTGTATATATATATGTCAATATTTTGTGTAGTAGATGAGTTTTTAATATTCTCCTGACGAAGGAAGGGTTCTTCCGAAACCGGTAGAGTGAAAATAAAACTATAGTGGTCAAAAATAAATTTATGTGTTTTTATTGTAATAATAATATATTTTACAAAAATTATACAATAAAACATATGCGGAAACTTTGACTAGCCAACTAGGAATGGATCCTGTTTTAGGCCAGTCAAATTGCCAAATTTAGTTCATATCATAATTTGATATTACATTGTTTAATTATAGAACATATTATTTTATAGAAAGAAAATGTAAAAATAAAGTCATGGTGATTTAATGTAAAACTTAATTGTAAGTAGAACATACATGATGCTTAATACTGCAAATTATTATGATATTACTAAAATGTAAAAAAATTTAAGAGGAATCAAAAAAAGATGAAGATGAAAACCTCACATACTCGTGCCGATCGCCAACCCGTCGAGCTCCTTCCTTCCGTCCTTCTTATTGCAATCACTGTCCCCCGAATCATAAATAAACCACTCACTAGATCGATAACTTCGATCTTTTTGTATGAAACAAATCGGTTCTAAAAAACCATATATATGCCAATATACAGACAGAAAAATTCTTATTCGGAGCCTACTTATTATGTTATTCACCAATGAAAAACTCTGAAAGTTTATTCCATAGAATTTTAGAGTTTTTCATTGGTGGATATTTTTAGGCAATCATATGACGTCACAGTATTTCGGTTCCAATTTTCGATCGGAGTTATATCCTCCTGCCCCGAATACTGCTTGCTTCGCAGTGTCCTTATTCTGAGCAACCGTCGGAACAGCTGCTAATGAGTGTTGCCAGTCATAAGACCGTGCTATATAAAAATATTAATTATAACGGAGTACTTATTTTCCAACCGTTACAACCACTTGATAACTTATTTGGATCCTTCCGCAACAACAAGATCCTGGTAAATTATTCGGAAACTTCCGCAATAACAAGGCCACAGAATTATTGTAACGTCAGGCAAACCATCTAATTATGATATACAACAATAATACTGTGTTATAATAATAAAACAATCTTGTCCTTACTAATTATTAAATTTCAGACAACTGATAAACAACTATTAATTTATGATAACTACTTGTTTATCAGTTCTGTAAAATTTAGAACACTTTTATTATTAAGGGGGGTAAGTATACGAAATAACAAAAACAAGAGACAATGAAGTTTGTAAAATTATTATAAACAATAATTACTCGCCTGAAATATTCATACAAATTCATAATATCTCCCAAGTAAAAATAAATGCCACCGACAGGAATTGAACCCGCACCTTCTGATTGCCGGTCAGGTGCCTGTAAACAACCAACTTACAGGTGAAATAATATAATAATCAATAATTGTAGATTGAAGTACTAGGACATATTGAATTATTTGGCGGGTTGGGAATAAGCCGACGTAGGTTAGTAGTCCAGAGCACCTCACCGGCAATCAGAAGGTGCGGCTTCAATTCCCTTCGGCGGCATTTATTTCAACTCGGGATATGTTTTCAATTTGTATGAATATTTAAGGCAAGTAATTTTTGATTATAATAATTTGTTATTCAGTGTGCTATGCACAAAAAAACCTTGTCTTATAAACATTATTTTATCATTAAAAAATAACAAACTTTTTGTCAAGTGAAGCCAAGTTAAAACAAGACATTCAAGAAATTTAAGAATAGGGTGACATCAAAGTATGCGACAAAAATGTAAGGGTCGTCGATGAAATTTTATGGTATCGATGGTGAGGAACTGATGAGATATTTAAGTAAAGATACTCATATTTACCATGGTGTTTCTTGATAACCTTGAATCCTCCATTACGGTGAAGTTAAAAATAATTAACAGAACTCCAAAATCTGCTGGATGATGGAATAATCCATCCTTATCGCAGCGGTAGAGTGATGTTGGGATGTGTCTTTACGGAACATTTTTATTAGATAATTACTTTAGTTAGAACTATTTTGATGCCATGATTGGCTGATATCTGTTTACGTAATCTGGTGTTTGTTTACCACTTTACGTCTTTAAATTTTTTTTATTATTATTATTAAAAAAAGATAGACGAATTACATTACACAATATAATACAGTTATTAATTACATAATATAATATAATATAAGTATTTGATGTACCCCCATAAATAAGCAGGGCTTGTGTGTATGGGGGGTATTGTTATATTGGTTTAAATTTGATATGATATGATATATAATTTGATATGTTCAACAGTTCGGAATACTTTTTAAGGTGGCTTTTGAATTCGTTTATATTTGCATTCATGTTTCTAATTTTTTCTGGTAATATTTTGCCACATTTACTAGTCACCCTGTATATTAAATTGTACTGCGAAAGACCACTATAAAACTTCAAGATGTGAAGTGATTATGGGGAAGAACAAAAATAACTTTTTTATATTCTCAATTCGCAAATTATACCGTGCGGTCATTTTTTCACATCAAACTGGTAGGAGATAATTAAAGCAATTATTAATATTTTTCTTGTAAAAGTTGATGGAAAAATAAAAATATCAGGAGGAGGTAAAAAGTAAATCAGCTTTTTGAGACTTTTCTTTTTGCTACAATGATGCCTGATCTTTAATCCTATGGTGTGATGTTTCCTACTCGAAAATTTGTATCGATGTAAGTATTTAAAATAGTTATTTTTTAATATGATATGTACTAAAAACAGATTTATTTTAATTAATTATCCAAACAATTATTATCAATTACTTTTGTTCAATTTGGCGTCATTTAAGTTAAAATAAAATAAACAACTTTGTAAACACCACAAATTAATCGATAAATTTTATTTATATTATAATATTATTATCTTTTTGATTAAATAGTTGGAGTTCACAAAGACATTTATTTAATTGAAATTACTAGCTGTACCCCGCCACGCGTTGCTATGGCTCAATTTCTCTATGCTGATGGAGAAACAATAACGCGTCTTGCTTTCACGTCCAAGAGATGGCGCTGTATTAAAAAGTATGTTTTCCCAATAGATAGCGTTGTTTTTTTTTAAAAGATTATTTTACCTGTCTCAGGTGACATCTATATAAGATATGTATATAAAAACACATGCCTATTCGAATGCAATGTGTGCCAAAATGTCAAAGCGATCATTGAAGAACTTTCGGAGATTTGACATTATTAACATACGAACATTTACATTCTTTTTATATAGAAGTTTTGTGCCATCGTGATTAAACTCTCTTTGTACGTGAATTTAGAAGGAAACAGCTTTTATACAGTAAAGTATAAATTGGATTAACTTTCAAACGAAACTATATTTTTTATATGATAATAAATGTTTCATTAACTGAGTTATTTTTGTACATTATAAACTAAACAATTAAAATAACAACTTCATTTAATTATTGTACAGATCCAAAAAAGTATCATGACAAGTAATTTCAATCAGTTTATTAAATCGATTTCGATCTTTGAAAGTATCCCCTCGCTAAAACAAAACCTTTAAAGTGTGCTCGGAAGGCCAAAGTTTTGTAGAGTTCTCAAGAATCTCCTAGAATTTTTACAAAAACTTCAACTTTTTTCCACATTAATTATTGTGAGCCTCGCTGCAGAACGGACAGGGTGGAGCGAGGATTCAGAGAAAAGCGAGGAAATAAGTAGTGTAAAGAAGAAGACGAAGAGAATAGACAGAAAGTAAGACGAAATGGCGGAAGTAAGAGCAGAAGAGGAAGGAAGGTTCAGCTCTTGACGACTCTGGCAAGTGGCTGAAAGTTACAAGTTAAAATCAGCTTTCAGATGAGTGCGGAGCTTAAAGTTTCCCCGCAAGCTTTAGGTGCGAACATAATATATGGCTTGCAAATGCGATAGGAGTTTTTCACGAGCTTTTGCAGAGTTTCGGTGTTCGCGAGAAGATCCCTTGTTTTATTATACATTCTTCATAGAAGAGAAATAGCCAAAAACTAACTTTTAAGATACAAAATAAAGGTGGCGATGAAACCTGAAGGGCTTTGAAACTTTAACTTAATAAAAGTTAAAACTAAAAGCTCCTGGAATAAAACATCAGCGGACAGTTTTCACATAAACTTTTCTCTGTTAAAATAAAAATATTTCTTACCAAAGTTCTAAAATAGACCACAACACAGAAAAGAGAAGAAAACAAAAATGACTTATGGACGTGTTTTGTGATCCAAATATTTGTCCAATCGGGTCTTAAATTTCCGATACAAAACTGTTTTTATGAAATTTAAATGGGATGGAATCTCCAGTAGATCTCGACGATGCCAGGCGTAGTATAAGTGAGACAGAGATCTGGCTAATGGTCTAAATGGAACATTTATTTTTATTCAAATTAGTGTCGAATTCACTTCTAGTTTTCTTCTTTATTCTGTGTCAAAGCATACCTACGAAAAATATTAAAAACACAAATTCTTTCGCCATAAAAAAATCTAATTTCCATTGTTCTTTGTTCTTTTCATTACAATTGAAAAGTTTAAGATGTTGTGTAGGAGCCATATCAAGAAAGAAAAAAAAATAGTATATTTAAATGTAATAATTAATTAGTCATTTGTAATCTTAAATGTACAAATTACTAAAATAAAATCAATAAATAAAATAATAGAGCTCCTAAAGGGGTATGAGTGAATGTTTACTACCAAGTAAATTTAATTATATATAACTTACCTTTAACTTTATTTATTCTCATTTCTTTACACATACAATACATAATAACAAATAGTATCATAGACATATGAATATTAGTAGACCTGCCCTAAGTGATTAAAAGCGTATTATCCCCACTCCCCATACCGGTTCCATTGAGCCGGCTGGGCTCGCATATGGCCTCAAGTGAAATTTGAAAACGTGACGTCATCATTCTTGTGCGAACTATGGTCGAGGCATCATCGGTTCATTTTACGAAATAACACGGCAAAATGTTGACTTGTGATATGAAAACTTGTAAAAATAGATGTGAAAAAGAGAATAAACCCAATTGTCGTATTACATTCCATAAGTAAGCATTATTTTACTTTATTTTAAGCTTATTCACACCGTATTATATGGATCAGTTTTAGAAACATATACTATCACATCACAATGTAGCGATTCTCAAGTGTGCTCATCGTTGTTTACTGGGGTAAGTAAATTATGAGACATTTGTAAAAGTGTCTTAACTAAATACTCTGAAACTAACTACGACTCTGAAAATAGAAGCTGCCTTACTTTGCCGAATTTGGACTTCGCAAATTAGTTCATAACGTGGCGAGTAATTTGCGCTCCCATGTAGAAATGTCTATTCATTCAAAAGCAGATTTTACTTTTAAGAACTAAATGGTGATATTATAATGCGAGATGCCTATTTACTGTCAGATTGATTTATTGACGAATCACAGTCAGCCTTACTCCCTTCGTTCTTCAACAGTTGATTTTACCCCTCGCCATTATCTTCTCGTCTATTAATTCCTATGTCTGTGAATAGTATATAATAACAGATAGTATAAACAAGAAATAAAAACCTACTAAGGCACTGCCTGAGTGTGGGTAGTATAAAAAGGATTACTATATTTCCAAGTACCTAAAGTATAAAATACATCAGTAGAATAAGTGAAAAAGTTTTTTTATTTTTTTTTGTTTTTAGTTATTATAAAAAGTAAAGAGAAAACATAATGCACTACAGTTTATAAAGTTACAGCAAGTGAGTTGTAGAAGGATAGATAAATTTAGAGAAATTACTATGCAATTAAATTTAATTACTATGCAAGTAAAATTAATTATTATGCAAGTAAAATTAATTATTATGCAAGTAATTTTAATTACTATGCAAGTAATTTTAATTATTATGCAAGTAAATTTAATTTAATTTAATTACTAGGCAATTAAATTTAATTACTGAATTTATTATATAATAAATTTTATTTAATTAAATTATTACATAAGTAAATTTTTTAACCATATTTAATTCATACATTAAATAACGAACATACTTATAAGTACACGTTTCAGAGTGGTAGAAACTCTCAGTATTGCACTGGTGAAAGACCACTATTCATACTTAAAACGCTGCTTGAAATGGCTTTAGACGTGTTTGGTGAATAGCCTGGAACTCTCCCACCTTCCCTTCCCCGTAGCCTCTAGCCTCACAACCCAAATTGCCGACTTCATAATCTCAACGATTCTTGTCCGGTTTTAAAATAAATAAATAAATAGAACAAACTTGCGTATTACCGACTTCTTCCCAGTAAGAACCTAATCTCAGAACAGATAAACGGCCTGATGTCTGGCGTGAGAGTATCTTGCGTCGTTTCAGAACGAATAGTAGGTACGCTCGTAGATTCTAATCAGTCACCCTGCAATCTTTTTATGGATTCCTACGTTCTATTACCATCAAATCAGACATTCCATTTTGTAGCCGAGTGATCTAAAGCGTCGGAATCTCACCCATGCATTGCGGAATCTATCATCTGTAAATCATTGCATAAGCAAACATTTCAGATTTTTTTATTATATTATTTTTTAAATCTTTTCTATGCCCATACGGACATTTTCAAACATTTGATTTATATATATTTTTTGTAAATAAGAAAGACAAACATTCCGGGTTACGAATAACCTGACAATATTTGAAAATCTCCTACTACCACCACAGTAAGCGGAAAATGTTGCTTGTGTTGTGATGGAGGTCTTAGCCAGCCGAGGAATTGAACACACTATGCCTGGGTGGAATCCAAACGCTATGTCAACTCGGCCACCGACCATTTATATATGCATAATAGTTTAGTGGAACAGTAACCAAGAAGTAAAATTTGCTATTAGTTATATAGAATTCCAATGCAGAAGAATGGTATTATGCTAAGTTTAATTATTAACAGTATTTAGTTATGTTCTTTGCCTTCTTGTAACTATATTCCGTGCAGTTAAACACATCCACTATGTCTGCGAAGGTAATGCCAACCGCATGTAATCTGGGTACAAGCGAGTATCTAAATGACTCGGTCCTGATATTGTTGTTGCAAAATTAAAAAGAATAGTAATACTGGTTTGTATGTTGAAGATGGTTAGACTCATTAAATCAGGACTGTCTATATAATTTTTTCCACTAACACAACACAAGTCGGAAACGAGTCTTCTATCTGAGAATTTAACGGATATTACCCATTTTTTTATAAAGTATATTACTTATCGTCTTTAACTACTTACATTTATATCACATCTACAAAACATGTGATGTAATTATTTTTTTTACTTCCTCACTGTAATTTAATTACTACAACACATTTTACCTATCATATTATGAATTACTAATAAATAACTACAAAGGATTAACAAAGTATGTATGAAGAATGAGTTAATGATGAATGTAAGTAAGTCTAAAGTAATAAAGTTTGAAAGAGAGAGTACAAAATCAGTGTACAATATAGTTGTGAATGAGGAATACTTGGAGCAGGTGGATGAGTTTGAGTATTTAGATTAATAGAAGAGTATGTATGAGACGATGTATGACTGTGAATGAAGTAAGAAGTGTGTACCAAGACCGACTTGTTTGGCGATCTATCCTCTCTACCAACCCCTGAGGGAAACGGCGTGGTGGTTATTTAGTTAACTACAATAATGTACTCCTCTTACAAACACAATCTAACGCTTCTGTGGAAGAGTAGTATTCAAATATCTTAATTTGTAGAAACCCAATGTAAATACGATGTTATACGTAATTACTTTAATTCTTTAATAAAACAATCAATTTTTTATTTTTTTCATCAAGTGGTTGAAATTTATATTTTCTATTGGTAGACCGAGTTTATAGTTTATCTTGGAAATTTATACTGACATTTTTCAATGGAATCGAAGTGGATTTTATAGTGAGGTTACCAGAAAGAAGAATAATATTCGATTTGACTTCGAACTAAAGAAGAATATAAGATGTTTATTGTTAATAAGTTGACTACGTGACTACGGAGAAGCCAAACATTTTTAATCCTTTATTTTTACTATATTGATGGGAGAAAGAAAATTAAATATGGAATAAAAAATTATACCAAGATCATCAAATTCATTTGCAGAGGTGAGAGAAACATTGTCAATTTTATATTGAAATTTTAAAGGTTGATTTATTATAAAATATATTATTATGTGTGTTGTGTTCCGACAAACAGTTCTCCAACTCGTCGTAGAAGGAGAATTTAGAGAATAAGTTCTTTTTATTAAATCAGGGATTTATTCAATACTTCGCGTATTACAAGAGTGACTTCGATGGTCGACCTAACTAGGAGCTGGCTAAATGAGATCTGCAAACACCAAGTTTGTCTGGAAGCGGCCTAACTGGCCCTAGCGACTACCAAATACTAGCTGTCATCTTGCGGACTTCCAAGCAAGCTCTTTGCACTGCCCTCTATGAGTGCATCTGTGAAGCTCTTAGCTAACTCACTTCCCAGCAATGTGGCATTTACTAATATTTAGATGAAGTTTGTTAAATTTGCACCAATCTTATAATTTATTTAAATGTGAAAACAATCATCTATAGTTTTTATTAGTTTAGGGAGCTTTTATCTTTTTTTTGTGGAAGTAGGTGTAATACTAGGTTATTCGTAACCCGAGAAAAAAATTGTGTATCTTTTGTAGCACGTACCCAACATCCATCATATTGAAAACACCAATTTACGAATTTATTTTCGTACATTACTAATTCTTTGAGTTATTTACATGCGATATGCACGTTGCCCAAGGCATTATTTGTGGATAAGTTAAAAGTGTCTTACTTTGCTCAAATATGTCTCATTTTTCTTTAATATGTATATTTCTTTCAATTATTTTAAATATTTAAAAAGTTTTCTCATATCCAAGTAAATATATTAATATCTTATAAGTTCCTTTGTCTACTCCACTTTTGTTTCATTTTTCTTTAATATTTAATTTTCGTATTTTTAGTAGTTATTTTGAGTGGCATTCCGCCGACATGAGAAATGTGACCCCACTGAGAGACAGCCTGGATTGCCTCGTAAATTCTGGTCCGCCATTAATACGAAGTCCTCACACAGCCGCTGTGCCCACGTGATGCACAGGTGGGGCCTTAGAGTCGACGATGTGCGGTGCGGTTCAGACCACCGAACATATGGCCAACGAATGCCCGCTGCATTCATCCCCCGGCGGGTTTGATGAGGTCCATAGAGAGATACAAAGAAGATGAAGTTATGAAATTAAAATATTTAAAAAGTTTTCTCAGACATATAAAAGGTCTAACAGCACGTACCCGATGACTTTTTTTTCAATCAAAAACAAAAAATATATTGTTTCATCACACCTCACAACTGGATAGTTCTGTAGAGCCTAGCGGATTGCGTGATACACACCCTGTCTCAACAGCACGGTAACAGATGAGACATGGCGCGAATCACGTAATCCTTGTCGTAATTCGTGACAGATTTTTTTTTTTCAATATCATTGGACTGGAAAATAGCTTCTTCATTTATTTATTTATTCATTTTTGGAAAATCGACAGTTTACATTTTATCAGTTTGTACATGAGTATTATATAGTAAAATAAAACCAATTATGGATTTTCTCCTTGTGACTTTACCTTTACTGAGACAGCATAATATAATTACTCCAACTATGCTTGAATATACAGATATTAATTAGTAAATTTGCTATTATTATACATTTATTTAGTTTTTATTTCCCCACAGAAAATCGAAAGAACCGATGAAAATCCGGAGCAAAGCTATCATTTATGAAAGTTACTTTGCCCCAGTCATGAGAATCGCTAGTATTTTCAAGTACATTATGAACTAGATTAATTTAATTTGGAAACATATTATTCAGAACACAACAAAAAAAGCTTTTTCTAATGGGGTAAAGTTACCCCTTTAAATGGCAATTTTACGGTACCTACTGTCCACTACTGAAAAGGTTAAGCAAAGCGAGAGGTTTTGTATCACCACGGATCAGACTTATTTACGCCTGTTGTAAGGTTCTAATTAATAATTCTTAATAATCAGAATTCGCCGTTCTCCAGTAGACAGCAGCAATTTATTATTTATTACCATCCTACGACCCTCTAACAAAGCTTACATTGATTTTCGGCCACAATACTGTTTTTACTACTTTGATTGGTAGGATTTTTAACCTACATAAAACTGATGAATAAAATATGGGATATGGGTTGTCTCGTTGACAGGGTATACATCTAATTTAACCCCTTAGGAGCCTCAAATCCGGAGAAATACAACTGATAGGGTGGGATATAGCGGAATACAGGTAGGGTAATTGTGGCGCGGGCGCGGTAAGGTTCGATGTGGCCAAAGGTCAAACCACAATATTTTCTGTGATATATTTATGTACCCGTTGGTATTCAGGACCGTCATTTGAAGCCAAAGTACCCATGAAAAATAATGTTGAAGAATATTTGGGTTTCTGGATTAAAATTCTTTTTCATGACAGTTTTAAAGCTCTCAAAACAGTTGATATATAGTATTTCTATCAAAAGCTTAATTTCAATTTCAAAATTAATTTTACTTTCTACTAATTGATTCAAAATGACAACACGAATTATAACCCTAACGTTTTTATATTCTTATATTTGAGAAACAAACAGTTTTATACACATATTTTATATAATATCACATTTCTACTTTTTTACATAAACCAGTGAAGTTTCCGAATAAAATATTTGTACAAAAAAATATGAAATTAATGATGACAAAATTAGCGATTTTTAAACGAAAATTTAAAACAAAACAATCATAAAAAGATACGGTCAAATCTAGGACTCGAACCCAGGACCCTTGCCTTGCCGGGGCACCGCTCTACCAACTGAATTAATGGGACCCTATCTCCTTCGGTCATATTTAACTGTATCATACTTCGAATAAGAACTACCAACAGTGTCTTCATTTTTTTCTCGCTGCACATTTTACATAAAGATAGCTGCCAATTAGCTCAGTTGGTAGAGCGGTGCCCTGCCCAGCGGTGATTAAAAAAACACAACTAAGGTAGTGGAATTTAGAGGAAAGGAACTAATTAAACAACAACAAAAAATATATACAAATAATACACATCAGAAAATAATGAAAACAATATTAAGATAAAAGATAAACAAAATAATAAAAGAAACAACATTATGAAAATGTTTAAAATACTTTCAATATCTTAAACAGCAGGGGATAAGGAGCTCGTAATTAACCTTGTGACATAATTTTTTCTATGATGCATTTGGAAAATTGTTCTGTTGTTGAATTGTCTGGTAATATCATCGTCTGAATAGATTTTATTGTACTTTGTGTAACCGAACATTAATTTTTCAGAAGAACAGACACAAAATACAATAAAATACATTTGAAATGATGTTCTGGATTGTTCCTAGAACATCGTTTCAAATGTATTGCATTTTTTGGTGTGGGATACGGAATACATGCACCAACATATAACATTATTATATTAATTTTCCTCTCCTCTCGTTTTATAGGAATTAACAAGCCAAAAAATACAATACAAATATTGTAAGAATGAAATTTACAAGAGATTTAAGGAACTTTGTTTAGATATTTGTAAAAAATTGTTGACTTTTATGGAGTACTGCATTTAATTGATGACCCCAGGTAACATTTCAAATTATGTTCTGGATTCTTCCTAGATGACGTGCAATTTAAGTTATGAATATAAAACAAATCGAAGAGAAATTTTAAATAATGTTTTTGCAGCCCCCAAAACTCGGCACTCCCGGGCGGTCGCGTGATTCGACTTGCCCACGCTCCGGCCCTGTTAGTGTTAAGTTAATATTGACTATGACGTAGAAATCAGATGAATATCGATCATTTTCCACCAAATTTTCGGCACTTAAAGAAGAGAGTGTGACAAATTAACTACATTTTCCGGTGGTACCTTTCTGGGCTTGATTTTTTTTTTTTTTTTTATTCAATTTATTATTTATGTACATAAATAATAATAATTAAATATTTAAGCCATTTATTTAATCTTTCCGTCCAACAGCTATGTTTTCTTTTCACCGACACAAGAATTATCAATTTTAAAAACTGTTTTGATTCATTTTTCTATGAATGCTTCGTAAAACAAAATATGTACAACAATCATAAAAAAATAAAAGTTTCTATTTTGAGCATAAACTAAAAGCAAAGCACTTCTTTGGACAGATAGATAATTGGAAGAGAAAATCCATTAGTGAAACAGAGGGATTTGAAAAGGTTTCAGATTGGTTGGTGGAAGAGTCAAATTATTTTTTAATAATAAACAGGGAGAAAGAAAATGTTTTTAATTCTTCAATGAGAAAACAAAGTTGAAATCTACTCGAATACAAAACTATTTGTGATGACTTGATTTGTTTCGGCTTTTGTTTTTCTTGCTTACTAGGTGAAATATAAGCTGGATAATAAAATTTGTATTGATTAAATATAAAAAAAATGGAAACTCAAACAACAATACTTGTCATGAAGTTGAGACCGGAAAGAAATAATTATGATGTCAATATTGTTCATTTTATTATTAATTGAGAGAAGTTCCGTTTGAACTTAACCGTTTTGCATTTCGTCTGTCTGTAAATTTGTTTGAATGGTAGCCGTTTTAATGATTCAGTAAAGAAACTATTAAGAAAATTTTGTTTTGGAATAATGTTTGAAAAAAAAATAGTCATTGAGATAGTGACGTTTCTTTCAACAAATTACAAATACATATTTTTTTAATATTACATAAAATAATGTATTTTTTATAAATTAGTCCATAGGTATTTATCACCCCCTTACAAATCTTATTTTTTCAGAGGAAATGGTTTTGATTTATTATTAAATAAAAAAATTAGAAACATATCTTTTTGGACGGAGGTCTACTGTTCACAAAACTACGATTAAAATACAGTTTGACTCCTTGTGAAAGCAAAAAATCGTTTATAGAAGTGGATAACTTCGCGAATATACACATTTATGTAGGATAATTTTCCGTGAACTTATTGTAAAACTATGTTATCCCGTATTCTTATCTGAACAAGGTTAAATTATGAACAACCTATAATAATTTAGTTTAGTAGCCGATTGTCGAAAGCATCGGGTTTCCATCCAGGCGTTGCGAGCTCAATCTTCTCCCAGCTAAATCCTCTATTACACTGGTCAACACATATTTTGTCCCTTTAACGAAAGTAGCCAAATCTGACAGGAAATTTCACGCTGATTTCAGATATGTGATTAGTTTTTTTCTATCACGTCAGGTTTTTACTAAAATGTGTATTAATGCTTAAGTTTTACTAAAATGTGTATTTATTCGTGAGTTATTATTGATTTTTTTATAATATGGCAACACTAGGCTCGAATGTCATTTTAATGTCACAAACATGAAAGAGAACTATGACAACATGAAGCGCTGTTAACAAAAATTAAATATGTAAAATACGAATGGAAAATATGTGGTGATCTAAAAGTAATAGGGCTCCTACTAGGACTGCAAGCGGGATACACAAAGTATTGTTGTTTTCTGTGCGAGTGGGACAACAGAGACCAAGGAAAGACCAAGGACTGGCCTACTAGAAAGCACCTTAAACCTGGCACGAAGAATGGTCAATATGCTCCCTTAGTAAAATCTAAAGATATCTTACTTCCACCCTTACACATTAAATTGGGTTTGATGAAAAAATTTTTAAAAGACTTGTCTAAGGATGGAAATGGCATGATTTACTTAAAGCAAAAATTTCCTAAGATCAGCGACGCAAAAATTAAAGAAGGAAAATTCGTGGGACCACAAATAAGGGAGGTCTTGACTGATCCGAATTTTATAACAGTGTTGAGAACAGTCGAGCTAGCCGCTTGGTCAGCCTTCAAGAACGTTGTGGAGAACTTTCTTGTAAGTCATAAAAGTGAAGACTATATCAGCATTGTATCTGAAATGCTCATGGCCTATAAAAATATGGGATGTAACATGTCACTAAAATTACACTTCCTTCACTCTCATTTGATTTTTTTCCAGGACATTGCGGCTATGGAAAAGCGATACCAAGGAAAGTGGAGTCCATCTATGCTAGCAGACTATTGCTGGACCCCGCAGAGAGACTCTCAAGATACTCACAAGCGCAAATCAGGAGCAAAAAAAATTAAATTGAATTAGTTTTGAAATTTTGTTAAGTAAGTACCCGTCATACTATGGAAGAATTATGTAAAAAAACATTGTTACATAATAAAAAAACATTACCTATAATATTTTTTTGTTTCATTTCGTGTTTATGGATACTAAATACATTTAAAAAAAATTAGCTATGCTTAAGGGACTGCACTTAAAAAAATAAATGACGATCAGTGTTATTGACCAAGCGAAATTTTACTACCATGATGATAGGAGTAGTGGGAATCAATATATTATCAGGTTATACGTAACCCGGGAACATTTTATCTTGTGAAAGTAGAAACCAATCTCTTTTGCGTATTCGTTTTACAGCTAGGCGCGGTTAACTTTGCAGTCTGACAAAGGAGGAACGATCAAGCTGTTTTTAAATTCAAAAAATCTACCCTAGCGATGCCTCCGACTGTAAATTTAAGCGAATCAAGGAGTAGCGGTGGCAGTAGCACTTATAGCAGCATAGCGGAAAGTAGTTTGTGGAAGCCCTTGTCATTAGGAGGCAATCTAACCAACTCGAGGCTGCCATTAAACAGTAGATAATTGACAAGTAATTGCACATCTTGTCGGGCTGCTGGTTGCTAGGCAACAGGCGGCGGGAAGCAGCGAATGTGTAACTAACAAGCCTCCACCTGCTTTTGCACTTACTCGGGTAATTAGGTGGAAACTTGGCACATATTGGAAGAAGCTCGCAAGTCTGGAAACACGAAAACAACTCAAAATCCTAGATGATGCGAGTACTAGAGTAGGGAGGTAAATTTTATATAATTACCTTGGAGGAATAACATATTATTATCTATCAAGATTAGCATCTACACATAGTACCTCTCAGGGACTCTACGATTTTTTTAAATTTTAGTAGTCTAACATGAAATAAACCACGAGTTAGATATCTTAGCAATTAGTACGGTTTATGAGATGAATCAAAATATGAAAATACTGCACGTTTTCTGGCCATTTCAATATGAAGGGATAATTACTCCGACTAGCAAAGCTACAGTTTTCTCTGACCCCTGTCCATTTCAAAGTATGAATAGTCTACTGTGCTAAGCATGTAATTTAAGAGTAAAGAATACATTTTCGAGTCCCACGCTATTTTAAGATTACACTAAATAAGCCGGAAGAAAGTTTAAAAAAAAAAGAAAATCCATTTAGTAGGTACTAACAGATAGGTAAGATAATTGAGAGCTACTTTGTAACATTGTAACTTTAATGAGAAAGAGGAAAAGTTTACAATGGACCAGAGTTATCCTTATAAACCTCAAAAATACGACGTCTCGGGCGTACCAATTCCACCGTTAAGGACAGGCATCAAATTTCAAACCACAAATTGATTACAAATCCTGTTATTCGAGACTTAGTAACAGGAGTGTCTAACCAGGGCTGATGCAAGAGATGTAGTTGTGGGTATGGTTTTGTTGCATAAAGTTGTACAGCTTCCCAGGAAGGGAGGATTTAGTAGTTCCCGACCTGAGTTTGGTACCAGAGCAAGAGCCATAGGCAGGCCTCCGCGCTTCTAACGATATTCAACTATCTTAGGACTAGCTTATTATGCAACGTCAAGAGCATATTCAATCAGCCATATATCACATTTTCTAGGGATAATGACGAAACATATAGTTTTACAGTTATATTGATCAAAAACTTTTGAAATTCCAACGTGACATCAAAAATATCACAAAATAAAAAAAAATACCTTTCAAATTTTGCCGGAAATGATTGCTCAGAATCGCACACTAAAACTATTATTTTTTTACAAGATATAGTAAAAATATGAATTGTACATCAAAGTATTGTAAGCATATATTATTGTGTAAATAATATTATGGTAGGCGTAAGTAGAACCTCAAATAATATCATTGTCACCAAAGATATTAGAAGAACGAGATATGCTATGTTGGCCGCCGGACCGTAGCCGGAGTACTACCAAATTAGGGTACTTTGAATGGTATCGGGACGTGTACGCACAGAAATCTGTTCTATGTGTTAGTGCGGATACCTTAGCGATGCCTTAGCGTAAGCGAAGGTGTGCAGTAGTATTGGTGAACAAAACCGGCGACACTCGGCAAAACAATTCCACTCAGTACGAACTGCGCATAGCACATCTCGTTCTTCTAATATCTTTGATTGTCACAGTTACGTAACCTAACCTAACCCCAACTCCTGAATCAAAGCCAAATGAGTTGACCATAATATACTATAACTAAACTACTAAACTTCTATAGAATGCCTCAGCGCTTTTGATAGAAACGATGCAACCCAGAAAAAACATGAGAAGATCTAGAAGAACAAAGCTTTGCAGAAAACAATTAACTTATTTTTTTACAATTTTCTTTTAAATTTAAAAAAAAAACTAATTTCAGGTTGCTGAAGGCGCAATGTGCCGTGGGTATTTGTGAAAAAATTCAACAATTTCTACCTCAAAATGGTGACCTACATATAATCCATGCTGTTTCTAAATGTGGTCAAAAGAGATACTAAGGAATAAACGATCTATGTTTTCATGCACTGATATTTTTCCATCTACAATATATACAAAAGTGACGCTCCCAACTCTACAGTTAGGTTTTTTACGTCTGCACCAATCTTTGATAGCAAATACTATATTTTTTTATCTCCAAACAATCAGCAACAAGCTAACATTTGAAAAAGCAATTAAAAAACGCCAAGCTCTTAAAATTCATAAGCCCGACCAGTACAACCTCTTCCATAAAGCTCCGGATCTGTTGTTTCGAACATTTCCGGTCCAGCCTCGGATAATACTAATTCCCAGGGTCCGAGGGGTTCGAAGGGTATCTTTACGGTTTCAATAAGGAAACAGCTCGCTATAGAGCCTTAATTACATGAGATTACTGCAATGTGCTGTGTGCCGGTGAGGAGTGGTGTTTTAGGGGTGGATTTCAGGTGCTTCATTTCTTGCCAGCTTTATGGCGCTGCTGGGTGATTACACATTGTTTATTAGGATCAGAAATAATTCAGTTTATCCCTTCAGGGCTGGGGTTGTTTATGAGGTTGATTGGTTGAATTATAATTTCGTGGAAAATATACTCACTCGTGCGATAATAATACAAGGTTATACAGATAATTTGTAAGTATATGTAAGTAGCCATTATTTATTTATTTATTAACGCCCTTTTTGGCTTTTACATTTATTTAGGTACCGTACGTTAGCCTAACAGTGTAACAAGTGTAAAAGGAAAGATCTATTTTTTTTTATTTTTGGTTTTACGCCCAGTCGGGCGTGGTTTTAAGAACAGAATATACCTAGTGAGCTATCGAATTTTATACACAAAGTTTTTAAAGCATTAAATAATGTTAAACTGATAAACTGAATAAGAAACAATATTAGTTAAACATGTGACAGTAACATAAAATAATATAACGCTACTGTAATTTGTAAGATTCATAAAAATGTTTATATAAATTACACTTTATTCTATAAATGGAGTCAGAAAACATATATACTAGGGTGTCCTAAAAAAATTAAAGTTGTTATTTTTGAACGCATACCCTCTAATTTTGTTTTAATAATGACAAAACACTTATAAAAAAAATTTCGTTTACTTTGGACAACTGCAACCCGTGCCGACTTGCATCGAAAGATGTCAGTATGTGTACATTAAGACGCCATCGAGCAAACGTGTTGATGAGCTTGTAGTAACTTGCTATTTTGTTAGTAAACGAAAATTACTCGTTCAGGCGAGATTTTGTTAGATTTACGCACTTCTAAAAAGAGTATATTTTTAATAGGAGTCGTAAAACACCAAATATCGGGTTCTAAACTGCCATCTAATGGACAAGTTCTTGAAGTTTTGTTCTACAATATCCGGAAAGTGAATTTAACTGTCAATATATACCAAATATAGCCATAGTTGGTTTTTTAAAGCTGTGTTTGAAGTAAAAATCAGTCAAGTGACTACAAGCCCTGACATAGCACTCTTCAAAAAGTTTCGAGATAACTGTAAAAATGTTGATCCCGATAAAATTCAGTACTACAGAGAAAATCTCACATTGCACCTAACCGCTTCCGAAATCAATGATTTGCTTGACTTTTACCGTACTGCACTGACAACAAAAATACTTTTAGATGACTATTGAGAGTTTTTAGAGCTCTGTGTGATAGTTTTAGGAGGAGATACAGCGAGAAAATTTAAGATTCGGCATCCAGGTGGTCGATGGATGGCAAAGGCGCTTTATTCCTTGAAAATATCATTAATTTGTGCGCAATTTAAAATTACCAGTAAGGATAAGGCGGCACTTTTAGACGTATAGTATCATCCTATGTCAAGCCATGGTTACAATGTATTATAGCAGTTAAAGCACCTTACCAGGACTCGTGCTTTTTGAAATCGATGAAGGCTTAAGAAAAAATTGATGAAAACATCTCAATGGCAGCTTTATTTCTGTTCAGTAAGCAGTTATGGTATTTGACCGATGAAGGATCTATTTTATCGCTGTTCGACGACGCTGTGGATCAAACAACTAAAATAAAAATGCTCGAAATATAAAAAAAAAAACATTATCAACCCATGACAAACGTTACATCCCATCTCGAAGATCTTGATGGTAAATTGTATGGTAAGTTTATTAAGTAGTTTAAATTATGTTTTATATTGAGGTTTTTGTTCATATCATAATTTAGTGACTTTTGTTTCAGAGAAAAATATTTACGACTTCATTTCAGTTAAGAGCAAGTATTTGTTTGATCGTCTGAACACAGATGTCAGTTTTCTTAACGAATTCCCTATGATGTGGTCAAATAATGCTTCGTATCAAGAAGTCAGAAAGAAGATGTCGCCGCTGAGGGTAGTGAATGATACAGCTGAAAGAACTGTTAAGTTAATGCAAGATTTTCATGGCTTAATCTCACGGTCAAAGAGGAACAAAAATAATTTTTGTTACGATGCGTTCAGGAACACCGGAAGATTTATCCTGAATGTAAAAAACTGAAAAAATTTAATCACTTAACCATTTTTAAATATAAAATACTATATAATTTAAAATTTGTGCTATTTTAAATTTTATTTATCCGACAAAAATGAAAGTTGAAAATCCTTCCATATTAACTCTGTACCATATGTTTGGCATCAAGTCGGCACGGGTTGCCGGTGTTTAATCAAAATAATATTTATTATATGAGTTATTGGGATCAAATGGAATAAAATAAGAGGGTATGCATATTTAAATTCATGAAAAAAAAATTCTTCCTTATGTCCTGGGACACCCTAATATATACGGTAAAAATTAATTACAACTACCGTTTTTATTACACTTTTTTAAAAAATACCTTTCATTTAATTTTATCTCAGACCTCACCGTTCGAGAGTTTGTACTAGCTGCGAGAAACAAATAATTCCTACATTATTTTGTACCGAGTTCAAAAACAAAATAAGCCACTTGTGCCTTGAACTATGGAAACAAAGCTTTAGCTGTGTTCTATCTATCAAAGGCATTTGATACGGTTTCCCATGGATTACTCCTCAAAAAATTATCTTCTCTTAGCATTAACAGTACAGCACTAGGCTGGTTCACATCCTATCTAAGTGATAGAACGTAACAAGTAGAGATAAATGATTATTTAAGCAATAGCAAACCAATCTCTTTTGGGATTCCGCAAGGTAGTGTGCTTGGACCAATATTGTTTTTAATCTACATTAACGATTTGTGTAATTTGGATATTCCAAGTACCATTGTTAGTTTTGCAGACGATACTGCTTTAATATTTGAGGGCAAAACCTGGAGAGATACTTTAAACAAATTTGACTCAGGATTAAGAGCAGTAAAGAGTTGGCTGAATAATGACATCTTAACTTTGAATAAAATAAAAACTAAATATGTGACATTTAGTATATCATCAAAAAGTCAGCCTTCTGACACTCATAATCTAATTATACATAATTGAGTGCAGAATTGTAATTGCCACCCCTTGGAAGGTGTAGGCTGTATCATGTATCTATGTATAAAGATTGATATTTTTTAATATGGAATGACCATATCGATATGTTAACAAAGAATATCAGGAGACTTATTGATTTACTTATAAAGAACTTCGACACATATTGGACAAAGAGAAATTTAAAACTGCCTATTTTGCCTTAGTCCAATCTCGACTTTCTTATAACATAGTATGCTGGGGATCATGTCTAAAGTCCAACATAGAACTACTAAATATTACTCAAAAAATGATCCTTAAAGTTATGTACAAAAAAAAATCTGTAATCCATCCAACCTACTTTATAAGGAATGTAACGTTATGTATATAAAACAGCTATATATCACCCAAATACTTTTTTTGATTTTTATCAATATCAAATTTGCAGAAAGAGCAGAACAAACGCGTGCAACTAGAATTGGCTCTACATTGAACTTTGTGGCGGTGCATACTAAAACTTATTTTGGTCAAAGAAACTATTTAAATCAAACGCCACTTATGTTTAATATTCTACCAAGTCATATTAAGTCTACCAATTCCTTAGTTAAATTTAAAAAGTTAGATAAGATTTTTGTATTGACTGACGATTGTCTTAATATTTTTTCATCATTGTTCTTTCTTAAATAATAAGATTTTATGTCCCATTTACTAAAAACGGAATGTCATCCTAGTTGTCTTTATTATCTATGTGTTGCTTCTTAGGAATAATGATTTATTAGTAGTTATGGTTCAAAAATTGTTATAATATACTGTCAAATTACCCAACTGGTAACTCATCGAATACATATTTTTTTCTTTTTTTTGAAACATTTTGTGTTTGTATGTAGTATTTATGTTTGTGATATATTTATTATTCTATATTTGCTTCAATCAAATGAAAATTGTTAACCTCGATACAGGCTTAGTCCTAGTGAGGTTGATTTTTATGAGAAAAAACATGATTTATGAATATTTAGATACAATAAATAAATCTCACTCATTGAACCTTGTATGGATTTAAGATTTTTGTTCTGTTTCCATTATGTACAACAATAGAAATTAGACAAAAGTATCGGTTAAAGTAATTCAATTAGCAAACATTGTATAATATAATAATGAATTGATATACATACCATGAAACTACAGAGTTAGAGTTGGCGTTACAGAGTTGAAATTTAAGAGCTGGTCCATGGCGATAACTGGCACAACTTCCGCCCCAGTTTCCCTTTTCCTAGTGTTTAGTGCAGGGGTAAACAAACTAAGCTTTATAAACTAATTACTAAAGAAACGAAATAAAAACAATCAACTCAAGTATGGTACTAA
Organism: Hesperophylax magnus; assembly: GCA_026573805.1. Taxonomy (NCBI): domain Eukaryota; kingdom Metazoa; phylum Arthropoda; class Insecta; order Trichoptera; family Limnephilidae; genus Hesperophylax; species Hesperophylax magnus. The sequence goes on along the minus strand of JAIUSX010000977.1, from coordinate 7,331,142 downwards.
CAGCTTAAATACTTTGTGAAGAAATATTCAGTCATCCATGTCCATACATAGTTGGGTATGTTTTCTACAACGCATACTGTTAATAAAATTTCTCAAAACCACCTGGTTTCATACTTTTTATATTAGCTCCACACAAAAGGCCTGATGAAAATTATTTCCCTCGTGGCCTATGTTTTCTTTGGGGATGATGTGTGGAGGGTCTTTTAAGGATATAAAGAAGAGGAGGTTTTGAGAAGGAAAGAAAGGTATGAGAGGAGGGTAGGAATCTGACGGTCAGTGTGTCCAGGATTGATGGTTTTGAAATGAAAATATGCTTAGTTCCTACTGAGATGTCATTTATCCAGTTTCTACCTCTTTCTAACCATCACCTTGACGGCCGGCATAGTCCAGTGGTAACGCATTGGACTGCCATTCCGAAGGTCGCGGGTTCGAACCCGGCGTGCGCAAATAAATTTTATTTGATTAATTTGTGTTATTTCACAATTAATTAATTAAAATAATATATAGTATATTTGCGGCACGTTCCAGAGTGGAAGATACTACCAGTATCGCCCTGGTGTAAGACCACCATTCAGAATTGAAACGTTGCTCCAAATGGCTTTAGCCGTGTTTAGTGACTAGATCTGAATAGCCAGGTACTTCCCCACCTTCCTCTTTCCCTTCCCCACTTACCTTCAGCCTCACAACATCCCCCAATTGGGGATGCCATAGTCTCACTGGCTCCAGACGGGAGCAGTTGGGACTCTTGTGAGGTATTCACTATAAAAAAAAAAAACCTTGCTAAAAAAGTAATTAAAATTTGGAACAGTGGCAAGAAAAAATACGAATTCGAATGCATTTGTTTTGAACAGAGAACAAGGTTTGGCACTTCCTTAGAAACTAGTTGTTGATGTTTTTCGTGTACATAATCTCATTGAAAAGTAAAAAGCAAAAAATGAATATTTTGGAAGTGCTTAATTTCGTTGTAAGTACTCATTTGTTTTGTTGTGGCGATAACTACCTCGAGGTATAGCGGTGGAACTCACTATATTATGATTGTGTTGTGTGCTCCATCGCAGAGATATAGTGGTAAGTGATTGGTCCTCCTATTTTCCTTCCTTCCATACCTTGTACATTCCTACACACTATTACCCAATCCTACAAACAACAATTCATTTCGTTTCGTTTAAACTATTTACAGTCCACTTTTTCATACATACGAAGCTGTAATTCGTAAGTAGTTTGAAATGCAACAACTTGGATACGTCAAAGATCCGACTCATGATGAAATCGTTCAGAGATGAAAATAGTTCCAGAGAGAAAAACTGTGCTAGGGTTCACTGTTTGAGAACTTTTGCGGATTCAAACATAAATGTCCGCATCAAAACATATTGTTAAATTTGATTAAGTTACCAAAGCAAGGTTAACGACCCCTGCCCTGAATGCATCCCGCCAGGTAATGGAATAAACCCGTAAGTTAACAACTTGCAATGGCGGAGTCATTAGTAGATACGAAGTGGTTCATTTGCAGGGCTTACCGTATCAAGCTTGCGCCTGCTTTATACGCTGTACGCCATTCGCCGTACTAGGGCGGGTGGCACTAGGGCGGGCGGCACCGAGGCGGGGGTGGGGCACAAAGGAGCTTGTTTAGTGTTTAGCCGCCCCTCTTAAAGTTTATGCTGCAGTTTGATTAAGCGCTGTTTATAGTGTTACGGTGATATTTAGTGGCTTTTTTAACATAAGAGTGGTCCGACTCTGGCACGTTTCTCTTGCTGACTTCTCTAGGGAAGCGTTATTTTAATTACTTTATATGAATACCGCGCAAGAGTTCCAACTGCTCCAACTGCCTGTAGCCAGTGAGACTATGTGAGAGTTATGTTGTGAGGCTGAAGGTAGAGGGGAGGGGAAGGAGATAGGGAAGGCTTAAGTCATTTCAATTCTAAATAGTGGTTTTATATCAGGTCGATACTGAGAGCATCTTCCACTCTGGAACGTGCCGCAAATATACTATATATTATTTTAAATGAGTAATTTGTGTAAAAATTGCATATTAATATAGTAATATTTACAAGCGCACTCTGGGATTTGAACCCACGAAATTAAAAAAAAAATATTACTTATTTTGTAAGTCTGTTCTTTTAAATAAAGAAAAACGCCCACTATAATTGTACACAGGTTCCTATTTTTATAATCTTGTAATAGCCCACTAATTAATTACCTTCTGTTTATGTTAAGCATCTTATGTTTATGTTATATTTATGTATACTATGTTATGTTTATGTATATGAAATAAATTGTACAAAATATCCCCCCCCCCCTAATTGTATTTCTCTACCCTTTAAAGCACAATTTGGATACTAAATTTTGCACACTTGATGTTGAAATTACTGATTAGTAAAAAAAGCTCTGTGAAAAGCCCGGGCAACGTCGGGGACTTCAGTAAACGAAGAAAAATGTCTCAAAGTTTTTTCTACAAATCTACGGTTTTATTTCGAGATTAATGAAATTTTGCACACTTGACTTAAAAAAACGGAGGAAGGCACTGTCTACGCGAAATTTCAAAAAACTATCACCTTCACATTTTCCCACCCCAATGGTGAAATTAGTGAAATTTGGCACACTTCTACACAACGCCATATTATAATTTGCACATTTATTTTTCAACATACATTTAATGACTTTTTGGGTAAACATTGGCATATGGCTTCTGTATGTTAATACGGCAATAAAATCCCATCAGAGCTGTACATTGAGACGTAAATATCCCGCGATACGATCGTCTGTTGAAGTCGTAAAATGTCTGACGGAAAGCATACGCGCAATACGAATAACTCATTCATTTTATTATATTATTAAAGTAAGAAAAACCTCATAAGCTGTAGTGCAAAGCCTGTTAAACAGAGACTCCCAAACTGTACAGCAAAATATCTCAAGGTCAAATCATGTTTTTTTTATGCGTTACCGCACAAGTTTAATCGCAACTGGGGAAGGCTGTGTTGTAGCTAAAGGAATTTTAGAGGGGAATGAGATGGGAAATAGAAAAGTTTGGACGTTAGGAGGTAGGTAGGTACTTGGCTATTCAGATATATAATAATAAATATTATTTGTAAAAGATTATTCAAAATATCAACTAACTACTTAATATAATGTGAGTTATTTCCGGGACACTCATTCAAAGCAACCTCCTAACTTCTATGGGATTTTACAAAAACGTATTTTTTTTAAATTTATTCTTATTTATTAAAAAAACTTTAAATATTTTGTTTAAATTTAAAAAAAAAAATTTTGAGGTTCCCATACAAGTTAGGAGGCTGATTTGATTCAATGCCACGGCCTTGTGATCTAGGAGGTTTTCGTTATTTGCCTCGTGTATTTTTTGTTCAAAGAAAATTAACATTTTTTTTTTAAAAGAAAGACAAATATTCCCGGGTTACGAATAACCTGACAATATTTGAAAATCTCCTACTACCACCGCAGTAAGCTGAAAATGTTGCTTGTGTTGTGATGGAGGACTTAGCCAGCCGAGGAATTGAACACACTACGCTTGAGTGGGACCCAAGCGCGATGTCAACTCGGCCACCGACCGGTTATGAATGAATTGAATGATATGTTTTGAATGTTATTTCAACCGCCATGCTAGGGATGTAGGGATGTATGCCCCTGGGTTATGGCGGGTGAAGTTTACATATCATTTTCACAATATATATATATATAATAGTTAGTAAATTATACAATTCCGATTTAGTTCATATTTTAAGTGACAAATAATCATTTGATAATTAATTAAACATTGATAAGTATTATTTATTATTATAAGTCAATTGAGGAATGTGAGAGATGTGTGGAGGGAGATTAGGGGGTCAAAGTGTAGAAGGCATGGGTGTTATAATTGAATTGTATTGCAGATGTTAGGATCCATAGAGTTACTTGTATTTTGAAGTGGGGTTCCTTTTTTTAGGATATTAGGGAGAAGGTTGAAAGTTTTGGGAGCTAGGTAGGTGAATTGTCTTTGTGCTGATGTAATACGAGGTTTTGGTACATTGTAGTGTCGTTTGGTTATATTTCTGGTGGTTTGATTATGTTGTAAGAGTGTTTTTTTAGTGTATTTGTACAATAAATGTGTTGACGTACATTTAAGACGTTATACTCGATAAAAAGTCGAATTGAGGAATATAATTTTATTTCATAAAACCCCAACACCACCAATTGGGGTTTTCGATAAGAGGTGGCCGGTAGTTCTAAAAGTGGAAAATAACGACTTAGAATTATGTCAACACGCAGCCGTACAACGCAATGAGCGGCCCCCCATCTAGCAAAACGTCGAAAGGTGTACGGTTAAAATTTTAGATCGGCTCAACGCGTTGTGCGGGCTTCGTATGAACAGAGCCAATCAGTCACTTTATCAAAATCAAGAGCTGATTGCTGCAGTCACAAGTCCTATTGTTCGTATTGTCGTTTGGTGGGATTTTTTTAACACTGAGACCTGTAAATTACAGAAGAACGTATCATGAGTGCATCTGATCAATTTTCGGAAAAAAAGTCATAATTTATATATTGAAGAGCTGACACAAGATCAGGAATATATATATTATAAATAAAGTCTTAGAAATTTGTGTTCACGCAGATGGAGTTGAAGTTACTGGATTTTTTTAAAACTAAGTCCTCAATTTAGACATGTTTTTACTGTGAAATAAAAACTTATTTATTACTTCAAAATTTTCACTTACAATATGATATTTTTACAAAACATTTCCTAAGGATGCGGGAGGTTTGGAAGCCCGCTCTAAACTTGCCTTTACTATATTAGTAATATTTTCATGACAAATTATTATATGCAATAATCATTATCCCGAAACACTCATGCAAATTGAAAAAATCTCCCGAGAGATCTACGGAAATTGAACCCGCAGCCTTCTAATTGCCATTCAACTGCTCTAACTTATTGTTAAAAATCGGGGTTGATCCTTTTTGAATAAAAACTGGTTTTCTTGACACAACTTTACATTTATTTCAAACTATTGAAACAGGTATAATATTTATAAAGAACTGTGCGAATAACACTGCTACGATCGCTCTGACTTATGAGCTTGTTTATTATCGAGCTATTGTTGAGAAAGGGACGAAAAAACACATAATGCGAGCCTTTTTAAAGACTTCAAAAAACCACTACATGTAAATAACCACTTGTCATCGTGATGTCTAGCAGTAAAAATGAAACCTGCTATACCGACCAAATTGACAATATTTTCTAAGCAAGGACTCACACCATTTTGGTTAAACATAGTAACTTCACATTTCTAGACTACAGATGTCGGTAGCCTGCAAAATTGAACATATTGCCAGGGGGCGGGATTCAAAAATTGCACTAAATTTTTGAATGATAATCTATTTAAAAATAAACTATAAAACAAACAGAATAAACTAAAAATCCTTAATCTAAATATACCACAAAAATACTAACAAAATAATTCAAAATAGCAGAAATTAACAAAATAAAACCCCCTTTTTTTATGCCCTACTGTTAAACTTATAAATTTAACTGTATAAATGCTGTTGAATTACTCTATTAATAAACTAAAAATAACTAGAAAATTATTAATCCTATTAAATAACCAAAAAAAATTCAAAAATGACTAAATTACACACGTCTGCATACTAATTTTTACATATTTAAATAGTTCAATAACACAAATAATATAGTTTACACTGAACACAACACAATTATTGTTCCTTTTTTTTTTCTTCTTTCTTCTCAGGTCTTCTGCTTGATCCATCCAAGGTGGAGTCGAGAAGATAAGCATCATAGTGTAATGTACATAATCAATCCTTGGTAAGGTCCGGGACGTCAATTACAGGTTTAGTGTCTGAATCCAGGGGCATCAGACATATCTTTGTGATGGGCCTCACAAAGACTCCTTGAGGTGTTTTTAGGGTAACAACTCGTACTACTCCATCCGCTCCAGGGTGTGTATGCAGAATTCGGGCCATTTTCCATAAAGGTGGAGGTAAATGATCTTCCTTTAAAATCACCAGATCGTCTTTTTGCAGTGCCCGTTGAGTGCTGGTCTGCCATTTAGTCCTCTTTTGTAGTTCCATCAGGTAATCTTGCTTCCATCTAGACCAAAAAGATTGAATTAGCGAACTGATCCTCTGATATTGAGTTAGTCTGTTGTCCGGTATCGCCCGGACGTCTCTCTCAGGAATGATACAGGATTCAGTGCCTATAAGGAAATGGTTTGGGGTAAGAGGTTGGTAATCATGGATGTCGTCGGATAAGGAAGTTAATGGACGGGAGTTCAAACAGGCCTCAATCTGACAAATTAAGGTATACAAGAGTTCAAATGTTAATGAAGAATTGTTAATGATTCTATACAAATGGAACTTTGCTGATTTTACTGCTGCTTCCCACAAACCTCCCTGATTAGGGGCTCGAGGGGTTATGAACTTCCACTCAATACCTCTGTTCACTAAATAATTTTGAATATTGTCGTTGTTTTCCCTCAAGCTGGTGTACAGCTCTTTGAGCCTGCTGCTAGCTCCTTTAAAATTACTAGCATTGTCGGAAAAGATCTTTTCAGGTTGTCCCCTACGGGATATAAACCTTTTTAAACTGTTCAAAAAAGCATTGCTAGATAAATCCGAAACTAATTCCAAGTGAACAGCCTTGGTTGAGAAGCAAATAAAGATACATAAATACGATTTTACGAGGGAAGCCTTCCTCAGCGTCCCACTTTTAATTAGAATTGGTCCGGCGTAATCTATTCCGGTGATAGCGAAAGGACGACTCGGCGTAATTCTTTCGGGTGGCAAATTTCCCATGATTTGATGACCGGTTCGGGGACGACATCTAAAACATACAATACATTTATGTAATATCTTTTTAATAGTATTTTTACCAAAGATGGGCCAAAATTTTAATCGTATTTCAGCTAACAAAGCTTGAGGTCCTGCGTGTAGGTTTACATAATGGTAGTGACGTATTATCAATTCAGTTAGCTTATGTTTAGCCGGCAAGATAATTGGGTGTTTTTGTTGGTAAGATAAATGTGTAGCCAAATTCAACCTACCGCCTACATATATTAGACCATCATGTAAGAAGGGATTAAGAGATTTTAAATTACTTTTCTTGTTGACGATGCCATGGTTTTTTAATTCTTTCAATTCCTTTTGAAAGGCGTGTATTTGAGCTGATCTCAATAGACATTTCAAGCCTGATTCCAATTCAGTCACACTTAAATTGTCTGAAATTTTACCCTTAACACTTCTGCAGTTATTGACAAATCGCAATACATACGCAGTAACTCTTTTCAATTTAATAAATGATGAGAATTTTTCAAATATCTCCCATTCTTGAATATCTGTGGATAATAGAATATTTTTGCCTTTGAGTTCCGGAGGGTTTGAACACGAAATATTTGATATAGGCCAAGCGTTGACTCCCTCGGTCAACCAACTTGGTCCATTCCACCATATTGCAGAATTTATCAATTTATCTGTAGTGGTTCCTCTTGAAAGTATATCCGCTGCATTGTCGGCTGATGATACATGTCTCCATAGATCTGGATCACTAAGTTCTTGTATTTCAGCTACTCGGTTTGCAACGAAAGTAGCCCATCTCGTAGGTTGACCTTTCAGCCAGCACAACGTTATCATGGAGTCACACCAATAATGTGTGTCGATCTCCACTATATTTAGCGCTTGTTTTACATTTTTAATTAATTTCGCCAGTAGCACAGCACTACAAAGCTCCAGCTTGGGCAGGGAAATACACTTCAATGGCGCCACTCTTGATTTGGACGTTATTAAATGTGAATGCCGCTTACCGACATGGTCCACTGACACCATGTAAACGCAGGCTCCGTAAGCTTTCTCAGATGAGTCGCAAAAACCGTGTAGTTGTAGATATGTAGATTGCCTGCAAATAATTTTTCTTGGTATTTTCAACACATTTAGTTGAATTAATTCTTGAAGGTAGGACCTCCAGGGTGCTAATATTTCATTAGGCAATGGATCATCCCACGCTGCTTTAGACTGCCATAACTTCTGCATTATCAATTTGGCTACAACTATAATCGGTCCTAGAAGACCTAATGGATCGAAGGTTGATGCGATGCAAGATAATATCTGTCTTTTATTCTCGGTTCGACTTGATGGTTTCATTATTACATAAGAAAAATAATCAGATTCATTATTCCATATTAATCCTAATATTTTCTCAGTCTTTGGATTGTCAGTAATAATTTTTTCAGAATTGCCTGATTCGGCAATCTTAGCTTGGCCCGACTCGGCTGACAACTCCAAGACATTGGACCTCCATTTCCTCAAGGTCATCCCCGCAGACAAAAAGATGTTGATTAATTGCTCTTTTAACTCTCTACAGGATTCCATGTCATCTCCTCCGGTTAACAAGTCATCCATATAGAAGTCATTTTCTATGACCTGACTAGCTCTAGGAAAATTTATATTGTTATCCATACCAATTTGCCGTAGACTTCTAGTGGCTAAGAAAGAGGAAGGCCCCAGACCATATGTGACTGTCTTCAGACGGTAATGCTTGAGCACCTCCTGCGGCGACTCGCGCCACACTATCTTCTGCAGGTCACGGTCCGCTTCACACACGTTAATCTGGCGGTACATCTTCTCGATGTCAGCCGTCAGTACTACTTGATGTTTCCTGAAATGCAATAGTTGGGTGTATAAGTCCTTTTGTATAACAGGTCCTGTCATCAAGGCGTCATTGAGAGAAATTCCATTTGAAGTTTTGGCGGAGCCGTCAAAAACGACCCTCACTTTAGTAGTAGTGCTTGATTCTTTTATTACAGCGTGATGAGGTAAAAAATAGGATTCACGATCCCCCTTTGACTGGTCACACACCTCCATATGACCTAATTCCTCATATTCACGCATGAATTGTATATATTGTGTCTTCAATTCGGGATTTGACACAAATTTTCCTTCTAAATTTTTAAATCTTTTTTCAGCAGTGAGCAATGAACTTCCCAGCTGATCAATGCATGCTCGACGCGGTAAACTTACTACGTATCTACCGTCGTCTTGTCTAGTATGAGTACTAGCAAAACTGGCTTCACAAGCCTTTTCTTCATGATTTAGAATCTTAGTGGGATTAATCTCCTCCAATTTCCAAAATTTTTCTATTTGGTGACTTATTTTATTTATAGATAAATTACAACAATCTGATACAGGCCTTTGCTTTGGGTACATGTGGATTGGTCCTGATATGATCCATCCCAGTTGCGTACGTTGAAGTGTTGGTCCCGATTCGAGTTTCAATCTATCGTTGGTTAGGATTTCCCAAAAGCTCTCCGCGCCCAACAGGATGTCGATGGGTGCAGCTATATTGAAGTTCGGGTCAGCTAGCTCCAATCCTCGTGGTAACTTGAAGTCTTTTTTCGCCATTGTCACTTGTGGTAAATTTGTTGTAATCTCCTGTAAAATCAGACATGATATTTCAATTTTATAATCAGTATGAAGCGAATTCATCTCCACTGAAATTCTCTTTTTTATGTGAGTGATGTTATTATGGATCCCAGAAACGGGTTTGTTTATCAATTCACATGGTAAATTTAATTTATTAGCAAATTCTGCTCTCATAAAATTTGACTGGGCCCCTGAATCAATCAGAATGCGGGCTTTAAAAATTTTATTGTTACTACCCACAACTCCTATGTTGGCAATTGACAATAATATTATTTTTTTCTGCTTTATCCGATGCAGAAAAATTCGATACTGAAACCTCGTTATCAGCATCCATATTGGAGGCCTCCCGCAGAGGTGCCTCATTGTGTAGTAAGGTGTTGTGATTATCTTTGCCACAACGCCTGCAAGAAAAGGTTGCCTTGCAACTCTGTGCCTGGTGACCCACCTTTAAACATTTAAAACAAGCTTGGATTGATTTCGTAGCATCAATCCTCTCATGTAATTTTAATTTCAGAAATTTTTTACAATAATAAATATGGTGACCTTTCTCGTTACAATAAATGCAGTTGTTAGCCTTTACCGCTAAAAATACTGATGAATCTTTTTTGCAATTATTGTTGCCTAGTTGTGTTTTATGTAAGCTAGAAAATTTTTTCTCAGAAGCGTTCATCAGTTCCAATACTTGGGCTCTAGCAGATAAACATTTTAAGAATTCCTTTAACGTCGGTAATTCGTCTTGTAATATATATTGTTCCCAATTTTTTCGGGTAGCTGTGTCTAATTTATTTGATATTATATAAATAACCAATGGATCCCATTGATCTACCTTGACCCCGATATTTTGTAATGCCTTTAAACTAACGTTTGTTTCATCAATTAGATACTTCAATGCTACAGGCTCTTCTTGTTTCATGTCTTTTAATGAAAATAGAGCTTGGATGTGTTTATGAACGGTAGTTCTTAAATTTGCATAACGTTCATTTAATAATTCCCAAGCGGAAATGTAATTTAATTCAGAAATTTCTAGATTAGCAATTATCTTTAATGCGTTTCCCTTTAAAGTTGATTGCAAATAAAAGAATTTTTGTACGTTGCTTAAATTACTATTGCTATGGACTAAAGTCTTGAAGGTTTCGACGAAATTAACCCAATTTTTCTGATCGCCATGAAATTCCCGTAATTGGAGGTTGGGTAGTTTAATTTCCACTTTACTTTGATCGACGGATTCGATCGCGCCTTTGGCCGTTGCCAAAACTGAGAAATATTGGTTTTCGAAAGCTTCTCGTTGACTATAATTTTCAATTTCGTCTGAATCCGGTAACATTTCAATTTTCTGTTGAACTGCTTCGAATTCATCTAACAATGATTTCACCCGCTCATATCTTAATTTAATTTCATTTACCGACAATGCATTTAAGGAATCCGCGAATCGGGTTAGTTTTCCTTTGATTACGCCGCGTTTGTTTATTAATGACTTCATATTTTCCATTTTTAATTATATTTTGTTAATATCGGTTGACAATTATTTTATTTTAGCAAACACCCGTTTGAAAGAATACCACGACAATCTTGACAATACTATTTGAGAACACTATTCAATAATATTATATTCTTATTTTCAAGTGGGTAGTGATTTTATTTATAATATTGACTCTATTTAAGATTAATCTCGTTTAAATTACATGAGACCTGAATAAACATAAAATGGATGATAGGAAGGAAAGCACTGAATACTTATCTCAGATTTGCGATGTGGTCCACTTTCCTTAATGATTTCCAGTTTCAATCAATTTTGTATCCTTTTGGCTGCTGGTTCTTTGTTTTTTTTTTACATACAATCTCCTGATCGTAATCCGGTTGAAGGATCAAATGTTAAAAATCGGGGTTGATCCTTTTTGAATAAAAACTGGTTTTCTTGACACAACTTTACATTTATTTCAAACTATTGAAACAGGTATAATATTTATAAAGAACTGTGCGAATAACACTGCTACGATCGCTCTGACTTATGAGCTTGTTTATTATCGAGCTATTGTTGAGAAAGGGACGAAAAAACACATAATGCGAGCCTTTTTAAAGACTTCAAAAAACCACTACATGTAAATAACCACTTGTCATCGTGATGTCTAGCAGTAAAAATGAAACCTGCTATACCGACCAAATTGACAATATTTTCTAAGCAAGGACTCACACCATTTTGGTTAAACATAGTAACTTCACATTTCTAGACTACAGATGTCGGTAGCCTGCAAAATTGAACACTTATTATCTGAGGTATTTTGTCGGACGTACTAAAAATAAATAGGATTATCTGGTATGTATGATATGATTTGAGTTTTTTACGGTCAAAAGTATTATAGTGATTTATTGTTGGGGTATTATGCCGTGTTGCGCTAACTCCTTCTATAGACAATATAATGCTGTCCGAAAAGTTGGCTAAAGAAGTTAGCACAACACCACATAATACCCAAAAATAAATACCTGTCATCTGGGATGTATGTTTAAATAAAGCACTTTGTGAAAAAGCTGAACAGCAAATAATATTTTACCTGATATGTCGTTGCTGCAGAAGAGATATGGTTTCCATCAATTTACTTATTGTTTATTTCGTAAAATAAATGTTTTTGATTTTTTTCAATCAGAAGAGAAGATCATAATAGTATAGTAACAATAATAAGTATTTTGTTACATATTATGGTCAAATATCATAAAATTATACTTTGGCAAATGATGAGTTGTTCTTCAAAATATCTTTTAATTTTTAATTATCCAAGTTTCAATCGACAGAGATAAAGATCATTTTGTAGAAACTCGACCATTTACCTAAATCACAACCTTCGTTGTCGAGCGGTTGAGATCCTCAATTACGAATTTAGGGGTCATAGGTATGAATACAAACAATTAGTGTTTGTATTTGCAACACCTTCCAGTGACTGATACTCTCAATAACGCCCTGGTGAAAGGCTATCATTTGGAATCGAAACGTTGCTTTTAATAGCTTTATATATATATATGTTGACCAGTTCTGAATAGCCAGGTACTTTCCAACTTCAGCCTCACAAATTACCCACTGATTCTAGATAGTTAAGAGATGTTGGGACTCTTGTACGGTTTTCACAAAAAAAAAATCCAATCTCATTCTAACATCAACCTTGTCTCCCTTGAGGGGCATAGGATATGGTTTTATTCATACAGATAGGGGAAGGATTTATCCAATATCCCCACCCCCTCATCAAGTTGCTTTATAACGTCTATAAAACAACAACTTAAGAAACACCAAATTCTATTATTATCTCAAAAGGCACGTAAATCTCATAATAAAGACATCGTCCTGCAAAGCCTACCGGAAGTCCATACTATCTGCTTCCGGTTCCGGTGTCGTTTTCTGTATGATACCGCTTCCGTTTTAGTTACATCCAGAACGATTCACGATTCACGCTACCTACACTCCTCTATATCTCTCGCTATAATATCCCTCCGCTCTGCTGGCCATTCCCTTACACGATCCAACCCTCAGCCCTACAGTTCGGTAGTCTAGCCATTTCCGCTGCACTGGTTCAAAGTGGCTAAGATAGTCTTTAAGCTTGCAGAACTACTACAGGGATGCCAAGTTAACGAAATCAAAATAATCTCAAAAATATGGTTTTAATAAAATTATGGTGATATAAAACAGTTTCATGGGTACCTACCGCAACCAGATTTGACCCAAATACAGTAGTTGCTCACACAGAGGTACAGCTTGCATACATCATGTTTCAACTACTTATTTTTTGGAGAGCTGGTAACGTAGATTCAACGTCGTAACGCGAAACGCGAACTGAGCCAAGAATTACGGGAAAGGAACGAAGCAATTGCAAGCGGCGTTTCGCGCCCTTGGCGGTTGCTTTGTTCCTTTCCCATAAGTTGAGTCGTTAGTTCAGCTCGCCTATGTATACGTAGCATAAGAAGACACCGATAGTTTTAGATACACGCATAGTTTTTCGAAATCAGATGAAGAAAGTAATTTTCTCTTATTTCGAATGTCAAATGTGTAATTCTGTTTCCTCTTGTTTGAATGGTCAAGTGTGCAAAATTTCATCAATATATATATATATATATATCAAGATTATGCTTTAATGGGTTTGAAAGGGGATGGGTTTTTTTCGAAATATCAGGTGACCTTTGCTCGTTTTGAACGCAAAGTGAGCAAAATTTCACCAATCTCGGAATAAAACAGTACATTTGTATAAAAAACAAAACAACATCGTGGCAAAAACAAAACCACTGTGAATACATAGATAAACCTTTTCATATGTATCATTATAGATTGGTAGATTTATTATTCAATTATTATACAATCAAGCAAAATATGCTTACACCAAGCACAAGAACCAGTTCCTTCATTGGTGAGATTGCGAACATAAATATATTTTGTAACCATATGTACTTATATAACATCCTATACCCACTTATATATATTAAATAAAAAATAAATAAAAATTATCTTTGTTATAAGTGTCGACAACAATTAGATGGAACTGAATATTTCGATACCTCATAAAGCTTGGGATTCAAAAGTGCCTGAAAATCAATTGTGAATTTGCTCTATCCAAGTGCAGTAGCTATTACATTATAATATTACGCACTATTTACAGGTGACCGGATAAATCATCACAATGATAATTCATCACATCTTTAAAAATTTATATAAAGTCATGGAAAGTTATGAAACAAAAACTTTATTAACTGGGTTAAGTAGGTTAGGTTAGGTTAGGTTAAAAAATAAATCATCGTTTCTAATGACTTTATATCACTTTTTAAAAGTGTGTTGAGTTATCATGGAACCCTATTTACATTATATACGTGTTTTATCGTGGACATTTTCCATAGAAAGGAGTTTTTGCAATTATTACCAGTGCCTATGTACCCAATAATCCAAATTCCGATTTGAATCTTCCTCCCCAAGTAAGTCAGCCATGAATGTCCGTGGCAGTTTTGTGGTTTTTCGATAGACATTATCTGAATTTACCGTCCCGTGGTCAGATAAAGTTAATGACAGACCAGTTCATCCCGTAGTTCAGAGCACAGTCGGTTGTAGGGGGTGGTAGAACTACCTATTTAGTAGGTTCGTGGAGCCTCCCCCTGAAGATCACCCTGTATGCTGTATGTTGGTTGGGGATATCAGATTAGAAAGGAATTACAAAGGGTAGATAATGGAGTTAATTATTTAGTTTTACGATATTTTAGTTCTTTGATTAAATAAGCACCATCATAAAATAATCTATTTGTCTACACATATAAAAATAAAAATTTGTGCGTAGTGGTTAGTTTTTTATACAAATCTACAGTTTTATTCTGAGATTGGTGAATTTTGCATCCTCGATCTTCAAAACAAGAGGAAGATCACAATAAGAAAGATCAAAAAGTCCTCCATTATCTTTGCCCATCAGCAGAATTTTGAGCCTTCTAACGAAGTGTTACACCCTCAAAGCCTTACTAATAAAAATCACATTGTACAAAGACTGTACAATTTCTATTTCGACTTATTACCAATAAAAAATATTTGTAACTACGCCGCGAAAAAATGGACAACATTTTATATTGGAAAACTTATGCGCAAGCGTTACTTTTACGCATGCGCCGTGTACGTCAGTTTTACCGCAAAATGTAATTTTTGGTTTGTTATTTGTGACGTTTGATTCAAATCATGTTTTTGTTCATAATTTCTATTCAGATGACCAATTCACTATTATATTTACTGGTGTTATTTTTTGTCAGTTTTGGGTAAACTTCGGTTTATGAGCGAAATTCCTAAAAAATAAAACTAGTTATTTTTATACTAACTTTGGGCCGGGGAATCCGAATCTGGAAGAATTAGGTTGCGGCAAGCAATATTAACTGAATTACACGACTTTAAAATTTCGACGCACAAACAATTTAACTGGCCATTTTGAACGCTTTCTGACAATAAAACTAGTTATCTTTATACTAACTTTGGGTCGGGGAATCCGAATCCGAAAGAATTAGGTTGGGGCAAGCAATATAAACTGAAATACACGACTTAAAAATTTTCGATGCAGAACAAAATACAATACCCCATTTTCGACAAGTTGTTGACAATAAAATCCATATATGCATTTTATATTTTAATTTTGCTAACATTAATTCATTTACGTAAAGTATTCAGATACATTTTATTCACTTTTGTATCACAAACCATGTTACACAAACCTAGCGTAGCCGCTAAACTACTTGAAAACTGGGATGTTTTCTTGCCTTGACGCGAGTAGGCGCTACGAAGGGGGCACTTTCTTTTCTATCACAAACCATGTTACACAAACCTAGCGTAGCCGCTAAACTACTTGAAAACTGGGATGTTTTCTTGCCTTGACGCGAGTAGGCGCTACGAAGGGGGCACTTTCTTTTCTATCACAAACCATGTTACACAAACCTAGCGTAGCCGCTAAACTACTTGAAAACTGGGATGTTTTCTTGCCTTGACGCGAGTAGGCGCTACGAAGGGGGCACTTTCTTTTCTATCACAAACCAAAATAAATAAATATTTTTGAGAGTTGGTAACACTGTATGTAATATCTTTGGTTATTTTTCTATGGATTTTATTGTCAACAACTTGTCGAAAATGGGGTATTGTGTTTTGTTCTGCATCGAAAATTTTTAAGTCGTGTAATTCAGTTAATATTGCTTGCCGCAACCTAATTCTTCCAGATTCGGATTCCCCGGCCCAAAGTTAGTATAAAAATAACTAGTTTTATTTTTTAGGAATTTCGCCCATAAACCGAATTTTTTCCTCAGTTTTGATCCATTAATAATGTCAAATTGTGAATATAGTTTCATGTTATTTCGGACATTTTTTTTTAAATTAACTTTACAGTAATATTTTTTAATAGCATAAATGCCTTATGCGTGTGTAATTAAATAAAATAAAAATTAAATCAACATTTATATTGTGCCAAAATGGATCCAAAATATTTCAAAATTGATCAAAAAAGTGAAGTGACAATTTTCTTGCACATTCCTTAAATAAAAGGACAGCGTTTTTTCTGTGAATTTTTTCGGCGATTTTAATTTAAAAAACGTTTATGGTAAGGTTTTTTTTCAACTTTTTTCAAAATTGAAATCGAAATATTACAATTATTTAATTTTAAATTTCAAATACAAAAATGTAAAAGGTAATTTTATCTACTTTATAAAATGGTAGTTGTTTTTACGACATCTTCAAAATTAAGAAATATATAAATTTAAAAATTTCCTAAATCCGATGGTAAATTTGTATTATTTTAATTTTTTACAACAGGTAAACAGCAACTCCTTGGTTGAAGAAGCTACTCTTATGTATATATCTTGTTTATCTTTCCATTAACTATGGATGTCGGTTTCTCTTTTACGTTTCAATTAGTAAGGTTTTCACATACACGGTCGTTTATCAATTGAATAACATTTTAACAACGTTTTTTAGTAAGTACGAATTAAGAAAATTAACATTAATAAAAATAAATTCGAATTAATGTTAATGTTCGAAGTAAGGGAAAAATATATCTGTCTACATCTGATTTAGAAAAGGTGCGTAAAGTCCCGGCAACGTCGTGAACTTCAGGTACGAGTAGTTTAATATAAATATTTATATCTCCGTTTGTCTGCCAACGTCATTGAAATATAACTCTAAGGGCGTTTTACTAACTAAAAACTACAGTTAAATTACCTAAGAATTATTAAAATTTGTCAAATTAATCCTCAGATTAAATTGAAATTGAAAGTCTGTGATAAAAAATACCTCACAATAACGAAAGACATTTGAGATTCTTCAGTAAAGAACATTAACAAGATTTCATACTAAAATAGATATATGTTACTGCAGAAGTTATACATGTTATTGCATAGTATGCTAGTCGAAAAATATGCAAAAACATATAAAAATAATGAAAAAAAAAAATTATGATAATATATTTCTCAACCATATTTTTTTATTATTTTTTTTAATTCTCACTAACATCCTCCCAACAAATCTATAAAACATCAAATTTCGACAAAATTATAACATGCTCTACGATTATAAACATACACATATTATGAATATCAAAAAAGAATAAAAACCGTTTTGGCAAAGCAAATTACGTCAGCTAAAGACAACGAGCAAATGAAAAATCCATTATTCACATTTTGATACTTGATAAGTGAAGTAGGAGCATTATTAAAACAGTAATAATTAATGAAGCAATCTCGGATCATTAAATTTATAATGAAGCATGTCAGAGAAGAACAACAATGGAAACCGATCAAAGTTACCAAGTACTGGGCACCTACCTAGTATCTACCAATTTTCTTTTTAAATGCTTCTTCAAACGGGCAACTTTACTGCTATAAAAATGGCAACATAATCTGAAATGATTAATTACAACGCAGAGGACTGACGCCCATCGACATTTTTATTGAAAAATAAAACAGAATCTGCTTTGAGAGTTTTCCCTGCATTAATCATTCAGAGAGGGGGCACATCAATCATTTTCCTGGAAAATGCTAAATCTATATCTTATTTACAATTTTTATATTCTACTTTGATTAAACTGTATCAGCCATGAATACAAATTGCAAATTTCTGAGTCTGAGAGAATGAAGACTCCAAATTTATTCTGAAAAAAAAACCTCTCGGTGTTTATCGTTTGTCTACAAAGTTACTTGAGCCTTAAATGTATTATTTATGTTATCTAAAGCGAAACATTAATGCGAACAATAAATCTCTTACCTCAAAATGTGATAAGTTTGTGCTTTCTTAACTCTAGGGTACTGGCTTTATTTTTGTTAGATTTAAAATAAGGAAATTTTGTTTATTTACTTTGTTCTTCTTAGGAAATAGTTACAAATTAATTTCATAATTTTCCTTAAAAAACATAATATTGTTGTCTGGAAAACCTTATTTTAATATCATAATGTATATTGTTTACCGAAAAAATTAAAACGAAATTAACAATTAGTATTTTTTGGTTATGTTGTTAGTTGCCTGGAGAGAGTATTTATTTATTATATCACAAAAATATTAAAACTATTTAACTTCTTTTTCGCTTCATTTTTTTTTTTAAAAGACTGCTACGTTAAGACATGGTGGTCCGATGATGAGGGCGAACACCCCATCCACAGGCACTATGAATATCGCGGTAGGATGATGCGGGTGAACACCGCATCCACAGACACTACGAATATTGTGGTAGGATTATGAGAGCGACCACCATGAACATGGTGTTAGGATGTTGAGGGCGAACACCGTATCCACAGGCTCTATGAACATTGTGGTAGGATTATGATGGCGAACACCGCATCCACAGGCGCTGTGAATATGGCAGTAGGATGATGCGGGCGAACACCGCATCCACAGGCACTATGAATATTGTGGTAGGATGATGAGAGCGACCACCGTGAACATAGTGGTAGGATGATGAGGGCGAACACCGCATCCACAGGCACTATGAACATTATGGTAGGATTATGATGGCGAACACCGCATCCACAGGCGCTATGAATATCGCGGTAGGATGATGCGGGCGAACACCGCATCCACAGGCACTATGAATATTGTGGTAGGATGATGAGAGCGACCACCATGAACATAGTGGTAGGATGATGAGGGCGAACACTGCATCCACAGGCATTATGAACATTGTGGTAGGATGATAAGGGCGAATACCGCATCCAGAGGCGCAAACTACAAAAATACAGCAGTATAAATAAAATAATGAAATCACCGCATAAAAAATAATCAAAGAACACATTAGTCACGTTTCTTCCATTATTTCACATCGCTCTTCTCGGACACACTGGCCTCTGAAGGAAGGGTGCTATTTCAAATGCCAATTTCAGGAAAAATTTATAAAGGTTAACTTCAAACAAACTTTTTCATTTCCACCTATCTTAAATCTATTCGTATTCTTTCTCCATTTAATAATACATATTTAGATATTTAATACACATTGCAGAAACCCTTCGTAAATCTATGTTTTAAGGTATTATTTTTATTTTTCAAATTTATTTTTAAATTACTTTTTATTAACATAGGTATTTATTCATACCATGCGGAAAATGCTAAATCAATATTTATTTACATTAGGAACCTGGATTGGTTGGAAGAAATTTCCACAACTTGGCAATAAGCCCACCTTCGTATGAAATGGATTGCATATAAAGTTACATGTTACATGTTTATAAATAAATAAATTCTATGAATAAATTACATGTTTATAAATAAATAAATTCTATCCTTAAAAAAAACATTTCAAAAGACTGTGGATTTAAATAATATACGCTTTTTACAAAAGTACCATATCGCATTTAGAGTATTGTGGTGGCAAGTTCAACATTTTTCATTACCCTCCCCCTTCCACTCCTTTCAGCCTTACAGAATACCCCTATTGGTGGTGCCGTAGTCCAACTGGCTTCGGAGAGTTGTACTCCCCGTGCTGGGTTCACATAAAAAAATATATGAAAACGAAAAGCCAAGGATAATATTACATAATTCTAGAAGCCGGTATATTTTAAAAAGATTAAAAATGATTATGTACTAAGCTAATATTCGTAAATAATAAATAATCATGTTTGATTTAAATTTAAATTAATATAATTTCAGCTGTGGTTTGGTAAAACCCTTCAAGCCATAAAATGAAAACTTTCCAGAAGACGATATGAATGAATATTTACAAATTCGTAAAACTAATTAAAAATCTTTAAGTTTATATGAAAGTGGTTATTTATTTTTCAATTTTTTTATCTCGAAATAATCTCAAAAAGAATTAACACATAAATTTGGTTTTTAATTTTCAAAATACCTTAATAAGGAAAAATTAACATACGCAAAAAAAGTGGCTTGAAGGGAAAATTTTTCCAAAATTAAGTCGATATGTGTATATGGATTCCATTCACAGTTTACTAAACTAAAATAAATAGAAATATAATACTTGAACAATAATTTAAGTGTGGTGCAATGATTTTATTATATATTATCTGACATGTATCTTTATTTACTTTGTTTCTGAATCTGCCAAGAAAAGATTTTTTTTTAAATTTGTATAGTCTCCATCTTCAGGTTTGCAAGTTCAGCTTTGAGTCTATAATGGCATATAGATATTAAATTTCCTCCACTTTTTTATGATTTCTTCATCAATATCCAAGTCATTATTTATCTTTTTGTTTGCTTTCTCATACTTTTATTCCGCATTATAAATCAGTGCATCGTCTGCAAACAGTTTTATCTTTCAATGTCTTAGTATATTTACTATATCATTTATGTAGAGTATTAACAATATCGGGCCCAGTACAGATCCTTGCGGTACTCCCAGCGTATTTTCAATCGGATCTGATATATTGTTAATAATCTTTATCTTTTTTTATCTGTTGCTTAAAGCCATTATATTAATTACACTTTTATTATTTTCTTTAATTTTGTAATAACTCTTTTTTCTGTCTATTGTTTCATAAGATCTTTAAAAATCTAAGAACACTGCAACAATACAAAAGTTTTTATCATCGATTACTAAAGACGGGTTGTTTCGGAGAATTTGAACAATTCATCAAATTTCAACGTTCATTTTCGGGTTCTGTGAAAGACTTATTCAAGTTCTGTTTTTATATCATTGTAGGCTAGTTGCTTGACAAAACTGAAATAAAAACAGAACTTGAAAAAATCTTTCACAGAACTTGAAAATGAACGTTGAAATTTGATGAATTGTTCAGATTCTCCGAAACAACCCGTCCTAAGTTTAACGCTGTTTCGAATGAATTTGTGTTCCTAAATTCAGATTGTTCATCACAAAGGTTTATTAAGGGTCTAGGTTTTAACTGTAAACATCAATAATTAACATAACAAATTACCATTCGGTTATCCATCGCATAAATTTTAAAATCGCATTCAAACCACGTCACTGTTGTTGCATCCATTACAAGTGTTGGTTTCAAAACTCCACAAAATAATCGCAAAAGTCTGGAATCCTTAAAACTACACCACGTGTGGCGACATCCTATACAAGGATACCAGAAACGTTTTTATACAACGCATTAAAACAGAATTCTCAATTATTTTTCATTAAAAATTGCGGTTTATCTGCGAAATATCGACTACAAACAGGTTCCTAAACCCAGTGATGCACTAGTACCTATTTAAAAATGATATTTTGTGAAACAATCGTAGATAACAGAAAATAAAAAACAAAGGAAGACAAGGGAGAAAGTCGAGCTACGACCAGAAGCAACAGCACGAACGATCAAAGCTGCGGATCCAATGAAAGTTATAAATTTAGTGTGTAGAATAAAGGCGGTGCGCCAGTGTGCATAGATTCAATTTACAATCGTACGGGTAAATGATATTGGCAACACTTTTGTGCTCGCGATTTCACACTAATGATGATTCATGGCCCATTTCCCTTGATTCAAGTGTCCATGAAAAGAGCTCAATAATTAATTAATAGTATAATTGTATTTAAAATTAAAATTAAATCCAGGTAACGAATTTATTCAATGTTCAGGTTTTCAGCTCTAGATCCTCAAGAGTTAATAACAACAATAATAATAATTGGATAATTTATTTAACGCCATTTTTGTGAAAAATATCCTCAAGGGCGATGTACAATTTAATATTCCTACGCTCTATCTAATTGTATTATTTAAAAACAGCTACAGAAAAACATACTTACCTGGCATGGCAGGTCACATCAGATAAACTCACTTTTATTAAAAAAAAGTGGGTGTGTCAAGCCTACGCAAGACAGAAGTGAAACTTCTAGTATTCCTCTCTCTCTATTTTCATTTCATCATCTCTATTTTCTCTCTTAGGTTAGTTTGAAAATTAGAGGTTAAAATGAAATTCTGTACCAAACCGTATGAACCACAATCAATTACGTATTTCACTCGTATTACACTCACGACGCAGTATACTAACCAAGCAGCTGATGCTTGGCGTGGCGCAGTTCGCTGGTGTCTGAGAGAGAGGAAAGAAGAGAAGAGAGAGAACGTTCGTGAGCGGCTCCCCCACCTCAACAAGCGCATATGGTGAGAGAGGGACAGTGAACGGTGAGCGGTGGTGGGGGTACCCGCATTTTCGTGTCGATCCTGACTCGGTTTTACTCCGTCCCCGAAAATCCATTACGCGCCTAAAGAAGTTTCACTTCAAAAATAGTTTATGCACGCTGTGGTAAAAACACTGAACATTGATTTTACATTTGCTCTTTTATCCTCCAAAAGTGATGGCAAAAGTAGAGTTGATATTTATTGTAAAGACTAAAAAAATTTGGACTCTTTGGGACTGAAGAGTTTTTTTTATCAAATGTATTACCATCCATCCCTATAAATAGTAAAGTTCTATATCCATTGTCCAATCCTGTTTATCAAAACTCACCGGACATCGTTACAAACTAGTCCATAATCCACATTCCTGTCTCTCCTTTAAAAATTCTATCTGAAAATAAAATCTCCCCGATATAATCTCTTCTCGGCCGGGTCGGGAAGGATTCTGAAGTCTCCGCCATAAATTATTAATTTTCCTCGGCCGTGATGTATGGAGTATGGACCGGACGCGAATGTACTCCGGTGGAAAGCTAATAATCCCGAGTTTTATAGACTATTTCTAGGATGATTTATGGTATCCCTGTAGCGGAGTATGGTACACCTGTAGTTTACTCTCCCGCCGGCGCCGATCTGATGCCGGTATGTTTTCATTTTTATGACAGTACTTACTTTCCTAAGGTTAAAAAAACGTTTTTTTAATATCGTTGAAAGAAGCTCTTTTCCTATAGTGTACAAAAATATCGGTTTTTTCCAACAAGTTGTATAGCATGAATAGGTATGTTAAGCTGTATGGGGTGGAATTATTTTATATTTTCTATATTGGCTTAAATGATTGGCGTCAATGATCATTGGCGTAAATGACGAATAATTAACTGATTAATTAAACATAGGTATCATTCATAAAACAGAGTAAAAATCTCCTTTTCATTGAATGGAAAAATATTTAAATAAATAAAGATTTGTGAATTTTCATGACTATAACAGATTATTCATTAACAAATCAACATTGCTTTTAATCTATTTTTTTAATTACTTCTTTACTCCGAATCCTGTGTCCGAATTGAGTTCCACTAATAGTGAGAAACCCTATCAAAATCCATTGTGTAGTTCCGAAGAACTAAGCGCACAAATAGACAGACGCAGTAGTGAATGGTGGAAGAAGTCTGAGACGCCCAAGTAAGACATTAGCAATAGCGAAGCATTGGGTCCACTAGTACGACATAAAATTATGATAGATACAATTCAAAAAGTGTTTTTAAAATGCATACAATACCACCCTTTGAATAATCGCGTGACGGCTAGAAATAACACAGACTCATAAACCATCCTCTGAGATAGCTACTTACTTAGTAAGGTTACTTCGCATAATATAAACCAACTACTAAGCATGTTTGTATTTGCATACAGAGTTAATCTGACAACTCTGGCTTCGGTGGTAAAAAGCGCGCGCATTTTTCCCGCCAGGCGTCACCGGAAGGAAGTTTTCTTTCGGGCGATAAGAACGGCGGTGATCGAGCGACAGGCGCTCACTTCCGGTCCAACTTACAAACATGGCCGCCGTATCAACGCCGGAGACTTTCTGACTAGCTAAGCCTTAATAATATACTGTGGGAATAAATAAACGATTAGGTATAAAGGATACAATCTTAGAATCACGAGTATTTAATAAGAAAGTAGCTTTCACATTAAAGGAGCAGAGTTCTAAGCGGATTGCGTATAAGGCAATGTTTTCTGCTATACAGCAATATATCTATTTTTTATAGAAAATAGTTGTTTTTGAAGAAATTAAGTAGGGGACGATTGAAAAGAGGTAGGTACGATATAAATTCAAAATTAAAACGGTGATTTAAATAGCTTTAGCCGTGTTTGGTAAATTTAAAAAACACAAATAAAATTATCACCAAACTTAAGTTAGCAAGTTAACTGAAATCAGAGTCACTTTTAGCAGACTTTAACAAATTTACACAAAAACACATCGTTTTTTATGGTTCCATGCTAACTCAACACAGTGACTATTCAACACACTTTTAAAAAGTGATGTAAAGTCATTATAAAATGATTAAAAAAAATAACCTTACCTACTTAACCCAGTTAATAAAGTTTTTGTTTCATCAATTTCCAAGACTTTATGTAACTTTTTAAAGATGTGAAGAATTATCATTTTGATGATTTATCCGGTCACCCTTTTTGATATATCTGGTTACTTATTTTACTTTACAATTTATTTGATCCTTCAAACTGCTCAATTTGACGGCGTAATCTTTCAAAGGGAAAATATATTCTTGCATGATTTACGACCTCCATCAAAAATATTAACTACAATTTTGAAAATATAACAAGAAATACTTTATGTAGGTACATAATTAAATTACGTAAACCGTCAAATATAGTTAGGTAAGTTTAAGCACCATTCTTAGCTTCACTCCATGGAGGAATCACTTAACTTCTCTTATGGTTACCGTTCATATTCGAATATGTAACATTATTAAAAGTGTAATCATTACTGAAAGGAAAACACAAGCAATAGAGAAAAAATGTTATTTTTAACAATAATTATTATTTAAAAAATCGGAACAAACAATATCTACAGTGTCTTGTATTATTTTTTAAGTTCAATGTACATTTCAATGCTCCACAGTTCCAGACGATAATTACTTTTTTTAACAGAAAATAGTAGTGGCGACTAGCAAATTAAAAACAGAAATTCTGTGCAAATTTCACGACGCCAGAGCTCCCCATTTAAGTTGTTTTTTTTTTCAGAATAACAGATGCGAGTCAGGAAATTCAATAAGTGAACATAAGAAATGGTAAAATAAATTATCATTGAACACCTACTGGGAATTTGACACTAATGGATGACATTCGGAACTCAGTATTATTACCCAATAATAAAGTGCGCAAGGAAATTTATTTCATTAATTTATGTTATTTCACAATTTATTAATATTCTCTAAATAGTATAAAATAAAGTCGATATCCGCGTCTGTCTGTTTGTGCGCTTAGTTCTTCTAAACTACGCAACGGATTTTGATAGGGTTTGCACTATCATTTGGAGACCTGCATATTATATTTATATAAAGTAGAGAAAAGTCGATTTTTTGTAATCAAGTCGTAAAAAAAATTCGTGCGCTCACATTGCTAACGCTGGCTAAACCTTATGAGATGCATCAAAATAATGTACTACGTAATTATAAATCTTAAAAAGGCCTACCGAAAACTCCGCCATGGTATATGTCTTAGGTAGGCGATGCCATACGTAGTAATGCAAAATCATGTGTTTTTGGTTTGAAAATTTGGTCGCCTAGAAATGTTTCAGATGCTTTAATTAAATACTGCGAGTAGAATACATCTTGGTCTTTGAAATAATCGAGTATTTTTAGATAAGTCTTTTTATAAGCCCAGAAAAAAATAATGTATAAGTCCTATGAAAACTGCTTTAAAGTTCAAAATCTCCTACTTACGAACCCATTTTCGGTTATGATTTTATTGTATAATGTGGCAAATTAAGTTATTTATAAAATCCATCGACAAAATAAAATAAAAGGCACTTTTAGGACATGTTTTTTTCTTGCATAAATCAAAACAGGCGGATGGTGTTAAGCGGGAATTAAAACCTTATCGCCATCTACGTAAGGGTTGTTATTGATAGCGGCTCAATTTAAAATATTACACGACGTAGTGCATCGCCTTAAGGATAACCCCCAGCAACGCCGGGTACACGTCAGCTAGTTGAAAATAATGTATAGTATATTTGCGGCACGTTCCAGAGTGGAAGATACTCTCACAATAGCCCTGGTGTAGTCTCTCTGGCTCTAGACAGTTGGGACTTTTGTGTGGTATTCACATAAAAATAAATCCAATAGCAATCTTGGATGTGGAAGTGAAGAGTTCGCAGGTGATATGGGCTAACGGCCTAAGGCCCTGTGTTGAAGTAGGCTAACAAAGTAAAGAAATTAGTCTAAAGTATAATTCTGAAAGCATATTATTGCTAAAAAAATAAATACACATGAGCAGAGAAACAGGGGAAAATAAACATATTTGAGAAATGGCCTCTTTATTTCTAACTATAAGCTATAAGTATAATGATATTAGTAGGAAGTTAGAAAAGAAACTCTAGTTTGCTACCAGCTTATTTGAATAGATAAGGGCTAACGATAATTTTTCTGCAATAATCTATCTTGAGATCTAGATTAAAAAATAAATACACATGAGCAGAGAAACAGGGGAAAATAAACATATTTGAGAAATGGCCTCTTTATTTCTAACTATAAGCTATAAGTATAATGATATCAGTAGGAAGTTAGAAAAGAAACTCTAGTTTGCTACCAGCTTATTTGAATAGATAAGGGCTAACGACAATTTCTCTGCAATAATCTATCTTGAGATCTAGATTCTATGCAACGTCCAGAAACTCATGACAAATATTTTATACAAAAAAGCATGTTTTTAAATAAATAGCAAGCAATACTGCAGGTAGATTTTTGACTCAAATTCAAATTTAAAAGACAATTAATTTATTGAAAATATATTTATTCATTTTTAAATAACTTCAATTAAATTGGAATCTTTTGTTTTATTTCTTACAAGTGAAAGATAGAAAAGATCACAACACATTTCAATTCTGATATAATAGGTACATATTTACAATCTTCACCTCATTGACCTCATCAAAACACTATCATAATAATAAAATATACATTGTAAAGAAACAATAAACAGGAAACTTCCGAAATGTTCTGGCATCTATATTCAAATCACACGCAATACCTCAAATATAAAATCCAATTCTTAACATTACACAAGTTAATATAGGTATCATGTTGAGTATTGAAATAATAATCAAATTGTCTTGGGGTCTTTCACCGTAGATGGTGTGAAGAGGTCAATTGAAAAGCAAAAGTAATTTATGGTTCAGTTTCAAAAGTCTGTATGTAGTTACTTAGCAATTTTGTTGGATCATAAGTTCTTATTTATTTAATCAAGCTTAGTTCTTACTAAAATCAAAGCAGTCATCTTCTATATAAATAAAAACTGTAAATGTTCCTTTGTTTAAAATCTTAAGTTTCCGAAAGTTCTTCACCGATTGCTTTGAATTTTTTTTTGAAAAACAGTGCAATCTTTTGGACATGAAATATAATTTATAGTGTATAATTTACTAACTACTATGTATATTATGAAAATGTTCAATTTGTAAACTTTACCCGCCATAACTTAGCATGGCGGTTGAAGTAACATTCAAAATGTATCATCCAATGAAAATTTTCTTCTAAAAACATGCTTTTTTTTTAACAGTGCAAAATATCAACACGCGCTATTGTTTCTCTATCTGCACAGACAGACTGGGCCACAGCAACGCGTGACGGGGTACAGCTAGTAGAAAATTCGGAAAAAGAATTACATACCTAAATTACACATTGATAAAAAAAATACCAATCTAAAAGTCTGAACTTTTAGTTTATTTGATAATAATATAATAAAAGGTTTTAAAACTTTTTTCCACTATATTTTATTTTTTACCGTAACCGGTTTCAGCCTGTAAAGGCCATCTTCAGACTGGTACAAATATTTCTTAACCTATGGCTTATATATTACATTACATTTGGGGGAGGGGGTAACTGGGGGTTTATTTAAATTCATTTTATAAACTTTCCTGAAAATTCAAAACACAATATACACCGTAAACTATTCCAAAAGTTGCATATGGCATAGAAACAGACCTTGACATTACAAGCTACAAACAAAAATTTGGATGTTTTTTAAATGTTCTATTGTAGATATCTACAGAATTCAAACAGAGATTCGACAATGAAAAAGTAGTCCAGAGCATAAACAAAGTACAAGAAACTCCAATATATTTATTCACCTCATTACAGTAAATACAAAGTACTACAACTGTTTGTTCGTCCTAACTTAAGAAACTCCAAGGGTACATTTGTAAATAAAAACTGGCTGCTTCTAAAGCAATTCACAAGTTGAGCTATATTGCCTCTCTGGGGGCACTGGAGAGATCTAGGGGTGTGGTGGTGGCCTCAGGGACAGAAGGACGGGGGGGAAAGTGAAGGTAATAAGGAGGCAAGGGGAGCGGTGAGTCTTAGAAGTTTGAGAACTCGGGTCTAAATTAAAAATAATAGTGATGATGGGGTCCAGCCTCCACTCAGAAGAAGTAAAAATAAAAGTCGTGATATAGTTCAACCTCCAGCAGGAGAAGTAAAAATAATAGTCATGATAGGGTCCAGCCTACATTAGAATTAAAAATAAAAGTCATGATAGGATCCGACCTCCATTAGAAGTAAAAATAATAGTTGTGATAGGGTCCAACCTCCATTAGGAGAAGTAAAAATAATAGTCATGATAGGGTCCAACCTCCATTAGGAGAGGCACAACAAGTAGGAGATGTTTCAGTTCAAAGTATTACGTACATACTTACTTTTATATTTATACTGACTTATACAAATAATATTACACATGGTATTCTTACCGACTGGTATCCAAGTTTGTAGTAAGATTGTGTAAGTTTTTGGGTATACACATTTGATTTGAAGAACATCTCAAAGCGCATGCCATTCAAAAATAGCACACCATGAACTATTTTGCTACACATAAATTGACGTTAATTAATGTCGTCAATGTGTATTAGCGATAAGCCACAAAATGGGGTTACACCAAAATATGTACACACTATTATAGACAATAAAATTAGTATAATTAAATTTTAGCTAAATAATTTACAATATATCTTAAATAATCATTTTTAACTTTGGCATTTACAGTCTCCGAATTAAAAATCACAACAAATAAATCCTTAAATTTTAGTTGTAGCACCTTCAGTTGCACCGCTTATCTTTATATCAGATCACATTCGGTGAACATTGTTGCCTACCATTACACCTTAATGATGCATCCCATAATAATTTGAACCTCCAACTATGTTGGATATCTCCTTCATATCTGAACCCATTTGAAGGGAGATATTCTATTCGCTTTCCGCCATTTCTCACAACACCGTCCTGAGCAGAAGAAAGCTGTCACTAAGATGTCCACTGGGCCATCTAACGTTGTTGTGGAACTGAAATGAAAAGAAAAAATAATACAAACACTGCAGTAATTAGATGATCTTAGCTAACCAATGATAGACCTAAGCCTGGGAACCCTAAGAGTCTCAAGATGGAGAGTTTCGGATGAACCATCCCTGTCGGATCACCGACACATATAATTTAAGCCACAGGGGGAGACAAGCAGAATGGGGACCGACACATATAGGAACCCAAAACCAACTGACTGGACTCGGTATTCAGAAGAGTTAAGCATTGGAAAAAAATTTAAAAAAAAAAAAAAAAAAATATTGGAATGGTAAGATTCCCATTTAAATACGGTTGCCCCGTAGAAATTGGGGACGCAGTAGCGATACTGAGGGACTCAATGATAAGGGCATACGAAAATAGTAAAAACAAGCCCTCTGAAGACAAGTACCAGGGACAAAACATCATGGTGGTGCAGAAGATTGCATGAGCTACGGAAACTAGTTAGGCAAGCCTATAACAGGGCAAAAAAAACTGGAAACTGGGATGCTCACAAGCAATACCAGAAAGAATACAAGGAAGCAATCCGGAAAGCCGAAACAGACTCCTGGGAGAAGTACTGTGGGGAGGTGGAAACCATCACTCAGGCAGCAAGGATTCAGAAAATTCTTGCCAAAGACCCAGGGGCAGCCAAAGGCCCATTCCGGAAAGCAGAAGGAAGCTTCACCAATAACTGGGAGGAGGAGCTGGTGGAATTGCTGGGAAAACACTTTCCCGGTTACAAAAAGTTAGAAGCAGGTGACACTGGTCCACCACCAGCCTGAGTTACACGGGAAAGTAAGGACTGGGACACTGCGGCTAAAATAGTTACTCCCTCCAAAGTTAAATGGGAAATCGAAGGGTTTGACCCCTTTAAAAGAGAGGGAGAAGATGGAATCTTTCCGACACTTCTACAGAGGGGCCTAGATTCAATCTTACTTCGGCGTGCTGCGCCTTCGGATAAATCCCCATACATGGAGGAAAACGAGGGTAGTGTTCATAAATAAACCTGGGAGAACCGACTACGGCCAACCAGGCTCATTCCGTCCAATTAGTCTCACCTCCTTCCTTCTGAAGACAATGGAAAGGCTAATGGATAGGCACATAAGGGACGGGGCACTGACGAACCACTCTAATACTAGACATGGGAGTGCTCCTGAACCTACCCTCACTAAACCTAGAAAAAGATGGGGCGGCGATGGCGGCAGCCTACAGGCTACAATGCAAAAGTCAATGGAGAGGTGAGCTGCCCAAAAACAGTCATACAGAGATTGGAACAAGACTGAGGGCAATTAGCCCGACAGCTGGAATGAAGCAGGATGGCAAACAAGCCGAATACTTCTTCAGACGGCAGTTTGGGGTGATCTACCCCACAAGGGAGGAATGGGACACGGTTCCAGGTCCTACCTCCAAACAGGAACTAATCTGGTTCACAGATGGTTCCAAGATGGAGGAGGGAACAGGGGCCGGAGGTCTGTCTGCAGGGATCCAAGAGGGAACTAAGTATACCTCTAGGAACACACTGTACTGTGTTTCAAGCTGAGATGGAAGCCATCTTGGCCTGCGCACAGGAGAATATACGTATCGGGTACAGGAATGAGAACATAAACATATGTTCTTATAGCCGGGGAGCCCTAATGATACTGGGAAGTAACCGATGTGACTCCAGACTGGTGATGTAATGCAGGACTGTTCTTACAGAACTCGCTACCATCAATAAAATAACCCTAATCTGGGTACCAGGACACAAAGGTATTGAGGACAACGAGCGGGCTGACGAACTAGCAAGGAAAGGGGCGAAAGCACCACTTGTAGGATCCGAGCCGGCCGTAAGAGTAGCAACTTGCCACACAAAATTACATATTGATGGGTGGGTCTAATCCCAGCACTGCAAAGAATGGGACAGGGCACCTTGAATGAGACAATCCAAAGTACTCATAAAAGGACCAGACCCTAGACAAACCAAGAAATTACTCAATATGGACAGAAACTCGCTGAGGAAACTGGTAGGACTACTAACGGGACACTGCCATCTCAGGAGACACATGCAGATATTGGGAGTGGAAAACACCAATAGATGCAGGAAATGTGAAGAGGATGAAGAGACTCCAATTCACCTATGGTGCCAATGTCCTGCCCTGGTGGGAACTAGGCTCAGATACCTGGGGAGACATACAGTAGAACCAGAAGACATAGCCACATACCCAATAACAACCCTGGTGAGCTTTATTAAAGGGACTGGGTTGTTGTTAAAGGATTGAGTTAAAATGGAAGAAAGCACAATGGGCCTATGGCCTAAGTGCTAAGTGCTCACGGGAACTACGTGTAAAACGTCTCCGTCCTTATAAATATAATAAAAAATAGCTAACCAATCGTGAAATGAATTGTTTGCGAATGGCTTAAACCTGTAATGCTGAATTCATTCCAAACTAAAAACAGTAAGTTTGTTTTCATCTACTAAAAGCAATGTAGGCAAAGTATTCTTAAGAACTCCACTTTGCAGACTTCAACCAAAATGGAATATTGAAAAATGGAAAATTTATGGTTTATTTATTATTTTTTTTATAAAACATTCATATTTCTAGAATTTTAATAATAACAAAAAAAAGTAGTCATGCTGTGCTGCCACAAGGCGGGTTGTCTGCAAGTTTTACCATTTTTCTTTAATTTAATGAACATAACACATACGCATTTTGTTGATAAATTTAGTTCAATCCACAGACATAGGAATTAATAGACGAGAAGATAATGGCGAGGGGTAAAATCAACTGTTGAAGAACGAAGGGGGTAAAGCTGACTGTGATTCGTCAATAAATCAATCTGACAGTAAATAGGCATCTCGCATTATAATATCACCATTTAGTTCTTAAAAGTAAAATCTGCTTTTGAATGAATAGACATTTTTACATGGGAGCGCAAATTACTCGCCACGTTATGAACAAATTTGCGAAGTCCAAATTCGGCAAAAAATTTCTTCTATTTTCAGAGTCGAATATTTCGTTTAAGTATTTAGTTAAGACACTTTTATAAATGTTCATAATTTACTTCCCAGCAACCAACCAGCTTTGTGTTTCGCGTCCAGACGTTTCTCGATGTGATAGTATATGTTTCTACAACTGATCCATATTATACGATGTGAATATGCTTAAAATAAAGTAAAATAATGCTTATATATGGAATGTAATACGACAATTGGGTTTATTCTCTTTTTCACATCTATTTTTACAAGTTTTCATAGCACAAGTCAACATTTTGCCGTGTTATTTCGTAAAATGAACCGATGATGCCTCGACCATAGTTCGCACAAGAATGATGACGTCACGTTTTCAAATTTCACTTGAGGCCATACGCGAGCACAGCCGGCTCCAATGGAACCGGTATGGGGAGTGGGGAATAATACGCTTTTAATCACTTAGGGCAGGTCTACTAATATTCATATGTCTATGGTTCAATCCAATTTCACAAAAATGTCTATCTGTGATGCATTGGTATCTTCTTCTGATTTTAGCTGCTTCCTTTATCATGTTTCCATTATTCCTCCTCTTGAATATCATTTTAGTTAATTTTGTATCTCGAATTCAAATAAAACAATTGGGCGAGTCCTTTTTTTCAACTTTTGTTGACAGTGGATGTTGACAATACTTTTAAAAAAACATGATAAACACGCGATTCACAAAAAATATTGAAGGACTGTTAGTTAGCACCAATAAATAAATATGGTCATTAAGCCGGTATGCAAAAGAGGTTGTCTAAAGTATGGTGGATGTTCGGATAACAGTTGGATGAAATGAGTTTGAAAATCACACCTGGTATTAACTCTCATCTCTGAACAAGGTATGCTTAGTAAAAAGATGGTATACTTAATAAACTTACTTATTTTTAATTAATAAATAATGTGATTATTCTTACCGGCTAGTAATATCCAATATTGTACTTCTAAATAGTGGAGATTTGCAAATATAAAATTCACAAACAGCCGTTGGCCCATTCGCCAGCTCATCCTTCAAACATGCTGGCAAAACTTCCCCAAACACATTCTTAACCGAGTTATTATTATCATCCACTTCCTTCATCTTCAGGACATCCTCCGCCATCTTCTCCAACCTGTGTGGCTCTATTGGCCCGAGGTTATTGTTCAGGATATCCGCTGCCACGTTGCTGACTAGCATAGAGCATTGCCTCAGACTTAGTTCGTAGAGCGTGGGAGGGGTTAGAATGGGGTACTTTTGGATGTCGTCAAACTGCTCGGGTAAAACGATTTCTGTATCGGGAATGACAAAGTTGTTGGCCACTTGTATTCTATTTTTCATATCTTGTTTGTAGGTGTAGGGGTATCCAAAGCAACTGAAACAGAAATTTTAAGATTATTAGTTACAGACATAAATACAGACACTAAATATTCTCTTCTAAATTACAATATCTTTAATTATTGAAGACAATATTAGCGATTCTCAAACATTGAAACTAAAAAATATATGGGCGCATCTGAGACTTGAAACCAGGACTTTCATGGACAGTGCTCTACCAACTGCGCTAATCCATCCTTATTTCCTTCGGTCATATTTAACTGTCATGATCATGGTTAAATATGATCCCAGATATGCTGGTATTTATTTCAGTTTTTTCTGTTCCAATTTTTTATTTGAGAATTGATAAATTTGTCTTCAATAGTTAAATATTACAATTTGAAGTCATACTCATTAGATATTCCAAAAAATACAATATCTTTATTAAATGGCTTCGACCGAGATTTGGATTGAACAAAAAATTGGCATCTTGTCTTATCATTAGACAGGTCAATGGATATGATATGGCTAAATACATTGATGGTCGTAATTAGTCACTGGCTAAATAGGATTATGGGTCATGGTTCTGTTGAAAACAGATGCATTGACATATAAATTCTAGATAGAAAAAGCTGGTATCAAGAGCTTTTGGAATTTCAAAGTTTAGATATTCTGGTTTATAGTTAAGATTTTAATATCAAACAATTTTAATCATTGTTTTTTTTGTCAGAATAACCTCAAATTATTGTACAGAATAATTATGTGGTAGCTTTTGTAGGTGCCTAAAACTTGAATAGCAGTTATATTATTATAATATCACTTGGCAGTTTGTTTGAAGAACTTGGGTCCATTAGGATTACATCTATCTCGTTAAATTCACGCATACAACATATATGTATGTAATTAATGTTCAATTGAAGTCTTCTATGAGAGGGAGACAAATGTGGGTATATAAAGAGTATGCATAGTTGTCCGGTCTCTCTTCATTAGCATCCGTCGTCTCAGACAACATATTTTGTTAATTACAGTTTAGTCACTGTTATTTGGCCAACCCAAAATCACAGTGAAACCTGAAGTTGCGCAGCCTTTTTCATACAAAACTTAAATAATTACCATTGACTCACAAATAATTGCGAAAAACTAAATCAAGAAAAATTGGTTTCTTTAATGGACTATATTTTATAATTTGAATTAAAAATAAATAAAGTAGCACATATTTGAACTAGATATTTGATACATCTTGCGATTAAAATTTTTATTAAGTATTCAGTTTGGTCAAGTATTTTGACCTAATTGAAATTCAAGTTTTGTATGAAATAGGCAGCGCCGCCGTTAATGTAAAGAGCCGTAATACGCTAAGACATTTAAATTTTTTTTTCCAGAATTTTGTTATTTTTAGAATAATTCAATCCCATAAATGCACAGAAATATATTAAAAAAATTCGGAAAATCCAATTTTCCGAGTAAACTCACCAGCACGATCGTGACGGTCAGGACTATCTTTATACAAACCAAGGTAAATTTGTTTGTAGCAATGACTTACGAAAAAGAGTAATAAAACCAATGTATTTGTTCGAAATTAAGATTTATTATGTTTGAATACAAAAATAACTAACAACTACTTAGATTTAGTGTGAAATAATTTAAAACAGTGTTTATTTTGTGAAAGACACAGGTAGGTTTTAAATTTTTCACATTAAATTTTCGTTCGGCTTTTACAATTTTCCATGCGACAAATTCTTGGTGTAACAATATTATCATCAAATATTGCCAAATGGTCATAACCGTCATATCTCCTATCTGTTACTGTCAGATTCACAGGCTTGTACTGTTTATTTTGGGTATGCTCACCTTCTTCGTTCAGATCCTCAGGTGACTTTCTTTTACGTTCTGGAGTTGTAGTAAGCGCTGCTTCACCAACCTCCAAACGAAATTTTAATAAAGGCTTTTTATTTGCAGTTTTTTTGAATTCTTCGCGATAAAACAACCATGAGTTTACCAAAACCAAGTCCAAAAGGTGTATTATGGTTTTTATTGTCCATTTTTTTGTTTTGATCCACGTACAGTAGGGTGTATCGATTTATTCCAAGTTAATAAACAGTAATATTAGGGCATAAAAATAAATAGGTAGTTTAAACTTAAAAAAAACATGGTTTTTATATGTACACAAAATTACAAAATTTCATCAAAATTAACAAACTTTAGGGCTTGTGCGGGAGACCTAAAATCCATTTTTTATAAAAAAAAATCGTTTCTTACTTATTTTTATGCCCTAATATTACTGTTTTTTAACTTGGAATAAACACAAAAGTTACGATTTTATTTTTTTAAATATTAAAAAAATTGATATTTTTTGAAAAAAATTAAAACTTTAGGCCTTGTGCGGGAGACCTAAACATTTTTTAAAAAATCCAAAACTTTTTGTGGTAAGTTGTGGTACCTAGTAGCAACTTTTTTTCACCTTGGAATTTGAAAACAAAAAAAAAGTTAAAAATCGATACACCCTAACGTACAGTAACACTCCATTAGCTGGTCGCAAATATCCACACCTCCCATTAGCTTGTTATAATTTTTTATAAATGGGGTGCCCGAACAGCAGCGTATGTCTTTGTGGATTTGTTCCACCTCGTGACAGTTGAAAATGGCTCAGCTCCTGTACAGTTTGACCCAATTAACTGTTTTTGTATCTCGCCATTTAATTAACGCAATATTCTCGTTGACAAGCTGTTGATGGTCTCCTTGTTGCATCAATTTATCAGGTTTTAATTTCAAACCTCTTAAATGGTTAGCCATAATAGTTCCCGTCCCATGAAAACCGATTTGAGCTAATTTTTCTAGAAAGGCGAGTGTTGTAAAATACCTATCGAAATATAGACAGCTGTTAGGTGGTAAAGTTTGTGCTAAGCGCAGAACGACACCAGGACCTAGGCCTAACTCTCTGTTGGGAAGTGGAGTGGACGGTCCTTGATAGATTTCAAAATCTACCACTAGCCCACTAGAGGAGGCCTCCTCACAGATGAAGTAAATGCAACAGGTTCTACATCAACCAACACATCATCATTTTGATCGTCATTCTCTTCCACGTCTGGAATCTGAGGAATGGATCTGTCCGCTAATAATGCGAGGGTATCAGCAACAAGGTCCTCATCCTCACTTGAATATCCTTCTATTTCCGAATCGTTTCCATCTCCAATAGCATTCAGGACAAAACTTTCGAATCCTTCATCATCTGGTGATATTTCAGGAATTTAACATTAAAAAAAATTATTTAAAAAAATTGAAAACATACTCCAATACAATTTTATTTTGCCCAAACATAGTTACAATGAATATCTGGTGTTATTAGTGAGACATTATCTCATTAAAAAAGAAAGAAAAAGAGAAAAATTATTACACTTCGCAAATATTTATCGGACAGAATAGGAATGGAACGTATGAGAATAAACCTGACCAGCACGCCCGTGCTGGTGTTAATATTTTCATTAATAAATAACACAATGCTGAATGTCATACTAAAAGAAAATAATTAACTCATTGATTAACATGTTAACTACAATAATAACACGGTGAATTACTTAAATAGTTTATATATTGGTATTTATAAATAACTTACGAGGCAGAGGTTGGCTCCGTTGTTGACGCGACATTTTGACAGTTTTTAATGATGCCCCTAGCGGTAAATTTTGGAAACAATGGCCAGTAGAGCTTAGATACAAGCCCGCACGGTCATTGTAGGCCGGAATACCAACGAAATTTAAAACCGTTTTCAAGAAATATTTTTATAAACGGACCCGCACGATCGTATCAGCCAGTGCTGAAAGGGATATAAAGGGGAATACTCATCGGTCATACAAAAAAAATTCAATAATTATCTAAAAACACAGAAACTATGCAGGCTGTAGACAATATACTGCCTAAATGTTTTATAAATTATGTATAAGTATAATGAGGAAATCTATAATTGGTTTCTAAGTTAAGTTAATTGCACATGTATAAACCAACCAAGTAACTGTTAATTTTCCTAAAATAAAATATGTAATTACAATAAAAACATGATACATGAGTTTTCCTAAGCATAAGTGCGAATCTGTAACAATAAGATATCTGTGAACATGAATGATCACAGTAAGAACATGAGAATGGATTTTGCTTAGTATGAGTGCGAATGTGTCTTCTTAAGCTTGACTTTTGTGAACATGAATAGTTACACTAAGAAAATGAGAATGGGTTTATCCTAAATATGAGTGATAATGTGTGTCGTTAAATTTGACTTCCATAAACATGAATAATTACAGCAAGAATGGTTTTTCTTTAGTATGAGTGCTATTGTGTCTCATTAAACGTGACTTTTTTGAACATGAATTATCGCAATAAGAACATGAAAATGGTTTATTCTTAGTGTGAATGCGAATGTGAGTCATTAAATTTTTCTTTTGTGAACATGAATAGTTACAGTAAGAACATGATAATGGTTTTTCCTTAGTATGAATGCGAATGTTTGCCATTAAGCTTGACTTCTGTGAACATTGGTTAGTTACAGAAATTTAATTTCAGTTATAATATATGTATTAGAATACGTTTTATTTAATTTCATTAGGGGTTGATATATTTACAAACATATTACAATAAGATTTGAAAATTTACTTGCTGTTTAATTAAAAAAGATGCCGGTGGTGCATCTGACTTTTGAAAAGACTACGGCGGGGCATGGCATAAAGAAGGCTGGGAAATACTGGCATAGGCCCATTGTGCTCCCAGCCTTCTTCATTGAAAATCTCCCATTTTATCTCATTCCCTTAACCTCTTAAGGACCACGCCTGAGTATACTCGGGCGGCTATTATGTGCCAGAATTCGGAATTCATACTAAAGAAAATTTTTAATTATTTTTTCACACTATCCACCACAACATCAATATTCAGTCCCATTTTGGGCCCGAAATGGCTTTTATATGAGGATATATATTTTGAGTAAATAAAATTCATTGATAAAAAAAAGGTGTTTTTTTTTCCATTTTTAATTTTTAAATGATTACTGAAGCGGTTAACAGTAATCCGGTCCCTTTTATAAAGTTCACCAGGGTTGTCATTTGATATGTGGCTATGTCTTCTGGTTCTACATAATGACTGTGTATATAATGGCATTTAAAAAAGACTTTCAGAAAGAGCATTCAGTACCTTAATCCATTGCATAAGAAAAATATTAATGAATACTCTTTTCGTGCCTCTAAACCAGTTAAAAAGCACAGTAAATTGGCAAATTGATGGCCACCTACCCAATATTCTGCAATCGGACTTGCTGGTCCCGCAGCATGTGAAGCCACAGGGAGAAGGGAATGTGTTGCAGCGTTCTGTTCCTCCAGAAGCGGAACTCCGCCGCATAGTAGTTGGACACTGGCCTCTGTGGGAGCCAGGTTAGCTGGTTGTCTGCAAAATATGCCACAACAAACTCTTTATATTCAATACATTCTTCAAAATGCATCTTTATATAAGTCACCTTATTACTAAGCCTCAAGTCAGTTTACTGGATTTACTCATTATTATGAAGAAAAAAAAATGAAAAACTTCATTTATATGTGGTTTTATTTTATAAAATGAACTAGCTGACGTAATCCAGCATTGCTCGACTTTGATCTACTTTCTGTAAATACAATATGCACGTATTATATATATTATAAACCTTTCGGAGGAAATTCTCTAGATGATAGTGAAACCCTATCAAAATCCGTTGCGTAGTTTATAAGAACTAGGCGCACAAACAGACAAACAAAGAATTTTATACTATTTAAAGATTTTGGAAAACAATTTATTTTTATTTTTCCCACAAAATCTTGTAAGTTAAGGGTTTAAGTTATATTATGAATAATTGCAAATAAACCATACATTATTGAAGAAGAAGATAATATGTACTAAAAAATCTAAACAAAATGTGAAACAGAACGACACATAAAAATAAAACTACGGTCTCAACTGGGAATCGAACCAAGCATCTCTGTGTTTTGGTTTTAAGATCCTGGGTTCGATTCCCAGATCTTGTTCTGTTTTCTTCTTCTATAATGATATATTCCATTGATGGGTATATCCTTCAAATGCTATTCCACTGAAAATAAACAATACATTGTAATGTTGAATATTTTGGTTTTCCTCGAGCATACAAACATAATATTAACGTTCTAAAGCGTTTTTCATAGCAGGATTCAACAAACATCAATCTAGAAATTTTAAACGATTGCTGGGAAATACACAATACACTCCATTGGCTACTGACAACTAAGAACTCAACATACCGAAGCAATTTAAATTAACGGCAGACAGCGAGACAGCTGATGAAAAGTATTCAAATTTAGAAGCCAAGAAAAATACAATGGGAAAAAAGTTCAGATGTTTTCGTCCCACAGAAAAATGAATTCTGAAAAGAGATAGATATTTCACTATATTTTTTTAAGTAACTATTCAAGTAATATCAATGTTTTTTGATAAAAAAAAAAATAACTGAATCTGTTTCAGTTATTTAAAAAAAATCGAATAAAATTATGTTTATATATAAATTTTAATTTTATTAATTTGTTAAACCACAAAGTGACTGCTTTTTACTAAAATATAAAAGTAATTTTATGAATTATAAAAAACAAATCCTTATTTCGATTGCAC
This sequence comes from Hesperophylax magnus, assembly GCA_026573805.1. Taxonomy (NCBI): domain Eukaryota; kingdom Metazoa; phylum Arthropoda; class Insecta; order Trichoptera; family Limnephilidae; genus Hesperophylax; species Hesperophylax magnus. Next base: position 7,290,692 of record JAIUSX010000977.1, on the reverse strand, counting down.
TAATACTAATACTAGTGTACTTAACTATGTGTTTTGTTAATTGTAAACATTTCATATTAAAAGGTACTTATTTACCATACTGTTATTAAATAATTACCCCCTTACTTTACTTATAAACGCGGTGTAAATATTATTCAGTGCGTTAACTAAGAACAGTGAAAGACTTGACTTAATATCATGGCATTTGTTTGAAACAGTCTTAAACTAGGCTCAAGGCCGTTTTTCCACACCAACGTTGAACAGGCGTGTAAGAATCTAATCAGTAAGACGGCTAGTCGATAAACAGTTGCGGCCAAAGTGTTTTGTTTCAACATGTACAGCGTTACCTGGTGTACGATAAATATTATCATCCTTCCAAATTCATCACTGCGTTCATGTCTTGGATTGGTAGAATTTTTATAATTTATGGTATGGCAATACGGCAATATAATGTGAGTGAAAATATAGAATTCACTCCAAAGGGATGAAATTGCAGTGGGTTTTATCTGCTGGCATGTGGCAATGTATATTCGATGAATTAACATCAACGATATGGCATTTCATTTTCTCAGCAAACAGAGCAAACTATTAATGTATTTCCTATCTCTGTTGTTATGGAATTAAAAATAGGACTGGGACACAGCTACAGAAAACAAGGAAGCATGCTGAGCAAGTATTCAAGAACAAATACAAAATGCCAACGTTCTCATGTCTGGTTCAAGGTTCCACACATTGGATGTTTGCCACAATATGACATGGTCATCTACACAGATCTTTCATATCAACAGAACTGTCAACACATTTTGTCATAAAGATATGATGAATTACATGCAAAATGGTAGAAAAATTTAATAAAATAACAAGTTGTGTTTTTTACGTTTCCAATTTTCAATATTTTCTTAAAAAACATCAAATATCAAGCAAACACCGGATTTCATTTTGTCATCATTATTCACCATGCAAACAAACATTGCAGTAAACTTTAACATGGAACAAGGATAGAATCAACTGTCTAAATGTTTTTATACACATATGCAAAAAATGTGGAATAATTTGGCAGTTAACCTAAGCAAGAACGATTGAGACAATATTATGATATTATGACAGTGACTGACGTCTGACATTAGGTCTCCGATTTGACAGGAGGGCGATAAAATGCTAACAGCGACATCTGTGAATTTATTGTCGAACTAGAGCACTCGACGCGAACGTATTTATCTTGCGATTAACCACTATAATCTTCCATAGATGGCATTGAACTCGCGAAAAGTATTTCGAAGAAAATCTTTGATTAAAAAAAAAAAACATATTTTGATCTTGTATTTTGATGATCAAAGAGTCTCACTATCATTATGTTTATTTAAATATAATGTAATCTGAATCATTGTACATAACCTGAATAAATAAAAAAAATAGAAAAACACAAATTACCGCAAATGGAAAGATATCTTAGTTTTCTTAGCTTATTCAGACTAAGGGGAAGATGAGTTATAGCGTTATCGTCCAATACCAAACACTTCAAATGGTCAAGTTGCGATATTTCCTCGGGAACACACGTCAACAGATTACCGCTCAAATCCAGCGACTTTAAAGAAACCAAAATTCCGATTTCTTTCGGCAGCACTTTGATATCATTGCCGCTCAAATACAAATTCTTCAAACTTTTAAACTGCCACAGGTCACGAGGAAACTCCGTTATGGAGTTTTCCTTCAAGTAGACGTCCGTTATGATTTCACTTCGGCTTTTCATAATCTCCTCTGGGAACTCTTTGAATCCCCTGTAATTCCAATGCAGTACTGCCATCATGTCAACTGGCACTCGGGTGTGCCAAGAACAATTCTTATCCCCGCAATAATCCATAGGTCTTCACTTAGACGACGCTTTTTTGCATATCTGGACGTCGACTCTAACAGTCGGAACCAGTATGAAAATGTTTACAGACTAAATAATAATCTCGTGTCGTGTATTCGTCGTTGAAAACCATGTTGAAACTGTTGGCATATCCCCAATAACTTGCCCAAGTCCCACTTTTCTTAGGGTTATTTTTACTCTAAGCTTTTATGATTGGAACGATATTTATTGTTAAGCCAGATTTCACGATCACTATTCACTACAGCTTTTATTTAAGAAAAACACCAAACGCATTGATGGAAATACACATAAACATAGTCGGCCAATAATCTGGGCAAGATCAAAATGCCAAACGAACGCGGCTTTTAATTCCAAACAATGGATTTCGCGATTCGACTGTGAATATTTGAAATTCTTTTATCAAAATAATTTTATAAACACACTCATAGATACCTATTTTTTGCCCACACAGAGAACAACCTTACATATGTAGACATTAAAAATCGACCGAGTATTGAACAGAAGTAAATAATATTTGTAATTTAACCAATATTGAAGAATGCATACAACCGTAAATTATAATAATATTATTATTCTTGTCACTGTCAATTAATCAATGAAGGTTTTGAATAAAACGTTTGTAATTTCAAAATATTTATCCCCCCGCGTGCAAAAATACCTTCCCGTGTTTAAAATAATAAAACATACGTATAACATTAGTTTGTAATGCTTGGAACGCAGAATAATAATTTACTCCTGAATGATAAATTGAATTATGCATGACGAATGGACCAATACTTATTATACTTTAGCATCCAAGAACATGACCTAGTATAAAGGCATATCATCAAACATTTCGGTTTTCTGTGATAATGTACTAAATATTACTGCGTAAAATTATTCAAGTTCAATTAACTTTTTCTTTTAATTCGAACTGATTATTGAAACCAAGCGATAAAGCAGGCACCAGCATTATTTAATTTTGATAATAATTCGGTATTTCAAATGTGTATTTCGTTTGTTTAAATTTTTTAAGGATTTGAAGCTGTAAAAAAATTGACAGATCTAAAACCTGAATCAATGATGATGATTTTTAAAGTTTACTAGAGGTCTCTCTAATTATTTTATTATATAGTATGCTGATTCAAATATTTTATAAATGCTCTTAGCTTCACAAATCGGTAAATTATAATATCATGTGATTTATAATGTTGTAACAATTACGACCAAGATGCATTATAAGAGTAGGTAGGAAGTTACTTAACTAGGAACGTTAAGATTAACGGAAAGTCAATAAAGAAACATAATAAAATTATAATCACGGAATAATGAAAGCGAGAAGCGTAAGGATGTAGTACAGCTACAGGACATGCCTTTCGTGAAGAACCTTCTATATCGTCACAGGACAACGAACTATTTCTGTAGTAAGGTCGGCCAGTCCGTACCTCTTTGAATTTCAAGAAAGGTATCTATATAAAATAAAACAAAGAAATATGACAAAATGTCTGCATCGCATGCGTAGGTACTCCTTTGGACAATAGACAACACAATTATCGAATAACATAATGGTTTACAAATTGGCGCAAAACAAGCCGATTTCAACAATTTTCTCGATCAAATTTGCCTGAAAGTTCGCCCCTGCCCCAGCAAATATCTGCAATATGTACTACACCTAGATAGGTTATATTATAAAAAATAATAATATTATGATTACGTGTAACATTACGCGGTTTTCGTGACCGTTCCCGTGACACGTGCCACAACTTGGGCATGAAATACAGCAGTCGACGACAAGCGCTGCATTGGGCGCGTGCCAAATATTCATACATTTGTAATTTTATTCCTTTGATTGGGCTTGCATAATGTATCCGCGTTTGTATACACCATGTTGTATACATAATTCGCAAATTCGTAAAAAACATTTTACTTATTTGATTAATTTACGCTCCCGCTAACCCTCAAACGTAAAATAAAGTAAATAGGAAGGTATTAAATTTATTGCAATAACATTTTAACGTTATGCATATCAATCATTGGCATTTTTTTTTTTTTTTTTTATTGTTGATACATTTTTTTTTTTTACAATATTTCATATTTCAATTCAGTAATGTTGGCCTCACTGGGTTGTTTACCCGTGCTGAGGCCCCCATTTTATAATTTAAGAATTTATACATTTAAAAAAAAAAGAAAAACAACATTAAAATAAAGATAAAGATAAATTTAAAATAAAAATAAAGATTAAAATTTAAAATATAATTATAACACTAAAAGAAAAATATCAAAAGAGAATGTAAATCGGCATTTATAATGATATATGTGTTTGTGCGTGTTGCGTGTTTTATATATTTTTTTTGTGTTGCGTGTATATGTTTTATTCTTTTATGTTATAGAATTTTGGTAATATTGTCTTTTTGTTCTTTAATCCATTTTTTTATTTTGTGTTTGAATTTATTTTTATTTTCCTCAATTTTTGTTTCAAGTGGAAGACTGTTGAATGCTTTAATAGCGTGGTATTTATGGTGTCTTTGTCCAAAGGTAGTGTTTACCGTCGGAGTTTTTATGTTTTCTTTGTATGCTTGTCTGACCGGTCTATTAGTGATATTTTGTGTTTGTTGGGGTTTGTTTTTTTGGTCGAAAATGTAGTTTAGTAGTGTTTTAACATATAATTGGCGTATATCAAGTACGTCACAGCTTTTAAATATTTGGTCTGTGTCGGTTAGTTTATGTTTTTTGAGTATTACCTTTAATATCGTTTTCTGTGCGATTTCTATTTGAGCGATAGCTGCGTTTGTTGCTCCTCCCCAAGCAATTATTCCATATTCTATTATTGATTGGCATAGTGCATAATATATTGTTTTCAATTGTTTTATTTTATATATGTTTCTTATGTTTAGGAAAATGTGTATTGTTCTGAGGAGTCTATTTGTGATTTGTTTGATGTGATGTGCCCATCTAAGATTATGGTCAATTACGATTCTATAGCATTATATCTATGGCATTATATCTATAGCATTCATTCTATAGCATTCACATGAGGTGATAGGGGTTTTAACCTGGTAATGGGAGGGGGAGGGGGAAGGAAGGGGGACGGTAGGAAATTAGTTAATTAATTCGAAAGTATTTTGAGACCTCTACTTATACTACTTATTACTTGCATCACATTGATGAAAGAGATTGCTCAAATAATATTGTTGTATTTAAATGGAATGTAATCTACGAGTACCTACTGTTATTTTTTTTCCTGTACGATACTGAGGCCGGGTTTTTGCTTCTGATTGGGTATCGTTCTGATTTGAATCTCTAAGTTTCCTCTTGTTTTGAAAGTCAAGTGTTCAAAAGTTTATCAATCTAGGAATAAAACTGTAGTTTTTAAATCACAGATTTTTAAAATCAGATGTAAACAGTAATTTTCCTATCATTTAAAAGTCAAATGTGAAAAATCTCATCAAGAAGTATCAACTGATAAATGTCTCAAATATCAACTCATTGTGCTTTATGCGGCGGAAAATGGCGTGGTGGTAGTTTTTTCAAAACTTATGTATAGTGATCTTTCTTCTTTTTCGAAGGTCAAGCGTGCGAAATTTCATCTCGGAATAAAACTATAGATTTGTTTAAAAAACAAACCCACGATGGGACACTTTTCTTCTTTACACACATATTCTTATAGATAAATAGATATAGAAAGATTTATCTCGCTTTCTCAAGAAGCAAGATACCCTTCGAGAGTGTGACTAATGACACGTTGTTACCACTGTAATTTAAGAGGGAAAATGTTTTTCTCAAATTTTCTTGCAATCATTTTTGACAAGCTTTAAGATTTCACGCTCGGTGCCAGTGTTGCAATGTTCCTACCCTTGATCCGTCCCTGTTACCTTAAGATAGGAAACCGAAACAGGTCACTCTCGTCCCCAGGCGGAACACAACGTGTTTAAATTGAGATGACCCAATATTTACCTTCGCGCAGGAATTTAGGTCATGACTTCATAATAAAATATTATTATGTCATCCAGTCAGCCGAAGGAAGCGGTCCGATGCTGTAGAATATAAAGTTCACAACAAAATATAATGAGAAAAACTTATATAAAAGACTTATATTTATTATGTAACAGTTTCTGTGTTGATGTGGTTGATAGTAGTTGTTCGATGGAGATCGGAAAATGTGATCAAGATCAAGAGAAAGGAAAAATAATAACCTCACAACAAAGATCTTGAATAGCCCCTTTCGCAATGTTAGCAGTCCGTTAGAATTACCACCGCGTAAAAACGGTTCTAGCTACTTTCGATGCCTCCCCTAGGTTAATTTTTTTTTTCTGAAAAACTTTTTCCCGTACATGAAATTCCAGCTGCTTTCTTTTCAGACCAATCATAAACCCTAAATACGTAAAAAAAACTTGAATAACATTTATTAAATAAAAAACAATAAACTAGCGTAGACTCCTAGAAAATAACTGGAAATTATAATTGTAGGATTGATAATTGCATGTTAGCTAAAAATGGGTTATTAAATGACCTAATCACCTTCAACATACCGACTAGAACTACTCGATTGAAAATCCTTTTTAATTAAAACAACAATATCAGTACCGAGTAATTTAGATACTCTCTTGTACCTAGATTAGGTGCAGTTAGCAACAACATCGCAGAAATTGTAGATGTGTTCAACTGCACAGAATATAGTTACAAGAAGGCTATAGTAACATACCTCAGTAATATTAAGAACTAAGCTAAGCATAATACTATTCTTCTGCAATGAATTTCTAGATAACTTAATGGCAAACTTTTATTTTTTGATTACTGTTAAACTAAATTATTATGGATATCAAATGTTTGTAAAAGCCCGTTGGGGCGTAGAACATATAAATAAATTAAATTGTTCGAAAAAAATTCGGTATTTTTTCTAATATTATTTCTTGTTTCCGAACATCCTGTTTATGTACGATATTAATTATGAATAATAATAAAATGTAGGCTACGTACACAAGGGTTGCGTTTGTTATGAGCAATATTAGATTTAAATCGAGCCTAAGCCTCTAGGAGGTGGTTGGATCAGAGGATAATCCGCTTGCATTATGTATAAAACGTCTTTGAAAGAGAAGATAAGGCGGGTAAAGTATACGGATTACTTTAATTCCATTCAGAAAGCTAAAAAAAGTATAAACGAGTATTGGAATGAGTTCTTGAAAAACTCAACTATTCATGGACTGAAGTATGCCCGCATAGAAGGGCACAGAAAATTAAGGTAAACGGAATTAAATTATTATGTTTCTTCAATTTTTTATAAATATTTAGAAACTACAAAATTCGTATTCGTTTTTTACACATTATATGACGCAAATGTGAATGGTAGCAGAAATCGGGGACGCTCGAGGAAGACATGGCGCTATCAAGAGAATCAGATACTTAAGTCGGGACATGTCAAGAGTCAGAATAATAGAAGAGTACGTATGAGACGATGTATGAATTTGAATGAGGCAAGAAGTGTTGTTTTGCAGTCCGTCCTCTCTGCCTACCCCTGTGGGAAACGGCGTGATGGTTAGTTAGTTTGGTTTTAGGTATTACTAAGCTAAACTAGTAGTTCTGTAAACAGAAGACAAAAGAGTATGTTACCAATTTTCTCTTATTTAATAAATTAAAATGAAATTTTTCTCCGAAGTCATAAGATTTGTAAGTAGGTACTTAAATATCTATACAGGGTGTATCGGCACGTACCCGACAAACTTTAACCAGCTATTCTTTAGAACATTTGGAGTAAAAAATGTTATGGGCACTTTGCTGTACGGTAACATTTTTTTTCAATTAAAAACAAAAAATAAATAAAAAATCCACACTCCGTCACTGTCATTGGAATTGTTTCTCGTGTTAAACAGCTGTTATTAGCAAGTGTGTCAAAATGTGTCCTCGCTCTTTCGTACACACTAAATAATAATAGTTAAAAATGAGACGAATGGTGCCGTGCCATTTTGTTGTGATTGTAAAAGCGCGCCAACGTAGGTACGTACGTACATTATTCAACGAAACTCGAACAAAATATTGCCAGACGGGTTTTCAAACTTTGACAAAGGATAAAACATTGGTGACATGTGGTGAAAATATGAAGAGTAAATTTTTTATTAAAAAAAATGTTACCGGACAGCAAAGTGCCCATAACATTTTTTACTCCAAATGTGCTAAGGAATAGCTGGTTAAAGTTTGTCGGGTACGTGCCGATACACCCTGTATATCTACTAAAAACCGCAATATGTTTTATGTAACATTTCTAAATTTTAAATAAGAAATTATACGATATTCGAACTAAAAAATCGGGACTCTATAAAGTCAATTGCAACAAATGCAATTCCTTTTATAATGGTAGATCTACTAAAACTTTAACATCAGATTTAAAGAATATCTCAGAGCCCTTTATTCTAATAGTGACTGGGTTTTCCGATCATTTTTTGGAAAATGTTCACACTTTCGAAGTTAATACGGGGTTAAATATACGTCATATAGGATTTAGGGTATCGCAGAAATACACCCGAAATTCGTATTAACGAACATAGACACTTAAACATAGACTATTTATTCATATTCATATTGGTGTTAATATTAGCACGATGAGTTCGAGTCGATAATTAATCGAACAATAAATAAATCGATCAGTGCACTCACTGAGTGACCGATCAGATTTGGTCGGATAATATTCAAGAATCTTAGACTTTCAACTTCCCACTTAGCAGAAAAGATAACTCTCTCCAAATCTCAAATTTAACTTTTATGTCCTTTAATGGTGGATGGTGGTTAATTTCTATAAATAACATTTTGTTAATAATTTTGAAATTTTAAATAAGAAAAAACGTTACTAATAATGCTGATAATATAATTAATAAGCATTTTTTTTATAAATCCGCTTTTAAATATTATCCCCCTTAACCGGTCTTTCCCTTCTGATAAAATTTCCATACACATTCCCCCCCCCCTCCCTCAATCTATTAACCAGTGGCGGCTCGTGTCTTTCCAGTGAGATAGTGTGCTAAGTTTTTTGTAGCTGAAAACCTTTTTTTTTTAGAAAATTTTACAGGAAATTTCTGTTTGGCCGTGGACGAATTTCCTGAAAATCTTCATACAAAAATCGAATTTTCGAAAAAAAATAAAAAATCGTTTTCAGCTACAACAACAAAGATATTAGAAGAACGAGATGTGCTATGAGCAGTTCATACTGTGTGGAATTGTTTTGCCCAGTGTCGCCGGTTTTGTTCACCAATACTACTGCACACCTTCGCTTACGCTAAGGTATCCGCACTAATACATAGAACAGATTTCTGTGCGTACACGTCCCGATACCGTTCAAAGTACCCTAATTAGGTAGTACTCCGCCTACGGTCCGGCGGCCAACATAGCATATCTCGTTCTTCTAATATCTTTGTACAACAACATCAATAATGCCATTTTTGTAATATTAGCACTCGAGTACACCCAAAAGTCACGAGCCGCCACTACTATCAACCTATCTCCACAGGTGATCGATATCTTTAACTTTAGAGTGCACTTACTCCTAGTATTCTGATATCTTTGTTTACTCCCGATGAAGCGAACAATGTTCGCGAAACATGTAGATTGTGTATATAAAAATTAAGTAATGTTAACTAAGTTATTTGTCTTTTTAATAAACTAAGTAATGCCCTAACAAAGTGAAAATTAATGGGTTAGAAGAACCTCTCTTCGAAAAATTAAGCTATCTCTAGCTTGTCTATTTGTTTTGCTCTGTACGGAGAAAAATTACTGTTGCTAATTTATTAAGAATATCTTAAAAAATATTGGTAATTCCAGTTAAAACGGGGTCGCAGACCTTACAAATGAATTAACAGGTTTCCTGATAAACGTTTAGTAAATACGAATATATTATCATGATGTCGGAGCACGCCTTCATGAAACATGATGTATTATTAAGGCAAATGCATTTTACTTTTACACCTACCGAGATAAACCTTTTGTATAATACTTTGTAAAAAGTTATGGTAATAGATTAACATTTTAACTTGCATTTGCCTTTTTTTTTGTATTAGTTGAATTGCCTAATACAAAAAAAAGGCAAATGCAAGTTAAAATGTTAATCTATTACCATAACTTTTTACAAAGTATTATACAAAAGGTTTATCTCGGTAGGTGTAAAAGTAAAATTAATAGTATCTTATTTATTTCAGATGTTTCTGGTATCTTCTCAACCTCATTGGCTTGGTCATGGCGTGTTGGTTGACCTCTCTGTTGTGGAATATGTACAGTTCCAAGACAATCGCCTCCACCCTTCGCGAATCGCATTTCCCCGCTTCCCAGGCGCCCTTCCTGGCCGTCACGGTGTGTGACCGGGGCTTGGGGAAGTTGCAAGTTGATAACTTCCTCAAAAATCTGTTAGTAGGCACTTACCCAATTTTTTACGGCAGTAGTAAATGGTAGTTAAAGTTCAAATTATACACGGAGAAAAATGATCCTGTTGAAAAGTTATAGCATGCCAAATAATGGCATGAAAATTCTTGATAAAATATTAATGATTCAGAATATATCGACAACACGTGTTCTTTTCCTAATATATTTCATATCATGACGGAATGGGACTCTATTAGTATGTCAATATCAAATATCATGACGGAATGGGACTCTATTAGTATGTCAATATCAAATATCATGACGGAATGGGACTCTATTAGTGTGTCAATATCAAATATCATGACGGAATGGGACTCTATTAGTATGTCAATATCAAAATCAATATTTGTATAAACACGTATTCCTACATGGCTACAAATGATTCCGTCATCTCAACGTACTTTTGACGTCGTGTATATGCATTATTTAATTAAATAATTGAAATGTTTAAAATTCGTTCAAATTGAACACCTCCCTTTTAAAAACCCAGTTCAATCGATTTAAATCAAACAAGTCATTCCACCGCGTGACAGGTTTTTTTACGTCCATGGTCAGTCATTCGTCAGAATATATCCTTAATATCAAAAACATTAACTTAATTATCATTTGAAACATCAATCGATTCTTTTCATATTTCGACTATCAACATGTCGAGCAAGTCTACCACTTTTCAATGGTTTTTTAGAACCGGTCAATTTAAATACATTTAGATTTCCAATACAACCGCGCGCGGAACAGCGTGAAGAAGTTCGATGTGTCTTTAATGAATTATTTTAGATGTTTTGAAAATATTTATTTTACGATGTTTCAGTAAGTACCCAAAAGGCTTGAATCCATCGCAGATAGAAGAGGCGCTTCCGGAGATACAGAGTAGCTTTGATGATTTCAGTAATATTGAAACTCTTGAAAAAAAGCAGAAAAACCTTCAAAGGCTTCTGGAATTCAACTATTTGACGGTAAATCAACAAAACCAATCCTCATTATTCATTAAATTTCAACAAAAACATACATTTTTTTCTATCTTCTTATATTTATATTCGTTGTTAGTTCAGGGTGCATTCCTACTTCATGAAAAAGTCTTTCAGGCGCCTAAACCTGAACTATGAACGTAACTCTCCGCGTACCAAGCAATTTTTCAATCAAATATGATTTAGACAGTTACATTATTATCTATGTTCCTTTCTGAGATTGTTCATTGCATAACTTTGTCGCACACTTCCCACGAACAATATCTACGGGCGAATAAACAAATGTGGCTGTAGTGAATTACATAAAGATCTACGTACTATGACAATAATACAAACTTTTTTTACGACAACGCGATGTTGCGGTAAAAATATTTTTATACCGTTGACCACAGCGTTCATTCAGTCTTCATGGATATTTTTATAATAAATATTTAACGACCAAACCTACATACCACAATGCAACCAGAAAAAAATAAGAAGAATTACACTTAAACAATATGTTTTCATGGAATATTATTAAACATTTGAGATGAAATTACGCATTACACTGTAGTTTTGTGTAATATCCCTTTATTTATACAAATGTCAGAACAAATATAAACTGAATGCCCAATTTTATAAATACACGGTTTTGCCGAAACTGTTTGGTGCGTGTTCGTATAAATAAAATTCATACGCGAAGTTACAGCGTTTTATTTATTATAAGCTGTTAAAGATGATGGATTGATGCGTTTGTCTCCAGCCCCGAGATGCCATGAAGCTGCTCAGTAAGCCGTGTGGTGATATATTGCTGACTTGTATCTGGGAGGGAGACAGCGTCCCGTGTGATAAACTATTCAAGCCTTCCCTGTGTGGCTTTGGATATTGCTGCACTTTTGATTTATCTCAAATCAGGTAGGATAAATAACATATTGGACCTCATAAAGGTAGTTGATGGCTACAAATACCTGGGCCAGAAAATAGTACAGCTCAAAGGAAGCAAATGGTGTGAAATAAAGCACCACGTAAGATAAGAGTGGGCTGTGTACGTATGCCAAATAAAACCCATCGATCTGAATTAAATTAACCTAAAACAAAACACCTTATAGTTGACTACTACACCATAGCAGTAATGACTTTTGAATCAAGAAACTGACCAAAAGCCTTTCAACCAAATTAAAGTCTGCTCCAGCAAGCAATGGAGGCTGAAGACAAATCTCTAATATAATTCAAAAGATTCACGGGTGCGAAAATCGCGATGTAGAAATATCCTCGAATTCAACAACGTTGTTGTGTAAAAAGCCACATCTAACATTTATCTAATTTCAACGCTATTGTTAGATATTTTTCTTTGCAATTATTACAAATTTAATGTATTTTAAATGTAAAACTCCCTTTTTAAATGTATTTATAAAAAAAAAAAACAAAAAGAATCTCTGAGCTGATTGGAGAAGATGAAAAATCTCGGTATGTTGAAGTTGTTTGATTTGAAACAAATATTTGAAAATTATTCAAATATCTTTATACACCGTTTTCTCAAAATACGAGAAACGCAGATAAGTTTCTTTTGAATTACGAGAGCGAAATATCACAGGAGTAAACAAATTAGACTTTAGACCACTGGTACTACTCTATCGAAAAGAGTATAATATAATATGGCTTAAATTTCGTAGACACATCGCACAACAGTATTGAAATGGGATTGAGCAAGCCGCGTTGTACAGAAAACAGATAGCTTGTGAAAACCAACCTGGAGAAAAGAGGGAAACGAAAGAAAACAAACTAGCTGTTAACCTTATTGTTGGTTCCTCATGGAAACAGCTACAATATTTTGACTTTTTCTGGTCATCCGTCACAGAAACTCACTGTTATTTAACCCTTCAGGCCTCTGAAGGACATTACTAGCCACAAACGTCATATTCAATTATAGCCTCTGAAGGAATGTGAATGGTAGCAGAAGTCGGGACGCCCGAGGAAGACATGGCACGACCAAGTGAATCAGATACTTGAGTCGGGCCATGTCAAGAGTCAGAACAATAGAAGAGTATGTATGAGACGATGTATGAATGTGAATGAGGCAAGGAATGTGTGCCAAGACCGAGTTGTTTGGCGGTCCGTCCTCTCTGCCTATCCCTTCGGGGAAACGGCGTGATGGTTAGTTAGTTGGTTAGTTAGCCTCTGAAGGACAGATCTGACCGGGGCGTCAACACATTATAAAAGTATTTTTATATTTTTTTCTATAATGCGTAGATATGTGATTTATTCGTCATTAAAAAGATAAATAATTATTCTTCACAGTTTTTATTAAATATGTATACCTTATTACATGGATAAAATTTAAAAATAATGTCAAAGTACATAATTACGAATTGGCGGCCTTTTTTCATTGGCTGAAAGTTATTTATATATAAAAAAATCATCTATATTTTTTTAATTGTATAAACGGCAGAAAAAGTAAAGTGACAGTGACCTACAAAAAAGGAATATATTTTATAAATATTGAATTCTTTCAAAATTATGGACGTTCCGAGATAAAATGACCTGGTGAGTTTTTTGTTAACATTTTCATGTTTGATATTAAAAATTTATTTTTTAGAAAGAACAATGTTTTTTTCATTTGCAAATATTTCAAAGACTATTTTATCTAGTTTCTTAAAAAGTGTTTATTTTAACGATAACTTCAAAAATGAGTAATATGTGGAACATTTTAGATTCCTTGAGAGCATTCCGAAATTCCAAGAAAATTCACCATGTCGTTGGGACTTGTTGGTAAAAATATTTAAAAATCTGAAGGGTTAAGTAATCTTTCGTAAACTCGTTATTTAGTCAGCAGAAACTACGCGAACAATCACTCACATATTCTTTTTACTCCAAGATCCAGGCACAACAAATCAGCGCAAGGATCCACCTGGCACTTCGGTCCAGACTTTGGCCTCTCTCTGCTCCTCCACCACACCCCCGACCTGATTACGGTCATCCATAAACCCCACCAGTTGCCCTGGTCCCAGGATGGAGATGGATACACGGTGGTCAAACCGCAGCCAGCTGAAACTACCTTCGTGGAAGCCAATTCGAAGCTCACCTGGCATTCACCAGAAGTGTTGAGTTTGCCTGTGGAAAGGTTAGGCCTCCTTAAATTCATTAAAAAGTCATTTGTAAACAGAAACAGCAAAATTTCAAAATGAAGTTCAGATTGTGAATTCCATTTGGTAGATATCTCGGTTTTATCACAAGTCAAACTTAAAATGGACCTATCATTAAGAATTACATTGAGATGGCGAATATCTAATTGATTTGCTAGTCCGACCGAGTGTTTACAACAATACATTTAAAAATTTAGAGATATTTACAAAAAATACCAAAAGCAAGACAGATTAATAGGGCAACACGGCAATATTGATAATCCTCTGAACAAAATATAATAATAAATATGAACATAATAATATATAATAGTCCTTTTGGAATACCAATTTACTTATCAATTTAAAAGGTAAGAAAATAGTAATACCGGGCATTTCAATTAAAAGAGGGATTTTTCAAGGAGACTCATTGAGTCCTCTTTGGTTTTGCTTAGCATTGAATCCTCTATCTAAAATGTTAATTAAAAGCAAGTTTGGAATAAAAGTTAAGGGTAATACAAGGGAGAGTAGTACAATTTCGCATTTATTATTTATGGATGATATAAAATTATTTTCGAATTCTGAACAAAATTTAGAGAAAATGATCGAGGTAGTTAAAAACTTTTCAGATGATATCAAAATGACTTTTGGTTTAGATAAATGTAGAACGATCCATATAGAGAAAGGCAATATTGTAGATGGGGACGAGAGTATATTTAGAAATTTCCAAATTACTAGTATGAAAAGGGATGAGGTTTATAAGTATTTAGGATACCCACAATCAAATAGATTAGACCATACTAGTATTAAAAATGATATTAGGATTAAATTTAAAACTAGGATCAGGAAAATTTTAAAATGCAATCTATCTGCTAAAAATTTAGTAAAAGCAATAAATACTTGGGCAATACCTCTATTAACGTACTCATTTGGCATAATTAAATGGTCTAATACAGATTTAGATAACTAGTCAAAATAACTTATTTGAAACATAATCAGGTAGAAATGCTAAGAACTTTTTTTCCATAGGAAAGCTCATAGCTCAGAAATGCACAAAATAATTTGCAAGGCAGATAGAAATATTACACCTTTAAATTTATACGATGAGAATGCCAACATTTTTAAAAATCCCAACCAGGAACTATTAGATTCCTGGTCAAATAAAATTTTACACGCAAAACACTTCAATTATCTCAATCAAACGTATGTTGACAAATTTTCGTCAAACAAATGGTTGAGTATTGGAGAGTTGAGCGCAGAAATAGAAGGATTTATGCTTGCCATTCAGGATAGAGTCATTAATACTAAAAATTATAGAAAGCATATAATCAAAGATACAAATCAAATTGATGATTTGTGTAGAAAATGTTTGGCTTATTTAACTATATTCAAATATATTTAACTATAGAACATATTATATCGGGATGTTCTATATTAGCACCGTCCGAGTATACATTTAGGCACAATCAAGTTTTAAAAATAATTCACCAAAGTTTGGTAATTAAACATAACTTGATTGACTGCCGTAATATAGTACCATATTATGAATACGAACCAAATTCATTTTTAGAAAACGAATTTTATGAAATATATTATGATAAAACTATACTAACAGACCGAACGATTAGTAATAATAGACCCGATATAGTTTTACATGACAAAATTAAAAAAATAACTTATATCATTGATGTCGCTATTCCAAATTCCTGTAATATTCAAAAATCTGCTAATAAAAAAATAAGAAAATACACAGATTTAGGAAATGAAATGAAAAGAATTTCGCATTCTCAGACTATAAAAATATTACCATTCGTTATTTCAGCTACTGGCTAGCTACCTAGTTCTCTCATTAAAAATTTAGACGTATTAGATCTATCAAAAAATTTATATATAAAGATGCAAAAGTCGGTCATTTTGAATACATGTAGGATAACGAAAGATTTTTAAAATATTTATGTTGAGGGATCAGTAGGATTTATAGGCCCTGTTAGAAGTTCTACCGAGCCGAACCCTCTGATATGAAAATATCTGGAGCTGGTGAATTATTTTCCCATTTGATCTCTGGTGAGTTGACGTATTGTTCTTATATTGTTTTGTATTTATTTTGCTTATATAATGCACTTGCATAGTGTTGATTGACTAGATGATCATTTGTGGAAAAGTGAGTGGAAGGGTTTAGTTTTTCCTATGGGGAAGATTTAACCCGGACAAAAAAATCGGAAGCATAAAAAAATAAGATCGTGAGGGCAAGTAACATGTATTATTAATACTATCAGCCATAGATTCGTTATCGATGGCTCCAAAATTAATCATTAAAGTTATACTCAAAGTCCCCATAATAACAAACGCTGTTGATATATTCAAAAAATTTCTAGTACTCGATGTTCGACAAATTTACACAAAAACCACGTTTACTCATATCTTTAATAACAAATTAAGTAAATTTTACTTAAATACACAAAATACAAACACGCGGTATAAAACTAACGAACTTTTATAAATATCTAAAAAAAATACATTTGGACAAAGAAAATTCAAGTTCATTACGACTAAAGTATACAATAATCTACCTGACAAAACGAGACAATTAAAATATCTAAACAAATTTTAAACATTTCGGGTCTTTAATTTTAAACATCAACAGGTCGGTTCAGATCTTATCTAAGTAAAAGAACACAACAAGTAGAGATAAATAATCATTTAAGCAATATCAAACCAATTAATGAACTCACACAAATCTACATTAAAAGTTCTCTAATCCCATTATTGTCACCAAATACCAATACCAACCAGAATTAATTACTAATTCCATTAAATATTTTTGCTTCCAACTTACCCAAAAAATGTACCTGTCGAAATTAAATATGTAGGTACCTGTCGTTAAAATAAAATATTTATAAACTAGCCTGTCTCTAAGACAGGAGCAGTAAAAATGTGTAAACCCTAAGATGTGCAATAAACGAAGTTGTTGTTTTAGCTGTGAATGTTATATCTACCTTTTAATTTGCTTTCTGTAACGTTCAGATTTCTGTTATATGTATTTACAGTCGGAAGTGCAACCAAAACAAAGACATGGTTTTGAATTACTTCTCAGAGTACAGCAGCGCATCCTGCGATATAGAATGCAGGGTGAACGCTTCCCTTGCCCTGTGTGGCTGTGCGCCCTACAATACCCCCGTGGAGAATGTCATGGTTTGCGGAATTATAGACTTGCTTTGCTTGAATGATCATTTTGGTAATAACTGTGCTTCATTTACTCTGTTTCATCTGTTCTCCAACGATTCTTCTTATTTTATTAGTTTATATGGTTCTTCTCTTATTTTCCGGTGGCCAATCTTTTGAAACCGAAAATATTTAACTTCCTTTTATTACTTTTGATATTTTCACAACTGGCTCCGGTTTTACTTTACTAGTGAGAGATTGAACAAAAAATAGCTGTTGTACCAAAGATGCAGAGTGTAAATATCAGCTGGATATATTAACATTCGTCATACTTTAGATTTATAATAGTAATTCATACTCTTTACCGCAAAACCAACAACTTTATGTAAGCTTTACATATTTCCAGGCATAATTTATGCTCCAAGCCTTATAAACAAAGAAATAGAGGAGGATGAAGAGTTGAATGACCACGGAGATGACGAAAAGGACGCTGTACAGCCCTGTTCATGTTGGCGCAACTGTAAATCTGTGGAGTTCCATATTCACGTAGATAACATTATTATTGACGCATTTGAATCTGGCACCCACGAAATATTGTAAGTTATATACATATATTTTATCTTTTTAATGTGAACACCGCACAAAAGTCCCAACAGCTCTCATCCGTCTGGAGCCAGTGAGAGAGACTATGGCATCCCCGATTCGGGTATGTTGTGGGGTAGAGAGGGGAAGGAGACGGGGAAGAGGAGGCGGGAGGGTACCTGGATATTCAGATCTGGTCACACGGCTAAAAACATGCTGAATGGCAGTCTTACACCAGGGCGATACTGAGAGTATCTTCGACTCTGGAACGTACTGCAAGTACACTGTATATTTTTTTAATAAATAAATTGTGAAATAACACAAATTCATGAAATAAAATTTACTTGCGCACGTCGGGATTTGAACCCACGACCTTCGGATTGCTCGTCAATTTGTCTACAGAGGCCGTCATATACAGGATTTTCCAATAAGAGGTGTTATTTTGATATTCAATCGTAAAAGATCAATGGTTTCGTTGCTTGTGTGGCACGTAGCGCCGTCTTGTTGAAAGTAAACGTTGTCCAGATCAATACCATCCAATTCCGGCCATAAAAAAACATTAATCATCTCTCGATAGTGTAATCCATTCACCGTAACTGTTGCTCCAGCCTTATTTTTGAAAAAGTAATGTCCAATGACTCCGCCGGACCATAAACCGCACCAAACAGTCACACGTTGAGGATAGAGAGGCTTTTCAACAATAATTCTTGGGTTTTCCGAGCCCCAGATGCGATAATTTTGCGTACTTCTGGACGGGCAGTTCCTACCCGATTAAGATAATCATTGGTCAACATTCTTAAATTGGCACGACTGTTTCGAGCTATGAGTGCGGAGCGTCACTTCATCGACTTCAGTTGCTTGCTGGACTCGTGGGATTACGGTGTGTTCGGACAACGCTGGAACAATGAGGGTCTACTGTGCAAACTACGGAAGGTCTTTTTCACTTATATCTCTTAACAATGTACTTATAATTTAAATAGGGATTACTCATTTTAACTTCTTGCGTAGTTATTTTATAACTCGCTGGCGCCCGCTCAGACATTCTTTACAAGATTAAGTGTTTTTTTAAATTCATTAATGTCACATGTTCTTTAGTCAAAATTTTATCAAGATGGCGTTATTTACACGTACATTCTTGTCACGCTCTGAGTTAAATTATTTGATAGAGTCTCATGTTTATTTATTTGATTAAACATTTTAATTATTGTTTTAATAAATTAGCGTCTGTTGATATTTAAAGTATTCTATTTTTTATCATCCTTATCAGTTCTCATCACTACCTACCTACTTTGAATTATTGCATGTGCGTGGATGCAATAAAACAAGCGATAATTTTTGTATGTATCTCGGTAACATATTACACTGCAATATTTCCAGAATTTCGTCATCTGGTAATTTTGACGACAATTGATTGTTTAAAGTCAAGACCCGCGTTATGAATGAACCCAGGTTCTCTTTTTGTTGCTGGTACGTGGCTCTGATCTGAGCAACTAATCGTCTTTCATGGTCCAGAAGCTCAAATTCTTCCTTTAGAGCAATTACAATATCCGTCCATGACTTGAAAGAAGAACGGTTGACTCTAAACCAGTCTAAAGCATGACCTGAAAAAAGTTCCACCGCAGATGAAAAAAGAGAAGCTGTACTTACGTTCCGAGATATAGACAAATCGTTGACCCGTTCAATGAAATTATGCACGTTCCCAGTACCGTCGAAGGTTAAGTTCCATTTGTGAACCGGAACTGTGTTAGATGCGACCGCCGAATTTGCCGAAGTAGTGCCATCCTCTGGTTTAGACATGATTAACGCACGACTTCTTGTTACAATGGTCGAATCCGTCATACCTAACTAACAGGGTAGGTAGAAAAAATCATTAGAACATGCAAGCAACAATACAACAACCACAATCACCGCAAAACAAAAAATATAAAATAAGTGTGACGTCAGCGTACTAACAATCACGATAATAAGACGAAAAACGTCATGAGTTGTGCCGGATAAAAAGCTGCGTAAAATGAAAAATTAATAAAATCTCAGTGACACGATGTATTTTGAGCAACACCCGAACATCTACCATGCAAAACGAAAGGTCTTTTTCAAGGGATTATACAAGAAAATTATGAAAAAAAAAATCAGACATCCAATACAAGATTAAAACAATGAAAGAAAAAAAAATACTGCATTCATTATTTAGTCAAACTTAGGTTCACCCACAAGGGCTGCCATTTTGTAACATATTATCGTGGATGGGTGATGAAAGGATAGTTGTATTAATTAATGATGGGTCTTTCGATTGTGACATTAATTGGTAAAATTACCGAATACAACTATCTAGTCATCCACGCACATGCAATAATTCAAAGTAGGTAGGTAGTGATGAGAACTGATAAGGATGATAAAAAATAGAATACTTTAAATATCAACAGACGCTAATTTATTAAAACAATAATTAAAATGTTTAATCAAATAAATAAACATGAGACTCTATCAAATAATTTAACTCAGAGCGTGACAAGAATGTACGTGTAAATAACGCCATCTTGATAAAATTTTGACTAAAGAACATGTGACATTAATGAATTTAAAAAAACACTTAATCTTGTAAAGAATGTCTGAGCGGGCGCCAGCGAGTTATAAAATAACTACGCAAGAAGTTAAAATGAGTAATCCCTATTTAAATTATAAGTACATTGTTAAGAGATATAAGTGAAAAAGACCTTCCGTAGTTTGCACAGTAGACCCTCATTGTTCCAGCGTTGTCCGAACACACCGTAATCCCACGAGTCCAGCAAGCAACTGAAGTCGATGAAGTGACGCTCCGCACTCATAGCTCGAAACAGTCGTGCCAATTTAAGAATGTTGACCAATGATTATCTTAATCGGGTAGGAACTGCCCGTCCAGAAGTACGCACTGCTACAGACGAAGCCACCGAGGTGGAAATGAGCCTCATCACTCAAGATGATTTGCATTTGATTCACTCAAGTGAATTTTAATAATTTCAATGCGTTGTTGAAGCGTGTATCGTTCCATTTTTATTAATGGCGTAGTTTCTACTTGTCAAATGTCAAAAAATGACATCTTCAAAAGTAACATCTAACGAAATAGCGGGCTATTCAAAATAACACCTCTTATCGGAAAACCCTGTATAACTGGTTTTGTGTATTTTTCCGATCTTTCATTATCTAATAAGATTTTTTATGGCCGGAATTGGATGGTATTGATCTGGACAACGTTTACTTTCAACAAGATGGCGCTACGTGCTACACAAGCAACGAAACCATTGATCTTTTACGATTGAATATCAAAGATATCATTGTTTCTCAAAATAAAATCGTGAAATTGCCTGCACTTTGAACTATTTCACTGTTTCGAAAGTATAACGATAATGATTTCTCATGCCTACTATTGGTGATCTCCAATGAAACAATGGTTATACGCCTATCAAAACAGTGAATCAATGACGTGTTGAAATTAGCAAGCAAGGGTGTGATAATGAAGTTTTAATATTTGTCTTAAATAATTACATCCGACTATTTCCCCAAGTACTCGTAAATGTATATTATTGAATATGGACTGCTCAGGTCTGCAAATAAACGCAACGCATCGAGTGATGACCGAACGCTAAACACGAACTGTTTAGTTGCTCTTATGCAAATAAGTGATCAATCAAATTAGATTAAGTTTAAAAATTTCGGAGAATTTTTTACTTACTCCTCTTCCTCCGTTATTGAAATGGCCTTGTTTTTGTATAGCTTCCAGTATCATCGTAGGTAAATCCGTCGCCGTTAAACTCGTCCAGTCTAGACTTTAGAATTATGAGTTGCTATTTGAATATTAAAATGATTTAGTAGACGAGTTCCGAATTATGAGAAAAGGGGCATTATGCATTATTAATTTCACCGTTGTTTTGAATTTGTGACAGTAGGTAGAAACAAATTTCCTGCCAAGTTTTTAGCAACAATCGTATCCGCTAATAATATACCGATTTACGAGTACATTAGGTAAATATATAAAACTTTAGTTTGATTCAATCATAAATCTTAATTTCAGGAAGTCTGTAAAGAATCTGAACCGTGAAGCCATTGTCCACATTTACAATGCCAAGCAGACGGTAACAGTTTGGGAGAAACGTCTCATGTTTTCCTGGTTCCATCTTTTGGGTATGCATCTTCCACCATCATTCCAAAATAATTTTGTATTCTTCTTTCCGAAAACTTCTTATTTTGTATGGTTTTAATGTCGGCTGATATAAGCAGGATTCCGGACCCGGGACTCTGCTCGTAAATATTTCCGTAGAAATTGAAAACATTATTTTCCCCCAAAGCTACGATTAATTACAAGTTCAAAGAAATTGTGCCTTATTTGTTACTTACCATAGATTATTCCGACTTATATTTAGAATGCTATTTCTTTCCAGCGAAATACCAGAGTCGAAATGTTCATTTCGTGGAAACTTTGATTTTCATTTTTGAAGTAATGTATTTTCCAATACAATGCCCAATTACAGCGCCCTTGAGGTGATTTCTCACGAAAACGGCGCTATATAAATTAGCCAAATATTATTAATGGTTAACTTAATTTATTTGCAGCTGACGACTTTTTTACTTGCATAGACTAGGGTTGAAGAAATCAAATTGTTTTAGTTAACTTCAAATAGAGATTTCCAGCTATTTCAATCACCGAAAATTCATTTGTATCCCTCTAGGGTGAAAACAACTCACCATTGTAACAGTAACTGCTATGAGTAGTCCTCTGAAAGAATCTATTAACCTGCCAAATTCATATATAAATTTTCACAAAAGTATTTATTATATGATGCGTGTGTTAACATCGTTATTATTTCAATACTCTGAATAATCAAGTTATTTGGCTTGATAAGGTTCATAATAAATATTATAATTCTAGGCAAAGTTGGTGGAGTAGCCTCCCTTTGTCTGGGCTGCAGTATCATCTCGATAGTGGAGGTGCTCTACTTCTGCTGCGTTAAAGTTTTCTTCAAATATAGTACCAAATCTCTTTCTCCTCTCCTCGTAGACAACAAGACAGTCTCTTCCGAGACAAGAGACTACACTACAGATATTGCAGATGTGACTGATAGAGTCCTGAAGGTTTGTAAATATAATTATTCAGAACCAACAGAGATATGTTCCTGCAGCATCTAGATAGTATACACGATTGGTTGCGCGCTGTCAATTTGGTGTTTATTTTTTGAATAGGTACACACTACGTTTTACGCTTATGTTTTCATCATGGAATTACATCACTTACAACTTTAAAAAAGTTAGAGTACCAAGAAGATCACATATCGGCTGATACATGAATACGATATTTGAATAATGACAGCCTTTAGCTGTAGGTAAAAACTCGGTCTGTACTCTGTAATAGTTTACTTAAGCGGTCAAAATTTTTGCCACCTTGGCAAAAACCGCAGGGATTCAACTATTTATACAGATATTATGATCAGTACCTGCATGCATGTAATGAAACAAAATAAATTAATCAAGGATGAACAAAAAGAGAAGTAAAACTCCGATCGAAATTTGGCTACCAATAATTACTCTTCCATTCCTTTTCTGAAGGTGGTTTAAATTCAATGAAAGTGCCTTAAAACTCTTAATGCTTTGTTAATTATTTTCTTTTATTTCACTTGTAGCAAACACTTTGTGGCTAAGAGGATTTTGACTTTTAATCCAAATAAGGCTTGAAAACCCACAACAAAAATATTTTAAAAAATAATTCCCCCTATTTTATTAGAACTCAGACATTCAAATGAATAGACGAGCCAACCAGGGAAAGTGGAACAAACCAAGAAGTAATGAGCGCGGGAAGCGACGTGACCGTCCCACTTTAGGTGATTTTTCAATAAATGAAACTGACGGTAAACAGGCAACTCGTATTGTAATATCACCATTCAGTCCTCAAAACTAAAATATGCGTATGATATACTAGTCCTTTTTACACTAGCGCGCAAATAACGGTTTGCGTTAAAAACTTAACTACAAATCCTAAATCGGGTAAACAAAGTTCAGGCTTATTTCCAGTATTTTATATTTTGTTACACTTTTACATTAAGTTTTATAATTTACCCACACTCAATTTTAGCGTCGCTTCGCCTGCGATTCGTTTAAGAACGAACATTCAGATCCTTCTTCCGAAAAGTCCCACAATGGACAGCGCTGCAAACCTTTGCCTTATTTTAGCGAACTTTATTTTTCTGCGTATGGTCTATTTATTTCAATGTGCCCTCTTCGGTGGTAAATGTACGACTGATGTTCAAAGTATTCTCGAACACTCCTGGTGCGGTTTGCCTCCAGCTTGTCGAAATAATTCCCAGATTTCAAGTAACGGCAATATGGATGTCTTCTATGTTAGAACTATAATTAAAGATTATCTTTTGTCTTCTGTTAAATATCCGGTATGCATGGTAATGAAAATACAAGCAGAAAATTCAATAATGTAACGTGTCGATTGAAAAAAATGCATAGTAAAACTCATACAAAAATAGGGGAGACCGAGGGGTTTTGAAACAAAGGTGAGTTGAAACAGTACCGATTTCTCCGAACTTAAAACCGTTGGCCAATTGGCAACGTCGCTTTTCAACCGTTTACCTCCGCCTGCTGGCTCGTCAGTTCGCTTCGGTGCCGCGTGTCGAGCGGTTATGGAGTTGTGCGTGCCGTGTCTCAAAAATCGTCAAAAGTAAATTTTTAACGTTTTTTTACGATGCCTATATTTTGATAAGGGTTTTGTAATTTGGTTTAAGTTATATGTGTTTCGAAAGCTCATTAACTAAAGATTTATTACATATGTTTGATACAATTGATTTTTGTGTATTTGCTTCTTGATTGTGGATTAAATAAAAAATGGGAGGTTTTTTCGTACTGAGGAGATTTGAAACAGACTGTTTCAACTCTCCTCGTTTTCAATTTTATTTGTTTATTATTTTACGGGCACAAAATAAAATGTTTTTTTGTTGATTTAATTTGTTTCAGAATGCCTACTTTTTATAAAAGAAAGACTGACAGAGGTATAACGAGTCTCGAAATATATGATCTCGCAGCAGAAGAATTAACTATGCGACAGAAAAGTCTCCGTGACGCGGCTTCGAGTTGAACAATACCTTTAACCTGAACCATACCTCCCTCTACAGGTATATTAAGAAAAAACTGCTTATGGAGCTAAGGAAATGGCAACTGCTCCAACGGTTGGATATCCCGAAAAGACCGTTTTTACAGCTTCGGAGGAGAAGGTACTCTGTGACTATCTTTTAAATTGTGCTGCTGCTAACTTTGGCCTAGGAATAAATATTTCAGGACGCTGATTATCTTCCGAGTCAAATTACTGATCGATCTTTGGCTACTTCCGTTAGTCCTGGTCCATCCAACTCTTACTTGGTGGGAATTTCAAGAAGTGAAGAACCCGCGCCATGTCCTACTTCTAGCACAAGTGATGAACGTCCCCTTGAAAACAGTATTTTAAATGATTCTAGTACACCAAGTCCATCAATCTTCAATTTACCGGCTACTGCTCCTCAAATCAGCTACGAAACAGAAGACATACCCAAGTCTGCAGAAAACTCTGATAAGAATTCACCTGATCTGGCGATATCTGAAGTAATGCTTAACACTATCACGATGCCTTCAACCACTGAAGATATAATACCTGTAGCATCTACATCACGAGATACTTCAGTTACTGTGACAACAATTCCATTCTCACCTGAAACTCTTAGACCCTTGCCAAAAGCTCCACCAAGGAAAGGAAATCAAACAAACAGACGCCAAGTGAAATCCACTGTCTTAACCGACACTCCCGTAAGAGATGAACTAGCTGCAATCGAAGCAGCTAGAACAGCTAAGAAAAGGGTGAAAAAACCTAGCTTTAAAGAAAAAAAAAACAACAAAAAGATCAAAACCAGGCATTAAAATTAAAAAGGTCAAGGTTGGCAAGAAACGAAGACAGTGCAGAAGAAGAAGAATCCCTTTGCCTTTGTTGTTTAGAGCCATATTCAAATAGCAGAGCCAAAGAAAAGTGGGTGCAATATCTGGAATGCAGCAACTGGGCTCATGAAGCTTGCACTAGTGGGGAACTTTCTTATGTTTGCCACAACTGCTTTTCAGACTGACGTTTTTTATTTTCATAATATTTTTATTTTTGTCAGTTTGTTTTGTACTTTAATTTTTATAAGTAGGAATGAGGAACTTTCTTATGTTTGCCAAAACTGCTTTTTAGATTGATGTTTTTTTATTTTTAATAATATTTTTTATTTTTGACAGTTTGTTTTGTACCTACTTGAAAAGTTTAATTTTAATAAATACCTTTAAATTATATCATCATTTTTATTTTACAGCCCTTAATACTTTTCAAAAATCATATGTTTCAACTCTCCTCGACCCCTGTTTCATCTTACCTCGGTATGAGGGGAGTTGAAACAAGTTGACTTGTTACGGTTAAGTCGATTTTTAACCACAATATTTAACGCTTACAATTTCTATATGTTAGTCATTCGCAAGTTTAAAGAATGACCTATCGATTGGTACTAATATCATACGATTTCTGTCTATAGTATTTGGTGTATGAAACAAAATGTGAAAATTGTTTCAACTCCCCTCGGTCTCCCCTACACTCGGCGTTACAAAAATCGCACATTTTCGAAAATAATTTTGATTATTGAAAACCAATAGATCAATATTGTTTATCCTTATCAGACAATAGTTTCATTTCATAAACGATAGAAATGTTCCGAGTACGGGAACTTAAAAAAACATTGCGCGTATACTCTTTGCAGGTACCACAACTTGTGTCATTTTTCTGGGCTAAAAAAAGAGCAGTTTATGTTAAATGTAGGTTATTCACCATCTGAACATTAAATAATACACAAGACAATAATAAGCGCTAGAAAACAACCCCTAAAACGGAGACTGCATGTTATCCACTGCTTACCCACCCTGGTATGTACTCCATCAGGGCTCTTACAAGGAATATATTTTTTTGGTTAAACGACTCTACATTTATTATAAAATGAATCTAGACCCCCAATGTATCAATATCAAATTTGCAGGAAGAACACAGCAAACCCGTGCAACTAGAATGGGCTCTACATTGATTCGGTCAAAGAAATTATTAATATATATAAAGAACACAATTTTAAACTTTTTTCCACTTGTTTTTAAAAAGACAAGTGGAAAAAAGTTTAAAATTGTTTCTTTATATATATTTATAATGGAATTCCACCACGAAATAACAGTTTCAAATATTAAAATATTAAAGAAATTATTTATATCAGACACCACTTATGTTTATTATTCTTCCAAATTATATTAAGTCTACCAATTCCTTTTAAAAATTAATTAAGATATTTGTATAGACAAACGATTGTCTTAATATTTTTCATCCTTATCCTTTCTTAAATAATAAGATTTTATATAAGTCCCATTTGCTAAAAACTGAACGTCGCCCTAGCTGTCTTTATTATCTACTTTGTTTCTTTTTGTGATTAATGATTAGTTATGGTTCAAATATTATTACAAGATACTGTCAAATTACCCATCTGGTAACACATCTAATACATATTTTTCTTTCTTTTTAAATATTTTGTGTTTGTATGTAATACTATGTGATGTTTGTGATTCACTTAAATGTAAATTGTTAACCTCGATACAAGCTTAGTCCTAGTGTGCATGTATAGTGAGATGCAATAAATAAATGTCCCTGCATAGTGGTTAGGCTGCAGGCATCCTGCAGCCTAACAATATACACAAAACATGATTAACAGTATTAAAATATGTACAGGCATAGTTAAAACAAAAAACCTGAAAATAATAATGGACTAAACAGCTTCATAAAATGGAAACCACTGCTGACGAAGCCACTAAGGGGTGGCACTACTGCAATCAGAGCGACAAATAAACTTAAGTCATTTAGCCGTTCGTCGGATTTTCCAACGGTTTCAAGAGACTGGTGGCTTCATCCGGAGGCGTGGACCAGGGCGACGACGCTGCACATCCGAAAGAGACGATCGCTTTATTGTCTCATAAGATTTTGCAATAGGTGCGATTTTTGTGACCCGAATGTAGCTGAATCATGATTAAAATATTTCGAGCAGATACACTCACACAAGCATAATATTGGAATTTTTTAGTACTACATCATGCTTCCGTCTGTTAGATAAAATTATGCATAAGAAGATGTTTACAAGATGTGCTTCTAATCCTTTTATGAAACAAGCCAAATGATGCAACATAATGACTATATTTTATTTCACAATAAATACAAGATCATGCTTTTTAAGTGTTTGTAATTCACTCTATAAAATCTATAATTCTCTTATTATCATGGCCACTAACCGCATGTGTCAACTTTTCCCACCTAACAGAACTGTCAAATTATGTGATATATAGTCACGTTAAAGATATAAACTTAGGTCCAGAGGGGCAATGTCGGTTCTATTTTAAGATAAAGAATTGTCCTTAACCTTAAAATTACTAACGAATTTTTCTGAGATTTCAGTTCTCTCTGATGACAGCAGAAGTTTTCCAAACCTTAAATTATTTAACTGCGATTCACTTGGATGGCAGCGAAAAAGTCGTTCATTTTAAGGTTAATGACAATTTCTTATCCTAGGTTTTAACTTCTTTTAACGAATTCTTTATTTTACACGACTTAACAATGACAAACCGTTCGCCGCTCTAGTGTTTTACATAAATTCCTTTTAATGATTTACGACTACCCACTCCCAACAAAATAGTGAATTTACTTAATTTGTGACAACTATGTTCGTGATAAACTTCGTTTTTAGGACACACAAAACTTGGTTATCCCTTAGTCAAACGCTGGCTTCAATATCTCGCAAAGTGACGTCTCTTGGTGTATTGTTACTCTACGGTTAAAATGATTACTATAAGGCTTAAATATTGTTACTAAGTATAAACTCATCACTCATATTATCACTTATCACAACCGTGCGAACTATACACATAGAAGCATACCCACAATTTACGTCACACACAATAAAACGTACAATTAATGGTGCAGTGACAAACAGTGCAAATATCCAATGTAAAAAAATATTGTACGTATTGAAATTTCTTGGAAATCTATAAATACGACACTTCATTTCCATCATTCGCTTACTTCAAATTGAAATACAACACTTCAGCGCTTGACGCCGGATGCTTGTTTTTATTTTTTATATGTTTTACTGACGAACCAATTATAGGTACAGTTATAAATAAGGAACAGTACCTACATAGATAATAAACGAATGAGGCAAATACAAAAGCAGGACATACCTATAAAAAAATTAACATTATCCCTTTAATTATTAGGAGACCGAATTTGGCCCCAAACATCATACGAATTTGGGTTCCTGATATTTAAAGGGATAAGGAGAAAATTCATGTCAAAGCCTTATTGTTAAGATTTCTGCTGTCAAATAGGTTTTTTTACATCAACCCCACACAGGAGGCCCTGACTAACTTCCCTCAGGACCTATGTCAACATTTGGGATGCTGCATTGAGAGTCTTTTTTAAAGAAAGGAAGGAGAGGAAGTTCTGGAAAGGTGAGAGTTAAATGGGGGTCCACTGGAGTGGATCTCGTTTAGGCCACATTAATTGGGAAAGTCGCTTTTTTGTGGTTTCATACAGAATAGTTTTCAAAATTCAACAGTGATGTGATATCTCTAGGGGAATTCTGAAATGTCGACGAAGAGTATTCTCTAGTACAGAGGTTTCCAAACTTTTTTGCCCCAATAAACCACTTGCCAAATATTTATTCCGTTTCGTTTTCGCCTGCCGAATATTGAATTTTCCTAAAACTATTAACGTCCCATGTGATAATCATTTATTTTTTTCGTAAAAAGATTCCATTCCCTTGCCTGCAATCGGGTGGCGATATAGTTCATCTGTTTTTGCATTGTGCAGAAAGGGGCGCCCTTGTGAGGTATTACACCAAATGAAAATGGAGCAGGATAAGCAACGGGAATTTCTTTCTGTAGCTGGCCCTGCAGAACTGCCCCTTAAGTTCTTTGTTAGCGCTTATTCCGATCAGTTCTTCTTGTCATATGATATCCGATTCTTCAACATTCCATTTCCATAGTCAAAATGTCCTCAAACTTAGTTTTGAAGTCTACCTCAATAAACAACTTTACGATATATAAACATAGAAATATCAAATAAGTAACTTCTCAGTGTATTATTAGTATTACGTAAACTGTCTTATTTGTGTTAGGTGTATTGCGTCATTTACAGAACTCCTAAATACTGAGTTGAGGTAAATGGGGGTCCGCTCGTATGAACCCCCATTTGAACCTCGTGGACCCCCAAATTTTTTTCTCGCTGATATAGACCCCCAGCAAGCCGATATCGATCCCTGGGGGTCCATATAGACCACTTTGAGAACCTCTGCTCTAGTACATTGATTTAAAAATATTGTGGAGAATAGGGGAATTAGTGCCTTCTCTGAAGTGCCTTTCTCTAGCTACCCCGCCTCCCCTTAAATCATGGTGGTCAAAACAGAAAAAATCGGAACGTGGTCTACCTACACGAAGGGGGCAAAATAAAACAAAAAATACTATGTCGCTTAATAATATACATAAATAATATATTATGCAGGTAATTAGGTAGTTATTGTGTGTTTTAGTACCAAAATAAATATGTTTATAAACAAACTATTACGCTTTTAGAATAAAAATAAAATAATTCAGGAATTTAAATTATATTTTTACAAATTATATTTTTCGAGCGTTTTTATTTCACAGTTCGCTGCAGTATCGTGACATTCCTTTCTTTGTCATGCCTCAGTCAACTAGTAAGGGCGTGAGACGCTTGGTTTCCTGTGGCGTGTACCTAAGCGCCAAGTACTTATGCAGTTTGGTCGGAAGTTTCGAAGGGATGCAGGTAGCTCAAATGTCACCCGGGCACTAGGCTCTGCGCAAATTTGTGCGCAGTCGAAGAAACGGACGAAACCTCTATACTTCGTCCCGTTCCTCCGTTCGTCCGGCCAATTCTCATTCGCTCTCCCTAGCAGTCGGTTGTTACCGCTAGCGACATCGCTCTATGTCGGCAGGCGCCCGCCCGCTCATCAAAACAAAGGAATTTAAACGTTCGATACATTCTGACAAATAGTTACCGTGTTACCGTCTGAAAGTTGATTAAACCCAGTGAGTTAACGGTGAATTGTTATTGTGTCTGTCATTGCGATTATGTGAGACTGATTGTGAGTTATTGTTTTGATAACAACGCGATAAGAGCTCAACTGGCGGTACAGTTGAGCGCTGTATCCGACTATCCCCATGCAGCGGGCACCGCACCGTTACCATATCCCCATCTGTTGGATAGTGAACACCATACGATTGTACGGATTAATGAAGATGATAGACCTGGGGATAGGTCTGTTTAGAGCGAACAAAAACACAGATGTTGCTTGGCGCGTTC
This sequence comes from Hesperophylax magnus, assembly GCA_026573805.1. Classification (NCBI taxonomy): domain Eukaryota; kingdom Metazoa; phylum Arthropoda; class Insecta; order Trichoptera; family Limnephilidae; genus Hesperophylax; species Hesperophylax magnus. Next base: position 7,259,222 of record JAIUSX010000977.1, on the reverse strand, counting down.
TAGTTTGTTCTTGTGCGGCTTTTTCTCTACTGAAAGTATATTATTATTTTCAGTACATAGATTTGAGTAATGTCGCTGAAGTGGAACTGAATCAAATAAAGTCGGAGTATCCCTTGTCTATTAATGAGCGGTTACTTGAACATGAAGGGGTGTGCGACGCTATGCATGTCTTCTTGCCAAGAGATCCTTACTCTAAGCAACCGGAGGAACCCCCTTGCGAATGCTGCCACCAATACCACGTGAAGCCAAAGACAACAGAAGTAAACCTTCTGAAGACCCTTGTAATAGAACTGATGCTTGTATTTGTGCTGTACCTAGGCATGACAGCTCTACTGGATGTGTTCAAAGAAAACAAGAAGGAAACAGCTGAAGAAACAGATGCCCGCTTGTCCAGACGTTGCTCTTTGGCAGAGTACGCCAACATGAAGCACTCCAGGAAGAATTCCCTGGCAATTGGGTCCGCTCAGTCTTTTGGATTCCTGAGGAGAGACTCGGTCAGGCCTAAGCCAACACTGAATAGATACGAGTCCTTGGGTACAGCCTATACGAGAATGAGGAGGGAATCTTTGGTGGCAGGAACTCAGAATCTGGTCTCAGCCAACGATACTCCAAACACCCCTCCACTATTCGTTGCCAGGACGCCTCTGAAATTATTGGGTGAGCAAATATTGTTTAAATTATTGTTCATTTGCTAAAATGTTACTGTAACCTTGCGAGATACGACTAAGAGCACGGATTTACTTACTGTTTGTGTTGAGACGAAGTCTTATTTTTTTTATCTCGCCGTCTATCAAATACTGAATAAACATCCTCTTAATGTTTTATCTCTAACTCACTATTTACCTACGGGCTTATATTCTTGGTGTGAAATCTGTGTCCACTTTTGTATAAAAAAACCTACCAAAAGTTTAAAAAAACCTACCTACTGTTAGTTCACGCCCTTACATAAAGAATTATTATGAACAAGTTTTTCATCATGTCGATATAAAAACAAGTTACAAATTGTGTATAAAAATCATCAATGAAAAAAACGTCTGAGAAAATGTTTAGACGTAGGTATGACTAATGCCAGGAAATCTCAGAAATATAAAATTACCTACGTAGGTAGGTACTCATGAAATTTCAGTCTGACTATTCAGATTTAACGACGTTTGAAACAGTTAGCAAATGCCGTACAAGTTGATAGCAGAGCATGACGAAAGTCGTTAACATAGTAGGTCGATTAGGTATTATTTGTTTCCGACTGTGATATTCTTCCCCCCCCCCCCCTCCTAAAATCCCACCCGGTTGCGCGCGCACGTGTCTAAACAGCTGTTCCTAATTCAAAACAAAGAAGAGCATTCTACAAAATTAGAACGCCTTCCTTTTAAAAATAAATAATAAACTAGATGAATCATGAGATTCATAAGCTGCTGATAGATTTATTAGTCTCTCAATTTTTTCATGGTCAGCTTAGATATTCAGAATGCGGCTATTTTTTCAAAAGACTTTTCTATGTGTAGCATCGTACCAGATGATCAATTAATGAAGATATACACTTAACTGCCTACATAAACACTAATCAACTTAATTCTTAAAACATCTGGACAAAGGTTTCTAAGGATGGCTTGTTTCATAGAATTAGAATCATCAAATTTCAACGTTCATTTCCGTGCTCTGTGAATATCCTATTCAAGTTCTGTTATTATATCATTATAGGCCAGTTATTTGACCGAACTTAAATAATAAACAAACTTAAAAAGAACTTTCACAAAACTTTAAAATTTACATTGAAATTTGAATAATTGTTCAAATTCTCTGAAACAACCCGTCCTAAGAGACGTTTGTTTCACGGAACTTGAACAATTCATTAAATGTCTACGTTAATTTTCAAATTCTGTGAAAGTTCTATTCAAATTCTGTCATTATATCACTATCGACCAGTTGCTTTCCAGAACTGAAATAATAGATCTTTCACAGAATTTGAAAATTTACTTTGAAATATGATGAATTGTTCAAATTCTAAGTGATGAACATCAAGAATAAAGTAAAAAACCAACGTAAAATTCTCGTGTTTGCAATAAACGTTTTCTTTTCAGACGATGTGATGCATCTGAAATCTGTTATAATTAAATAATTATAGACTAATTTCAACACAAATCTATTTTAATAACGATATAAATAAGCACTATTTCAAAAGTTGAGTTAACCTGTTTTCGAACATTTTAGTTCAGAAAATTATTATTTATGTCGCAAGCCGCCAATCTGAAAAAAACTTATTTCTCATCTTATTCTATTAAAATTACCTACGTATAGATATAATTATGTATCTGTCCATAGGAAAAAATCTGAAATAGGTTGCGGTTATACATAAACCAAAGTTGCTTTTTCCCAATTACTTATGCATTAACATTTCTTAATTCATTTTTAACAACTCTAATAATTTAATAATTCAACTTTTTAATAAATTAAAAAAAGGGCACACAAACTCCAACGGCTCGGAGGGCTTTGAAGCAGAGAATGGACGGTTATCTCGAGAGTATTTCTTCCTGGGGTAATCTAGTCTCCTTCGACGGAAGCAATCTTCCGAACAGGCCTTCCATTGATATGCTTGGTGTAACTATAAGTGACCAGCTCAGGTACGGGGGCTCTATCGAAGCCAGAGTAAAGTTGGCCTCTCAGAAGCTGGGCGTACTGTACCTACAGGGCCCGCAGATACTTCAATAGTACACAACTGCTGACCCTGTACAAATCGCAAGTGCGCCCTACTGTCGAATTTGACAGCCATCTCTGGTCCGGAGCCCCTAAATACCTGAAAAAACCCTTGACTCTGTGCAGAAACGGGCGGTCCGTTTGATAGATTCCCCAATCTTAACAAACGGACTGCAATCTTTAGAGCACAGGTGTCAGGTAGGTATGCTGTCCTTGTTCTATCGGTATTACAATGGAAGATGCTCTGAGGAACTAGAAACGCGCGCCCAACATTTGTACACGGTTGACATTTGTCACGTGAGAACGGGTCGCTTCTACGATTCGTTCTTAGGTTCAACAGCTCGGCTGTGGAACGAACTGCCGGACTCTGTGTTTCCTCCCTCCTACAACTTGGGACTCTTCAAGACCCATGTTCACTCCTTCCTCTCCACAAAAAGACCCTCCACACAGCATCCCCAAAGATGACATAGGCCCTGAGGGAAATTATTTTCTTCAGGGCCTCCGTGTGGAGTTAATATAAAAAAAAAAAAAAATAAAAAAAAAACTCCTTGACACTCCAACCACTATATTTATCAACCATTTAAAATATCTTTTAAATCCTTTTATAAAAATATTTTTGAGGTTAAACGCGACGCTCGTTATATTTCACGTGTTCATAGATGGCGTTAATTAATTTATTTTATTAAAATACGCTTTTGCACGGTATTGCTGTACAATTTGTTTGCGCCCGTGCATACGCAATATGAATAAATAGTTTTGTTCGTTTAAAAACTCAATGATTTCGAGAAAGGCATAAAAATACAATATTTTACCGATGATTCAATCCAATATTTTATTTGTATGCCTATCTTGAATTAATGGAGTTTTGTTTACGGATAAAACTGTTTATTCATATTCATATTGCGTATGTACAGGCACATACAAATAATGTGTTTTAATATTGTAAATCAATACCTTGCGAAAAGTGTATTTTCATAAAATAAATTAATTAACGCCATCTATGAACACATAGAATATAGCGAGCTTCGCGTTTAACCTTAAAACCGAATTACATAGCTGTCATATCATTCAAATGATATTGATGTATTATATTTAGATGAGCCATGAAGCAAAAAAATAGATTCTGCTTTTTTACCTCCAACTCTCCCAACGCTTTAACTAAAACTACCGAATCCGGTCTACGCGCACCGCTTATCGCGTTCTAATAGTGGAACAAGTTTCGACAAGATATTAGTATGCAGTAGCGCCTCTAATTCTAGCTCTATGGAACCATGTGCTTCGACCTTTCTAGAATACCTGCCATTGGTTACAGGTAATAAGGATTTTGCACGAATCAACAGCAAATGGGACGACTCCGCAAACAAAACAAAACATGTATTAAAGACGTAAGATAGCACACTACCAAAAAGGCTTATCTATCATTACTATAATCCTGAAGGATGAAGGAATGCTGGAATGCTTTATTGTAGGTGGTTGAACGGTGGTGTGGAGGCGAATTACTGTATTCTTAGGCATAACCAACTGGAGGGAGTCAGCAGAAGACCGGACTCTCCAAGATGATGATGAGATATAAAGTCATCAGCAATACCACATCACAGATATAATCCAAGAAGCGAAGGGTTGAAATAATAATCCCTGACCCTAAACAACGATCATTATAAGTTTTTTAGGTTAATTGACAAATAATAACTATACCCATGGATAAGTAAATTGAGAGACTTGCCGTAACATGAAATCATGGTACGATTTCAACGAGCTGGAGGGTAACCACGTGACCTTATTTTTGGCACCAGGAGGGTTCGAGAATGCTCTGAATAAACTACGTCATCAGTCGTACATTGACCGCTGAAGAGCTCACGTTGAAATAACCAGACCGTGCGCAGAGACGTAAAGTTTGCTAAAGGGAAAATGTTTGCATCGCAGTACATTGTGGGCCTTTTCTGTGCAGTAAATTGTAACACATTTGTAAAAGGGTCTACCTAAATAGTGCAACAAAATATTAAACTTTGAAACAAGTCCGAACTATTGTTTACGCAGCCTACAATACAGTTATGGGTAGCTTTTCTCGGCAGGGATAGCAGAGATTATAGACCGCCACACAACTCTGTCTCGGCACAAGGCAAAATTAGAAAAATTAATAGCGTTCCGTTGCAAGGGCGTCAATAACATTAATTAACATACAATCGGTGTCAATATTTGCATGCGTTGTACAACTACTTTATTTTATTCATTAGCCCTGCGGAAGGCTACTCACATATTATTGTATAGATAATATGAACAAGTGTTAAGGTGAACCATGTAACGTCTTTGCGACATTTTATTTTAGAAACGTTACATTTGTAAAATTATATAATATAATTGTATACAACTCAACTCCTGCCACCGAGAATTCCTTTGTAACCACTAATTTTTGATAAACGCGTCGCGTGTAAGGAAAGGTATCTTATTTTACTGCTACCAATCGAAAATTATGGATACATTATATTATCAAATATTATTATTTAATTACTTATTCCTGCCTGAAATTTGGTTCAATGAACTCAAATTTGTTTTCAATTGGCAATGATTTTCCTAGAATTGAGACAATCTCGTATTTTTCACGGGTCTACGCTAATTTTAAAATAATTTTTCAAGGCTCCTTTGATCGTAAATCGTGACGTAAATGACTTTGTTACAGAAAATAGTTCATCACTAAAAACTCCATACATAAACACCTATACAAATGTTATGACTCGATATCTCCCCGTTCGGGTAGGTACTTTTAGTGAGACACCAAAAAATAGATTTACCAGTTTTTAGTCAAGTATATTCTACCGTTATAGTTTTTGCTATAATGATAGCAAAAACTTTAACTTAATTATCCTGCGGATACACAGGAAAGGAACAAAGCTACCCCAATCGGCGTTTTGCGCCATTTGCGGTTACTTTGTTCCTTTTCTGTAGTCGTGGTTCAGCTCGCGTGTCTGTACGCACTCGTTAGTACCTATGTACTTTAAATTCTAAGGCGAGCTCAAATCCCGTGCGATCTTTCGCAGCCTAATTGGATCATCAGATCACCTACTTAGAAGTTGACCTCCTTGACCCTTGAACGCGGCAGAGACACGTGTATTTCGATGTCAAAATTGAGTAAGCTCCACGTGCCAGGAATCATAATTATAATATTTATTTTATATAACGCTCGTTTTCCAGGAATTTAATTGAAGGGTATTTCGTAATTATAAGTTATTAATTAAAATATGTACTCAGGATATTGAATAACATGGGTTTATATAAACACCCGAACATGTTTTTGATGTAAACTAATACAGACATATTTTAGTTAAAAGCTTGTTATAAATGGATTAATTTATTAGGTACTTAACTACAAAGTCCCTACCTACTAAAACTTAAGGCTAGTTGAGCTTATTTTATCTTTGTACATACATTTATCTTTGAATATACATTTTATCGTTGTATGACTAGAAAATTGAAAATTTTGTAAAAGTGGTGTTCTCTTCAATCTCTAAAGTTTATATAAGATAATAATAAATAATATAGTTAGTAACCGACCGATGTTTCGGTTTTGGCTAATAAACGAGTTTCGGAGAAAAATTATCTGAAACCTGTTACGGATCACGTTTGGCTGTACTCGGGCGCGTGTGTGTATGCCTCTAGAATAACGTAAAAATATATATTTTAAATGAAGCTGTTAGATAACGGCTGTCTTTGAACGGGTTGTTTCGCCGAATTTTCAGAAGAACTTTCACAGACTTGAAAACTAACTTTTAAATTTGATAATATGTTCAAATTCTGTGAAACAACCAATCCAAAAAATTCAAAGTTCAAGTTTTTGTAATTTTCAAATATTATAAAATTTTGTCATAGTTAATCGTTTAAATAATTTATTTATTTTCATGGAATATAGCCAAAATAATACCAATTATGGATTTCCTCCTTGTAACTGTAGCAAAAAAATTAAATTATATTAAAACAACATATTGATCGTGAAAAGTTAGAAAAACATTTATTTTATGGAGCTTATTCTAGTGTAATTGAAGGTAGATATCATATTATAATAAATTAAGACATGATATAACATTAATTAGGTTCAAGACAGAATTATATAAAACTACCTTAAATATAAACAACAGAAAAGGTACGTACTCGTGAAATATCAGAGAAATAGTATTTTTGTAACGGACGTACTGCTCCGGGATCAGACGCGGTCGCCCATGTTAAGATCGCCCATGATCTACATCATATATCTATTAAATATACTGCTAATTAAATATACTGCCGAAATATAAAATGTAAATGTATGTAAAATTATGTTAAATTGTAATGTAAAACCTAAGAAATTGTTATAATAAATGAAATGTCGGAGCTTGGCTAGAGGAATACGAGCAGAGAAATACATAGCGAGAGAGCTGGGGATAAAATCATGTCATCATAATAGCATTTAATTCAGGCACGGTTATGAGAGTCGTGCCTATACAGAGGGAACGTTCGGCCCCGGCCCGAAGCAAAGGGCCGTGCGCCGTCATGGCGTGCGAGGTGATTTGCCGTCCGAACGTTCCACAGGCGTGATTCTGAGGATCGTGCCTGAACAAAGAAAGGCCGTGGTCACGTTCGACCATGGGCCCGAAACTACCGGCCGAGAGGCGGTAACCAGACCGGCGGCGCGCCGCGATAGCGTCACAAACACGGCCCTCGATTCCAGGAATCAAAGAGAAAGCGGGCCCGTGGAAGCGTCGCGCGGCCGCCGGCGGCCTATAAAACGGGCAACAGTCCCTTGGAAAGGCAGATAGCCAGCAACCTCCACCAGCTCTACAACTCTCTCTGCTCTGCCTTCTACCTCGCTCCGACTTCTGACTCTACTCGCCTTCTCTTCTTCTGCCCCTCGCCTCACCCCGGACCTCCCTGCCTCTACGACCAGACCCGGACTCTACGACAAGAACAAGAATCAGCATCGGACCAGCTACAACGGCTACAGAGACGCCCCGCTCTACCCCTCGACGCCACTGAAGGACGACGACTTCCGCCTCCACGGATTGGGATCACCTGCCCCTTTTACAGTCTTGTGTGTCACACGATTACGTCTGATACAATTTTTTTTAATAATTTGTTATCGCATGGCTGCTTAAATATTACTTACAGATTATTAAAGACTTGACTGATTAATTTACATTTAGCAAGTAGCTCTCAAGATCGTATATATTTTTGTAATTCCTTGTTAGTACCCACTTGCCTATGGCGTACAACCAAAAGGTACCTGAAAGTAAACTAATTTACTCATTAAAAAGAAGTCTTTTCTTTCATTGTGCATTTTATATAAAACTGACAAATTAACCCTTATAATTCTAACAAATTAACCCTTATAATTCTAACAATAAAAACGCCTAACTTTAGGGTACATAGTGTTTTTAACGGAAGTCGAAATTCGGTTTCTGTTTCGGCTGAAATCTAGTTTCGGTCGATCACTAAAAACAACTCGACTTTGTGCTCTTTTTCTAAATGTTTTTTAGGCATATAATTTTGGATAATTTTAATAAAATTTATCGTCAAAATATTACGTTTTGTTTGTTTTCTTTCATTTACACAGATATATTTCAAAGTTCCGCAACTCGTGATGGAATTTACGCTGTGAGCTGAAAATAGTAGACAACAGCAGAAAATTAAATTTGTATGTACAAGTGTCGTGACGCACAAATCTGACCGTTTTCATAGATATTTTGCTACGTCGGCACATCTATATATTTTATTATTATCTTCTGCTTACAATGCTAAACCTCCTCGGCTTTGCTTCTCCAGACAAACGTGTTTTTTACTAAATAGTTATGGTCCACAAAAAATAAACAAAGAGTCTAAGACGGAGTGGACTAGCCATGAAACAAGCCTGATATAATAAACCTTTTCTTTTCTTTATTGGACCCCAGGTAGTTTCTCATTTGAAACCAAAGGATCTTTTCAAATTATTGAAGTAAATTTCAAAGGATATCTACTTGCTAAACGCCAAAGCTAATCGCAGAACCATTTTAAATTTTACTGTAAAACCAGTTCGTAGGGTAGTGGGCTGCCAACACGGTATCGCACAGACGTACTTAAACACACTTTTCACCACTATCAATTACACATCTGCCCTGATGATGGACACTGTAACGTTGTCCGAAACGTTGGCTAAAGAAGGAGTTTGAGCAACACGCCATAACACCCCAAAAACAAATGGCAAAAATACTTTTGGCCGTGAAAATCTAAAATCATATTTGATATCTACTTGGTCTAACAAAAGCTTTTAATTTTTTTTCGGTACTGAATTTCTAAACATAAACTTTAGAGCGCACACTTTTCATCCGCGCTGTGCAAATTTGATAGAATTAAATTCACCTTCACTTTTCAAAACAATTGAGGTTATGTAGTAGCGTTCAAAAAGTAGAAAATGGTTTGAAAAGGGGATTAAAAATTATTTTTCCTCCGCTACTCATCTCACTAGGGAATTTCTGTGTCGAGATGGGCAGCTTTACAATTATATTTAATCAAACAAGTAAATTACATAACACATACATAGATGGACTACATCGAATATGGGGTCTCTAAGGGTACGTATACATTTGCGAACCGTGCCAAGAATTACGGGAAAGGGACGAATCAACTGCATGCGGCGTTTAGCGCCATTTGCGGTTGCTTCGTTTCTTTCCCATAAGTTGAGGTTCAGTTCGGCAGTTCGGCTCGCGGATTTATACGTAGCATAAGATGACTCGTGACAGAAGCCATGATATAGGCAATCCAAAATCACCACTCCTAGCCAGTATGAAATTATTTACCATTTTCTTGAATAGATTTGACGAACCTATAGTTTTTTATATTTTCACAAATCATATTATAAAGCAACGGAGCTTTATAAGACAAACTCTTTTGTCCAAATGATGAACAAGGGTCCTGGGTTCGAGTCCCAGATGTGACCGTTTCCTTTTCTGATTTGTCTGTTTCAGATTTTCGTTTAGAAATCACTAACATTGTCTTCAATATTTAAATATTACAATTTGAGGTTTTACTCAATAAAGTTATTCCGAAAAATAAATATTCATTCTAGACTTGCAGAAAAGTCAACAGATGTCGCACATTAAAAATAAAAAATAAGATAGGTTTATCTAAAAAGACGCTGTCTGGATTGCATTTCGTTCGGGTTGAATCTTGCGATCATACATAAAGATAGTTGCCAATAAAAATGTGCGTTGAAAAAATGAAGACAATGTTAGTAGTTCTTATTCGAAGTATGATACAGTTAAAAGTGACCGAGGGGAATAGGGTCCCATTAGCTCAGTTGGTAGAGCACTGTCCCGGAAAGACAAGGGTCCTGGGTTCGAGTCCCAGATGTGACCGTTTCCTTTTCTGATTTTTCTGTTTCAGATTTTCGTTTAGAAATCACTAATATTGTCTTCAATATTTAAATAATTAAAATATTTAATAAAACGCTACTCATTTAAAATAGAGCGAAATAGGACGGGTTGTTTCAGAGAATTTGAACAATTCTTCAAATTTCAAAGTTAATTTTCAAGTTCTGTTATTATTTCAGTTTTGTCAAGTAACTGGCCTATAATGATATTTTTTTATGTCTATTCTCCAATACACATTTTACAAATGATTACAGTGGTTTATATTGTAGTACAGAGAAAAAAGTACAGAAAAAAGGTATAAAAAATAAAGAACATAGGTTGATATAGGTAAAACTGTGTGTGGGTGATATTGTATGTTACGTGAACACCCCACTAGGAGAACCTGTGCTGAGGTGTGAACGTGTATGTGATTAAGTGTGACAGGTATTTATGTGTTGTAGTAGAAAGTTTTTTTTTTTTTTTCACAGACATATATTGAAACATGAAAACACACATTTATATGTGAGTGTATGTATTTTTGGATAATTCTTGAAGAACGTGTATAATATTTAATTTTAATTATCATATTTTGGTTATGTTTGGTTTGGAATTATAATCTTTTGAATAAAGTGAATATCTTGATTTTTTATCCAGGCTACGATATGTTTTTTGAGAAAGTTTGTAGATGTATTTGTAGTCATTAATTGTTTCAAAGTAATGGGCATACTGTTACAAAGTTTGGTTGCGTAGTATTAAAAGTGTCTTTGTCCATGTGTGGTGTGTGTTATCGGAATGTTCAGTATTTTATTTGTTGATGACCTGGTTTTTATTATGGCTTTTGGTTGATTTGTAATATGAAGATTAATATGGATGATATAATAACAGAACTTGAATAGGACAATCACAGAACTCGCAAATGAACGTTGACATTTGAAGAATTGTTCAAATTCCGTGAAATATCCCGTCCTAAGTTGAATTTAAAGATACACTATGATTTTTTTATACCTCTAATATAATTAAATAACATAACAAAATGTGTTTTTAATAATTTTCGGAGCATTCTTCGCTTTTTTTCTAAAGAGGGAATTTCATATAATTACCGTTTGGGCTCTACGAATGTAAAGATATTATCTTAAAAAATAAAACGTTTTTGGAAACTTGGAAAAAGTGTTCAAGAGAAATATGTTATATATTTATTGAATTCTCAAATTAAAAACACAAATGATTAAAAAAGTATTTCGATAGGCTTAAATTTAAATTACATTGGAACACAAATTTTATCGATATAAATTTAAAACTTCGACCAAAAAACGCTTTCTTTACCATGTTTTATTTTTTTCGTTTTATATTTCATTATATATTCACATGGTAGGTTGTACAAAATTAGCTACCAATTAATTCACAAAAAAATTTCAACGTTTCCTCTAAAATAACGACAAAATTAATTATAATTTTTTTTTCTCAACTACATTCAAAGAACATATAAGATGTTATAATAATAAAAGCACCTTTTCAAAATTCGCAGAACATCTCTTAGTAAATAATCACGTCCCGCTTGACAACAATGAACTAAAACCCTTGCACATAGAAAGAAAGGGCCTTAGATTAAATTTACTTGAACAATTAAAAATCGATAAAATAACCAATGACCCTAATATAACATTAATTAATAAAGTAAGGAAAATTATTTATTCCCCGCTTCTAATTATGTTCACAAAACCTAAACAATATAACACATTTAAATAAATTAATAACTGCTACAGCATTATTGAACAATTAAGAAAACATTAATGTGGGGAAAATAGACTTCAAAATACCCCCACAGAATATGAAATCTATTGTCACAATTATTTTTATCAGTAAATTGGTTTAACCGGTAATAAATCATTTTAAATTTGGGAGGGGGTAAAATAGAATCATATTAATAAGTCGTCTAAACGTGGATAAACCACAGTTTGAAAATGGCCTTGAAAGCCGAAAGAGCTGTAACAATAACAAATACCAAAAAATACTTGCAGAACTTAATAATTATATTATTAAATTTGATTTTAATAAAATTTAAAAAAAATTAAATGGAGTTCTACGAATGAAACACAAAAACAATAAATAAAAAATAAAAAAAAATTTAATGACCTATATTTTATTAATACACAAGTAAGAAAAGTGGCACATATCCCTACTAGAGATATACTATATCTTTTGATTAAAAATTTAATTTTTCAGTTTGGTTAAGTATTATATCCTCAAATCCAAATTGAAGTTTTGTATGAAGAATTCGTTTTCCTTAACTTTACTCATACTGAAATACTTACCCTAAGGAGAATAACGCTTGCAACACGTGTAAACAGATAAACTCACAATTCATACATCTGCCCTGATGATGTATCCTGATACATTGAAACTACATGGTTTTCCAATAAGAGGTGTTATTTTGATATTCAATCGTAAAAGATCAATGGTTTCGTTGCTTGCGTGGCACGTAGCGCCGTCGTGTTGAAAATAAACGTTGTCCAATACCATCCAATTCCGGCCATAAAAAATCATTAATCATCTCTCGATAGCGCAATCCATTCACCGTAACTGTTGCTCCAGCCTCATTTTCGAAAAAGTAAGGTCCAATGACTCCGCCGGACCATAAACCCCACCAGACAGTCACACGTTGAGGATAGAGAGGCTTTTCAACAATAACTCTTGGGTTTTCCGAGCGCCAGATGCGACAATTTTGCTTGTTGACGAAGCCACCGAGGTGGAAATGGGCCTCATCACTCAAGATGATTTGAATTTGATTCACTCACGTGAATTTCAATAAATTCAATGCGTTGTTGAAACGTGTATCGTTCCATTTGTATTAATGGCGTAGTTTCTACTTGTCAAATGTCAAAAAATGACAGCTTCAAAAGTAACATCTGCCGAAATAGCGGGCTATTCAAAATAACCCTGTATAATGCTTTTAACGCTAAGAAGGATGAAACGCAACGCATCTTTATAGATTGCAAAATAAATAATAGGTACCAATGTTGACTGCATCATTTCAATGGATGAATTGAATACATATAGATGTGAGCAGGTACTGTACATATAGTTCAGCAGTGGAGTCGCACGCATCTCACGTGCATCTAAACCCGCTGCACATATTGATTTTATTTGATACCTGTAATTTCCCGGGACTTCTGCTATTGTATATGAATACATGACGTTATCTGTGTGTGAGAGTGCTCAATCAAATGGGTGGCGGTCATGTTGATACAATATAGATATAAAATTATACTCGCTTCATCATAGATGTATTGTATTTAAATAGAATAATGCATTAGCTACCTTCCGTTGAATAAAATTTTAGGAATATCTGAACTGTTATAATATTATTGTGACTCCAAGATTTTAGCAACGATTTTATGAAAACTGTATTTATCTAGATCTACAGTTTTATTCCGAGATTGATGAAGTTTTTCACACATGACCTTCAAAGCGAGAGGAAGGTGACTGTGTGCGTGAAATCTCGAAAAACCACCCCATCACCTTTTGAAATCCCAAAGCAGAATTTTGATTCTTCTCGATAATATTTTACACACATGACGTTCAAAATAATAGGATAATTATGACTGTTTACAACTGATTTCGAAAAACTATGTGTACAGCTAGTAAATACATAAAATAACATGGTACAGAACATTGAACGAACCTAAATTAATGACCCACTTAAGAGAAAATTAAAAAGAAGACACGTGAAAAATCATAGGTTATTATAATTGTAGGATTTGTGAAGCTGAAAGTATATACAAAAACAATATTTGCCTCAAAATTTAAATATGTAAAAAAAATTAACAAAACTGAAACGCATTTCAAATAAATAATAATTAAAATAAATTACTTACTTTACGTACGGTACGTTTTGGTACCGACTTTATCGCTGAATCGTCTGAATTGTCCCTGTTATTCAATGGCATTGTCCTCACAATCAGTTTCAATTTAAATAAATTCAAAGCGAATCCAAGTTCTAGAGTTCATTAAACCGGAGTTACAGACAAAGGCACAACTTAAATTATTATTTTTAAATCTTTTGGAGGCACATTCCTCCGTCTAACGGACAACCAATAGTTTGTTTTGTTTCTCTAACTAAATAGTGTAAAATAAAGTCGCTTTCCGCGTCTGTTTGTTTGTGCGCTTAGTTCTTCTAAACTACGCAACGGATTGTGATAGGGTTTTCACTATCATTTAGAGAATTTCTTCCGAAAGGTCATGTATATAATACATGTGTATTATATTTATAGTAAGTAGAGAAAAGTCGATGTTTTGTAATACGAAAACAATCGGGCGCTAATATTTTTAACGCTGGCTAAACTTTGTGAGATGCATCAAAATCATGTAAAAAGGAATTGTATATATATTAAAAAGGCCTACAGAAAAGTGCACTATGAAAATGGTAAATGTCTATCTCCTAAGAATATACCCCAGCTTCGCGGGGTACACGTCAGCTAGTATTAAAAAAAATTGTCAACTAGGTACCACTAAAATTTTTATGTTTTGAAACTTGAGTTAGAAAATCTGAGTTATTGCTATCCGATATATGTAATTTGGCTGCCATTGTCCATAGCAAACGTAATTAAATTTCATGCTTTTGAAAAGTGGTGCTGAGATATTATGTTTATTACGAAATTATTAGATATATTACGAAAATAGGATAGCGTGAGAATAACGAATTACGCGTTTGCACATAACCATCCATCAACATACTTCTCACTTCTTGATAAGCATGCAAGATTATTTATTGTAAAAATGATATAGTATTATAGGTTATATGTAGTTTTTCGTAATGGTTTATACCTCATCGGTGTCTAACTAACTAACTAACCATCACGCCGTCTCCCGCAGGGGTAGGCAAAGAGGACGACCTCATTCACATTCATACATCGTATCATACATACTGTTCTGTTATTCTAGTGTCAATTTTATTAATGTAGACAAGTGACTTTTCGCGCGTTGATTAGCGGTGTTATAAATGTTGAAGGTCTAATTCAGTGATTCCCAAAGTAGGTATGATCGCCCCCGGGGGGCGTTGGATGTCAGAAGACGTTGAAAAAGTTGGTGATCAAAACAGTTTTTAGCTTTTCACACTCGCACTATACATATCTTAAACACATTCCGTTATCGCCTGAAATATATGGGTACGCACGAGTATAAATCGTTCATGTATTTATTTTTCTACATCCTTCATTTTACAAAGAAATCCACAAAATGCACATTACAATCGATCTTAAACATTATTATGTTTTGATAATTCTAATATACGGCTTGAAAATTTATGTTTTAATGTGTGGTTCACCATTGTAAATGTTAGTATTAGGTATTAGTAAAATAGTCAGTCAGATTGAATTCCTAAAGAAGGGGGTGAAGAAAAGAAGCATCTTTGAGAAGGGGGCGGTAAACAAGATAAGTTGGGAAGCGCTAGAATATTTAAAAAAAATTATAATACATGGATAATAATCTTAGTTTTGATGGCAGAAGTTTATTTAACATTGATTTTTATTCTAAGAGAATGCCGCACAAGAGTCCCAACTGCTTCCACTGTCCGAAGCCAGTGTGGCCATGGCCTCAATCGGACACATACATTGACTCTACATAGGAGGGCGTGAGGAAAATTATTTCCCTCGGGTCTTATGTCATCTTTGGGGATGCTGTGTGAAGGGTCTTATTGCGGAAAGGAAAAGTGAACCTGGCTAAAAGACCCATGTCGTAGGAGGGAGAAAACCCAGAGGTCGGCAAATCATTCCACAGCCGAGCTGTTCAACTCAAGAACATGTCGTAGAAACGACGCGCCCTCATGTTACAAATGTCAACTGTGTGCAAATGTTAGGCGCGCGTTTGGCGTGTTTCCGGAATTTGCACCGGTACCTAATAGTCCATCGACTTCCATTAAAATACCGGTAGAAATAGGACAGCATTCCCACCCAACGCCTGTACTCTAAACGTTGCAAACCGTTTGTTAAATGTAACGCTTAAAGAAGTGGGGGAGGGAAGAATATGAAGAAGAAAAAGGTAGGGATGTACCTGAGTATTCAGATTTGATCACCAAACACGGCTAAAGCCTATGTAAGCAAATTTTCGACTTTTTTTGAAAATCGATCTTTCACCCGGGCGATTCTGAGAGTCTTCACCACTTAGTAGGTAATAAGGAATTCAGAAAGATAAATGCATTCAATACTTAATTCGTGGAAGCGTAATTTCGTCACATAGTATAACTTGCGTGACGCGAAATTACTGAGGCGTCAATTTCGCTACTCACGTTTTACGTCATCCGCGCAATCTACGTAGGTATAGTAATACGTTCTGAATTCTAGTAAATATTTATTTTATCCCTAGCTCTTATCTTTCTCTCCCAGTTTGAAAGGTCAGTTAAATCAGCTCTTTGACCCTTTTAATAGTTCATGAACCGGAACCACTCAGAGTCCTGAGTGCCCCCCAATGCGGGGGTTAATTTGGTGAAAGGTACCCACTACCACTAGAGAACCTCACGCTGAGCATAAAATATATTTTAAAGAAACCTCCGAAAGGATACATTCATGTCCTTAGAGCTATTGACAAGCTTACAAACTTACACGGCTTCACAGAGATTTGTTTACGTATTTAAAAAAATCATATTCCATTGGCAAAAATTGGGTAACATTAAAATTAAATATAGTTACGTTTAAAAATATTAAAAATTAATGCACTGACCTTGATTTCTTGCAGAGACGAATGTGCAAAATTCCTTGCGCCAGAGAACGCAAGTGTTTTTTTCTACTTCAGATGTTACTTCACACTTGAATGTCTAAGCTTAACACAATATTTTCGATGGATCTTTTTTACGATAAGCTAAATATTTACTGAATTGGTTGGGCCATGAAGTTCAGTGTTTATTATTAGTTCTGTGAATAAAATAAATAGATTCAAACGGCTCGAAAGAAAGTACGAAAATGAAAACGTTCCGCTTCAGTAATGAAAACTACATGTATAATTTAAATTAAATAGGGACTTATTTGTATAGAAAAAATGGACATTAATAGACAAAAAATGGGCATGAAAAATTTTGGTTATATGCTAGACATTAAGTTGGTAAATTATTGTAAATGATTTTCAGATTTTTTTCCTCCCTGTCTAAAGAGAATAAAATGATTTTCCTTTTCCAATTGCTGGCTTTACCTGATGGCTTTGTACATAAGAATACAGTACGCTATATTGTTCATTAGATTCTACGTAGTTACTCGTTTTCGATAGAATTTTTTATATTTTGAAAGGTTTTTATGTTTTTGTTCTGATGTCTTGTGTTGTTTTCCGTGCCTACCAATAAAGTTTTTATTTTTTAGGTAAGTTTTGAAGGTATGATTTGGTTATTTAATTTCAAAAGAATTTTTCAGAATTATTAAAATGTTTAATTTTTTGTACGTATAATATTTTTCACTTTAAGTGAGGTACATACATGGATAATAGTGACCTATTGTTCCTTTAAATTATGTAGTAGTTGTAACTTCTAAAGTATCGAAAAAAACCTACAGCAACATGTTTCTAATAATTATACTCCAAAATGTTATCAAACATATTGTTATTCAGGTCTGAAAGGGTTAACAAATATAGGATCGCATTTGTAGTAATGAAATTTAACTTCAAGTCAATCATGTTATTCCGACTTGACTGTTCAGAGTCTGGCCAAGTATTCTTTCCACTCTTTTAAGGAATTAATTGATAAAAAATACAAACAAATAGTTTTAAAAGAAAAAAATTAAATAAAGAGAAAAGTGAAGCCTCGGTAATGAAAATGGGTCTTTGATTAAAGGGGAAAATCTGAGTTAAAGTTAATCCGACTTGATTGTTTAATCAATAATAGGCTACTAAATAGACAATAAAGATATAAATAATAGGTTCAGTAGTGAAAACGAAACTGGTTATTGAATTAAACAGGAAATCTTGGGCTAAGTTATTCAATCAGTTTCCATTGCACTCTTTCGAGGATATAATAAACAAAAAATATACAAAATTGATAAAAAATATCCGAGTAAATGGACGTAAAAGTTCAGCTTCAGCAATAAAAAATAGGCTGGTTCATTAATTAAACGGGAAAGCTGAGGTTAAGTTATTCTGACTTCACTGCGCCATGTGCTCAATGCCCAGCAATGCCCAGGGTATCGATTCTCCAATCCAGGCCGCTCGCAATCGCCGTCGAGAGTACATACATTGGTCGACAATATTATTCTTGAGTTTCGTCGAAAGTACATACTTACATACGCCAAACGTCAAAAGTCATTCCACTCGAACAACGAGTGGGTTTGTTGTTTTGATTGTTCGAGTGGAATGACTTCGTCGAGAATCGAGTCCCCGAGCTCGACTAGCTCCATTCCGCTCTTTTGGTCGCTTAATTGAATAATAGACAAATTAATTGTGATTCTGATTGAATCAGCCACGAACGGAAGCGTCGCTCATCGAATAATAATGTACCCACGCTAAAATAATATTATTAAACGGATAGAAGATAAAACTAAGCTTTTTAAGCTGGCGAGTTATTTTATTCGGGTGATAAATAACGTAGAAATAGTATATTTTTTATGATATCTACGTTTTATCCGGAATCATTTCCAAAGCTTTGGGTATTTGACAACCCGGCCTAGTAAAATCAAACGTATATTGAATATTGTAATAAGAATACTACTAGAAAGAAAAAACATTGCCGAAACTGTCAAAATACATGAAATTTTTTAACTTTTATTGACAAAAAATTAAACATTAATGTTTTTTATCATCTCCCCGACGTAAATATTTGTATTTTATAGTAATTAAGTTGAAAAGATGGGTTATTTAGAAAAAAAAATGTATTGTCCAGCTTAACTTAACATTAGGTACCTACTCTTAAATTATTTCTTTAGCTTTTAAATGGAATTGTACTACATTTTCAATATTGTTATTGTTTGAGTTAATGTTTCAAAATAGGTAGGCAAATAATCTTATTACCTATGTTTAGTTATGGTTTTCTATGAAAATAATATAAAATCATAAGGAGGAACTATTTTTTTTTGTTTTGACGTTCTTGTATTTTTACACTGAAAAAAGAAATAGTGAAAAGATGCCGAAAAAATTCATTCAATATGACGTCATACCCGACACGTCATAGATTTAGTGCGTTTTGGTGGGCCTAGATAAATCAAAACTTTGTTTATTACTTTAACTATGAAAACTACAAAAATACATATACTTAGAAGGTCGATATTGAAAAATTAAAAAGACTCGACTTCCTTAGTGTAATTTATTGACCTGACATTTTATTTATTTGGTTTTACGCCCAGCCGGGATATGGATGGATTGATGGATTCTACATGGATTTTACGAACAGAATACATCTAGTGAGCTATTGAAAAATTTAAAAAATTGAAAGCATGAAATAACTGAAACAGAAAAAAATATTTTGGATTTTTTATGTTTTGTGCCTACATACCGTGTGGATCAAGTTCAGTGATATTTTGACTTTATATTTATTTTTCTGCAATTGTTTTAAATAGTCGTTTCCTGCACTATTTTCGTGTATAATTTCGTAAATATTTTTTATATATATGTATGTAAAATAGGCGTGAAATAAATAAATAACAGTAAACTAATAAACTTATCAAAACAATATTAGCATTCTAGGTGTCGCGGCCGTAACGAACGTTGATACATAGTTAATAAAATACAATGAAAATAACAGACACTTTTATTCTTGCCAATGTCAGTTGTTTTCAGAAGCTTTGATTCTTATTTTATTTAAGCCTTGTCATTGCAGAAAGTTTCGTCAAGGTTAAAATTTTACGCAGTACCGTAAGTAAAATCAATAGTGTCCAGAAAATAAGTCAAAAGGAAATGCAAACACTGCCCACTGGTTGTCATAACACGGGCACGGGAGAGGGCGCAATGCCATCTGCTACGTATAAATTTGCGAGCCGAACCACGAATCATACGAAAGGAACGAACCAGCGCAAACGACGGTTCGTGCTGTTTGCGGTTAGTTCGTTCCTTTCCCATGATTGGTGGCTAGGCTTGAGTAGCTTTTTAATAGTAATGGCCAATGTTTTTAATGGGGGCATTTTTCCATTTTACAAGAGCTTTCAAGGGTGTGGCACTCCGATGTGCTTTATAAGGAACTATTTGAATGTGTATTTTTTATCACGACCTGCTAACGATCATGATTAAAGCATTTAGTCATTTAAAAAAAGACAATCTGGTTTTCAAATTGTTTAATTAGCACTTTTCACAACGCGATTATTTCAGTAAGTACCTCATGTCATTGGATTATTTCTGGATCATACCACATAGTGTTAAATATTCGGGATTGCGGTGGCCACGCTAAATTCAATTGTTTTAAATGGCTGTCATTCCATACAACGAAAATAATTTTTCATTTTACTTAAATTGAAAATTAGAATGATAATTTTTTTTTCCAAATGCATGGTAATTTAGGAGAATCAAAAAGTTTTATTTAAAAAAAAAAAGTATTAAGCGTGGCCAGCGATCCCGAGTAATTACCCAAATAATTTCTCAGCACTAAAATTTCAGAATCTTTTTTAGTCCTTGGTAATTAACTTAGGCATCAAACTATATTCATTTTGTATCAGAAAGAGACAATTAATAATAGTTAGCATTATAAAATAAATATGTAAGGATGGGTTAGGTTAACTAATAATAGATATAAACTAATTCAGTTTATAGCTAGGTCAACAATTCTGTTGTTCACAATATTCTAGCTGTCAGCCAGCTATCTGCCAGCCTCTGTGTTTCCTCCCCCCTACAACATGGGACTCTTCAAGACCCATGTTCACTCCTGCCTCTCCACAAAAAGACCCTCCACACAGCATCCCCAAAGATGACATAGGCCCTGAGGGAAATTATTTTCTTCAGGGCCTCCTGTGTGGAGTTAATATAAAAAATAAAATAAAATTCTGCTTTTATTTCTGGTGTATTTTACATTGGATGATCAAACTAATGTTCAGACACAATCAGTTGACTGTTTTGAGAACCACATTATAGAACTAACTCATATTTTAACAAGTTGAAGTATGGTTCTTTTTTTAGCCCCATACAGGAGTTAAATACAAAAGTATGACATACGTTTGAGCTCATCTCCCACTGCGGTTCAAGGCGATGGATGGGTCGAGAGAGTCCTGCTGGGGTAAAAAGATCTCCCTCAACTATACTCTCCAAACTGTACAGTATTACCAGATAACATAAAAAATGGTAAATTGTAATACGTAGTTTCCCGGAAAAGCTATTTATATTCATATAAATGTTTGTTTAGTATTATCCGGATACGCTGCCGTTCAAGAGGTTAAAAAGACCCTCCACACAACATCTCCAGAGATGACATGCATAATACCTTTCATAATACATTGCATACTACCTACACTATTATAATACCTTCATCAAAGGGGAGATTGTAAGTAACAGCATGTCTATAAATAGTCATTTTGTATATCATTAATTTTGTGGGTAGAATATTCGAGTATTTACTATCCACCTACCTAGAGTACTTTAATATATTATATAAAAATGATAAGAACTGGGTCATTAGCGGCAAAATCATTATTATTACTCATAGGTAAAGTATGTACCTACTTATGTAAATGTTGTAAATAATAATACGATATATGTCTACCATTCAGCATATTATACGTCACAATGAGTTTGAAAAAACTGGCAACGTACATTCATGAAAGATTTTCATTCTTGTTTGAATGAGTAACATTTTCATATGGCCTTGCTGCTGGGAGCTACACGTTGTAAAATCTCTTTCTGTTACGTGTAATTGATTTTTTTTAATGAGAGTCAAATGAAGTTATTAGTTGGAGGTATAATAGGTATTACATATAGCGCCTTTTTGTGCAAAATCACCTCTGGGGCGCTGTAAAAATATATAATACATTTCTACAAATGTACAATGTACATACATTATTATTTTCATTTTTTAGATGTTTTAGATGTTTTGAACAGATGGATTATAGAAGGGAAGAAGGGAGTGTGCAAGGGAAAAACAGTAGGTAAACAAAGGGGTCAGTTTGCTATTGGTTGGATGTTTGATGAAGTCCCTTTTCAGATGGAGAGATTTATAGCATATGTACATACGTTATTGGCACCGATGCATTTTTACTCCCAATCTGAAAACAAGACCAATTTTTTTTTATGTTGAGGGAGATTGTTTTAAACGGTGACCGGATAAATCATCAAAATGATAATTCATCACATTTTTAAAAAGTTATATAAAGTCATGAAAAGTGATGAATCAAAAACTTTATTAACTGGGTTAAGTAGGTAAGGTTAGGTTAGGTTTTTATAAATTATTTTTTTTCATCGTTTCTATTGACTTTAAATCACTTTTTAAAAGTGTGTTGAATTATCACTGTGTTGAGTTATCATGGAACCGTTTTAAACATTAACTCCACGCAGGAAGCCCCGAGGAAAATATCTGCCTCAGGGCATGTCATTTTTCGGGATGCTGTGTGGCGGGTATTTTTAACCTCTTGAACGTCAGCATATCCGGACACTATTTAACAATCATTTCTCTGAATATAAATAGCTTTTTACGAGAAACTACATATAGTAGATTTTATACAATTTGTGTGCGTTATCCGGTAAGATAAGACGGTATAATTTACTAAAACATTTTTTTTAAACATGTAAGTTATTACAAACTATTACAAACTAAATTTAACGTCGGCTATCAAGAAGTTAAAGAAAGGAATGACCTGCACAAACCTCACCCCATGAACCCGAGCCCCCCTGCTAAGTTGCCAAAAGTACCGAACCACTCAATTGACCTATGGCCGAGGTGTTATTGTCCAATAAATGGTTCCCCATACCCACTTCCCAAATTCTAGATGTAAAATTGTAAAATTAGACTGGTAAGCAGGAGAAGAAGAGTGGAAAAAACGGTTGAAATGTTTATCAAAACATCGTCTATGTACTTACTGTTTTTATTGTGCTAATTTATCGTAAGAAATAAACAATATTTTTTTTCTGTAGGTCATTACATCAGAGTAGTTTATGTGATTCAATTGATTATTGAGACCATTAAACAATGATATTATTCACATAGATAGCAAAAAGTAATCTACTTCTCGAAAGAGTTCCTACACTTCAGAGTCCAGACAGTTGATTTTTTTTGTATACTACAGACGTAGAAATTTGAAAAAAAAAATGTTATTGGCTAAATGTTAAACGTTTTGTCTGGAAAAACGGTACGATATTGTACCGGGAAATAAAAATCTTACGTGCATTTTTTATCATTCAAAGATTGCTGTAAGTTATTTTTCTCGTCGAAACCTAAATTTATACTGAGTATCGTTTTTTTTTTTTAATTTAATTAAAATCAAATTTAATAATATAATTATTAAGTTCTGCAAGTATTTTTTGGTTTTTGTTATTGTTACAGCTTGAAAGTTGACAGTTTGAAAATGGCCTGGAAAGCCGAAACAGCTGTAACAATAACAAAAACCGAAAAATACTTGCAGAACTTAATAATTATACTATTAAATTTGATTTTAATCAAATTTAAGAAAAAAATTAAATGTAGTTCTACACAAAAACAATAAAAAAATAAATAAAAATAAAATAAAATGAGTATGTTTTGATATAGATTTTTATATGCAGGCAAATCAATTTTAATGTATTTGTGTACACCAATAATGTCAAAAGTTTCAAAAAAGCTTTTCGAACTAGTTTGGAATACCCGAACGCAATCCCCTCTTACTCCACAAATATCCAAAGGTACTAGGTGAATAGCGACGTTTATCGACAGTGATTATATTAGTTAAAAATAAAACAACTAACTTAATTAAAAATAATTTTGTTCATCGACTATACTCATGATTTAAATTCAGACTAGTTATTTAGGTACCTATATTCCTTACATTTTATAATGTCCACATTAAATATATTAAATACATTATTTATTTTTTACTTGCCCTGAAGTAGTAAGTACAGGCTTTTCTAATAAGAGGTGTTATTTTGAATAGCCCGCTATTTCGGTAGATGTTACTTTTGAAGCTGTCATTTTTTGACATTTGACAAGTAGAAACTACGCCATTAATAAAAATGGAACGATACACGCTTCAACAACGCATTGAAATTATTAAAATTCACTTGAGTGAATCAAATGCAAATCATCTTGAGTGATGAGGCCCATTTCCACCTCGGTGGCTTCATCAACAAGCAAAATTGTCGCTCGCATCTGGGGTTCGGAAAACCCAAGAGTTATTGTTGAAAAGCCTCTCTATCCTCAACGTGTGACCTTACTTTTTCGAAAATGAGGCTGGAGCAACAGTTACGGTGAATGGATCGCTATCGAGAGATGATTAATGATGATTAACGACCGATCGACGTGATTTTTTGCATAGGCAAAAAGCTAGTCAAAAATAAAAGTGGCGTTTATTAAGTTTTTTGAATTAAAAGGAAAATAATATCTTTTTTCCATCCAGTACACCAACCTACACAAGCAAGGGTCTCCTTAAAATTATTTAAGTAAGCCAGTACCTAGTTATGTATCATTAACTTCTGAAGTTTATTGTAGTTAGGCAAATATGGTTTTAGCCATCATTATTGATTTATTTTGTTCCAAAAGTAAGACTGACTCCATGGGCTCCACCAATAATGGGGATATTGTAGAGGGAAATGAAAGTAGAGAGGGAATGAGTAATGATGTTATAAGAAATTGAGCGAAACTAAAGGAGTGCTGTACAACATTTTTCTCACCAGAAAGTACAACATTCTTCTCCGGATTCAATCCTTTTCTTTTGACATCTGTTTTCCTAATATTGACAAATTGAAAGCAGTGAAACAACCAAATTGCATATTGTCTTTTATACCTTACAGTTATATTCGTATTTCGAATCTCCACAGCACAAAAGACCTTGCAAGAAGCCGTTCGTTTAGAACCGATATTTATTTTGTATATCAACTGCTGTAATGCGTATATTTTGTCCGCGTGTGTGTAAGTGATTGACACCGTTAGTTGACAGAATGCATTATCATCGACAACGAGTTTGCCGAGTTTCAGCTCGATCGGATGTCGGGAAGTGAAGCGAAATCGCTTCCAAGATTTAATCAAATAGATGTATTGTAAAATATATTAATTCACAATTGGTAGGTGAGTAGGTACTTACTCTGATTAAATCCCAGCATTGATGTTGAAGGTATTAAATTTTATGCAAATTAATTGTAACATGTTGTTGTGTTTCGTTCGCCCATGTATAAATAAATACACAAATACCATCTGGGCAAGTACCTACTTCTGTAATAGAGTAGGTAAAGAGTTGAGTTATCCCCCACCTATACAGCTACACATATGAATATGAGTACGAGTACCTACCTATATAATACATGTATGGCTGTTGTGTTATGACAGGTGACGCTTTTCCTGCTTATTGGTACTTTATTACAGCCTTATCTTTTAATTTGATATTTTCGCAATCAGAGATGTCCATATGACAGCCGAGAATACTAATAAACCTTCAGGCATAATTAAATACACAAGTGAGATTAATTAAACGATGGCGGATCATAATATTATGTTTATGTGAGAGGTGGAACTAATGAATAAGTTCCTACCTACAAAGTAAATATCAAACCATAATAATCTGGGATGTAAAAATCTACCGCGACCCAATTTTAATAATGATTTATTTAGAAAATTATTTTTAATTTAAAGATTTATTTAGTAGTACCAAAATTCCTCCAACTTCTGACATTTCCAATACATTCTGATAATGGCAACAAGCTGCACTAGCGCCTCCTAGCGGCATGAGTTGTGCGCCTTGGTTTTCTTTCATACATTTATGTATGTAATAAATTCTTTATTTTACGTTAATAAATTAGAGTAATCGAAAAAAATTAATACTTACGTAACCTACAAACGATTTTACAGCTTTTTATGCTCATACTTAAAATATTAAAGCGTCCATTAACTCCCTTTGATGGCCTAGAAATGTGATAAAACAAAAATCATATTTGCAGACTTTTTTCTTTTTATGTAATCAAAAACATTTTATTTGCTAGGATTTAACGAACTCGTAGCATATTTTACCAACTAATTTGTCAACGTTTTTTGGCATCCTGAAAACGACTTGGAGTGTTTTTGTTGTTTTTAATTATTACAGCCATAAACTGCACACACAGAACCAACTTTTTGGGACATTTTTATCAATATTAATCAAAATACAAATCGGGAAGCGCAAAACACCGCCACCTCTTGGAAATAAATTCAATTTGCCGCCATTGAAAGGAATGCCAAAGTTAATATGCTACACTAACGCCTCTAGCGGCTAGAGTTGTTGATTTTGCCACTATTTCACTGAACCTATTATATTAGGCATTTGGTACTAGGTACTAACCTAGTTACACTAGAAGTAGAGCTGTTGTAGCAAAATCTCCTAGATCACAAGGCCGGGACAAAGCAGCCTCCTAACTTAGAAAAAATTTCGTTTAAATCCATTTTTTTCAATTTATTCTTAGTTATCAAAATATCTTCAAATTTTTCAGTTAATTTAAAAAAATACATTTTTTGGGGGTACATTTTAAGATGTTTTAAAAAATAAAAATAATTTTTTAAAAAATATTTGTAAAATCCTATGCGAAAAATTAAAAAATGAGGTATTTACATCAGTAGGTACCTACTGACGTAAAGGATTATAATGTAATTATCGAATTGTATCATTACAGATTTTCCCTACTAACTGTGGCAATCATACGAGAGTGTGACCAGAAAATAAAATCAAATTTAGGAGTCAAAATATATATTTTGTATTTACCGTAAAAAAAAAACAACAGGCAGTGGCCTCCGAGGTCGAGGGTAAGGATCTTGACCATCAATCCGACGGTCGCAGGTTCAAATCTCAGCGAGCTCAAATAAATTTTATTTTATTGAATTTTGTTATTTCACAATTTAATCATTTAAAATAATATAAAGTATATTTGTGGCACGTTCCACAGTGGAAGAAATTTTCAGTATCACCGTGGTGTTACACCACCATTCAGAATCGAAAAGTTGCTTGAAACGGCTTTAGTGACCAAATGTGAATAGCCAGATACTTCCCCACCTTCTCCCATCTCCTTCCCCTCCCCACTACCTTTAGCCTCAAAACACAACCCAATTGAGGATGCCATAGTCTCACTGGTTCTAAGCAGTTGGGACTCTTGTGCGGTATTCACATAAAAAAGGATGACTGATAATGGTGATGGGGAGTGCAAAGGAAGGGGAATCAGTTCCAATTTTGAAAATCAAGATCAAATCTAAAAAAAAAAATCTCAGTTCTAGAGGTCTTTGAACCGTAGTTACACAGAGATACACAACCGAAATTATTATTTTTATAATATTCAATTGTCAGTAAAGAACAAAGTAAAGGTGAGGAAAAAATTTATTTATTGGAATTTCGGAAAGCTCTTCTTAAGGCGATGCACTACGTCGTGTAATATTTTAAATTGAGCCACTATCAATAACAACCCTTACGTAGATGGCGATAAGGTTTAAATTCCCGCTTAACACCATCCGCCTGTTTTGATTTATGCAAGAAAAAAACATGGCCAAAAAGTGCCTTTTATTTTATTTTGTGAATGTTCAGGCATAAATATTTAATTTTTTTTCGATGATTTTATAAATAACTTAATTTGCCACATTATACAATGAAATCATAACCGAAAATGGGTTCATAAGTAGGAGATTTTGAACTTTAAAGCAGTTTTCATAGGCCTTATACATTATTTTTTCTGGGCTTAAAAAAAGACTTATCTAAAAAATACTCAATTATTTCAAAGGCCAAGATGTATTCTACTCGCAGTATTTAATTAAAGCATCTGAAAAATTTCTAGGCGACCAAATTTTCAAACCAAAAACACATGATTTTGCACTACTACGTATGGCATCACCTTAAATAAGTACTCAATTTTATTTTGTTCGTTCACAGGAGCCAGACCGCCACCTCTAATTCGCCGTTCATCCTTCCCGGCGAATATCCTGGAGGGACAGATCCAGGGTCGCCGAGGGTCCATGGACAGCGAAGATGACTCCTCGCCCGACTCACGTCGCAGATGCCGCCTGATCCGCAGGCACTAAACGCAAACGATGATCCATCATGAGATAAACTACTCACTTAGGCCTCCGGATCAAATTTCAATTAAGTACCTGTGACGAAAATGGATGGTAAATTTATTATTGACGGATGAAATGCTGCTGTATGTTCGAACTACACGTAAGTATTGATTGAAGTTACACGTCACCTTGACCGAGTGAATGTGTAAATGATTTGCATTGAAAAGTGCACCATTCGCCATTATTTTGTTACAAATAAGCATTATTATTAATTTGTCTAATCACTTAAGACGCTCGGAAATTTTCTTGGGAACGAAAGATTTAAGCATTCTTCAGTGATATCAATTTATTATGAATGAGATTTCTGCCGTGCTTAACTTGCCTTAAGCAAAGTCTGAATTTGACTGAAATGTTAGACTTGATATTATGAAAAGGTCATTGAGAATGCTGTTTTCTGATCTTATTTAAATTATTTTGCGCATTTTGAAAATGTGGTTAAATAATTACTTTCCTTGCCTTAAGGTTCTAAAATATTCATATAATTTTTTTAAATTTATTGAGGCTCTATCTATAAAAATTAAAGTTATTTCTAATGTTTACCATGCTACAAGGAAACTTCCGGTAAAAGAGATTGGTTGCTTAGATGGATCGGGCATGTGCAGCTCATGGTTGTATGAATGATTATCAGGAGAATATACAGATGCAGAAAGAGACGAGATAAATCAAAAATGATCAAATACTTGAAATGGGTCATGTCAAATGTCTGAATAAAAAACTGTGAATGAGAAGATTGATAAGACATTAATTTGTATACAGCGTAGAGGGCTTACCAAAACAGAGGTGTGTGGTGTTCCCTTATCTCTGCTTACCTCTACGTTTTATCAATATGTACCAATTTTAAATAATGTGCTATCATAACATTAATAAAACTGTCCTAATCAATATTGTTTTAAATTTAAGACTTTCTAATCTAAATTATTAATAAGAATAAGTGTTTTCATGCCATTTTCAAATTAGAAAGTCGAATCGATAAACTTTCCTTGCCTAAGTAAAATATATAATGACTAAAATATTGTTATTTTACCTTAGTAGATCTATCAATCGAATTGAGTCATTAACGACAACATTACGTACCTATACATTTTAATATAAGTGTAGTAGACGAAGTATGCACATACGTGTTGTATAAAATGTAAGTATTTTAGCCAAATAGATGTAGGAATGGTGATCGGGGATTGTGGATCCAAATATTTTACCTTTTTGAACAACGAAAAACAATATTTAAATCACTTTCCAACATTGGAGCCGACTTCGTACAAACAATTTCATACATAAAAAACGTATGTATTTATGTAAGTACAAAGTTCTCATAATAATTATATCCAGATAATTGATTGAAACAGCCAAATTTCAACTATTGATACAAAATAAAAAAGACTAATAAATTCTAAATTAATTCAAACAATCATTCCAGTTTAAATTATTGATCAATATATTCCAAAATCAATATATTCCGAAGAGCGGAAGTTTAACATTGCGCTATACAATATAATACCTATTGTACATTGCCTTTCATCAACATTTTAAATTAAATTAGATGATTATTAATTTTATCTCAAAACAAAGTATTTTTCTAAACCAAGGACCAGGCGGCACGTTCAATTTTGAGACTTGTTACTCTTTTTAAGAAATTATTCTATCCGTATGAAATATAAATTTTAAACTGTACCTACCCACCTACTTAGGATTGATTGTTCAGAATATTATTATGATAATTTCTATGTAATTTTAATCATGATATTGTGAGGAAAATTTTGTGAAGAAATCTTGCTTTATGAATGTTTGATGAAGATGAGTGCTTCTTCTAAGAAATTGTAAACACTATGATTTTATGTTCTGAAGTGTTTTGCTAGTGTTAAACTACCTGACACGAAAAAAACTGTAATCTGGAATGACTGGTATGTAACATGTGGAAACGAAATTCAAACACTGCAAAGAATAATAATATTATTTGTATCGTAAAGGAAATTAATTAATTTATAGTTTGCTGATAACTTTTCTCTTGTATAAGCTAGGTTTAGTATTAACTATATTACTTATTATGTATAATAGTTCACATCATTGTACCAATCCCAAAAATGCATTCCATTAGCAATTACTTACGAAAAACATTATTTGAGGCCTATTCAGATATAAGCGATATTCGCTGCCGCTGTGGGTAGCGAAAACAGATTTTATTCTCACTGTTCGCTTCTGCTGTGGGTAGTGAAACGTTGTTGATTTTAGCATGTCTAGTCGGTTACATTTGTGCTGCCTGTGAATAAATAAATACACTGTAATCGTGCATGACCAGAGAAAAGGGTATCTTATTTTTGAAGTGGATAGCGATAGCGTCTGTTTCGCAAACCAAGTGAGAAGATACCGCCTAGCCAGGCGGTGTGGCACAATTGGCGGGGTTCTAATTCTAGCTGCGAAATCTCATACAAATACCCGGCGGAAACCCACTCAATGTTTTTCGCTTCCCACAGCAGCAGGAATATCGCTTATATCTGAATAGGCCTTTAGAATGAATGAAGGCTAATATTAGAGACTGAATATGCTTTGTAAAGGATTTTGTCATAAGACTTTGTTTTTGGAAAGCTTAAAAACGAATGTATTTGAATGGTTCTGAAAAAAGTTTTATTCATAATAATTTCAATATTGCAGTAATAAGTATGTTTTATATTAATGTGTATAAATTAATGTTCAGGTACACGGCAGCTATGATGAATAGAGGTGTGTAGGCTCACCACATTCTGTGTTATTAAATTTCAGCATTCAAGCAATGTTTTGAAAATATAATCTGTCTAATAATTATTATTATTAGCGTAAAGTAATAAAACTTCATTTTTTAACAAACACAATAGTTATAATAATAAATCACACGTTGAAGATTACAGTAAACGAGCACTGGGCTATCAAATACCACCAATGTGACAAAATTATAATTTCACTTAGAAAATGACAAAATATGTCATTTGGTTGACATCATGAGGGAGTTGTATATTTTTCAATTACATATTTTAATTACTGTGCGTTGAAATCTCGCAGCTAAACATTTGAACTCTAGTAAACCGTATAATTTAACATTTATCTTCCATTTTCTAAATAAGTTTTCATTTATTATGGTAGGAAAAGACATTTCAGGAAACTATGCAGATGGAGTGGATTGCCATATTAATAATAATTTATATTTATATATCAGATCTATATTATACTATAGTTAATTAAAAATATTTTTTGTAAATTTGTCATGTTGGGGTAAACAGCTTAGAGATGTTAGATAATTGTGTAAATCAGATAAAGTTATCTGTACATAAGATTATTCATTTAATTAGAAACTGTCATTTTTTTAGCACACCTCAAATATATCATTTACATTCTATCGTGTCTCCTCCATACAATTTTTTTTTCTATACACAACAATTACAAATACGTATTAATTTTTGTTCCTGCATGAGATATACAATGTTCTTTTTTTATATCACTGTAACAAAAAATTACACCTTCTACTTGGTTATAATCTCTTAAGTATTGTACATTACGGATACTTAATTAGACCATTGGTAAAAGTGCCGTCACGCACAAAGTGACCATACGGATTCACCCCACCCTCCCTGGGTAGATCTAAAAAACCATGCTCTGAAAGGGAGGTGGTAATGATGTAAATTTAATGAGTATTTTCTGGAACTCATTAAAAAAACTACATTTTTTTAAATCCGTTTTCTATTTCAGAATGTGTCAAATAAAATTTATTCCATCCAAATAAAGGTGGCCTAAAAATTATTATACGTACTTCAAAAATGTTTATATTTTGAGAGCAAGAGTGTTTACAAATAATTATTGAACACTAATACATACTTATATTCATCTAACTTAGAACCAAATATCAACTTTTTTTTTCAAAGGAAGCAAATACTTTGGGGTGTGAGATTATTTATTAAATGAAAAAAAAAAACACTTTGTAATACTCCACTTTTTATTGAATTAATAACCGACAGCCAACCAGGCTTCGCTTATCTCAAGCTTCATCAGGGCTATTGTATTAACTAATTATAATTACATACAGACACATATTATATACATGAGAAAATACAATGCGAGAAAGAGACAAATGGAGAAGAAGACATCTTATTAGTGACAGAAAGAGAAACAATTTTCATTAAATATAAAATATCAACTTCTTTCTTCCGAATGAATCATTCATGTATTTGAGTTCTGTGGCAGAGTTTATACATAGATGTATTTACAAAATTTTGTGTATATAGTTTTCTTCACAAAATCAATTAAATTCAAAATAAAATATTTACACTCTTGATTCCAGACTGAAAGAAACTCTCCCTGCGAAACCACCATTCAAAATTAAAACATTGATAAAACGGTATTATTATGTTTAGTAACTAGATTAGAGAATAGGCAGTACTTCTCAGCATTTCTTTTTCCTTTCCACCTCATTCCTCAAATGGGGTTTCAGTGGTGCTATTTGCTCCAGGGAGTGGAAATCTTGTGCAGTGCCCAGGGGCGGCCCTGAGCCAAACGTCTGTTGGCGCATGTAAAATTTTTGCGCCCCTTGTCACAATCAGTTGACGTCTAGCTAGGTGATGTATGCATTTTGGTGAAGTGCCATTTTTATGAAAAATAATCTCAAAGGCGATG
Source organism: Hesperophylax magnus (assembly GCA_026573805.1). Classification (NCBI taxonomy): domain Eukaryota; kingdom Metazoa; phylum Arthropoda; class Insecta; order Trichoptera; family Limnephilidae; genus Hesperophylax; species Hesperophylax magnus. The sequence continues at coordinate 7,226,411 of JAIUSX010000977.1, read as the reverse complement.
TGTCAGCACCTTGGCAATTCAGTGTCTGGAGTGGACTGCTCCAATTGCGCCCACATAGGGCCGACCCTGGCAGTGCGCGGTGAAAAAAGAGAAGATTTTTTGCACTTTGAAAATGATTACCTCATTATTTTATTTTATAAACTTATTTGAAATGAAAGACTGTTACTGTGTATTATTTATTGTTACCTATAATTTTCGTAACTGATCTCAAGAATATTATGTTTATTTATTATAATTTCATTTGCTGTTCATCACGTAACTCCGTAAATTAATATTTTTGCCAGTTTCTATAAGTGAAATTAATGGCATACTACTTCTTATAAAGTAGCCTAAATTAAGCAACTCTTTATGTGAATTTCATTAACTTTCAAATATTTTAAATGATAAAACATAAATATATTATTATGTAACCATATTACTAATAATCCAATGTATACTTGATGTTTTGTGCAAAATAAATAGAGAAAAATATGATTCGTATTGTTTTATTTTTACTGAAATACCAATTTTACTGTCTTTTACACACATATTAGGTTTTAAAACCTGAGAAAGTAGGGAACCCGAAGAAAACTTTCATCTGAATGAAGGGGTTGTACTGAAAGGCCCTTTTCCCACAGAAATACGCACATTGTGTACTCTACCGTCCCTAAAAACTTGTCACTCACAATACGAACATCATTGTGAATTTTTTTTTTTTTTTTTGGTTTTAGGCATTTCACCCTGAAAAGAGTGCTTTGTGCCGGTAACAGTTAAAGTGGATAAAAAAATTCGGTTAATCTATTGGGAGAATAATAAAACAAATTAATCATTGGACTCATTTAGATCGCTAAAACGAATTAAATGTTGAATTCATTCAAGTTAATAAACTGACATAAAGCTGTATGAACACGAGAATTGTTAAGAGATAAAAGGTATGAAATGTTAAGGGGGGACTGGTGTGTGATTTTAATAAGACGGCGGTATATGTTCTTGGAAGATGAATGATTTTTACAGTTAAAGAAAACGTGGTCGAGGGTTTCCTCTTCCACACCGCACTGGCAGACCGGATCATCCAAAACTCTAATTCTAGCCAAGTGGGATGCAATTGAACAGTGACCAATTCTCATTCTCGAAATACATGAAATGAATCGCTTTGACAGTTTTTTACCGTGAAACCATGGCTTAGCAGGGATATGGTTTTGAATTCCAGCATAGAAAGATCCAGTTCTTATTTTGGAGCCTGCCCAATTTTCTTCCCAGGCACGAGTCATGTTGGATTTAAGAATCGGGAAGACATCGGAGATAGGGATTCTAAAATTTAGTGGGATAGTTCCGGAATCTGAACCAGATTTGGCGAGAGAATCGGCCATCTCATTACCCTCTATACCCAAATGGGCAGGGACCCAGGCCAATATCGTCTCAAACCCAGATTCACTTAGAGAATTGAGAAGATTTTTTATTTTACATATAATATTGTCTTCGGGATAACATAGAATATTTGACATAATTTTAGTTAGAGCACTTAGCGAATCAGTACATAGTAAGGCTCGATGAATGTTGAGAACCTGGATTTGATTTAGCGCTTGTTCAATTGCAAAGCATTCAGCTGTAAATATGGAAACTTCTTTCGGTAATTTATAAGTGAGATTGATGTTGAATTCTGGACTATATATCGATGCTCCACATCTTTTATTTTCAAATTTGGAACCATCAGTGTAAAGGATGGAAAATCCAGGGAATTTTGAAGCCACAATGCTTTTAAAACAGTCATCCACATTATGAAATTTATTTGGGGAAGATAAAATATTCTTCCGAAAGTCTGATGTTATTGTGTTCGGCATAAAAGTGATTGCCTTAAATGGAATATTGTATATAGGAAGATTGGGAACTTCTTGAAGATATTGGAGGGAAGATGACAGAGAATTATAGAGATGAAAACTTTTAATTAGGAGAGGAAAACATTTTTTTTCACTCAATCTTTTGTTAGACTTCAAATTAACACTTAGCAGATTAAGACTTTGTTTAATAGGATGATGTGATAACGATAAAGCCTTGAAAATATATTTATTGGCAAGGAATTGCCTTCTGAAATATAATGGAGGCTCCCCACATTCCACCTGAAGCGCATTAATTGGAGAAGACTTCATAGCTCCAATAATCATTCTGAGGGCTTTTGATTGAATTCTTTCCATTTTCTTATCTAAATATTTAGGGAGGGGGTCAAAAAGGAATGTGCCGTAATCCAAGTGGCTCCGAACTAGGGAATTATACATTAATTTAAGAGTGGTAGGATGAGATCCCCACCATACTCTGGAAACTGCTCGCATCATATTAAGTCCCTTTTCACACTTTGTAGAAATTATCTGAATGTGTGGAAGCCAGGAAAGTTTATGGTTCAAAAGAAGACCAAGGAATTTGATTTGAGTAGCGGTTTGTAGAGGCACATTATCAAAAGAGATTGAGAAGTGGGGAATTTTTCTTTTGCGCGTGAAAGCTACGACCCTTGTTTTAGATGCCGCCAGATTCATCCCATTTATTGACAACCAGCTTTTAATATATTGTAAAGCCAAATTCATTTCCTTAGCTGCAAGAATAATATTTTTATGTAACAAATATATAAGGATATCATCCGCAAAGTAAAGTCGCTTGATAGAAAAAGGAATTACTGAGTCTAGGTCGCTTATATAAATATTAAACAACAGAGGACTGATAACAGAACCCTGGGGTAAACCTCTCCATAGTTTGCGCCTTAAGCATTTAGAGGAAGACTCAATAATAATGGACCTATCTGTGAGCAAATTAATAATAAATTGGACTAGTTTCGGGGGGATTTGTTTTTTAATTAGCTTTTCTTTCAAAACATTCAGTAAAACATCATCGTAAGCTGATGAAAGGTCAAGGAATGTGGCCAATGTATAAGAATTTAGGGATTGAGAAACTCGGATATCAGTTGTGAACAAACTTAAATTATCCATTGTAGATTTCTTTTTCCGAAAACCATACTGATTTGGTGAGATAATATCTTGACTTTCAACAAACCACTCTAGTCTGTTTTTTATCAAACGCTCCGCTACTTTCATCAAACACGATGAAAGAGCAATAGGCCGATAAGACGAAATTTCAGATGGATTTTTTCCAGGTTTTAAAATGGGAATGATTTTTTGAGTTTTCCAAACATCCGGAATTAGTCCTGTTTCAAACATATTATTAATAAGAGATAAGAAATATTCAACCGCCATATCAGAAAATGATTTAATGAAACTATAAGATATTCCATCGGGACCCGGAGCAGAGTCAGAAAGGGCTCTTATCACTCGTTTCATCTCATCAATGGAGAAAGGAGCATCTAGCCAGTTAGAGTGAGATGGATACGGCTTAATAGAAGGCATTTCTTCACATCCGGCAACTGATGGGGGGGCTATTTTATCCGCAAATCCTATAAGAATTTCTTCTGATATATGTTTGATTCTTGGCGGAGAATACGATGATCCAAATTTTTTTAAGCTAGACCAAACTGAAGACTGGGGAGTTTCCGGAGACAGGTTCTCACAGAACTTCCGCCATCCAGCGCGCTTCTTATTTTTCAAAATTCGTTTGGTTTCTGCCTGGGCTTTTTTAACTGATAAAAAATTTTCTAGTGACATACACTTACGAAAAGAGGAAATTGCTATTTTTCGAGAGTTGACGGAGCGAGTGCATTCCTCGTCCCACCACGGAGTAGAGTGTTTTATTTTAATGTTCGCCTTGCGTTTCGGGATGGATTTTTCTGATGCATTTATAACCATAGAAGGAAACGTCTCACATTGCATTCTGATGTCTCCCGGGGACGATTTTGTTAAATTAATAAGGTTATCTAGTTCAGAAGAGAAAGTGCTCCAATTCGCATCTTTCGTTCTAAATTTGAGATTATTTTTAACTGGGGGGGAATAAGTGTTAAATTGATGGTGAAAGCGGATTATAATTGGGAAATGATCACTAGAGAGGGGATCGTTTAGGATGTCCCAAGAGCATTTAGATGCTAACGAATACGAACAAAGAGATATATCAACAGCACTTTTCCGTTGATGAGGGGGGGTGAATCTGGTTGGAGATCCGTCATTTAAAAAACATAGGTTATGGGTATCAATAAAATTTAAAAGATTGCGGCCAGAACGATTTGTTATTTCGCTACCCCAAGAAGGGGAATGTGCATTAAAATCTCCAAGGATCATATAAGGGGAACAAATCTGGCTTAAGATTGGTGTCCATTCAATTTCAATAAAAGTCGTAGAGGGAGGAATATATATTGACAATATTGTGATATCAGATAAGACAGCTGCTATTATCTGGATATCGTCGGAGGGAGTATGAATATTAATTTCTTTAAAAGGGATAGAATTTTGGATTATCAGAGCCGAGCCGCCTTTACCATCCGGTCTGTCGTGTCTGAGACAATAATAACCTGGAATTCTTAAGTGAAAGGAGGGTTTTAACCACGTTTCAGAAATGGCGGCTACTGAAACGTCGTGTTCGTCGAGTAATTGAATTAGGTCAGATTTGTTAGCGAAGAGGCTTCTACTGTTCCACTGAAGGATTTTGTTCAGTTTCGAAGCCATTGGGGAGGCAGGATAATAAAGATTTAATGTAATCGGCAGCGTTGGACGGTACAGTATTGTTGTTTGTAAGGATAGAAATTAAAAGGGTAATTAAAGTGTGTATAAAAGAATTATTATTCATTATTTCGGGGAGAGCAGGAGGGGAAGAATTACCATTAATGGCACACCCATTGGGCGTCTGGGATTTGGCATTCCCATTCGGGCTGGCCAAAATATTATTCAATTGTTTTTTATCAAGGTAAGGTGTATATTTTGGGTTGGGTTTGACTGGCTTGAGAATGGTTTCTCTGTGAGAAGATGATGTTGAATTTAAAAAGGTGGTTGTTTGAAAAGGAGCTGAGGACGATGTCATCTCTGCGAATGATTTTTTCGCAGGAGAGATTAACTTTGAGGCCTGGAAGTACGAAATGTTGTCGGTAGCCATTTTATGTTTTATGTTCTTCTGTCTTGTCAATTCCGGACAGGCTAGACTGACCGCGGTATGTGCACCCGCACAGTTAATGCAAATGGGATCATTGGAAGATTTCGGACATTGATCAAATGGGTGAGCTTCTCCGCAATAGTAACAACGTGGGGGGGAGCGGCATACAGATTTCGAATGTCCGAACCGGCAGCAGTTGAAACATTGAATTGTTGGAAATTTATAAACTTCGACGGGAAGCGAGGTATAGTAAATTAACACACGAGACGGTAGGGATTGTCCCTCAAATGTAACAACAACAGACTGGGAAGGTTTCCAGATCGTGTTTCCGTCAGTAGAATCCTTGTAGTTCAGTCGACGTACTTTTAATACTTTTGGGGTTCCGTGAGAATTATTCAAAGCATCAACAATTTCAGCCTCTGAGATCTCCGCGGGAATTCCTCGCACAAGACCCATTCTCGAAAGGTTAAATGTAGGGATGAACGATTTATATTTATGATTTGAGAGCGTGTCAATTTTTTTTACAAATCCATTTGCAGAAGCGGCAGTGTTAAACTCGATAGATAATTTATATCGCCCTTCCGGTTTAATTGAACCGTTAACAATACCAAGGTTATTATTTTTTGAGTCAAATACGAATTTTCCAAAATCTAAAGGATGAATAAGTTTTCCCTGTTCAGTTCTCTGAACATTAACGGTAAATGGACCGGAAGCTGAAGCAGGATAAAGTAATTCAGTACTTTTTGCATTATCGCTAGTTAAAGTACTTGGCTGGATGTTACTATTGGTGTTAAGGTCGTTAGGGGTCGAGGTTTGTTGAACCGGCGGTATAGATTTAACTTTCGATGGAATGTGAAGGCTTTGCGATGGTCGTCGTTTACGAGATAGGAGCGTAATAGAAACCTGGCTCGTATTAGATTCCGAATCAGAAAAATCCAATATCGACCCTGGGTCGGGAGGTCTATCTTCGTCTTCCTCCATTATATAAAAAAAACTTAACTTTTAAAAATTAAACTGAAAAAATAATACGCAGTCTATTTCATTGACTGTACAAACAAAAACGGGTTAGCCGTAAGCAGGAATGCAAACAAATAGGTAAACGATAAACAATATTAAATAAAATGTAACAATAATCTCTTATCTGTACGCAGCGCAGGAACGGGCGAACGGCACTCAGCAATAGTAAGGTACACACAACCACTGTTGACCGCGGCTCGAATCGGACTCATCATTGTGAATTCTTGAAACGTCAAAACTAGAATACTTATATAATCTCACTCACAACCAAACAGTTGTTCCTAGAATCGATCTAAACCACACACACACACACTGACAAAACATCTCACATAACAAAACTAGAATACTTTGCATAATCTCACTCACAACCAAACAGTTGTTCCTAGAATTGATCTAAACCACACACACACACTGACAAAACATCTCACATAACAAAACTAGAATACTTTGCATAATCCCACTCACAACCAAACAGTTGTTCCTAGAATTGATCTAAACCACACACACACACACACTGACAAAAAATCTCACATAACAAAACTAGAATACTTATATAATCTCACTCGCAACCAAACAGTTGTTCCTAGAATCGATCTAAACCACACACACACACACACTGACAAAACATCTCACATAACAAAACTAGAATACTTTGCATAATCTCACTCACAAACAAACAGTTGTTCCTAGAATTGATCTAAACCACACACACACACTGACAAAACATCTCACATAAGTGACGCTATGTTTAAAGTCTCCACTACGTGAGCGGCAGTGACCCGAGTGGTTGTGGGAGATTGGCGTCACCGACGAGTTTATTTATAGAGCGGAGACGGTTTACATATAGTTCCTGTGAGCACTTACTCCATAGGCCCATTGTGCTATCTCCCATTTGATCTCATTCCTTTAACAGTCACCTGGTCCCTTTTATAAAGTTCACCAGGGTTGTCATTGGATATGTGGCTATGTCTTCTGGTTCCATAATGTGTCATACCAGGTCTCATCTCTCCTCTTAAATACCCCTTGGTTCTCTGAAGACTCCACAAGGGAAGAGAGGCTCATCTCTCCTCTCCACTCCCCTTTTGTTTCCTGAAGGCCCCACAAGGTCAGAGTTCATGGAAGTGGCCTAAGCTCTCCTCTCTACACCTCCTTGGTTCCCTGAAGGCTCCACGAGGGAAGAGGACTTCGTCTCCCCTCTCCACTCCTCGGTTCCCTAAAGGCCCCACAGTGGAAGAGGACTTCGTCTCTCCTCTCCACTCCTCCTTTATTTTCCTGTAGGCCTCGCGACGGAGGAGTCCACACTTAATTGGTTCCCTGAATGATGAAATAGTCCCAATGATGGAAGAGTCCACTCCCCCTTGGTTCCCTGAAGGCCCCACGAGGGAAGAGGCCTTTTTCTCTCCGCTCCACTCCTCCTTGGTTTCCTGAAGGCCCCACGATGGAAGAGGACTTGAAGAGTTTAAAAATGTCAGCAACGTGTGTATGTGTATGAATCTCCGCGCATATGTACGGCGGTAGTCTCCAAGATACGTGAATAGTCGAGTATTGGAAACTTGCATATCCCCATGAAGAAAGGTTTCTAAGAAATAAAATTCAGCGAATAAGAGTTTTCAGAGTTTTTATTGCAAAAATATTTTGACATCAAATGGTCCACTGTGTAAAAAAAATATATATTCATAAATATATACATAATATAGAAACTGAAAAATGTATGTAAAAAAATACTGATTGAAAATCATCATGATAAAATCATCATTAAGTATCTCATTTTGTCACAATAAAATTATTTTCATAACATTTTTATCCATATCCATATAGTAACACATTTGATTTACATCGTACTTTCACTTTGTTCTGTTTACATTTAAATATAATAGAATATTAATCTCATCCACAGGAGACAAATGCAACATTACTTTAAAGAAAACTACTTATTTTATTACAACATTTAAAATTGTCCATTTTCTTAAACTGCTAAGTCACTAACTTCGTGACGAATCAAGATCCTTAAATATATTCAAATCTTTTTTAAGAGATCATTCTGTACTCTTTTATTTAACACCTCTCTCTCTCTACCCGGCCTGCTCCTTCCATATTACACTTCCATACTAACATAGACACCGGTATTACACCTCTCTGTGTCCGAGCTGCAAATATTTCCTAATTTCTCCCTATGCTATACTATACTATTATTGAGCTAAGTAACAACGGGTGATGTCTAAATTATATTGAACTATAAACAGCCATTGCGTATTCAATGACTGACTTTTCATTTATATTTTACCTAAGTTTTAAAACCTTAATTCACATTAATTTCACAAATGGCAGCAGACGCATTATTAAATATGTACATACACCAAATAATTTCAAAATAAATTAGCAGATGATAATGAAAATAAAACTTTAGGCACAAGAGTTCAAAATGCTGAGTATGCGATGTTCGACTTTGTTTAAATAATTCTAATTACTATTAACAAGTTCAATTATTTCTAACATTATGTACATAATATCTGTTCTAAAGGGATATTTTATGCAACAAGATTTTAAGCGAGGGCATAAAGTGTTAAGCTTTTGCTATTTTAAACTCTATGACATTATTATTTTTGATGTCTATTAGCTCCATTTTTGAGTTTTTGAAAATAGAACGGTTCCTGTTTCAGCTTTTGATCAAATTGTGACCAGCTGTCGAGCATATCTGTCATGCTGTTATGTTGATCACAATTTAAAAAAAGTTAAAACGAGCCGAATGCAGGGAGTGTTCAAATGTCAAAAATTTAAAATGGCACTGATGTTAAAACACCGAAGCCCTTGAGTCAATGCACCAAATTTTTGTGTATTCATTTGTAGGTATTTGGATTGCATGAAAAAAATATTGTCGAGAGTCTTAATAAAATGTATGTTATGGGTAAAGAAATTAAGGATGGGCTTTAGCCGATATCATAATGGTGACCGGGTATCTCATCAAAATGACAGTTCAACACACCTACAAAAAGTGATATAAAGTCATGAAAAGTAATGAAACCAAAACTATGTTAAATAAGTTACATAGGTAAGTATTTAACCTAGTTTTTATTTCATCGATTTTAATGACTCTATATCACTTTTTAAAGGTGTGTTTAATTGTTATTTTGATGAAATATCATGGAACCACCATAATATACATATTTATCGCTCTGGGCATAATTCTTGTGAATAATGCTTGCACATTATACGATTTAAATTTGCATTGCACGCGACCAGTGCGCACGTCAGTCGTCGACATAGTATTATACGTTGCGTGTGTGAACCTTTACTCTCTTCAATTGTTTGTGATACCATACAAAGCTAAATGCTAACAAAAATTGATACTTAGACTGTAGTTGCATACATATCAATGAATGTAAAATAAAAAGGAATTATGATAATAATTTTGGAATAACATGAGAATATTACGGATACACTATCAGTGGGTAATGTGAAAAGAAAAATAGGAAAAAAAAATTCAATGAATGATAAATTATTTGTACAGGAATAAGAAGTATACAGTGAATAATTTCAATTAATATCAGATTTTCTGATACATAATAATTAAAATGATTAATTGTCGAACTGACAAAATTATGAAGACAATAAATTAACTGCTATCAAAATAATTATATTAATGTTAAAAGAATCTCAATTGTAGCTTCCAAATTAGGCAAAACAATAATATTTCTTGAATAATTAATAATTAAATACAATTAATATCTCATACATTTTGACTTTGACACATGTAAACAGAAAAAATACTTCGATGATAAAGGAGTATATAACATACACAATAAATAACTTTTTTAGAAAGCAATCACTCAGTGGTTTGACTTTATACATACACAATATGTATTATGTAATTAAACAATCACTTTGTACATCCATTCATATAAATAGGTACCACAAATTTATTCATAAAATATGTATGTATATATCGGAGTTTTAGGATCACAGGATCAACAAAAACATAGTTTTGAGATAAATGCAAATAAAGATTGGAATGCTCATATACCCAACTGATATGCCTGACTGTATTTCTTAAACGGCTGTATGTACGAGATAGAGCTACGTATCACTAATAAATATGATTATGGCATTACCGAAACTAAAGTGTCAGCTACACTACTCGCTTCGACGCTTCGACGAAGTCCTCGACGAAGTTAGCCGAAGTTCGAAGTGCGTGCCCACACACTCGTGCAACTTCGCGAGTAACTCGGTCCAACTCATTCGAGTCCATTGACTCGGGCGCATTTACCGACAACAATCGGAAGTCGGGCGAAGCGAAGCGAAGTTGCCCGAAGTGAAGTGAAGTTCGTGCCCACACTATCGTATTCGGTCAACTTCGATCAACTTCGCGAGTAGTGTAGCTGGGCTTTAAGCTTAGCTCAAAACACTTCTTTTTGTAGTTAGGCCCTGTGATCCTAAGTCCGATATTGTTGTTTATACTCCAACACAATGTTTTCAATTTGATGATATACCATTCTGATGAAATTAGTGATTGTGTAATTTATTTATTTACATAATATTGTATCTCACAAAAAATACCATTTGATGAGCACAAACTAGTTTGTGGAAAGACTTTAAAAATACATAATATTATGTATGAAGTAATTATCAATATGTTTGTACAATAATGTTAAGATGATTATTATTTCACAAAATCTTACTTTAAATGAGCAAGCTTTATATGAATGTTGACCAACGATTCTTATTTATTAATAATTTATCAAGGGTACAGATATTACAATATACATATTATGATGATAATATTATGTGATGCAAAAGTTGTTAAATAAATGTACATACAAACAATCATTTCATAATTCTAACCGAGTATAATTTTATATTGCATTCTATTTACTTGGCAACCCCATAAAAAGAATGATACACAGCTAACAAACTGTTTTAGCAAATCCAGTTATTTTTCATTATTTTCTTTCAAAGGTAAAACATCGTCACGGCAATTTAAACTCTTTGTTTGAATAAAATGTGGATAAATTGCTTGTAAATATTACATTATGCACAATTTTTATCACACTAATATAGAAAAATCACTGAGCATTAGGCAAATTTAAGGTCTAAGGCATTGTGAACTTTCTGACTGACGCTTTGTAAAGGTGGCCCTTGAAAACACACAATTGTAAAAAAAACATCAAAATTACTGCATTGAAAAAATGCACTTTGCAAAAGCTTAATAATTTTTGGTGTTTTATGATCAATTCCCTGTTCAAAAGAATCACCGATTACATATAAATGATATACAGGGTGTAACAGCACAAACCCGAAGGATTTTAACCCGTGATTCCTAAGCACATTTAGAGTAAAAAATGTAGATGTCATTTCCATGTCCAAGGTGATTTTTAAATTTGAAAATATTTATAAAAATATATTCCATCACCCATCACAACTGAGTAGTTTGACACAGTCTGGCAGGTCACATGATACGCACTGTGTCTCGTTCCAGCAGCACGGTAACAGAGGAGAGAGGGAGAGAGAGAGTGCGTATCACGTAATCAGTGGCAACGTGTGATAGAAACACAGTTTTTAATTTGAAAAAATTATTATCAGATTATGATTTTATAAAATCCTTCGGGTATATGGCGTTACACCCTGTATATTTTTATAAAAATATAATGCTTAGACAATGATCCTCTACTTACTGTACTAATTATTTAATATTATTCTATTAAGGTTGCTTTTTATTGCTAGTTGTTAATATTTCAGCATTTCAACAATAATACAAATAGTAAGGACCGGTTAATGTGTTCATTGGTTATGGTTAAACAAACATTATATACTAATAAAGGTTTACACTTCACTTACGCCGACGAGCATAAAATAGATTTCAGATTTGAAATACAGTACTCTCTCAGTAATCCGCCACTCAATTATTCGACAAACTACTATAATCTGTCGTTTTTTTAATTTAGTTAAATCAAGCTATATAATTTGCCAGCATTTGTATGTCAAATTCAGTAGACTCTGAACTCTGCCGACTATCGCATATGTTTCCATTAGTTTCGTCCTGCCACATTTTTTGTTTCTCGCAAGCGTAGACATAATACCTTAACTTTAAACCAATAATGGAAATTTTGCAAAAGATCGACAGCGGTGTTGGTTTGATTTACGAAATATCTGTTTTAATTTTTATGTAAGCACCAAATCAGCCACTTTCATCAATTGGACACTTGCCCGGTTTTAGAAGTGGTGGATTAGAGAGAGAGTGCTGTAATCTACTAAAATTTATAAGTAATTGAAATAATTCAATACTTTCATTTCTTTGTATTCAAATCAATAATCTTAGGACGGGTTGTTTCGGAGAATTTGAACAATTCATCAAATTTCAACGTTCATTTACAGGTTCTGTGAAAGTCCTATTCAAATTCTGTTATTATATCATTATAGGCTAGTTTCTTGACAGAACTGAAATAAAAACAGAACTTAAAAATATCTTTCACAGAACTTGAAAATTAACTTTGAAATTTGAAGAATTGTTCAAGTTCTCCGAAACAACCCGTCCTAAGTATTATGCAACGTAAAAGATATTTAAATAAAGAAGTAAGTTATTTTTTACATTCAAATCAAAGTCATTGTAGCTGAGTAATTATTAAATCAAAACATAATTCAATTAAATAAATCCACCTCGCGTGTTTAAAGTATATTTGTATCACTTTTTACCAATTATTTTAAATAAACTTTTCATTTCACATAATATATAAAAAGAAAATGATTTTTACCAAACTTCGATTTAATCTTTTAATACATTGTTTGCGGGAGATGCTTAAAAGCATTTTCTGTATATTATTGAATTCGTAGAGTTATTGCCGGGTGGCAAACTGTGGTCATAAAACATGCACTTGTGGTCATATAACACACCGGTAACATGGATTTGATTGATAAGAAACCACCCGCAAACAATGTGTTAATATTGAGAATTATGTAGTGACAAAAATAAACTTTAAATCGATCTTAATCTGAATTTTGAAAATGCGATAGATTAAGTAGGAGAAAATTGAATACAATAAATTTTCACAAAAGAAAAAACTACAAAATTTATAATTTGCAGCAATAAAGTTGTTTTTTTTTCCATTCATAAGCATTAGGAAATGATCACATTAACCAGGGCCTATTCTATATTAAAATTTTACCTACACCGAGGCACACACTATCATTTGAACTACATAAAGAATCATTCAAAATCTTGATTGCATGCAAATCATAAGTTGATACATATCTTCCTCGATTTGTAGAATCATTATTGAAAATTATTCTCAGATTAGAAATAAGTACCGGCACATTTGATTATTTAATACAATAATTTTCAGAGAATTTACAGATGAATTTTAAAACTAAAGTAATGATTAATCTATACACATAAGTAAAATTTTCAATGATAAAGATTGATTTTGTGTTATAAAAACTTAATTTTAACCAGTTCTTAATCATCAATTAGTAATCTTTTGGTTCACTATTTCTATGGAATGTGTGTGGACGAAAGTTTTTTTGCAATATTACTCCAATATTCTAATATTTAATAGTGTTAAAACATTATGCTAAACCAGTTGCAGATATTATTTCTAATTACATATACAGTATCTTTAGAATGAAACATGAATACATACTAAATATAGAGTTAATCGGTCGAAAATAAGATCAAGCTACAAAATTCGTCTATTGAATATGTCGAGAAGTGTAAACGTTCACGTAAAACATTAATACATACATTGTCAAATGATATTATGTATGTGAAATGCTGGAAATTTTGTTTGAGTAAAAAAGATAGTTCAACGGTAAATATTTAAGAACATAACTTCTGCCACGATAAAAAAGATCACAACAGATAGTAATCTAGTAGTTGCACAGAGAATAATATCTATAACAAGATATTATATTGGAGCAAAGGTACAATTTGGTATTATACAGATTACGAGTGACATTTATAAGGCACCATCTTCGCAAGAGTGAAGAAATTGCCTTTTTGTCAAAGCTTTCGAAAATATATGTTTTTCAACAATTGAAGCACTTATTATTGAAATACATGTTGGCCATTAAAAACATTTTTCTTTTTTTACAAAAATCTCAAGATTAAATTTGCTTGCTAATGAAATTATGAACACTCTGGATGAATTGCAATTCTTTTGAGTAAATATGATTATATATTTCTTATCATTGCCAATAGTAGTATTCGCAATAAATACAAGATTAACATATACTAAAATCAAGTTCTCTTGTTGTTTGGTACCAGGTAATGAAAATATTTTTTTTTATTAATAAAATGACATTACAGTACATTAAAATGTGCTTTCAATACAAAAAAGTAAATCTATATAAAATCCTCCAATATCAAATTTGTACCAATTTGTTGATGATTCAACTTTATTATAGTATTTACTTATTCTGGTGGCCAATGAACGATTAAATTTTTTAAAATGGTGAAGACTTTTTAAAACCCATTTCATTAGAATGGTACAAGAGAAATACATACTGCCAACTACTTTAACTTTTAGAATAAGGTCACAATCATAATAACATGTTATGTAATCAAATTTTATTATGTCACGGTAATATTTTTTATTAGTTGGCTGCCACCGTTCCTTATTGGGAATGTTCGGGTTTAGTTTGTTTACATACTCAAAACATAGTGGCAGCGAACCTTTTAACCACTTGAGCGATAGCGTATTTAAAAAAAAATGTGATAGAGATTTTCGTGCGTTTGGTTTTGGATTCGGTCACTCTCATTTCAAAATCATACTCAGAATATTAATATGATGAACAGATGTTCAATTTAGAAAACTATTTAAAATGGCGTCTACACGCAGACTATGTGATACAAAATATGATCTATTATATTCCATGCGAGGACCATTATTGACAACTTTTAGTATTTCGATAGAAGCTTAATCAAGCTAGTGACTAAGCATATTATCTGATTGCGGGAAGTTTAAAAAAAAATCATAAAAATCACCCAGGTACAGCTACCCAACTTTGGGCAGCTATCGCTCAAGGGCTTTAGCGGTGCTACCCAAATTTGGGTAGCTGTCGCTTGAGTTGTTAGTATTTTTTTTTACGAAAATGCATGTATTTTTCTTGTACTTTTCACTTAATATATTTTGACTAAAATTAAATAGTTCAAAAGCCAATGCTTTAACTTTAAAGTGATGTGGCTTAACAGATGATGAATTAGAAATAATATGTAGTAATTTAGTATATTTTCTAGTTTAAAACACAAAATAAATAATAATATGTGATGATATATTATTGAGGGAGAATATTTGTATGGTTAGATGGAACAGGTGGAAAATAATGGTATTTTAAAGACTTTTCTAGACTAACTCTAATGCGGTACCTATTCTTGATTGCATACAAATTGTATTTAGTCTGTATTCAATCATGAATGGCCAATAATAATTATTGTTCATAAATGTTTTAAAGTATTGACTGCTCAATATCATAGTTCAATTCGGAACACACAATTATGTATTGTTTATAATATCAATTATGTAGTGATTAAATATGTACAAGCATAATAATGTATTAAAAACAAAACTTTATAAAATATGTCAAATAGGTAAATTTGAAAAATCTTCAAAATGCCTTTATTTTAAGTAACTACCAACAGAGAGCCTTTGATCTAATAATAATATAAGTATACCCTTCATAAAGAAGTAATGCAGTATGACTTGGTTATAGTGACGTTGAGATATTATATTGTACTAGCTGGCATGTACCCGGCATTGCTCGGGGTTGTGAATGATTTGGAATAAGTTTTGAGATTTTGAATTCTAGGATAAACATTGACTTTTCTCTACTTTCCATAAATATAATATATGCGTATTATATATATATATATAAACCTTCCGGGATGAATTCTTTAAATGATAGTAAAAACCCTATCAAAATCCGTTGCGTAGTTTAGAAGAACTAAGTGCACAACAGACAGACGCAGATAGGTACTTTATTTTATACTGTTTAGAGATAAATATTCAACCATTCATTTCACAAAACTGAAGTTTCAATAGAGCCAAGGTGTCACAAAGGCCCAAGTGTCTAGAGCCAAAGGGTCACCATAACCAAAATCTACTGTAGCTCTTAGGTAGGGCACACTATTATAATACAATAAAGGTTGTGTAAGATAGGGAGAAAGGAAATATCTGCACATCCCTTCACAAAGACTTTGACTGCAGATGGTCTGGTGTGGCCAGAAGTCAGTCTTCTGGAACCTTCCACTGCAGCTGCTTTCCAGTCTGGTACAGCGTGGCCAGGGTGGAGGTGACGGAGTCATCCGCCTCCAGCTCCAGGTATCTCCGGTACAGTTGGAGGGCTGTGCGAGCGTCTTCAATGGAGTCATGAGTGTCCGATTGGATCTTAATATCTGGAACAGTAAAGTATAGTCATTTATTTATTGCACGCCTAAAAAGACTTTAACATTAAGGTGATATGTTAATAAAATCATAGGTACACAGTACACATAGCCACTAGAACGATTGGTGTCATATTAGTATTTAATTAATACAATTCGTCAAAATATTAATATGGAAACATATGAAACTGCGTACTGCGGTTTAAAGCTAATGAGTTCACGAATGTGAATGAGAATGATTTCATCATTTATACCATATTTTCAGGTTCTATAAATTTGGCACATTATTTTTTATTTTTTTTTTTTTATTGTTGATACATTTTTTTTACAATATTTCATATTTCAATTCAGTAATGTTGGCCTCACTGGGTTGTATACCCGTGCTGAGGCCCCCATTTTATAATTTAAGAATTTATACATTTAAAAATAAAAGAAAAACAACATTAGAATAAAGATAAATTAAAAATAAATATAAAGATTAAAAATAAAAGAAAAATATCAAAAGAGAATGTAAATCGGCATTTATAATGATATATGTGTTTGTGCGTGTTGTGTGTTTTATATATTTTTTGTGTTGCGTGTATATGTTTTATTCTTTTATGTTATAGAATTTTGGTATTATTGTCTTTTTGTTCTTTAATCCATTTTTTTATTTTGTGTTTGAATTTATTTTTATTTTCCTCAATTTTTGTTTCAAGTGGAAGACTGTTGAATGCTTTAATAGCGTGGTATTTATGGTGTCTTTGTCTAAAGGTAGTGTTTACCGTCGGAGTTTTTATGTTTTCTTTGTACGCTTGTCTGACCGGTCTATTAGTGATATTTTGTGTTTGTTGGGGTTTGTTTTTTTGGTCGAAAATGTAGTTTAGTAGTGTTTTAACATATAATTGGCGTATATCATAGACATATGAATATTAGTAGACCTGCCCTAAGTGATTAAAAGCGTATTATCCCCACTCCCCATACCGGTTCCATTGAGCCGGCTGGGCTCGCATATGGCCTCAAGTGAAATTTGAAAACGTGACGTCATCATTCTTGTGCGAACTATGGTCGAGGCATCATCGGTTCATTTTACGAAATAACACGGCAAAATGTTGACTTGTGATATGAAAACTTGTAAAAATAGATGTGAAAAAGAGAATAAACCCAATTGTCGTATTACATTCCATAAGTAAGCATTATTTTACTTTATTTTAAGCTTATTCACACCGTATTATATGGATCAGTTTTAGAAACATATACTATCACATCACAATGTAGCGATTCTCAAGTGTGCTCATCGTTGTTTACTGGGGTAAGTAAATTATGAGACATTTGTAAAAGTGTCTTAACTAAATACTCTGAAACTAACTACGACTCTGAAAATAGAAGCTGCCTTACTTTGCCGAATTTGGACTTCGCAAATTAGTTCATAACGTGGCGAGTAATTTGCGCTCCCATGTAGAAATGTCTATTCATTCAAAAGCAGATTTTACTTTTAAGAAGTAAATGGTGATGTTATAATGCGAGATGCCTATTTACTGTCAGATTGATTTATTGACGAATCACAGTCAGCCTTACTCCCTTCGTTCTTCAACAGTTGATTTTACCCCTCGCCATTATCTTCTCGTCTATTAATTCCTATGTCTGTGGCGTATATCAAGTACGTCACAGCTTTTAAATATTTGGTCTGTGTCGGTTAGTTTATGTTTTTTGAGTATTACCTTTAATATCGTTTTCTGTGCGATTTCTATTTGAGCGATAGCTGCGTTTGTTGCTCCTCCCCAAGCAATTATTCCATATTCTATTATTGATTGGCATAGTGCATAATATATTGTTTTCAATTGTTTTATTTTATATATGTTTCTTATGTTTAGGAAAATGTGTATTGTTCTGAGGAGTCTATGTGTGATTTGTTTGATGTGATGTGTCCATCTAAGATTATGGTCAATTACGATTCCTAGATACTTTATTTGTTCTGTTTTTTCTAGAGGGGGGCAATCGCAGATGTTGGTGTTTATGCATTCGTGTATTTTTATGGTGTTTGTATTGTTTTTTGGCTGTCCTGTGTTAGTTATGCTGTACGTTGTGAATTTTGTTTTCGATATGTTTAGTGTGAGTGTATTTGAGTCCAACCATTTTTTCACTTGCGTGATTCCTAGATTCGCTATGTTATAAACCTTATTCCAATCCTTAGATTTAAATAGTAAAACTGTGTCGTCTGCGTAACTAATTATTTCTCCATCTATTTCCATGCTGCAAAGTTCATTTATGTAAATTATGAAAAGAACTGGCCCTAGTATGCTTCCTTGTGGAACTCCGTGTGTAATCGGCAGTGGTTTGCTAGTATAGTTATTAATTTTGACTTGTTGTGTTCTGTCGCTCATGTAACTTTTTAATAGTTGTAGTTCTTTGTCTTTGATACCCATATTTTCTAATTTTTTAAAAAGTGTTTTGTGGCATATTGAATCAAAGGCTTTAGCCAAATCTAAATATATCGCTATGCATTTAAACCCTTGATCTAAGTTACTATGTATATAATCTATTGTACTTGCTAAAGCTTCTTTTGTGCTTCTTTTTTCTCTAAATCCATATTGTTTGTCCGAGATTAATTTGTTTTCTTCCAGGTATTTTATTATTTGGTTTTTTAATAGTCTTTCGAAAATCTTTATTTATTTATTTATTTATTTATTAACGCCGATTATAGCGGCTTTTACAAAAGAATAACATTTTTTTTTTTACTTATTATAAATACAGAATATACATAGATAAAAAAAATATAAATACAAAATACATAAAAGAGAACAATAGAAATGGTTATTATAAATACAATGCAACAATGTGTATATATAAATATATAAACAATTAATTTACAATAAATCCCGGATAAACTAATACTTTAAAACTGTATTTGGTTATATTCAATCAGAGAAGCGCTGACATACAGTTTTAATTAGGTGGTGTTTGTATGAGGATAAACTAGCAATGTTTATAGATTCATCCAAAACATATTTATTACCAAGTACATGTAGGCGATTCATTATGGAATTGAGTTCAGCGTTAGATCCTGTATTGTTGCAGTGATAAGGTAATTTGAAACGAACTGATCGACTAGGTACACGGAAACATATTAGCGAAAGAAGTTCAGGGGAGTTCAACAGGTTGGTAATGATTTTAAATAAATAAAATAGGTCAAAACAAATTCTTCTTTCTTTTAATGTATCGAGTCCCAATAAATGTAACAGAGAGGGGTAATTAATGTTTTCGATGAGTATTCCCAATTTAAAATTTATATAACGTAAAAATTTATGTTGGACGCGCTCAAGGGAATTCTCATGTACACTGTAGTAAGGACTCCAAATGGTGGTGTTAAATTCTAGTTGGCTTCTAACAAGTGAAGTGTAAAGTAATTTGACAGTTTTTAAATTTTTAAAATCCTTTGAAATCCGTAAGACAAAACCTAACATTTGCATTGCTTTACTGGTTATATTATTAATATGTTTAATGAAAGTAAATTTAGTGTCAAAGGTTATACCAAGGTCTCTTATTTCATCAACAGATAATAAGGTGTGATTATTGAGAAAGTAGGTGAACAACAATGGGTTTTTTTTTCTGTGGAATCTCATAAGTTGACATTTTTTTACATTAAGTGTTAATTTGTTTTTAAGACACCAATCGTTAAAGCTATTAATATTAGATTGAAGTGTTAGACAGTCCTCTATATTGTCAATAATTCTATATATCTTCATATCATCAGCGAACATTAGAATGAGAACACGGGTGAATATGTTTGTTACGTCGTTAATGAATAAATTAAAAAGTATAGGACCAAGATGCGAACCCTGGGGTACGCCACTGGTAGCTTCGAACATGTAGGATAAGTGATCATTAATACAGACAGTTAACTGACGCCTAAGTAAGTAACTCTTAAACCAAGATAAAAGGTTTCCATTAATTCCGAGTTTCAAAAGTTTATTAATGAGGATTTTATGACAGACCTTATCAAACGCCTTACTGAAGTCGGTATATATAGAATCAACTTGTTGTTTGTTGGCAAGTGCATTGGAAATAAAATTTTCATATAATGTTAGGTTAGTCAAAGTTGATCTGCCGGAGATAAAGCCGTGTTGACAAGTTGCGATACAAGAGTTTACAAAGAAGCTGATTTTCTTAAGAATCAATTTCTCAAAAAGTTTAGGTATAGACGATTGAATACAGATAGGCCGATAATTTTCAACAAAGGATTTATCACCACTTTTAAATACAGGAGTTAAGTAGCTAAGTTTCCATATTTTTGGAAAGTGTCCTGTGGAGAGTGACTTATTAAACAGTATATTAAGCGGAACAGATAAACTTTGGACACAATTCTTAAGTAAGATGGAAGGAATCTTATCAGGTCCCGAGCTTGTTTTAGGTTCAAGTGATTTAATACAGACTATAATGTCTTCAATATCAATGTGTATTTGCGATAAGTGTAAATTTAAATCCGTATTGAAGTAAGGAATTAAGTCATCTGGAATATCAGGTTCATACACGTCCTTAAAGTAATCAGCAAACATGTTAACAATTTCATAAATTTTACTGGAGCTATTTTGTCTGTAACGTATATTACCAGAAATACCAGCATCATTGTTTTTCAATGATTTTGTGTATTTCCAAAAGTATTTTACATCATGAAGTATCGTGTTCTCAACAGAATTAATGTAATTTTTATAACATCTTTTTGTCATTTTTTTGCAATCTCTTCTAATATTATTGAATGCCATATAGTTGGGAATTGTTCTCTGTTCTTTATATTTTTTATGTGTTTCTTTTTTAATAACAATTAACTGAATTAATTCTTTGCTGAACCATATCGGATACTTTCGTACTTTATGATGAATTAGAGGAATTGTGTCGGAGATGATACTATTCAGTTGAGAGTAAAATAGTTCTACGCTATAGTTGAGATCACCTTCCTTGAGAACAGACCAATTTACTTTGTTAAGTGCATGATTAATGTCCTGGTAATTAGCATTAATGAAATTACGACTACAATTTTTAATTAGGGGGTCACACTCTATTGTAATAGGTAATAGTATTGTTAGTGGAGGGTGGTGATTATCAATTGGGTCAAAGGATTCGGCTGACTCATAGACTTTTATATCCTCATCAGTAGAGAAAATTAAATCAAGTGTCCGATTACTACAATTAGGCACATTGTTACATTGAAATAGACCTAAATAGTTCGACATGTCTAAGATTTCTCTCTCGCACGCCGTTAATGGTAAGTAATCCAAATCATTAAATTTACAATTAGGTAGGTTATAATCACCGCAAATTATAATATTGTGATTAGGGTGGTTAGATTTGAGTAGCTCGACATCTTCACAGTGATTTTTATACATTATTACATTAGAATTTGGTGGAATATATACACATCCGATGATAGTTTTTTTGGATTTATCGTTTAACATTACAAAAATTTGCTCAACATCATTGTTTTTGTTTTTTAATAATTTCGATGAAATTTTTTTATTTACTGCTATCAGGACGCCTCCTCCTCTTGATTTGGAGCTGGTGTTCCGATTTCGGTCAACTCGGTAGATACTGTGGTTAGGTAGACCGAGCTCCGCTGAGTATATCGATGGTTCCAGCCAGGTCTCAGAGAGTATGATGATGTCTTGTGTGATGGTGGGTGCATTAGTTCTAAAGTCACTGAGTTTAGTCCGAAGTCCCCTGACGTTCTGGTAGAAGATGTAACGTGGCGCGGTTATAAGTTTTTTGGTATATTTGTTATAATTTTGGGTCTATTGTTGATATATTTGATGGTTAAATTATTTTCTATTTGATAGAGAGTTTAACAAAGTGATTGGTCTATAGTTAGTTATTTCCATTTTATCTCCGGATTTATACATAGGGATTACCAGTCCTTTTTTAAGAGTATTAGGAAAGCAGGCATGTGTTATGCTAAGGTTGATTAGGTGTGTTATAGGTTTTAATATTTCATTTTTTTATTATTTTAATGCAATCCGTTGTTATCTCATCTAATCCAGGAGCAATCTGGTTTTTTAATGTATTTATTATTTTGTTAATTTCCATTTCCGAACTTGTTTTTAATATAAATCTGTGTTGTGTTGGTTGGGTATCGATGTTTGATCTGTTTATTTGTGTTAGTGTGTTTGTGCTGTGTTTTTTACGATTCGCTAAAACTTTCCCTATATGTAGTTGCAAAAAAGTTATTTGCGTGGTTTGCCATCATTTCTATATTTGTTTTGGCATCTATTTTTTTCGAGTTAATATTTAGATGTTCGATAGTATTTTTTTGTTTGTATTTTTGTGTGTATGTAACTTCCTTTAATATTCTCCATATTTCCTTTGGGTAATTGTTTGCTTTTTTAAGTTTTTCTTTGTAGTACATCTCCTTAGCTACTCTAATAATTTTCGTGCATATGTTTCTATATCTTTTATAGTAATTAAGTTGTTCCATGTCATACGGTGTTTGTTTAATTTGTTTGTGAATTTTGTCTCGTTTACGAATACAGTTTAATATTCCTTGTGTTATCCATAGTTTAATTTTTTTGCTTTTTGTGTAAGTTTTATATGTTTTATTGTAGTGTAATTATTTATTTCTTGCGTTAGCGTATTTGTAAATGTATTCCAGGCTTCCTCGACATTATCTATTTGGTATAATGTATTCCAGTTTATTTTTTGGAGTTTTTCTTTTAAGTTTGAGTAGTCAATTATTTTTTTTGTAAATATTTTATGTTGTTTCGAAGTAGTGTTTTCGGTGTCTATTGCTATCATATTCATGTAGTGATCAGTGATTGTGCTTTCAAGTACTAATGTTTTGGTTTTTAGTTTTGTCTTGATCATTATATGGTCTATGCAGCTTTTAGTGTTTTGTGTGACCCGTGTTGGGACATTTATTATTGGCTCCAGTCCGTGTTGTGCTAGTATTACTAGGTATTCTATGTTTTGTGGGTGTCCGTTTTGTAGAATGTTTATATTAAGATCTCCTATGATGATGATATTTTTGTATTTGTTGAGATCATTTAACCCATTGGCCTCAAACGACGCATTCCTGGCGTGTGTACGGCGATGTGTCTTAAAATCTAACGACGCCGTCCCGGCGGGTCTGATGTCTGTCGGCTTAAAAACGAAAAAGGGATAGATTATTGACATCTGTATTTAAAATTTTAAATGCCAATCGCTCTGTAGATAATTTAGCATTTATTTCGTGGTAATTGGCAGGACTCCGTTGGTACAATTTTTTCCTGATATTTACGATTGAAATTTTGTTATATTTCAGCTTCATTGAATTTTTTCAAAATGGCGTGTAGTTCGGGAATTGACAAGCTTGTTCGTAAATCGCATGGTGGGCTGCTAACAAGAGCCTAAATGGCAAAAAATATATATTATGGAAATAAGTATGATTAATGTACAACTTTTCTAAATCCAATTTAAAAAAAAAAAATGGTTTTTGAAAAAAAATAATTTTCATATCCTCGTTTAATCATATTAATTTTTTTTTTTTACAATGCATATGTTTTTTACATACCTTGTTTCAATGTACAAGTAAATTAAAAAAGATTGTTTCGTTTGCATGTTTAGTTTAAAAGTTATGCAAGATTTAGTACACCACTGCACTTAAAAATGTTGGTACAAAATTAATTCGGATGTGAAGGACAATTTTTTAGCCAAACAATTCGGATGCCAATGGGTTAATGTATTGTTAAGATCAGTTAAGAAATTTGTGATGTTGTTTTTGGATGGAGATCTGTACATAGCTAGGATACATGTTTCTTTTCCATATGTAATTTGTATGCAGTTGGAGTCGATTATGTTTATTTCTTGAATGGTTGTGTTATTTTTATCACTGACGTATGTATATAACTATACCATCATTTTGGTTTTTGTGTATTTTTGTATGGTGTGTATTATAGTTTTTGATTGTTTTTGGTATGTAGTTGTCATTCAACCAGCATTCTGTCAGCACAATGACATCAAAATTATTTTCAAGCTGTTGGAGGTATATAAAAAATTCATCAAAATTTTTATTGATCGATCTAATGTTTTGGTGTAATATATTGATTCTATGTTTTTCTTTTGTGAATTTGGTCCAGAGGTTAATATCATTTGTACTTTCACAGTAGTGTTGATTGTCCGAATCTATATATTCCATGTAATCTGCCATGTTGGTGTGTATTTGTGTAAGTATGTGATGTGAGGTTGTGTTAGATGTACAGTCGTGTTTATGTCAGTTTATTAGATATATCGTTTAGGTGTTTTATTTCCATAACCTTTGAGTCTTTGGATTTTCTGACGAGAATTTTTCCTGATTTTACCCAAACATATTTGTAGTCTTTTTCTTGGGCTCTTTTTCTGGTGTTCCAGTGCAGATTTTTGTAATATTGGGTTAATGCCGCATTAAGATAAACATATTTGGCTCCTTCTCCGTTGAATTTTTTTATCGGGTCACTGTGTTTGGATGCTAACATGGTTTGTGCTTTTGTGGTATCCTTAAAATTAATTGTTATTTTTGTTTGATCATTTGTTTTGTTTGTTGTGACTTTGTATGTATCCTCTGGGGACATCGTAACGCCTGCGAGTTCAGCGATCTGTGTAACAGCGTGGACTGGGGATATGTTGTCCTGTAATTTTAGGCCGTTTATCTCTATGGAGTTCAGCAGGGCTGCTTGTTCTATATCCGCCAGGTGGATTTCTACCGTAGATAATCTGATTTCTTTATCTGCTAGTTCCTCCTTGATTTTGTTGACGGTGTTTGGAATGTCCATGATTTGTTGAAGTTTTTGTAAAATGTCATCATATTTGTCATTGATGAAGTTTGTGAAGTTTTTTATTTCTTGCAGCTCTGTTTCAATTTTATTGAGCATTACTGTCTTCATTTCCTCGAATTTCGTATTGATGAATTCAAATATTGATTCACTGTCTATATTAATCATAGATTGATGTGTCGCCGACGGTGAGTCCATAGTGCTAGTTTGTGGTGAAGATGTGGTTTTCTTCGCACTGGAGAATTTACTGCGAGATTTAGACATGTTGTGTTGTCCTTTTTTTTTTTTTTTTTTTTTTATGGTTGCTCCTGTTGGTGGGCAAAAACAATGGCACTCTCTAGCGCCTAAAGGCAGGCAAAATCAATTACACCGGTTATGTATTTTAAGGGTTGCGCCTGTTGGTAGGCAAACACACTGGCACACTCTCTAGCGCCTATAGGCAGGCAAAACCAGTTACACAGGTTGTGTTTTGGTTTGAATCCGTGATGATAGCTGATTGTGCAGCTGTTTTTAAAATCCAAGTGAGAGTTTTATAATCTGGGTTGAGTATTATTTATTAATATTTATTATTAATATTTATTAAAAAAAAGATTTTTTTTTTTTGTTCGCCGGTCTGAGGATTGAACTAGGATCGACAGAATAGCGCGGTGCTGACGTTTTAGACCACTAAGCTATGGAGCCTTGGGTGGGAGCTGTGGGATACGTTTAAATATACTTGTGTAAAGTTCATTTAGTACTTGTTTATATTTTGTTTATGCTCTTGGGTATACACATGTATTTATTGTTGCACTTGTAACGATTTTAGCACTTTTTTATTTTGTTATTTCACTTTTTATCTTCACCGAAAAACTGTGAATTATTTACTATTGTTCTCTTTGTTTTGTATAGCTTCTTGTCGAAATACAGTCTATATGATTTTAATTTTTAATGAGATTAGACTGTGCAATCTAGTAGGAAGTTTATTGTTTTAATTTCAAAACACTATTTTGATACTTTCGGGTGTTACAGTTGAGGATCTAAGATCACGCGAAGATAGTGCGCGAAAAACTACACTGTATTTCATAAACTGAAGTGATCCACTTAACTTTTTACTACACTTTTGATTAGATTAATGTTGGAGCATTCAAATAGTCGTCTGAAGTTTATGATTGTTGTTGTTGTTTTTTTTTTTTTTTTTTATGGCAAGCGATATCTCAAAAGTTTTTGGATACATCTCATACAGATATCTATTTTACATCGGAAACAATAATAATGTAGGCAGATGTAATACATATTATAAAGTAGGTAGATTTATCAAGATGAGAATCCATCTCGCAAAGTCTGTCAAATATGTGACAGGGTTAATAATAAAAGCCTTTGCTTGATATTAAAAGTAAATTATTATCTAGAATAGTTAATAAAAGATAATTAATGTGACACAATGAAAAAGAAACTATTACATAGTTGACTCTTCAGTGTGTCAAATAAAATAGCCATGGAATGAACACTTGGTTACATAAAGTAAAGTTTTTTTTATAATTGACTGTTAGAAGGATAATAAATTGAGGTGGTCAGCGTAGAAGTGGCATGAGTTTCTAAAATTTCTCTACAGGAGAGAGTGGCAGGACCAACCTGCCGATGATTCTACCAGTGGTGAGGAGTATGTTACCCAAAAACACCTCCAGATTAGACATACGCATTTAATGTTTAAAAATGTGGAAGTGGTCCATTCCAATTGTTAACTTCACTTAAGAATTTTTGTTGGTTACACCATTTCTGTGGCACCTCAATAGTGTCATTATAGAATGAAATGTACTGGTGTACTGTATAATTATCGTCTTGGTATGAAATACACTTGCGATCGGGTATTCAGTAAATGTTTTGGTTCGTCAAAGATTACATGTACTTTATTATCGTAAGATAATTAAAAGGAATCTCTAGCAGGACACAATTAGGCTATTCTAACTTGGGATACAAATGTAAATGAGCTCCCTACTTAGGAATCAACTAGTATAGGCTGAACTCGTGACCATTCAGGTACAACCGACAGGTTATATCTGTCAGATGGTGCAATTATGTACCAACATCTATGGAAAACCCTTAAAACTACATTAACTGGATAATAATAACTTAACCCTTCAGTACTTTCAACACTTTTGTTCAGTTTGCAATGTTTTCTTTGTATTTCTAATGCGCTATATAGAACTTATTTTTTAATTTTCCGTAAAAATGAATACTGTTTTAGAAACTAAATAAAAGCATCTTTCCGGTGTTACGCATTTAAAATAAAAATTACTATTTCTAAATAAAAAAATTTGAATATCAAATGTGAAAAATGTTGTCAAAAACGCTAACCACATTTTTAAATGAAACTCAATATTTCGAAAACATATTCATTTTGTTTGGGAGATTTGTAAGAAAACTATAACTTCATTTTATCTCGTTCATACAATAAAAAATAATTTTTAAAGTTAAACCGATTGTTACGATAGCGATGAGAAATATAAATTATTCATTTTAGCTATTTTTAGGATTTTATTAATGGCATGCAGTAAAAATTTTAAATTTGAGGCAAACTGGTAAGAATTATTATTTTTCTTTCTAATTCTTAATTACGTATTTCGGCATGATAGAAAAAAAGGTAAAAATATTTTTATAAAATATGGACGCCCGGTCATATATGACCCTAAAACACTGGAGGGGTTAATACACACTCTACCGACATCTGGTGGGTAGTATCGGAACTACAACACTGCATATAAAAAAGAAAGAAAGTTGATTGTGTTATTTTTAAGGAATGATGGTTTGATGATCGGGTTTGGATATCCTTACCTAATAAATGCCACGCCAGAAACTTGAGAGAAACCATGCGATGGTGCGGCAGATGGAACAGTTGCACCGTGTCAATAACTTGCTCTGGTGGCACAACCAAATTTATTACCCTGAAAAAAAAAAGATTTCTCTAAATAACTAAACAAAAGTATGCACATGGTACATAATAAAGTGATTTTATAAAGTTAAGGTGAAGACCGAAACATTTTTATTTACACATTTAAAAATATTAAATAATGCATGAAGTAATAAGGGAACCTACCTAAAATCGTTTTTCAATCCGTGACCGACAAATATAATTCCACTATCCACCAGGCACCTCAGCTTCTGGTATGTGCTCTTGAGCGTGGTGAGATGTTTGCTGCTGAAATTCGCATCCAAATCTCCGGGCTTTATTCCAGAAAATTTTGTCAGATAATCCACAACCTGATGGGGTGAGAAAATAATATTAAGAAAAAGTAAATAAGCTACTGATGGAATAAAATCACACTTTCAAACTAAAATACAAAAAAATTACAGTTTATAGAGGATCCGTCTCAGGATTTGCATGGTTTTCAAATGATATGTACTCGGTCAGTATTGCTTAAAAAAGTTTTTTATTTATGACAAAACACAGTGTAAGTTGGGAATTTTTTATTGGCAGTTTATGTTTTGAAGATCATGTCGCAGTCGCTCAGATGTTGGCCATTTATGGATGATCCCGAAAACTTTTAGTAGCGTCAATTAACATCTGACGTGGAATCCGAATGATTTCCCTTGAGTTTTCATCTTATAGCCATTGAATTACAAGCTGCGTTTGCCAGTAGTTTTTCAAAAAAATTCAGTTGATTTTCACAGATTCACAAATTTTGGCAGATTTTCTACGAATATCGGTAGATTTTTGCCGAAATTGGTAGATCTACCGAAATTTGAATGGCATCACTGTGCTCTAGGTTCCACGACATCGAGACAATTAAACATCCCACTCTAACAAACAAAACAATTCCTCCCCCCACTCCCTGAGGCCAACACTCAGCCGTACTAGCCAATAAAAAAGCATGCGGTTTCCATGACGGACACTGTATAAATAAAAAATTTTGTTACCTGCTCTTGAGTAGAAATATAATCATCGATGAAAGGAGTGCCTTCTAGGGGACCTTGCCTGAAACACGGGTAAAGTAACACAGATAGGTTAGAGAAATGATGGATAAAAGGATCAGAAGAAAAGCACAATATGTAGCAGTATTCTTGTATTTTAGACAAGCTTTTGAAACGATAAACAGAGAAAGAATAACAGTGAATTTGAAAGACATAGGAATTCATGGCAATGAACTGCAGTGGTTTATTTATTATCTAAAAAATAGTAAACAAATAACAAAATTTGGAGATGCTATCTCTTAAGAACAACAAGTAAGCCTTGGAGTTCCTCAAGGATCTGTTTTGGGACAGATGCTTTTTATCATGTACATTGATATAGTGATGTGCCTAAAGTACCATTCCATCAAACTTTTGGCAGATAACACACATTTATACATAATAGCAAATAATATTAGATGCAGTGTAAAAAATACAAAATGGAACTTCATGAAATATCTAAATGGATATAAATAAAACAAAAAGTATTTCATAATGTTAGGTAAAAAAATAAACAAAATTACTATCCTGAATATAGACAGTCAAAATATTGAAGAAGTAGAAGAAATTAAATACTTGGAATAATAATCGATAAAAAATTAAAACACTAATATTGAAATGCTAACTAAAAAAAATTGCTAAAAAGGTTAACTTCTTAATTAGGATAAAGGGAAAATTAGACCTGAATTACTACTGCACAGATGTAATTTTTTTGAACAATAAAAGACAAGTTAAAATATTGGAAATAATTCGGAACAGAAGCTATATGTATTGTGTTGAAGCAGATATAATAGGATAAAAACAAAAACCAACTCAATATTCTTAGTGTGTGGCACCGTTTGATTTATAAAACCCTAGTATTTATTTAAAAGTTAAAAAATAAAATGTTATCAGATGTTAAAAAATGTTAGCATTAATAGTACAGTTCATGGCTAAACTACGAGAAGCTGCAACGATTTTAGGCTTCCTAAGACAAATTTATGTCGATATCCGCATATGTCTGCTTGTGCGCTTAGTTCTTCTAAACTATGCAACGGATTTTAATAGAGTTTTCACCGTCATTTAGAGAATTTCTTCTGAAAGGTTTAAATATATAATACATGCGTATTATAGTTATAGAAAGTAGAGAACAGTCGGTGTTTGTAATCAAATCGTAAAAAATATTTTCAGGCGCTTACATTGCTCACGCTGGCTAAACCTTATGAGATACATCAAATGTTCTACGGAATTGTATATCTTAAAAAGGCCTACAGAAAAGTCCGTAAAAAATTCAAAATAAAATAGTATGCCTATCTCCTAAAGACAACTCTCAGCAACGCCAAGTACACGTCGGCTAGTTCATAGTAATTGTTTTGCTATAGTCAATGCACTGTTCATGAAATTATGACAAACAAACTGCTGAAAAGACTGTCCTGATGTTGATAAATTCCTCGTATAATACCTTACCAGACTATTTGTCTATTTTAGATTAATTATCGATTAATAATTTTTTTTTTTTTTTTAATTTTTTTTTTTAAAGAAAGACAAATATTCCCGGGTTACGAATAACCTGACAATATTTGAAAATCTCCTACTACCACCACGGGAAGCTGAAAATGTTGCTTGTGTTGTGATGGAGGACTTAGCCAGCCGAGGAATTGAACACACTACGCCTGAGTGGGACCCTAGCGCGATGTCAACTCGGCCACCGACCGGTCTAATAACATCAACATCCCCCATCGCTCGAGGAATGTAACACGTAAATTAGGCAATTTACGTATATTTCGGTGAGATTGGAGTACGTAAACGTCGTATTTGACATTTGTTACTGCTAGCGCCTCGGTGTTTAAAAAAGGAGATAATCTGTGGCTTACAAAGGCTTAAGCGGCCGATTTAGCCTGCTTAAATTTGCGCAATGAATGTCGCACATAGCGAGGATATGGACTGACTGATATACCGGGACATAGCTAAATAAAATATACAAAAAAAGAGAGATTTCGCAATAGATTGTCATGCATTGGTGTCACTTAAAACCATTGTGAAACATTCTCAGTACTCGCAAAAATTTTGAATCCTTAAATAACATCATCAACAAGGTATTACGTATATAATAACTGAGACAACTCCACTGGGCAGGACACATAGTATGGGTGGAAGATAACTGACCACCAAAGAGGCTGCTCCTATAACCCTGCAGGACAAAAGAAGCCTAAACGTGGAGGCGAACACAGCCTCCTTTGCTTGACTGGACTTCGAACTAGACAAAGACAGCAGGAGACTGCCAGTAGAAGAAGCGTTTCCTGGAGGTGGCCAGGACTCTCCGAAGATTGTAGCTGATGATAAAAACCATTGCCATAGTTTATTGATTAATAAGTTTTACTGCCTAATTTATTAATACCATCACCATATAAAAAATCATGGGTCAGCAAGCATACCCTCTGACGCAAGTGATCCTGGCCACGGCGAGGTGGCTGGGTCGCACCGTAGATAGTCTTCCATCACTGTGGAGTTCGGCTTCCCCCTGGTTCAGTGTTACAAACTCAGCATCCATGCCGACAAACTCTCCTAGAAAGTATAAAAGATATTAAAGAATATATTTTGGAAAAAAAGCTTCATCAAAGTTTTTTGCAACATCTTACGTATCAAAATAAACAAGTAACAAAAATTTTAAATACATTTATCATGGAATTCGCCCATTCCTATAAAAAAAGATTTCTAAACAAAATGTGGGATTCTGTAATATTATACATATGGAAAAGCAATCTGAGAATTTTATATACGCCATTTAAAACAGTAACACGACAATTTGAATTTTAGCCACGGCTGCACCATTTTGGCCATACTCGCGTAGAGAATAATATTCAATAAAACATGAAACAGAATATGATGCAAAAAATATAGTCTTACTGACACACGCAAAGACGATAGGCAGTTTATATTATTTATTTCAATACTGATTTTCATAGACTTTACGAAACTCAAAATTTTGATCCTCTTATACAAAATACAACATATGTCGTATCAGGAACTTCTGTTTTCCAGCAATTGTCTGTCAATGTATTAATGAGGAATTTCTGTAATCAACAAAAAATACCTTTCTTAGGCATCTCATGCGACGCCAGCGGGGTGAAGGCGGCCGGTGACTCTGCGCTTCCCACCTCCCCAAAAAGGTTCTTAGTCTGATGAAGCGCCGAGCTGCCTCCATTGTTAGGCGGTGGCGGGACCAGTCCCGCGTCCCCCGCCCCCGAAGCCTTGCTGGAGTCGCCCGAGTAGAACAACACACAGGGGATCTTCCACTCCAGGTTGAACCAGGTCACCTCCATAGGGGCTATGGCTGAAACACTGTGGTGGGGAGATGATCAGATTAGATTAACAAAAAAATAATACTAATTAATAAAGGACAATGTAATTGTAATCTTCTCTGCAATATATTGGTGTATTACTGTTTTATGGAGACCATGAAAATAAATAAATAACTTCGTAAATCAACATTTTACAGTGCATAAATCAACATTTTACACCGCCACAGCTGTTTGTCAGATTCAGATTTACGAAATTATAATTTATTTTTGGAAAAATAATTTTTTTTCGAAATTACCTAAACAAATTTTCGTGCACGGACTAAATAAATTTAGAATTCAAAAACATTTTGTCTGAAAATTTTTTTCTGTAATTTTTTATTTTGGCCAAAATTTTGAATTACAAGTTTTTCCAAATTATTAGGTTCTACTGTACTACTGGTTTAAACTATATATTATTTCACCATGTGTTTATGTTATGTGTTATGACAACATGTGTTTTACATAATTTAAAAGCAGAATGAAAGAGACTTGAGGTGTCTATTACAAGAAGAGATGTGCAAAAAATATCTTAGAAGTCAAATATTTTGAGAGATATTTTTTATCACTTTCAAATGGTTGCTCCATGGTATAAAGTACAAATAAATAATTCTGAGTCTCACCTGAAATCATTGAAGACATACCACTGAGGCTGACCGTTCTGCGGCAGTTTACCATGCATCTCGTCCCCGTGCATTTTCACCAACGAGACTATGTTCTTCTGCGTGTCGTCAATGTAACAGACCACTGCGCTGAGCGAATACTGTTTCGTTGACGAATCTGGCGCTATGTTATGGTTTGCATCCGGTTGTATGTGATTCGTGCCAGTGGACGCAGATCCATTGATTTTAGCAGAGTTGTTGCTGCCAATGTGGTTTGATATGTCGGCCTAGAAAGTTAAAATAATATCAGTTACATATAGCTTTCACATTAGATTCTGTAGCAAAATGACCAGCAAAACCAAAAAGTACATTTAATTATTGAAGACAATATTAGCAATTCTTAAATAAATATTTGAAACAGAAAAAGATACAGTCACATCTAGGACATGAACCCAGTACCCTTGCCTTGCCGGGGCACCCAATAATTAAATATTATAATTTGAGGTTTTACTCATTAAATTATTCCAAAAATAAAAATAAAAGTAAATGTTTAGTGCTGCAGTAACTGTTTATGCGGCAATTCCAGTGTTACAGTAAATAGAAAGAATGTATATTTAAGTAAGACATTTCGTTTCTGAGGATATAGTCAAGTATCCGCAGAAATGAAACTTATTATGAAAGGAAATTAGGAGAGCGTGGAAACTAGAAATGGCAATAATAATTGTCAATCAATTGGACCAAAATGATTGTCCCATTTTTCAGATATTATTTAAGATTCTCACGTCCAATACTATATATTTTAGATAAAAGTTCAGGCGGTAGCCATTTTTTATTTAAGTTTATATTTTTGGTATACAGTGTACGGTTTGTCATTTTATGTGAAACATACCCTCTGAGCCATAATGACATTCTTTCAAATGAAAGTAGCATAAACTATTGAAAAAAAAAACCCAAAAATTTCTAATAATTCTATCAAAAATAATTGTCATCAAGCATCAAAAATATTCTATCACTGCCCGTTTTAATTCAGGTCTGAAAGGGTTAAATGATAGCTTAGTAGCCTGTTCCAAGGGTAAAGAGATTTTAAGTCTATAAGATAAAATACATTTGCTTACAGGCTCTCCAAGCTCATCTAAAGATTACTTCTGTTTAATAAATTAGACACTGTGCTTGTTGTGTACCGGAGTGTGATCTCAACTGTTTGTACTGTAACATTTAAAATGGATTCACTAATTTCAACAAGAAGATGGATATCCTCGTTGTCTAATTTATGAAAGAAATTTCTTCTACCTTAGTGTGGTCTTTAACTTTATCCGTTCTACTGATGCTCAGCTTCCCCGTGTGGGGGTCCAGCCTGGCCTGCATGGTGTGAGGCAGCCAGGGGTGCGCCCCAAACAGGTGGGGCATAGCGCGGGAAGCTCCCGAGTTGTGGGAGGGGGCAGGCGAGGGGTTCTGCAATCTGGGGGGACTGGAATACAAAAATGCCATTTTATAAACGAGATACTAAAAAGTTCTTCTTCTTTTTTAAGAGCCCTCTGGGGTCCATCTTCGAACATGGCCTCAATGTTAACTCAATTTATCTGCGCACGAACCTTGCCTTTTTTTCTCAGCCAAGGACGCTATCCGATGATATTGTAAATAGTTGTGCCATATGTTCAGATTAGCTTCAGTTTGAGGTTAGAAATTGCGGTGGTGTCGGCCAACTTAGAACTGCTCCTTATCCAGTAGTTTGTCTTTCTACATGGCTCTGGGAGATATCCCCAACAGGACTTTTTCTATGGCTGTTTAGGTGGGAGCCATTTTCATCACAACATATTTATTAAATACACACATCCTGGATTTTTTTAACATTAACTAGGAGGCCCCTGATGAAAATAGTTTCCCTCAGAGCCTGGCATTTTTGGGGATGTTGTATGGAGGGTCTTTTTAAATAAAGGAAGGAGAGGAAGTTCTTGGAAGAAAAAAGGTCGGTAGGTAGGAATCTTGGGGTCAGTGTGTCCAGGAGTGAAGTATGAAGCCATCCATCCCACTGCAGTGCAAGGCGTTGAGTCAATTCTCTGACTTTGTCTGACTCTCCCCATCCGGCCTGCCACACAGCTGGTGGGCAGACACATCCGCCACCAAGACCTGGACAAACCTCACCCGATAAACCCGGGCAACCCTGCTAAGTTACCAAAAATAGCAAACCAAAAAGTGTTGGTTATCCAATGAATGGAACCCAGTGTTGGGGTATCTTCATGTTTTTAACATTCTGAAAGTGTGGTGGAAAGTCACAAGGGAATCATTTTCAGACAGTGAAATTAAAAGTCATTTCTTTGACATAATCAACCAATGAAAATCTCTTTAGCAGAAAAGTAACCCATAAAAATAAATACTCACTCGTCGGGATGTTTGAATTTACAGCCCGGCCGAGAGCAATTGTGTCCGTATCGGCAGGGCCGGCTGCTGTATGCAGGAGTACCACTAGTGGGACCGTTCTCATACTCCGCTCTGCCTGCTGCACCAGACAGCATCTGAAAATACCATCATCTTACTACATAATACACACTAATTCTGGAAAGAACAAACTTGAATGTTGCCGTGCTAAAAAAACCTTAAAATATTTTTAAATATTCTTTTAAACTTTTCTATCAAATACAAAATGCCTACCTGCTAAGAAGCTTTTTAGCAGAAGTGTTGACAGTTTTAATAACGTACATGAACACATAAGTGGAACAAGGACAAAGGTTTTTAACTATAAAATACTTTGAAAACTTACAAAATCACTTTGTTTCTGCCAGAAATCCTTCTCAGCTTGCGTGGATAGGCTGCAATTCACAGCTAGTAAGTGCGGCAGTTGTTTCACAGAGCAACATTGAAGCGTTGGACTGAATTTGCTACAACCTTCACACCTGTTGGAAACAAAAACAAAGTACATATTATTATAAAATCAAAAAAAAAAAATAGAAAATAAATTATAATGTTATTCATCCCACTTCAATTAACTGATTAAATTGAGTTTTAATGAGTGATCTCACCAGGCAGGTGTTGTTTTCCTAGGACATAAGGAACCTTTTAATACATCGGTGAATGGTATAGGCTTCGAAGCATTCTGCAGGGGGTATTGCAGGTTGCACAACAAGACTATTGACTCTTTGTGTTCCTGAAAAAATAAGTCAAAACTGAAATTACCAACACAACAAGATGTATCAACATAATGTGTAAAAATCAGACCCCAAGGACAAGGAGATTTATATAATAAATACAATATATCAAACCTCTCTACTGCATTTCAAACACCTATGAACTTGCAGTTGCTTTGTTCCAAACAACCGGGAGATTTCTGTCTCGTCCCTGTTAAACTTTTTGGAATGTTCGTCGTTCAGAATTCCGTCAGGAATACCGTCTTCTATACTATTTTCGTCCGAGTAAATTTCCGAATCCTTGCCATCTGAAAGAAACATAAATACTATACCGTTAAAACATAAAAAAAAAAAAAATGTTTCGGTGACTACTCAACAATCATTATTTTTTTTTAGAAAGATTTAAGTAACTTTTTAACTGTGATAACGATTAATTATTAATGGCAATGTAATTTGCAAATAGTGTTTAAAGTAAGTTACATGATATGAACATGAGATGCACTATGTACTTTCTAAATAACACAAACAACATACAACAAAAGCAGAATATAGTTAATAAAAAATCTTAGCAGTGCAATTATTTTTCCCTACGGGAAACACACAAATGATTTATTTCAGGAAATACATAAATAAAATAATGACAAAATGCAAATGTAGTGAAAATAATATGTGTATGTGTGCTATGTTATTGATACGAAAATATGCGTATGTGTGCTATGTTATTGACACGAAAATATGTGTATATGTGCTATTTAATTGACACGAAAATACACTCAAAGCATTCAATTTTCATACAACTTAAACAGTGGCACTAAGGTTTTTAAAAAACTACACACTCGTTATCATTAAATTTAAAATATTGAAAACGCATTAACCTTACCCATGCTCATCGTGCTTAAATAAATAAATTATTTACAGATGCCAAAAATATAAGATGATTTGATAAATTAAACACAATATTGAAATGATCAAAAAGCATTTCTAAACACAGTGATTATGAATACAAAAATCAAGAAATTTACTATATTTTTATCAATTTATTTGAAAAGGTTCAAAAACGTAATATGCCATTGTTTAGAGTAGTCAACGGAAAAAATAATAATATCGACCCGAATGCATCAAAAGAAACTGAATAAATCTATGGAAACCGTAATGTTAAAGACATTTATATAAAACAATATTGTTGCCTGCAATGTTAAAAAATAATCTGATATTTTAAATTTTATATTTTTCGCATGCTTGACAAATAATTCCATCTATTACATAGTTATGTATATAGTTAGATGGAAACACATTGGTCTTCAAAAATTTCATAACTTTGAATAATCAAATATCCATCCGACATGGGCTTCTGTCGATAATATCAAGCGATTCACCTGTTTCCATATGATCCCAACAATAATGTGTGACCAGTGAAAACAAAGTAGCAAGACGTTACGTTAAAAAACAGATATATTTGAAACAATACCACAAGGCGAATGGATGAGAGATTTACCAATTCCATTTTCGGTTCGGTTTAACACTTTACTTTTGAAAAAATAAAATGCCCGATCTTAAAGTAATCAAATTGGATACAAGCGAAGTCTACGGTCTATTGGCAAGCGGTAAACCCGACATAACCGCACAAACCTCCGTAGCCGTCCAACGGAAGATGGTAGGGGAGACCTGGTGACATGGCTGTGTCCTTGTAAGGATTGTAAACCTCGTCCGGTGTTGCCAGAGCCGACGGAGATAGCCACATATATTTACCCTCGTCTTGTGTCATCAATAGACTAATTCTATCCCTCTCTTCTGCTTCTCGTCGCTTCCTCCAGGAGGTGTTGGCTACTTCCGCATCCCCTTCCCCCGAAATAGGCGGGAAGTCGGACTCTTCAAGGAAGAACTGTTTGCTGAAGGCTTCCATCTGATCGTCGGCGAAGGTACTGCTGCTGTTAATGGAGAGGGAGGTCATGCTGCCGTCGAGGGTTTGGAAAGAGACCTCTTGGATCTGAGTGATGGTTTCCACTTCGCGTTTCCTCGTCTCTAATATTTCATAGTGCATCTGGTGCAGAATGAAACGGTTCCAACTCTGAAAGAAAGAAAACCCAAATTATTAAACCACATTATTGTAATACACGTATGTATGTAGATTCTAAATTAATGTCAACTAAAGAGGATATATGTTTACTTGAGGATGTTGGAGGATGATGATGATGAGATGTTAAGAAGCAGTTATCAATTAATTAATTAATCAATTAATTATCAACATTAAAGTATACTGAAATACTTTAAAAAGTACTCTTTATTGCATACAATTGTCACCACAGTAACCTACAAACTAAATACAGTAGAACCCCATTAATTCAAACCACGCTAATTCGAAAAAACGCATAATTCGTAATTTTTGCCAAAAAAAACATCCCCAGAAATTTTTTTTCTCAAAAGATAGTCTTTTAATTCGTAATTTGTCAATTCATAATCCGAAATTTATTTTTGTCCGTGTGCGAAAATTTGTCAGTATAATTCGAAAAAATTCGATTTTTGCAAAAATAAATCATTAAATTTCGTAAATCTGAATCTAAAAGACAGCCGTGGTGGTAAAACGCCGAAAAATGTATTTTCACGTGGTTATACATCGTCCTAATTAGTATTATTATTTTGTAAATCTGAAT
The DNA here is from genome assembly GCA_026573805.1 of Hesperophylax magnus. Classification (NCBI taxonomy): domain Eukaryota; kingdom Metazoa; phylum Arthropoda; class Insecta; order Trichoptera; family Limnephilidae; genus Hesperophylax; species Hesperophylax magnus. The sequence continues at coordinate 7,187,661 of JAIUSX010000977.1, read as the reverse complement.
CAATTTTTCGCGTAAATATATCGTATTTTTAAGAATAACTGAATTTAAAAGGGCTGACCGTGGCGGAAATCTGCAGAGAAAATTCGATTCATGCGAAAACATATCATATTTTTACGAATTTACATCAAATATCTGAATGAAGGGTCGGCTGCGAAATTTGGATTTACGCATAAATGTATCTATTTTTACGAATATCTAAATTTAAAGGGCCGGCTAACGGAATAATTCCTGTTAGTACGAATTTACTCCAAAGATACTTCCAAAATATTTCGAATTAACGAGGTTCTATTGTATAATATACCAAATTACTAGTGTAACATTGGCTCAGCCGGTATTCACAACAATCGTAAAGTCGGTTAATGATATTATTATCCAAGAATGGTGTGTTGAAGACGGATTGAACACGCATTCAAGATTTGCAATGGATGCCTGTGGAGCGAGGCAGCAATGAAGGGACGGCAAGGCGGGGACTTTTAGAACTCACGGGAAGGTGTGGGATATTCATCAGAAGGACATGAGACGGAACTGGCGTGAAGGCAGCCAGGCGCATAATTGGCAGCATAGGCAGAGGAGGTGGACACCACAGAAAGGTGTGAGGGTCAAATGACTGGAGACGGAGTCATCAGATATCAGAAGAATGTTTTGCTTCTTGTTGTTTTCTACCAATTCAAATGTCCATTGCAATTTCGGCTCCTGAACAAGCTCATTGACACGCCTGCATTGTCATTTTTATTATTTATAAATCTTTTACCTGGCTTTAGAGAACATTTACTTTTATGTATGGACTACCCTAATGTACGAAGTACAAAAGCATATATGTATTTAAAAATAAGAATAATCTACTTGTATCAGAGAAGCCAGGTTGGTCTTCTGACGAGCCTCGGGGTTGCGATCGCTCAATATGAGCCCCAACGCTGAGGCCTCGGGTACGGTCCGGAAGGCCCGCAGGAAGTTGGAGGCCTGGCACGGGATTCCCGAGGAGGTTTCCAGCATCCCAAACAAGAAACCTGCAAAGTAAAGTACAGCAAATATTAGACAAAATAAATATTTGTTATATAAAAAAAAGGAAATATCAAATACTCATTCCTTATAGACAAGTTAAACACTTGGTTTAACAGAAATAATATATGACGAAATGCAAATAATTACCTAATTCACAGCTCAGACAAAACTCTTTGTTACATGTGTGCCTCAACAGAGCCCTTTTAACTGGTCCTGTGTAGTATAAAACCTGAAACAATGGATATATGAAACATTTGTAAATAAGTCATGATTTTAAACATGCATAAAACTATGCAGACAAAACTATGTAGCTAGTTGATAATTTGATTACAAATAATTTTACCTGTAACATGGCATTGCAATAAGAGTTGGGTAGGGTGGCTTCCAATCCAGGAAAGCCTGTTCTATTGTATTGATCAAATTCGAAGTCGTTTGTTCCTAGTTTTGAATACACAACTTCCATCTAGAAACCAAAAACAATTAATTAAAGATTGAAAAATTCAATTTGAATCTTTATTTCAAATTACATACTAAAAAAAACCCAAGCAAACAAGCTAAATAAAAGAAAAAAGAAAGACATTATTTTACACACCTTTCGATATCGTTTTGGAATGGCTACAAACGGACTGCCATTCTCCACCGTTGATGATTTTTGATTATTTTTTTCTGACAATTTTCCATGGCTGGGACTTGACGGCTGTTGTACAGGGAAAATGTAAGGGATCTGTGAACAAAACAAGAATAATTTAAGTATGCCGGACAGTGAGATGCCGGCAGCGTGAAAACAAATGATAAAAACTTGTAAGTTTTTAGATTCTCACGGCCAAAAGCATTTTTGTTGTTTGTTTTTGGGGTGTTATGCCGTGTTGCGCTAACTCCTTCTTTAGCCGACGTTTCGGACAGCGTTGCAGTGTCCATCATCAGGGCAGATCCGGTAGATCCGAAGATGTGTAAATTTTTGGTTGTCGAGTTTGTGCTTATTTATTTGTGGCCTGGGCCCGTCCAAGTGCGAAATGCCAACGGAAGTGGCGACATCTTGTGTCGAATTCTGAAAGCACAGTATTTATGTTAGCCTGGGGCCCGTCCAAGTGCGAAATGCCAACGGAAGTGGCGCCATCTTGTGGCGAATTCTAGAATTAGAAAACCGATTGACAGCAGTTAGAGTAGATGTACCCAGTATCAAGGCATAAATGCAATGGTTTTATATTGTATTATTATATGGTATTGGAGTATACTTAGACATGTTATTTGCGTTTAGCTTTGGTGTAGCCGTCAATTACCGGATACCAAGAGCTGTTGAGCTTAGCTCCGTCGTCTCTATTGATATTAAATGGATTTTTGTAGATTTCAATTGCCTCCATAATCAGGCGTGATCTATAAGTTTTGGGTCTTCCCAGGACCTCGGGAGCAAATCCAAAGTAATGGCCGGTTTCAATTAAGTGTTCGGCGATTGCCGATTTATCAGGGTGGCCAAGTTTACAAGCACGAAAATGTTCTGCTATCCTTTTGGAAATCGTCTGCTCTGTCTGGCCTATATAAACCTTGTCACAACCAGAGCAGCTGAGTTTGTACACTCCATCTGCTTCCAGAGGAAACTTAGTCTTTGCAGACCTCAGTAGGTCTTGGATTTTGGTGGTGGTTCCGAAGACAGTTTTGATGTTTTCTTTTCTCAACAGCCTGGCAATTCTGTCTGTCACATTGTGAACGAAAGGCAGGAAAGCACAGCCTTTTGAGTCTTGTTCAACTCTGTCTTCGTTTGTTGTAGATTTGGCTCTTAAAATTTGCCTTGTCGATAAAAACTTGTTTGAATATTGAACACTCTATAAACAACAAGATTTTTGCCAGCTATGCAATTTATTCACATACCTAAACAAAAATATTTCAGTAGGTACCTTCAAAAGAAATAATAATTAGGTTACATTTGGTTTGTTTTGTGATAATTTTTTAGAAATAAGAATTAACTCTTTACACGCGGCCGATTCAACTGTTGTTACGGCAAAAAGTCTACACGCGGCTGTATCAACAGTTGATACGGAAACTTTGAAGGCCGATATTCCAGTGCTCTTTCGTCATAAATGTATTTCTTGCTCACTTGGACATTCGTAGAACTATCACGATGCTGACATCTACAAGAGTTTCTCAAAAATAAAATTGTATTTCATAAAAAAAGATCAATAATCAAGTGCACCTCTTCGCGCCTTTTAGTCCTTTAGTTTACATTTTTGTCAACAGATGGCGTTAGTATTAGTATGTCATTCATAACTTTTCATAACTAAAAATGATAAGTGATCATGCTGTCCCACTTTTGTCGAGAGTGGTTTATTTATGCTTGTGTCTATCAACGCAGTGGCCTAAGTACACACACGCCGAGTGAATGGCGGGACCACATTCAAAAGATATGGTATGTTTTTGATTTTATAAACATCTAAGAGTGTTGACACACGAGGATTTGTTTTCATATTGTGGAGAATAATCTGTTATGTCTATATAGTCCAATAAATCATGCCAGAATGCTATAATTTAACATTTAATTGCGTGCATAGGTATTTGAAAATATGTACCGCGTACGGGTATAGATAAAACGGAGCAAATTAACGCGTTCAAAAGGTTAAATTGATATTGAGTAGAGCATAAAAACTCTAATTTACCTGATTCCTCAATAATCCCCGCGGATGTGGAGCATATCCAATTGGCCCTTGCATTTTCATAGTCCTGAGCACCTCAGGGTCTATGGGTTTGGGCATCCTATACCCAGGGGTGGTAAACTCTTCAGGCCAATCGGAAAAGAGTCTCTGCCCCGCAGGCAGCGGCGGCAGGGGGATAGAGGTCGGCTTGAACGTGTCGTCAGTGAAGCTGGCATAAGGGATGTCTTCGATGGGGTGGGCAAACTCGGTATCTCTGGAAGAAAAATGATTTAAACTCTTGAATGTTCATGCAGAAAATCCTCAAAATTCCCCCGACCGTACGCTGAGAATTCGTGGAACTGGTGTTTACCAGATAATGTACCTAATCATTCATATATATATTTCATGTTTATCATAAGACATTTCTGCAGAATAGAAAAATCTTACATTTGGGAGGCAACTCTCAAAAAAATATATATTTATATAAATACTAGCTGTACCCCGCCACGAGTTGTTGTGGCTCAATCTGTCTGTGCAGATAGAGAAATAATAGCATGTTTGGCTTTTACGTCCAACAGATGGCGCTGTTTTACAAAAAAACATGTTTTTACCTGACACAGGTGACATCTATATAATACAGGTATATAAAAACGCAAGCGTATTCGAAAGCAACGTTGTGTCAAAATTTCAAAGTAATCAGTGAAGAACTTGCACAAAACATAAAGATTAAAATCTAATGGGAAAAAATTTCAGAATAATGGATGGCCGAGCACGTTCATGAAAATTGTCATACGCGACCTGCTTCAACAACAGCGGACTGTTTAAATAAGTCCATGATATAGAAAACCTTTTTTTATTATATAAATGGCTTTTCTTATGATGTAAGTTAATATTGTTGTAGGATAAAGGATAGGTTACCTGGAGTGATTGTTATAGGTTGGTTCTGTGTTGTGTTCAGGTGAGTATAGATGAAGGTGTCCCGATTGATCCCCAAACACAAAAGCTTGACTCGTCGCTGATATGTCAAACGTGTGGCATGGAGCGTTTTGAGTGTTCACCTGAAATAAGCACAAATTCATGAGTTTTCATCTTGTACAGGTGATAAAGTCTAACCATGTCTTGGAGATTGTAAAAATCTTCGGCTCTTTGTGTGACACTTTTTTTTGTAAATAGGTAACTAACTAGTAACTAGTCTTTATTAACCTCGATTGAGAGTGAGTTTTTGAGAGAAAAAAGTGTCTAAAAGACTGAATGTTAGAACACCGTCGAAAAGTGGTAGGCAACCTCCAATGTTTAAAAGAGTGAGTTTTTTTTATTTCCAAAATTTCCATTATGTTAATTGTTCATAGTATATGTTATAAAAATTAAACATTGTTAAAAAAAATCCATACATATACGAAACAATATTCCGTCCGTATAATACTGTAAATGCGTAGGTAGCTGGATACACCTTTATTAGTGTTTCAGTCTCGGTAGATAGAATTTAATGTCAAAATCAGAGAAGGATTGATTCCCAAGTCTGAGTCGACGGAAGGAATTTAAGACTGGAAAAAACTGAATTTAATACTGAATTAAAACACTTGAAAATATTTTTCTTGAGATTTGTAGACTTTGGAGATGGTTTCTTCAGGAGAGAAGTTTCTCTTTTGGGGTAGTTTTTTGAACTGCCTTTGTATGGAATTCGGTTCTCTATTTATAGAACGTTTTCAAATCGAACCCTCTTGGGGGAGTTTTCATCCCTTTCATGAAAGGTGAGTTGGTTAGGTATTTTTCCTCTTTACAATTAATTTGTTTAGAGGAAAATTATATGTTAATATTATACCTCTTACCAGGTCAGTTCAATTTACCCAAACCACCTCCTTCAGTCCCGTTTATTTATTTTATAATAAATTATACAAAGTTTCATATTGGGGTTGAAGCAAAATATCCTTGGTTTGAACATTCCCCAAGGAGTGAAAAACATATTTAGGTACAATTCTTTAAGATATTATGTTAGTAATTAATTATTTCTTGATATTGATATTTATTCTGTGGTTATATCTTCTAATATTTTCTTGTAAATTGGATCTGATGTCATCATCGGTGGTTGCGATAATCCGTGTTATCAGTTTTTGATAAGGGCGTCAATGAAGTATGTTGAGCTGTGATTGGTTGGAAACTCGGCGGCCATCATGGAATTCCTTTCGGGTGGTATGGAGGGGGTTTCACGTAAATACTGGGTCGCCCCTTTAGGGAGGTTCATTTCGTGATTGGTGACTCGTCAATGAAGTATGTTGAACTGTGATTGGTTGAAAACTCGGCGGCCATCATGGAATTCCTTCTGGATAGTATGGAGGTGGGGGTCACGTAAATACTGGGTTGTTTTCATAGAGTGAGCCATTCTGAAGGCGGGAGGTCCCGAGTGAGGTGCTGGATGGTTATTTTCAGATGTATTCTGCTGTTATATTTCTATGTAATTGTCTTGATTAATCACATACAGCACATAATTTCATTAAGTAATTATGATTTGAAGATTTCCAATTGTGTCGGCGACATGGTATCGAGCGGTTTCGGGGTTTGAGTGTTTTTGTAATTTTTACGTAAATATGAATTCCTCTGAAAGATTCTTGAGGTCTGGATACGTATGATACACTTTCCCCGTACAGTCTTGCCTGTACTCAGCTAGTTCTTCAGACGTATCTTCTTTTGATGTTTCCGCAGGTTGTTATGTCCTGGTAATGAGGGATAGCCGCTCAATGCTAGTCCATCGATGGAGTGTTGTCCAAGCTTCGCGATGTCAGTGAGGGATAGCCGCTCAGTGCCAGTGCCATCGAGAGGATGCTGTTTAGACTTCGCCGTGTCAGTGAGGGATAGCCGCTCAGTGCCAACTCAGTCGGGGGGGGGGCCCCCAGCGGGGTAGGAGGTGGGAGTCGATTTTGCCATGTCAGTGAGGGATAGCCGCTCAGTGCCAGCGCCATCGAGGGGGTGCGGGCCAAACTCCGCCGTGTCAGTGAGGGATAGCCGCTCAGTGCCAGCGTTGTCGGGCGCCCCCTGCGGGAGTAGGAAGTGGAAGTCGATTTTGCCATGTCAGTGAGGGATAGCCGCTCAGTGCCAGCGCCATCGAGGGGGTGCGGGCCAAACTCCGCCGTGTCAGTGAGGGATAGCCGCTCAGTGCCAGCGTTGTCGGGCGCCCCCTGCGGGAGTAGGAAGTGGGAGTCGATTTTGCCATGTCAGTGAGGGATAGCCGCTCAGTGCCAGCGCCATCGAGGGGGTGCGGGCCAAACTCCGCCGTGTCAGTGAGGGATAGCCGCTCAGTGCCAGCGTTGTCGGGCGCCCCCTGCGGGAGTAGGAAGTGGGAGTCGATTGATAGCTGTCCAGGGGTGCCTCCTTGTCAATACAGACAAGGAATGTCACTTGTCAGCAGGGTTTTACAGAGGTGCCTCCTTGTCACTACAGACAAGGAATGTCACTTGTCAGCTGGGGTTCCAGAGGTGCCTCCTTGTCATTTCAGACAAGGAATGTCACTTGTCAGCAGGGTTTTACAGAGGTGCCTCCTTGTCACTACAGACAAGGAATGTCACTTGTCAGCTGGGGTTCCAGAGGTGCCTCCTTGTCATTTCAGACAAGGAATGTCACTTGTCAGCAGGGTTTTACAGAGGTGCCTCCTTGTCACTACAGACAAGGAATGTCACTTGTCAGCTGGGGTTCCAGAGGTGCCTCCTTGTCATTTCAGACAAGGAATGTCACTTGTCAGCAGGGTTTTACAGAGGTGCCTCCTTGTCATTTCAGACAAGGAATGTCACTTGTCAGCTGGGGTTCCAGAGGTGCCTCCCTGTCATTTCAGACAAGGAATGTCACTTGTCAGCTGGGGTTCCATGATTATCACCAGGCCATCCTTCTATATTGGTGTAGTCGGATGGTGCAATTGTTGTCGGGCAGCCATAGTGGGTAGGTACTCGCGCAGCAATCTTCTCCAAAGGTATCCGCGAGTTGTTGCCGTTGTTGTTGAGTCACTTCTTCTGTTTGTTGTAGAAGGATAATTGAGGTTGTGTCCCGGCTGACCATAGTAAGAAATGGTTGGGGTTCAGGGCTTTTCGTCTTGTGGGTCGACCGAGATATGGGTGAGTGGGCGGTTGTTTAGCATAAACTTGGCCTCCGCTAGGGATGTGCAGAGTTTCTTTTAACTGATCGTATTAATTTCTCTCACGCTCCCCCCATGTGGAACTTTGTGGTAGTATAAAGTGTCACTCTATGTTTTAGGTAGCAACAGCGTCGATCATCCTGGTGTCCTGGCTCATTGACATTAGCGTGTTTTCTTGGTATCTTGGGTCTCTTCTATTGACGGAAATAATCTAGTTCGTAAGATGTGGGTGGGTGGACGTGATGAAATCAGGCGAGGTGGCAGTAGTTCGCCAACCTTTTGGCTTGTTGTACATAATCTTAATATGAAAGAAAATGAATATGTATTTCTAGTACTGTTTCTTTCGCACCGAGGTGATCTGATCTCTTATGGTAGTGGCTGATCAGACGAATGTACGAATTGTCGCCATCCAGGATAGTGGGAGTCCAGACTACTCTTTTAACCTTTTCCAGGGTCTGTAGGCGTGTGCCCATTTGGAGGATGCTGTCTGGTCTGAAGAAAGGGGTCAGGTTATTGAGGTGGTTGCTGGTGGGCAATTTTACTTTCTCGGATGGTATGTATGTTGAATTGTGAGTGTAACTTTCTGGTCCAGTACGGGGTATTATTCGCGTGATATCGTCACTTTGAGCACTTCACTTTCGGTGTAGCTTCACATGATGTGAACGTCTGCCACAGTACTGTTTTTAGTCCGGTAGTTCGGGTTGTGGGAGTATTTACACTCCTTTAAGCCGCACCAGCCACTAATTTTACAATGCTTTGTAAAATGTTTGTTATTGTGGCACACTTGGTTTAAACCGGTGTTTTTAATTAACTTGAATTGTAAGTTTAATCTTATCTTTCACGGCAGAAGTACGACATTCACTGATTAGGTGGTCGTTTTTCTCTACACTGGACACACCCGGCGCGGTTGTCGATCTCGTGAACTTTACTGTAATTGTCACGCACATTTTCACTGCTTCGATTATCGTCTCGATTATCACCATACAAATTTCCGACTTTTCGATTATTTTTCGCAAAACTGTTTTTTCCACTAGTATCACCTTCGTTGACACTGTTTTCACACGGCGGAATCTATTCTGACGTGGCAAACGTTTTCACAAAACTGTATTTCCACTAGTTTATTTTATTCTTATCACTTTTGTTTACACTGTTTTAAATGAGAAAATTTGTTCAACAACGTTTGTTCCAATCGGGGTGACTGACTTTCCGTGGTTTTGTTGTTGAGGAAAGTCGAGGTTGTTTTTGTTGACTCGGGTTGCTGCGGTCACACCAAGTGAGTCGACGGTAAAATTTGTTTTCAGCAGTTCTTCCGATCGTATCTGAGGCTGTTTCATGTTTAAGTGCCAATGTGGTGGTTGGGTGCTCGTATCCTGGGTCTGATCTTCCAATGGGGCTCCATCCTAGTGTTGTGCGTGTTTTTATTCGTGTGGTATTATTATTTTCTTGCACTTCTCGTGGCACAATTTAGGTAGGCGTGATCTTGTTCTATTAATATCTTCGGGATGACGGGCTTTCCGTGGATTTGTTGTTGAGGAAGGTTGAGGTTACTTATTGTGTTGGCGGTGATGCGATATGTGTCACGGTGGATCCTTCATCAATAAGTGCGAGTGTTGAACACGTTTCTTGGTTTGGTGCACTGGGTCCGATTGGTACGTTCTTCAGATGGACGTTCTGACCTCACAGTCTCACGATGTTTTCATTGTGTAGTAAGGTGTGATGTGGTAGATGGCATCCCTCTATGTCGCACCACTTTTTTGTCTTGCAGTCCTGTGTGTGGTGTTTGTCCAAGCATTTCCTGCATAAGTTGGCTGCATTAACTGTCTCCCACCGTAGGGTGACGCTTTTGGCCGCAAACTCTCGGCATTCTCTGGTGGGGTGGTTGCGGCTGCACTGGGCACAACTGCTCGTGGTTACTTGATGTTTCTGGTTCGGCCCGGGATATCTGAGTGGTGTTATTGCCTTGCGTTTGAGGGTGTACGGCGTCCTTCCTGAGTTGTTGTTTTGCTCTTGGTATCCTGCATAGACTTGGTCTCGGCGTGGGCGAGGTCTCGGACGGTCCACCATCCCGCTGTTTGGTATTGCGTTAGTTATCTCTTTCATAAAGGCAGCGAGTTGGGTGATGGTGGCAGGGGCGCGCTGTCCGCGGACTTCCATTAGCCAGGCTAGTCGTAGAGTGTTTGGTAGCTTGTCGGTAATGTCGCTCAGCAATGTGGGGTTGGTGAGGTAGCCATCGGTTTTCAGGATCCGGAGGGAGGCCACCAAATTTTGCACTGTCCCGGAGAAGTTTGCCAGGTCTTCCAGAGATACGTCAGGTGTGAGGTAGGGCAGCCTTTTTACTTTTTCGAGCATAAATTTGGCTATTGCTCCTGAGTTGCCGTACCGTTGCTCAAGTACGCTGAGGATCTCGGGCAGTTGAAAGGGATCCATCAGCAGGGGTGCTACGGACTCTCGCGCCTTGCCTTTGAGGGCGCGTTGCAGTCGGATGAGGTTTTCACTGGCGGTCATTTGGCAGGTGGAAGTGGACTGCATATATTGCGCCTTCCAGGTAGGCCACTCAAGCGGGTCCCCAGAAAATAGGGGCAGATCCTTTGCTGAAGACTGTCTGGCGATGAGAGCTGCCATCCTTGAGTCGTCTTCTAGTGTTCGAGGGGTGTCCTGGGATCTGGTGGAGCGGATGGCGTCGGCCATTATCGACGCTATTTGAGTCAGTGGGTCGGCGCCTTGTCGTAACCACTCTTGGGTATGCCGAGCTCTTTCTTCATTTGTAGGAGGTGGTGGAAAGAGCGGAGAGTCTAGGTTTGTCGGGAATGGCTGTGGTTGATACTCCATTGTGTTATGAGTTGGGTATTCTTGTCCTGATATGGTGATGTTAGCTGCTGGGCTCGGAGGTACATTTGAAGTTGCTTCAGGTGCGGTTAAGTTGAGCATGGGTTGGGTAGCAGTTTGGCGTGTTGCTGTGTTCATGGCTGATTGTAGTTCTGTGATTTGTTTATTTAGTTGTTCCTCCCGAACGCGCATTTCTCGGCGTAGCATTTGGAGAGAGTCTTCAGTTGATTCAGAAGGTGCATCGGGCTCTTGAGGGTTCTCAGTAACAGGTTGGGTTCGGTTTCGGCTGGTCTCGGATGATGTTGAGGCCTTGCGGCCGCTGCGAAGTGACGGCATCACCACCTTTAATTGAGACTGAAGACGTGTGTAGATCCGGCTCGAAGGACCAAATATACGAAACAATATTCCGTCCGTATAATACTGTAAATGCGTAGGTAGCTGGATACACCTTTATTAGTGTTTCAGTCTCGGTAGATAGAATTTAATGTCAAAATCAGAGAAGGATTGATTCCCAAGTCTGAGTCGACGGAAGGAATTTAAGACTGGAAAAAACTGAATTTAATACTGAATTAAAACACTTGAAAATATTTTTCTTGAGATTTGTAGACTTTGGAGATGGTTTCTTCAGGAGAGAAGTTTCTCTTTTGGGGTAGTTTTTTGAACTGCCTTTGTATGGAATTCGGTTCTCTATTTATAGAACGTTTTCAAATCGAACCCTCTTGGGGGAGTTTTCATCCCTTTCATGAAAGGTGAGTTGGTTAGGTATTTTTCCTCTTTACAATTAATTTGTTTAGAGGAAAATTAAATGTTAATATTATACCTCTTACCAGGTCAGTTCAATTTACCCAAACCACCTCCTTCAGTCCCGTTTATTTATTTTATAATAAATTATACAAAGTTTCATATTGGGGTTGAAGCAAAATATCCTTGGTTTGAACATTCCCCAAGGAGTGAAAAACATATTTAGGTACAATTCTTTAAGATATTATGTTAGTAATTAATTATTTCTTGATATTGATATTTATTCTGTGGTTATATCTTCTAATATTTTCTTGTAAATTGGATCTGATGTCATCATCGGTGGTTGCGATAATCCGTGTTATCAGTTTTTGATAAGGGCGTCAATGAAGTATGTTGAGCTGTGATTGGTTGGAAACTCGGCGGCCATCATGGAATTCCTTTCGGGTGGTATGGAGGGGGTTTCACGTAAATACTGGGTCGCCCCTTTAGGGAGGTTCATTTCGTGATTGGTGACTCGTCAATGAAGTATGTTGAACTGTGATTGGTTGAAAACTCGGCGGCCATCATGGAATTCCTTCTGGATAGTATGGAGGTGGGGGTCACGTAAATACTGGGTTGTTTTCATAGAGTGAGCCATTCTGAAGGCGGGAGGTCCCGAGTGAGGTGCTGGATGGTTATTTTCAGATGTATTCTGCTGTTATATTTCTATGTAATTGTCTTGATTAATCACATACAGCACATAATTTCATTAAGTAATTATGATTTGAAGATTTCCAATTGTGTCGGCGACATGGTATCGAGCGGTTTCGGGGTTTGAGTGTTTTTGTAATTTTTACGTAAATATGAATTCCTCTGAAAGATTCTTGAGGTCTGGATACGTATGATACAATACATAATATCAAAATAACTGAAATAATCAAATATTAATAATAAAAATGGTTCCATGATAACTCAATAATACTTACTATTAAATTTATGCAAGACCGTCATACAGTGGACCTTGTGCGTCCATACTCCTTTATGCATATTTTTTTACTGACGTACACGGTATGGCCATGCTCTCTTAAAGGTTAACAGATACAGTACAGTGGTAAAAAACCAAAAACACGTAGATTCAACTTGTAGACTGACATTCATACATTCAACATGGTGAGGGGAATGACCCCAGGGACTGACCTGGAAGATGGTTAAGCGCGGCTCCTTGGTCTGTAGGGTGTCCACTAGCTGCACGCGGCCGTGCGCCGTGACCACGGCCAGACGCGATGATACCGTAGGGAGGAAACGCAGCAGCATAGGTTCGCAGTGGGTCACGATGGGGTTCAGCGGCTTCAGGGCTCGCACGTCATACATCAGCAGGAAGCAGTCACAAGACAGAGCCCCTTGGCTGGAAAGATGGGCACAAATAATACAATAATCACTGATAAAAAAGATGGAGATATTTAAAAAATAGACAAGACAATGCTTCAATGAAGACAAAAATACTAAAGAATGGTGAGCTCCAGAATTATAAAAATTGCACAGCTTTCTACGACTGGAATTTTTAGTCGACACAACAATTTTCAGGTGGTAATTTGTTTTCATAATGAGCTACTGAGCTGTGACAGATCAATTAACTCAAAGCACCAACAAAAAACAGAAAAAAACCCAATTGGGGTACGTTGTGAAGGTGAAGGTAGAGGGGGGGGAGGATATTGGGAAGATGAAGGTGGGGGAGTACCTTGCTATTCAGATCTGGTCACCAAACACAGCTAAGTGCATTTAAAGAAATGTTTCAATTCTGAATGTTGATCTTATACCATGGCGATTCTGAGAGTATCCTCCAGTCTGGAAAGTACCACAAGTATGATATATATTATTTTTAATGAATTGATTATGAAATAACACAAATTCACCAAATTAAATTTACTTGCACACGCCGGAATTTGAACCCGCAACCTTCGAATTGCTAGTCGAGAGCCTTATCCCTCAACCACGAAGACCGTACATATATTTTTCTTCAACTTCTGAATGCTAAAAAACGTTTTTACATAAAAATGAATGTGGATTTTTGACAAAAATTTTGGGTTGTTTTTACCCAGCTATGCGAAACTTTCTGCATTTGAATAAAAAAAAAAAGATTCTTGAACTTTGTGATTGATATAAGCTGGTGGTGTTGCTATACATGGCCAAATAATAAAAGAAAATTAACGAAAGTATTTTTATGTTGTTTTAAAAATTTCAATGTCAAATGGTTACATACTTTCCGAGAGCTTTATATACCGCATACAATTTTTAAAAATAAAATGTACATACTTGGTGCTGAAGCCGCACGTGACAATGAGGTTCCCCTGCACATCGAAGTCGCTCAGGCTGGCCGAGTGCGTGTCCAACACATGCTGCGTGCGCAGGGAGCCGGGGTCGCGCAGCGTGATGCGTCCGCTGGGGTCACCCGCCACCACCATATACGAGTGGCGGCGCAAGATCGCGCAGCCCGCGTCGCCAGCATCTAGGGTGTGCTGAAATTTGAATGGGTTTGTATTGAGTAATTGTTTTAACATGCTGTAAATGCTACAGGTTCAACTATAGAGGGAGCTAATGTAAAAAGATTCCTTTGTATTGCCAAATGCACAGATGGTAATAGAAGTGAAGAATGCAAAGTTATTAAAGGAATAGAAAAGTGTAATAATTGTATCAATACTGATAGCAAGATAAAGATAAACCTAGATTCAAATCACCCGGCATGGAGCTTTGAACGTCCAGTGTATAAAAGGAAATTAGAAACGGAGAAAAAGGTCATTTTTTTATAAAAAGTAACCAACTGAAAGGAATCATTTAAAAAAACAGAACATTGAAGAAAAATAACAAAAAACAAACATTTTAATTTTTTCAATGTTCTGTTTTATCTGGTTAACAAATTAACTTCTTCCAACTATCCGGAGCCAGTGTGACTGTGGCGTCCCCGATTGGTGTATATTGCAAGGTTGAATGGAGTTGGAACAGGAAGGTTGGGAAGTACCTGACTATTCAGATCTTGTCACTATATACCGCTAAAGCAAAAGTTAAACGGAAAGCTTCTGATTGGTGGTCTGTTGTGTTTTATGTGTACCACTGAGGTATAATTACGCTTCACCGTATCGGTAAGGCAAACATTTCAACTGAGCTCGGTTTGATTGTTGAAAGCTCATGAATCGAATTATTGAAAACACAAGAATAAAATAATTATGTTACCTGTTTTGTTTCCTGCAGTCGTGACATATCAAAGTCAATTAAGGTATTTTGGTGTCCACCCATCACTATCCTGTTTGTGTCCAGCTCTATTAGGCATTGCATATCTACCATATTGTCCGATCTGAAATACATATTATAATACTCTTATTAATAGGCATACTGCTCCATATTTACATGACATGTGTAAAAAAAAATGAGGTTTACAAGGGAGCTCTCAGTGGCGGGAGCGATTAACCGAAAACGACCATTACGCGATGCTTGGTAATTTTAGAGTAACTAGAGCCATTCATCCTTTCATTACTGATCACAGCCACATATATATATAAATTAAAATGATTGGATAGTTCACAATCAACCCATGACTAGTTTTAGCCCTGTCATAGTAAGAGAAGTAGCCTTGCGAATATTGAGGGTCCCTTAGACTCTCTCAGTGGAAATCTTGAGCGCCATTAATTTATAAGTAGGTATTGGGTACTGACCTATGTGTAAACTTAGGAATGCCTCTTCTTATTTGGTGGCGTAAAGTCGTTTTGGTCAGGGCGAGAATCCCAGCGTCGATGGACAGCAGGGATCGCACATCTTCCGTTGCGTGGACTTGAAATGATGTGTACTTTTGCATCTGGGGGCCATAATACGATGTCACGTGACCCTGAAATACACAACACCATGGTCAAAATACTGTCCTACTTAGACCAGGTACCTACAGTTAAATAATGTGAATTTTAACCGAAACAGCATGTACAGTCGATTCCACTCCATTGGGACATACCGGGCTCAAACATTTGAACAAACAATTACAGGTTGTAATAACAGTAACCCAAAAAATGACTTCTTACAAACGCGGCAGTGGGTGAAGTCTAATGAATTACCACCGAATGAACTTACTCCTGTTGCGTGGCGCATCCCCTCCCCTTACCTGCGCTGCAAACCGCGTGCCAGCTCTTAACTAAAATTCGTTTACTGAGACACATTTGCATCGACTTCAGATAGGAATGTGTACCAATTAAACGGAATGGTGTCCCAGATAACCGAAATTAAATAGTATTAGTTTCTTTAATTGGTTTCTTTTCCTTGGGTTTTGGTCCAAATAACCGGCCGTCCCAATAAAGCGGAATCGACTGTATTAACTGCATTCTTGGTTTTTGGATCAAAAATTTTAATCAATCGAATTCACATTGAAAAACAATTAATAATTAGAATCATTTTCACACATTTCAATACATAATCGATTCTTATGGGTTCTAATGCCTGCTCTGCACTCTTGGCAAGACGTCTCACCGATACAGTTGAAAGTATTTCAAACGAGGGGACTCGAGTACTTCACTCTCATGTAGCACAGTTGTTGCTTGGATTATTATTGATTGTGAAGTGGCTGCGCTGGCTGTCTTGTGTATTTAATGTAAACTGGGATACTGGAAATGTAGTTTTCGCTAATGGGAAATAAATCTAACACGTCAGCGCACGAGAGCACAACTGTCTACCACCGTAGATCTGATAATTTTTGTTTAACTTCACAGATAACTGCTGTGAGCTTACTACAGTTCTGTAGTTATATGTAGGCATTAACGTTTAACTTCACAGATAACTGCTGGGAGCCTACTACCGTTATGTCTAGGCATTAATGTTTAACTTCACAGTTAACTAACTGCTGTGAGCCTACTACCGTTATGTCTAGGCATTAATGTTTAACTTCACAGATAACTGCTGTGAGCCTACCACCGTTATGTCTAGGCATTAATGTTTAACTTCACAGATAACTGCTGTGAGCCTACTACCGTTCTGTGGTTATGTCTGGGAATTAATGATTTTAACGATAATGTAATAGACTCTTTTAAATAAGTACAGCCGGGTCATGGTCGTAATTTTTTTACAATTTGTGTGTTCTTTTTTAAATGTGTGGTTTTATTACAGAGCCATTATTTGTTTATGGTCAATACGATATACAATCACCTATACCAATGAGAATAATTTTGAAAGAACAATGTAATGTAACCTACATAATATTTTATATTAAAATTTCTATTTTTCAACAAAGTAGTAATATAAATGATAATTTTGTGTTGATAACGTTGCTTTTTTATGCAGGTGATAGTTATATTAATATTTGTTAACGCTGATGCTAATAAAAATTGCTTGGCAGCTGTAGTATGATAATATTAATTTGAAAATAAGATAAATTCTGAAATACTTATTTATACAATGTAGGTACCGAAAAAAATACATTAATGAGGTCACCTTATTGTAACTGTGAAAATGAATTTAGCTTCACAGTCTGATAAACAAAAGAATAAAAGTATTCCACCACACATACAAAGATTTGATGACATGTCAATGTGTAAAGCAACACTCGAAATAAAAGATATTGGATTCTGAAAGGGTTGACAAACATGTTTTCCCAAGAGTTCTAATGACCTACGAAGAGAACATAAATATATATTTTTTTGGAATGAAAGATATATTTTTGATAAATGAGATAATGGTAGGCTTGGCAAGACTCACCCCTTGGTTTCCCATCCACAGCAACTCCTCGGTTTTATCAAACATAACAGAGGAGACACCGAACACATCACCTCCATCTGACAGGACCGTTCCAAGTTCATGATATTCTGGTTTGACCCCATTAGTTCCATAAGCATCAATAAATTCTGGTGTGAAATGATCTGTAATCAAATTAAAGCATGTTCTATAATGCGAATTTGGCATATTGATGCGAACGCGGGCATTGTTTACGTATATCATAAGAGAACACTAAAAACATATGTAAAATAAACACTCACTATTTATGACATCTGGAGCTGGTGCGCATATTTCGGGATATCGGTAATCCATAATCGGCACCTTTTATGAATTTCATTTATAAATAAATATTAAAAAAACAAGGTTTCAAAATAATTTAAAAATAAGTAAATAAACTCTAGATTGACATCTTGAATGAAAACAGCGGATCTCCGAGGCCATCTGCCGGTAGCTTTCGGCACTAGTTCTATAATGCGTAGCAAATTCGATACTGGCAATACTTGCCAATACGCGCTAACTTTCAAATTACGTGGCAGGTACTTACCTATGTGGATAATTTTACCAGTATTTTATTACATTTATTACTTACTCACTAACACTGATAAGAAGAAATTAAGGAAATCTCTTTTTTTATATATATTTGCTGGTTGTTTTAATATATATGTATTTATAAATATTTATTTCGCAATAGTATAATTAGATATTTGTATAATTACAAAATTTTGACAAAGACCCCACAAATACCAGGCAATAAAAGCATAGACCTAAAATACCTTGGACAAATACCAAATACCTATTCGACAACAATTTGAAGTCGTGGGGTGAGGGGATAAATGAAAAATCTACTTTTTTTTGATGACGTATCCCATTCCTTGTGTCATCAAATACTTAAAAAAAATCATAAGCCGATAAAACTGCATTAACAACGCAAAAATAAAACAATAATAGTTCATTATGCACCATTTTGAACACAAATCAGTTCAAATGCAGTCATACAAGATGGCTAGTAGGAAATTTCACTTTACCCTAGATTTGGTTTCAATGCCATTCATACAAAATCGCACTAATGTTCTCTCCAGGGCTTTTTAGGACTTTAGGTCCATGCCTTTAAGCTTTAAAAAGTCCTTTATAGAACAATAGTACCCATCTGGTAACACATCTAATACTTATTTTTTCTTTAATTTTGAAATATGTTGTGTTTGTATGTTGAATTAATTTATGTTTGTGATTACTCTTATGTTTGCTTCACTCAAATGTAAATTGTTAACCTCGATACAAACTTAGTCCCAGTGAGGTTGATTTTTATGTGAAAAAAGTGTTTTATGTATAGTGAGATGCAATAAATAAATAGTGCCATTTTGTATGAGCGGCATGGAATTCAAATCTTGGGTGAGGGGAAATTGCCTGGCAGCGATTTTGTGTATCAAACTTTGGAAACGATTTGTATGTAAAGAACTATTTAAATTTTATTTTTGTACTGTTAGTTGCAATTATATCGTATTTGATAAGACAGGTCAGTAATTAAAAAAAAATAAGTAGGTTTTGGCATTTTTCATACATCTTTAGCCTCACCCCACGGCTTATTTTCTCGAATAGTTCCGTCCAGGGATTATTAAGTCAATGTACTATGGTAATATTTTTAATTTTTGATATAAATACAAAAAAATGGACTATCATCAAAAATAATATCCACGGTTCCAGTGACAGCAAAGGAACCGGTTTCTTGTAGCCGGGACATAGACTAAATTAGACTAGACACGGCATTGCACGGCATATTCATTTAAAAATAACCCCAACACAATTTTGGTTTGGTTCACATGCACATTTATGAAAAGGCCCACGCATTATGTCGCAATGCGAATTGGGCACTGTGCATTGCGTTTTACCTTTTGTTGGTCTATTTTGCTTCTCAGCTAAGCTGGGCAAGTTCATTTTTTCAATTACAAAAATAACCGAGTTCCAAATATTTAAATTTGAATTATGTCCATATTACAACACATCTGACAACAAATTCTCCGTGGTTTCGCTTACGAGTTTGAACGCTTGTACAAGGAGTTTAAACAGAGTTGGGTTGTTAAGTTAATCTCCATATTTGTGACGTACGCTACGTGGCGTTATTTTTAAAATGAATTTAACTAGACAGGGCTAATCTAGTATAATACATCAATGAGCCGGGACATTGAAGGAGCCCCACCACCACCACCAGCGATGCCATATCTACCGAAATTTCGGTAGTTCTACCCAGGGGGGTATAACTCCGACACTTTTTTGGTTTTTTGATGACGTCAGTTCCAGACTATCCAATGAAAAGCCGTCCTGGTTTGATCTCTCACTCTCTCCCGTGTAACAGAGAGAGAGAGGCTACGCTCCATTTCCCCCGGAAACAATGTGACGCCATTATTGCGTCATGGTTGCGTCGTGATTGGTTTATTTATGGTTCTACCGATTCTACCGATCTTCGCTGAAAATCTACCGAAATTTTAGAAAATCTGGGGGAAATTTGAAAATCCACTGAAATTTATGAAAATCTATGAAATTTATGAAAATCTTCTAATAATGACTTTGAAATTCAATTATTTATTTTCTTATATATAGGGCGGAGACTGTTGACATGTAGTTTCACATAGGCCCACTGTGATATCTCCCATTTTACCTCATTCCTTTAACAGTAACCCGGTCCCTTTTATAAAGTTCACCAGGGTTGTCATTGTATATGTGGCTATGTTTTCTGGTTTCACAATATGTCTTAATCATTTTATAGTTTAAGGAAAAGCATAATAATGTGGGGAATTCAGTATTTGGTACCTCATTTGTATGAGTTTGTACCATTGTATAATACATCAATGGTTTGTACTCATTCCGAAATCTTGAGGAAAGATATTTTTGGGCATACCAACACTGCTGACCAGGGTTTTTTTTTTTCCATTATTTCTGGCTTTCACCCTTCAAGGGTGTTCTTGGCCATCATTTGAAATTATTGAGAAATGAAAGGTGAATTTAATATTAATTTTATAAATAGGCAAATTTCAAAATTATAATGAATATTGGAGTCGAGTTCAGACTTAGAAGAGATGAGATGTTGAATGGAGGGGAGGCAATTTTAGATAAGGCTTGATAGAAGAGAGGATATTTGTTTAGAGAGTGACAACCAAAAAATATGTGATCTAAAGTTCCCACTTCTAGACCACAGAATGTACAATCTGGGGAGTCAACGACGTGAATTTTAAAAAGATGGGAAGGAACGGAACAATGTCCGATCCTCATTCGAATGAGTGAAGAAATTTCTTTTTTGGAAAAATGAGGGAATTGCTGATACCACGGTTTTGATGGAATAGTCCTTTGTATTGAGGCATAGCAGGCTCCCTTGGATTGACTAGCAATGTGCCAATACTCCGACCAAACATTGCGGGATCTATCTTTGATGATGGAAAAAATGTCAGATAGGGGAATGTGGTTTACGAGGGTAACAACAGGGTTGGACGCTCCTTGTTTTGCCAAGGCATCCGCAATATCATTACCCATGATACCAACATGTCCAGGAATCCAAATCAGAGTTACAGTTTTACCAGAGCTTTGAATGGAGGCTATCATCTCTCGAATAAGGCATACAAAGTGATCATCAGGATGAAGAAGAGGACTGGATTTAAGTTTTCGGAGGGAACTGAGAGAGTCAGAGAGAACGAGGGAATGTTCAAAATTATTTTTGATTATATATTTGAGAGATTCTATTATTGCAATGCACTCGGCTGAAAATATTGAAAATTGATTTGAAATTGAATGAAATATTCTGTCATTAGAATTATTGTGGTAAACGTTAATACCTATACCACAGTTAGGAGAGTCGGTAGATTTGGATCCATCAGTAAATGCAACAGAAAAGTTGGGCCATTTAGATGAAATAATGTCATTGACAGTTCGGGCCGGGAGATTGGAATGACTTTTAAGGATTCCGATCCCTTCTAATATTGTTGGGGATAGGGTGACGTGACTATATTTTAATTTGTATAAGGGAAGTAGATCAATTTGGATGATGTGAAGCTCTGAGAGAGACTTAAAATTTTTACAGATGTCAGGAAGAGGTTTAGTTGAAGCTCTGATTGTAGATGAATGGCTTGAGTCAATGAACAACGAGACGCTGGGGATAACCCGATGACATTTAGAATTCAAACATTTAGGAACAAATTTGTCAGCAAATAGTTGACGCCTTAAATAAAGAGGAGGATCAGAACATTCTACTTGAAGGGAATTGATGGGTGACGATTGTATCACTCTAGTTATAATTCGCAAAGATTTAGATTGAATTTTGTCTAATTTATCAAGTACATTTTTTGAAGCAGTACTAAAAAGTGGGCAGGCATAGTCGAGATGACTTCGAATAAGTGCGTTGTAAAGCAACTTAATGCAAGTAGGGTGAGCTCGAGACCAAACGCCAGATAATGATCTGATGATATTTAAATTTTTTTCGCATTTAGTAACTAAATTATTAATATGGGAAGACCATTTAAGTTTCCTATCAAATGTTACTCCCAAAAATTTTACTTCAGAAGCGTTGGGGATTGGAGAATTTTTGAATAAAATTTGAACGGGGGGGTTTTTATGGTGGTTTGAGAAGGTGACACACTGAGTCTTTTGGATTGAAAGTTCAAAACCATTTAACGTGAGCCATGTGCAAAGGGCATTCATGGCTTCGTTAAGATATTTGACGGCGAGAGAAATGATTTTGGATGATAAGAAGAAAGCTATGTCATCTGCGAACTCAATAACTTTTACTTGTGGGGGAATAGTGACATGCATATCATATGTGTATTTATTATACAGTAAGGGGGACAATACATCGCCTTGTGGTAAACCCTTCCAAATAGACCTACTTTGAAAAGAAATATCTGGAAGTTCAATGAAAAATTTTCTGTCTAGAAAGAGATTAATAATAGATTGGACAAACATGGGGGGAAGACCGAGGCCTAGAAGTTTTTTTTTTCAGGATTGGGATGGAAACATTGTCAAAGGCTAAAACAACCAACCAGGTGAAAAAATGTAACAAGCAGTAATTGTTGAATGAAACACTAGTATATATTGAATTATTTCGCGGATAAGAGATAAGCCGCCATAGCTCAGTGGTCAGAGCTGTCGACCGGAAATCGAAAGGACATGGGTTCGAGTCCCGTTGGCGTCATGTATCTTTTATCAGGAGATTTTTCAATGTGGATGAGTGTTTCAGGCGAATAATTATTGCTTGTAAAATAATTGTTACCCTTTGTGCTATGCATAAAAAAATCTTGTCTTAAACATTAGTTTACCAAAAAATAATAATTAATATTTAACAAGTTCTAGTAATTCTCCTAAAAATGTAGACAATTTGTCTCGACGCCATCTAGTGAGAGAGTTAGCACTTACAATGCCTTTCTCATATAAAATAAAGTTGGTTGTTTTCAGGTGAAAAAATGTAACAAGCAGTAATTGTTGAATGAAACACTAGTATATATTGAATTATTTCGCGGATAAGAGATAAGCCGCCATAGCTGAGTGGTCAGAGCTGTCGACCGGAAATCGAAGGGACACGGGTTCGAGTCCCGTTGGCGTCATGTATCTTTTATCAGGAGATTTTTCAATGTGGATGAGTGTTTCAGGCGAATAATTATTGCTTGTAAAATAATTATTGTCAAAGGCGCCTTCTATATCTATAAAGACGGCAAGACAAACTTCCTGTTTAGAAATTGATAAATCAATATCAGTGCTGATGATGGCTAGGTTATCTTGAGTGGATTTTTTTTTCCTAAATCCAAATTGAGATGGAGAAAGAAGCTGTTTACTCTCGACAAAAAATTCTAATCGGTTTTTAATTAATTTTTCATAAAGTTTACTGAGGGTGGATGAAAGAGCGATTGGCCTGTAGTTGGATGCAGAATTTGGTGATTTGTTTGTTTTTAAAATAGGGATGATTATTTGACAACTCCAGTCATCAGGCATTATACCAGTCTGGAAGATTTTATTTAAGATGCTTAAGAAGTGGTTTAGAACATTCTCATTACTATTTTTGATTATGCTGTAAGGTATACCATCTCTGCCTGGAGATGAGTCCTTGACTGTTGATAAACAATTTTTTAGCTCAATTAAGGTGAATGGAGAGTCTAGCCAATGATTAGACATAGGAGTATTAAAGATGGGAGTTATTTCATCTAAGTTAGGTACAGAAGGGGGGGCAATTTTGTCCAAGAATTCATCTATCCATTTAGAATGAGACGCTCGAGGAGATGGTGTACTGAAGGAGGATCGAAAATTGGAGTGTTCGGAGATACTGAACTGCAGAAGTTGTACCACCCGGATCTTTTTTTTGACCTCAATACCCTTTTGGCATTGGATTCAGCGTTATTGTATAAAAGATAGTTCTCCATAGTCATATTGTAACGATAGGAAAGAGATTTAGCTTTCCGAATTCTTACTACTTTGGAACATTCCTCATCCCACCAGGGAGTTGGAGGGAGTTTTTTGAGAGATTTAGTTTTAGGGGGAGGATTTGATTTATTTATTTCAGTTATGAGCATTGATTTGAAGTTATTATAGTCATCTTTGGCGGAAAATATATCGGTGGCGGCTAAATTTAGTAGGAACTTGTCCATATGAGAGTTAAATTCATCCCATTTGGTGTGTTTTGTTTTAATCTTTGTCGAAATATGAGACTTGTCCGATTGGAAAGAAGTTTGATAAGTAATGGTGATCGGGAAATGATCACTGGAGCAAGGGTCGGGGGACACCACCCACGAGGAGAGAGAAGCCAGACTAGTAGAACATATCGAGAGATCCACTGCACTGGGGTTTGTGCTGGGGCGTGAGATCCTAGTAGGAGATCCGTCATTCAAAAGGAAAAGTTGGATTGATCTAGGAAATCCATCACACTTCGACCATCTCGGTTGGAGAAAGCAGAACCCCAGACGGGGGAATGGGCATTAAAATCGCCTAATATAAAGAAAGGAGGGCTTAGTTGACTTACAATTTGCAACCAAGTTTGTTTATTGAAGTGGGCTGTTGGGGAAAGATAGACTGAAATAAAGGATGTGTCCTTTATTTTAGCTGCAACCATTTGGAAGTCAGCATTGGGGGGGTTTGATATTATTTATTGGGGAAAATGATATGGATTTTTTAATAAATAAGGGCAGCACCTCCGCCCAAACCTTCCGGGCGGTCGTCGCGGAGACAGGAATACCCTCCTACATTAAAGTGGGTGGATGGAGTAAACCAAGTCTCCGAGATAGCAGCCAAAGAAATAAAGTTGGAATTTAATTGGTTAAGGAGATCAGATTTGTTAGAAATAGCACTTCGGCTATTCCACTGAAGTATTCTGACATCCTGAAGAGTCATTTTGAATAAATGATTTTAATGTGGAAATAATAGTAGCAGCGTTGGACGGTAGATTAGTTTGAGAAGAAATAAGGTCAATTAGAAGCATAATAAGAGTTTGGATAAATGAAGAATTGTCTTGGGAGAGTTTTTCAGAAAGTTTTAGAGAGTTCATTGAGGACGGATTATAATTATTTGCACACCCATTTGTGGCATTTGAAAGAGATGAACCATTGGGATTTAAGAGCAGTGAGTTGTGTTGTTGCTGATCGTATCCAGGAGCCGGTTTAGAGATAGCGTTTTTGTATGTGAATTTAGTTGAACGAGAAGAAGTTGTTGTAGAGGAGGGAAGAGGGTAGGATGAGGAGTTGCTGGATAAAGCCTCAGAAAATGATTTTTTTGACAGGCAGGAATAGTTTAGAAGTTGCAGAAAAGACAAGTTCTGAGAGGCCATAGAAATTTTAATATTTTTTTGGCGAGATTGTTCTGGGCAAGAAGTGTTGATAGCTGTATGTGAGCCTGAGCAGTTAAAACATTTGGGTGAGGTGGAAGAAGGACATTGGTCAGCTGCGTGGTTTTCTCCACATTTAAAAAATCTGGGTTGAGATCTGCATGCAGCTTTGGTATGACCAAAACGGCAGCAATTGAAACATTAGATTGACCTTCAAAGGTGATAACGACAGATTGGGAGGGCTTCCAGGAAATTATACCCTCAGAGGAGTCCTTGTAATTTAGCCTTCTAGCTTTTATGGGATTGCCAATGTGTTGGGGGGTTGAAAGTGAAGAGAGAATTTCTTCAATGGACAGATCGGTCGAGATACCTCTGACCAGGCCCATGCGAGTGACATTGAAAGTAGGGATATATGCCTTGAACTTTGAATTAGATGAAATGAAGATATTTTTGATGAAACTGTTGGCAGCTGACCCTGAGAGGAATTCGACGGAGATTCGGAAGCGACCCTCGGCTTTTACACCTCCAGGCTTGATTGAAAGATTCTTGCTATTTGATAGTATAAAAAGTATAATAAAATAAGTCAAGTGGATCACTTCAGTTTGTGAAATAAAGTGTAGTTTTGTGCTGGCTATCGCTGTGTGATTTTAGCTTCTCAATTTTACACCCACAAGTTTCACAATTGTGTTTTTAAATTAAAACAAAAAACTGACCACCAGAGTCTTAATAAATACTAAATAAAGTTCAAAAAACAAAATGAAAACAAACACTTAGTTTTAAACCACTTTATTTTGATGTATATTCGTCGAGTATATATGTATATATGTATATGTATATTTTGATGTATATTAGACAAATATAAAGTGGTTTAAAACTAAGTGTTTGTTTTCATTTTGTATAATGTCAAGCCACAAAGTGTTTGCTTTCTTCGATAATTAAATAAAGTTCATCAAAAATCAAAACAAAGTGATCAATATTGAATAATTTACAATATTCGGTGATTAAATTCACATTCTTCACCATAAAATATGGAGAAAACACGCAGTACGACCAGATCTACTTCTACTTCTAACAAAGAGAACTCTGCAATTGCAGACAGCGGTAGTAAACCAGGCTCACCTCCAGGAGATAAACAGTACTCACTCATTATGGAAGAACTCCGTTCAATTAAATCCGATCTTCAAGGATTTAAGAATATACAAACTAAAGTGACAGCATTATTTGATGAGTTTAAAGAATTTAAGACCTCGATAACCTTTTTTAATACAAAAATGGAGGATTTTGAGGCAAATCTGAAAAAAACAATGGAAAAAATTAAAAATATTGATGTTGTCCAAAAAAAAAATTCGGAACTTGAGGCTAAAATAATGATGCTCGAGGCTAAAATGGATGACCAAGAACGACAACAAAAAAATTTTGATATCGAAATAAGAGGTGTACCAGAGATAGAAGGTGAAAATTTGCAAAATATATTATTCAACATAAGCAAAGAGATGAACACAACCACCACGACAAATGACATCGAAACCAGTTTCAGGGCTCCGGGCAGAACCATTCCAACAAAAAGTAGACCAATAATCGTAAGGTTCAAACACGTACATTTACGAAACGATTTTTTAAACTGCACAAAAAAGTATAACATGAATGCAGTATTGAAGGAAGATAAACTTAATACCAGCTCCATTGGCCTCTCTGGACCTCGAACCCCTGTATTTATCTCGGAACAACTAACATCTACCAATAAACGATTATTCTACCTAGCGAAGAAGACAGCCACAGAGAAAAAGCTCGCATACGTATGGATAAAAACGGGACGTGTATACATTCGTCAAACCCCAGAATCGAGAGCTATACTCATCACATCAGAAAACACCCTTCTAACCATATGACTCAATATGACAACTAGAGAAAAACAAACAAATGGCCGATACAATTGCAAAAAAGGAAGATACTGCTCCAAAAATAGGCGACAAACTGTATCCTTTAATACTCTGCTCTACCTTACAATTAACTTACCACCTTTTACCATTAAATTTAACCCTTCTGCATTTTGCTGGTACTCATGTAGGACTGTCTATGCAACTACTTGGGAATATGTATTTAAACATATATTATTCACATGCATTGATATTTCACATTCTTTTAACTTATATGTAATTATGATTATGTCTTACACTCAAATCAATTACATTACAATCAAAAAAATATATTATTATTTGTTATACATACCAGTTGAATTTATTTTTAATCTGTTTTATATAAGTGCTTTATTTTTTTTACTACGGTCTCTATATATATATATAAAAAAAAAATTATTAACGGTCTTACCTATCAAATAAAGTTATTTTTTATTCATTCTTTACACCAGTTAAGTTTACATTCAATCGGTTTTCAATTATTGTTAAAATTAAATTTTATCTGTTATCTACATCTATTATATTATCTTATTATCTCATGTTATTTATTAAAACTATTGATTTTCTATTCTCTATACCATATTGAATTATTTGTTACTTATTTTATATTTTATCTATTATTTTTACTAGTTATACTTAATTATTATCTGATATACTTTCAAAACTACTCTATTAAAAAAACTTGTTATGTATTTTATACACCTGCTAAAATTATTCTTCATATCATGTTACATATAAATTATTCTTCAAACCTATTGTATTTACCTTTCAAAATTGTTGAGTATCTATCTCACATACCCTATTGTATTACATCTTATGCCCTTATTTCGATCTATTTTAGTTGTTGTGCGTGTTTTCTGACAATACGGCAACTATTTAATATTATTAACTTTAACCGTCAAGCTTTAGTAATGAGTTCTAACTATATATATTTATTTATAATAATCTATATAAATCTGGGAAAAAAAATAAATGAATATATCTATATTCCTTTTATGGTCAGATTCTGGAATAGTTTGCAGGTAACTGTAACTTCTTTTTCTATTGCAACACACCCGTCGCACCAACATATTTACAGATTGAGTACTCACCGTGCTATGATTAAGATTAATAAGTCGGTAATTATGAAATTCATTACTTGTTCATTTAAGACTCATTTCATAATTTTCAATAGGATAATGAATAAGCAATGTGATGTATTCTATATTTACCTACCACCCTTAGCTGTTGTTATCACATATAATTTGTCATTAGGTAATAACATACAAATAACAACTGTGCATATATCAGAAAAAAAATTTCATTGCAAATACCTACGCACTATTTTGGCCACATCGCTGTGTATTTCAAATGTTTTTGTATGTACATATTTATTTTATGTCAACATATTCTTTGCAACATCTTGTAACATTGTGGCCAATGGATGGGTGATGAAAAGATTATTGTAATAAATTAATGATGGATCTAAAGATTGTGACATTAATTGGTAATTACCAAATAAAATAATCTAGTCATCTCAACCACGCGCACTGACAACAATGTATGTAGGTAGCGATTGAGAACTGAGAAGGAAGTTAAATAATAGAAGGTTATAATTATCAACAGAAGCTAATTTATTAAAATATTAATTATTAAATATTTGATCAATAAAAATAAACATGAGACTCTAAAAACATCTTATCTCCGGGCGTGTCAAGAATGCACGTAATAAAAACGACATCTTGATAAAAATATGATCAAAGAGCAGGTAACATTATTAATTTAAAACTTTAAGTATCTTGTAAAGAATGTCTGAGTGGGCGCCAGCATAGTATAAATTAACTATGCAAGAAGTTAAATCAGTAGTCCTTATTGGAATGATAAGTTACATATTTAAAATAAAAGTTAAAAATAGAAAAGACCTTTCGTGACTTGCAAAATAGTCCCTCATGTTCCAGTGTCGCACGAACACACCGCAGTCTCCCGAGTCCAGCCAGCAACTGACCCCGACGAACTACGCTCCGCACCGTGAGCTCGAAACAGTAGTGCCAACCGGAGAGAATTAACCAAATGATTATTCTAATCGGGTAGGAACTCACCGCCCAGAAATAAGCACTGCTACAATCTTTACAACTTAAGTACGCTCCATGCTCTGAGCTATATTTTTTTGTTAATATCATCTAATAATTGTTGTTTTGTTAATATCATAAAATCATTGCAAATACCTGCGCACTATTTTAGTCACATTCTGTGTATTTCTATTGTTATTGAATGTATTTGTCAATTTAGTTGCGTCCTTGATGCTAACTTATTTATCTTACCAATATATTACCACCAAAAGATCTACTACCACTCTATAACCACTTTTATTGCTATTATTCACTTTATTATAAATATGTATATACTTTAAGATTGATAATTATGTAAACAGAATTTCCTTCGTTTGTACCTTCACGGGATATACCTACAATTTCGACAAGTTTTCACGGGCTCAAATTAATATACACCCATTATTATTCTTATTATTATTATTAATTACATCACTTATTATTTGCTTTTGTTTTATGAGTCACACCACCAACAACAACATGTATAAAAAAGTATTAATATGGATTCTATATTGGATGAAGAACTAAATGACGACAAGGAAATCAATATCAACATAGATGACCCATCAGTATGTAATGAATTTCTTAACCATTCTGCTCTCTCTATACATTGTATGAATACAAGATGCATAAAAAAAAAATTCGATGATACTATAGCTGTTCTCGACGCAATACAACATAGATTTGGCATTATCGTTTTTAGTGAGGCTTGGTTGAAAGATTCAATCTATATCCCAAGTATTACTGGATATTCATCACATAGCACCAAAAAAAATTATTTACAAAATGATGGAGTTGTCGTTTACACTCGGAATGATGTCATAGTTTCTGTTGAAGAAATAACTATTCCACATGCCAATTGTCTTAAATTACAACTACCTTATAATGTATATGTTTTAGCAGTTTATAGATCTCCTTCTCAAGCACACATTGATACCTTTCTTGACCACCTAAATGACTTACTACGTTCTGTACATAACCATGATGTGATTTTATGTGGTGATATAAATATAAATATTCTGGATATGAACAACATAAAAAGTGAACAATATCTTTCACTTTTGATTTACCACGGTCTAAAACCATTTATTATTTCACCGAATAGAGTAACATCAAGTACTGAGAGTTGTATTGATCACATTATGGTTAAGTCAAAAGACGATCCTCAGAGTGCTGTATTCAGGACCAGTATTACAGACCATTTTGCTACATTATTGAAATATCCTAAATCCAGAGTAACAAAATCAAAAAAAAATAGACGTAAAGCTTAGACTAACTGTGGATAATGACCTACTAAATTCGACACTGAAAGAGAAAACATGGGATACAGTCTTATCCACCAGTGATGTCAATACTGCAGCTGATAATTTCATAAGACGTCTAAAATTACATATTGGAAATTGCTCATATACTAAGAGAATCCATTGTAATAAAAAGCACTTGAAACCATGGATAACTTCTGGAATTGTTAACTGCCTCATTCAACGTGACAAATTACACAAGAGTTGTCGTAAAGAACCAAATAATATCGAGCTGTTTGCACATTATAAAAGATACAGAAATTGGTGTTCTAAAATTATAAAAACGACCAAACAGACATATTATAAAGGGAAGCTTCACGAGGTAAAAGGAAACATAAAGCAAGAATGGAAAATAATAAAACAAGCATTGGATTTGCAAAAGGAATCAGTGCCCATAAATAAACTGAAAGTAAATAATAACATTGTATCCATAAATGATAATCCAACAGTCATTACTAACCACGTGAATAATTTTTTTTGTGATATAGGTCAAAATTTTGCTAATCTTTTGTGTAGTGCAAATAACACCAGTGAAGAATCTTTAGTAAAAAATTATAATCCAACACAATCTATGCAAAATGCCTCCTTTGAATTCAAACCAACGAATTGTAATGAAGTTTTAAATGTGATTAATGAGCTGAAATCAGGTTTTTCGAGTGGAAATGACAGTATAAGTGCAATGGTCTACAAACAAAATGCTTCTGAACTAGTTATACCTATTACACACATTGTAAATGTTAGTTTTGAGAATGGCTTGTTCCCTAATCATTGCAAAAATTCCAAAGTTATTCCTTTATTTAAAGGAGGAGATAACAAAGATGTAAATAACTATCGACCTATCTCCTTGCTAAATACGTTATCAAAAATAATAGATAAATTAGCTAAAATTAGGTTGATGTCTTATGTAAAAAGATATGAAATTCTCTCAGATAATCAATTTGGCTTCCGAGAGAACATGGGAACAAGTGATGCTGCATTAAAAATGATCACCACAGTCGTAGAAGTTCTTGATACTGGCAATAAAGCAATGGCCGTCTTTTTAGACTTGTCTAAGGCATTTGATACCGTATCCCACGGTTTACTCTTAAAAAAACTCAGTTCAATGGGTATTGTTAATAAATCTTTAGATTGGTTCAGAACATATCTTGAAAATAGAACACAGAGAGTAATATGGATCAAAAAACAAGATATCCATTTTATACAAAACATTATAACACCAAACCAAACATAATCATGGATGAATGTGTATGTATGTATGTATACATGTGTTTACTTATATGTGTGTATGCATGCATATATGCTTATTTATGTATGTATGTATATACATGGGTGTATGTATATATGTGCACATAAATAAATATTTTTCCTTCTTCTTTAAATAACAATGTACAATAACCATTAAAAAAAAAAAAAGATTTTAAAATCACAATTCACAATTTATATAAGAAAATTTAACCAATACACATAAATACATGTACCATTTAATCATAACCACGTAAACACCTCAGCACAGGTTCTCCTAGTGAGGTGTTCACGAAACATATAACATTACCCACCACAGTTTCACCTTCTCAAACCTACCTTACACAAAACATATTATAGTTATAAGTTTGAAATATATCATGTAAAAATATAAATAATTATGTGAACACTGTAAATATTATATAGAAATTAAAAAAAAAAAAAAAATAAAAAATAAAATAAAATAATTAATGATCACGTTAGCTCAAATAAATCAATTGTATATGGTGTTCCTCAAGGTAGTGTTCTGGGTCCAATTCTATTTTTGTTATATATTAACGACCTCTGTAAACTGAAATTTTCTGGATCTTCAATTGTGTTTGCAGATGACACTGTCTTGGTGTTTGCTGCTGACACATGGAATGAAACGTATGCTAAGTGCGAGGCAGGATTAAGGGCAGTCAAAAATTGGCTTGATCAAAACTTGTTAACCTTAAACATGAACAAAACTAAATATATTACTTTTAGCATTTCCTCTGTAAATCAACCATCTTTGGAACGTTCATTAAAAATACATTGTTGTGTGCAGGAGTGTAACTGTCAATCTTTGGAAAGAGTAGACAACATCAAATACCTGGGTTTAATTATTGATAAAAATTTAAAATGGAACAATCACATTACTATATTAAGAAACAAAATAAGAAGGCTAGCCTACATTTTCAAAAATCTAAGAAACATATTGGACAAAGTTACATTAAAAACTGTATATTATGCTCTTGTTCAATCAATGCTTTCATATAATGTGGTCTGTTGGGGTTCTTGTAACAAGACTACCTTAGAGCCTTTGAATGTTGCGCAAAAAATAATTTTAAAAATAATGTATACAAGAAATTTTATGTATCCATCAAAGTTATTATACAGGGTGTATCGGCACGTACCCGACAAACTTTAACCAGCTATTCCTTAGCATATTTGGAGTAAAAAATCTTATGTGCACTTTGCTGTCCGGTAACGTTTTTTTTTAATAAAAAATGTATTATTCATATTTTCACCACATGTCACCACTGTTTTATCCTTTGTCAAAGTTTGAAAACCCATCTGGCAAATATTTTATTCGAATTCCGTTGAATAATCCACGTGTGTACCTATATTGGCGCTCTTTTACAATCACAACGAAATGGCACGGCACCATTCGTCTCATTTTTAACTATTATTATTTAGTGTGTGCGAAAGAGTGAAGACGCTTTTTGACATACTTGCTTAAACCAGCTGTTGAACACGAAACGCCATGCCAATGACAGTGATGTAGTGTGGAAATTTTAATTTTTTTTGTTTTTAATTGAAAAAAAAATGCCACCGGACAGCAAAGTGCCCATAACATTTTTTACTCCAAATGTGCTAAGGAATAGCTGGTTAAAGTTTGTCGGGTTAGTGCCGATACACCCTGTATAGTGAAAGCAAAATTATGACAATAAGGCAGTTGTACATAATACAGGCTCTCTGTAAATTTTTCAACAACACTATTACTGCTAAAAGATCTCAACAAGTGCGCAGCACTAGAATGGGTTCTTCTTTAATGTATCAGCCGGTGTATACCAGAATATCCTTCGGACAAAGGAGTTTTTCATATAAAGCTCCGTTGCTATATAATATGCTTGGAGAAAATATAAAAACTATAGGTACGTTAAATTCATTCAAGAAAATGGTCAAAATCTCCGTACTAGCTGAAAGTGATGATTTTGGATCACCCATGTTGTCGCTTATATCATAATTCCTTGTGGAAGCTCTGTTTCGATACAATCCTTATTTACTTACTGCGCATGTACTTATTTACTTCTAAAATAACTTTTGGTTATATATTATTATGTTACTTATTATTATTATTATCTACTTAATTGTCGTATTAATAATTACTTTAATTATTGTCCAGCTAAATTATTTACTTACTTACTTTTTATTACTTACTTTTTATTATAATATTATCTACTTACCTATCGGTTATTATTTACATATTTTTATTTTTTCTTATAATCTATTATTCATACTATCCATGTTGTAATTGTTAGTATGGTTACCCTATGCTTGTGTCTGATAAGCCAGCACAGGTACCTTGTACTTTAGTTAACAGAAGAATATTATTGTTGCCAACTTATTTACTAATGCTTCTTTTGTTTTTATTTTTTCATACATTTGTTACTAAAATTTTGTTTATTTTTGTCTACCGGTAACGTCCGTGTCATAAACTTTTCTTTTTTGGTGTAAATTTAATTTAATGTTGTTATTATTTTAAATTTACATATATGTATTTTTTTTAAATGATATTATTGTAAAGCTGCACATCTTGATACAGGAATGCCCTAGTGAGATGTGCAGAGCATGCTTTTTATGTAAAAACTGTTTTTTGAATGAAATAAATGAAATAAATAAATAGGAATTTGCCAAATTCAAGAGGGTGGATGGTTTTTCCTTGCTCAGTTTTTTGGGCGTATACTATGAATGGGCCACGGGAATGAAGAGAATAAAAGTTTGTTGGAGGAAGTTGAGAAAGTGCTGGTGGGGACTGTGAAGTCGAAGGCGAGTCAAGTTTTATTGGGGAAGAAGGAGTAAATTTCCTTTTTTTGGTAAAAATGACAGAATCACTGTCAGAAATTTCTATATTTTCCCCGTCTGGGGGGTGTGGAGAGGGATCTGGGGGCTTTGTAGGGAGTCCAGGAGGGAAATCTTCCTCCATTATTCACAACAGTAAACAACTACAATAATAGTATGGAAAATGACAGAAGTAAAAAAAAGTTTATAAATATCTGGAAATCAGCAGCGAAAAGTGACTCCTGGAAGATCAGGAGGGAGAAGAAACCTCAAGGCACAACACACTACACTTTTTTTTTGCCAGAAAACAAAAAAGAATGGTAAAAAAATAATTTTAGATAGAGCAAAACAAAACAACTGATGACAGCCAAATGTTATTGTTGCAATCGCTGACCGGGGTTATAAAATATTATGTTGGCATGTTGACTACTATTACTGTATTGTGGTAGTACTCACCAACTTGTTTAGGAAGGGTACAAATGAATAAAAAACAATAATTTCAGCATAGTTTTGGTTTTATTTTGAGATAGGATAGATACCATACACATGATGAATTATTATAATATAAGATTGATAGTTAATTAATTTAGACAATATTTTATTTACACATAATATTTTTAAGGTTATCATAATAATAATTACAGTTACTTATAAATTTGAGTAGAATTAGTTCGGCTTACACTCCAACGTATTATAATAATAACCACAAGTCATTATTTAGAATGTTGACACACAAAAATCAAGTCGAGAATGGATCCCTAACTACTGTCGAGTGATGATATTCAGTTCTTACTTACGGATTTAAAGTTTAATAATTAGGTACCTACACACCTTTCAAAAATTTTCACATCAATCTGCAATCATAATAATCGAGGGAAAAGATTTACATCGCGTCGGGAGGAAAAACTATCGAAGCTCTAGGAATAATAGTATTTATGATATTACATAGGTAGCTAATTGACAGTTTGCTTGGAGGAGCGGTATATTAAAAGCACTGGCTTTAGCTACACTAAATTATGTTTGGTGACTAAATCCAACCAGGTTTCACGTCTTTGATTTTTCTTTCAATCCCCCTTTACCCTTTCATACAAAAGTTCAAAACATTTAGGTGGGGAACGATGGGGTATAAAAACTATTGTGTTCCATTAGTTATATGATACCATCGATGAATATGGTTTTAATAAAATCGCTTCGTAGGTTCAAACTGCT
This sequence comes from Hesperophylax magnus, assembly GCA_026573805.1. NCBI lineage: Eukaryota > Metazoa > Arthropoda > Insecta > Trichoptera > Limnephilidae > Hesperophylax > Hesperophylax magnus. Next base: position 7,152,278 of record JAIUSX010000977.1, on the reverse strand, counting down.
TATTATTAGTGAAATTATTTATATCGCACACAATACATAATTACTGTTCAAATTATGGTAAGTACCTAAACATTCTCACACAAGTACTGGTCTACCAAATGTAATTGGAGGGAATCTAAAGGCTTAGTTAAGGTAGGATAATACAATATACATAAATAGGTAATGGTCCCGAAAACGCAAAAAATAAACTTTTATGACCAATAATTCGAGGCTTAAAACACTTTATCATAACATGATAATATTTCGTAAAACTGTAGTTTTCTCGATAAAAAAAAATGTTGTTTCTGCGGACAAATTTTTGTGACATTTTTTTGAGGCTTTGTTGGCCCAGGAAATAGGATAACAAATGTATCAGAGAGCCATATAATGGGGAGGGGGAGTGGTGAATAACTTCTGTACAAAATAAAGAGGTGAAATTGGAGTTAATGTCTGAAGAGCTGCAAACGCCTATGCAAAGAGCCGCGGTCTGCAGATCCCTGTCCTAGACTGCTGATACAATGAAGCTCGGAATATTTCTTAGACTGCTGATGCAACAAATGACGTGATCTGAACACGCAACCTTCTGAAATCCCCACAAACAGGTATATCAGTGGAAGAGGAGAGAAAAAATTATAAAAGATCATAGATTTGTTTGTTTTTTTAATACTCTGCCATGGCTGACTTTGCTGACTTAATATTTTGACGAAAACTCTACAGCATGGATAATGGTATATTTTGGTAAGTTTTTAGATTCTCACGGCCAAAAGCATTTTTGTTGTTTGTTTTTGGGGTGTTATGCCGTGTTGCGCTAACTCCTTCTTTAGCCGACGTTTCGGACAGCGTTGCAGTGTCCATCATCAGGGCAGATCCGGTAGATCCTAAGATGTGTATTTGTAATTTACACATCTTCGGATCTACCGGATCTGCCCTGATGATGGACACTGCAACGCTGTCCGAAACGTCGGCTAAAGAAGGAGTTAGCGCAACACGGCATAACACCCCAAAAACAAACAACAAAAATGGTATATTTTGTTTTAAATAAAAACAAGACTGTTTTTCGCATCAATAGAAAGATAACCAAACATGCTGATATGTGGCACTTGATCTGATGTAATTACTGCTTTGAATAATAATTGCTAACTCAAGTACATTGGCCAATTTATCGATTCTCGATCAGCAAATTCTAAAAATAATATTGATAATAATTATATGGTAGTTATCATAAAAGAGAATTATCAATAACAGATACTATATTAAGTTCTATGGAGTATGGTTGTTCAATAATGCACTATTCGAAACAGTTCCAGAATAAGATGTTGGAATAAACATATTAATTATATTGTAATTTTACACCTTTTTTCTATTTAAATCTTTAAGATAGTTGATAGGTATGTACTCAAAAACACTCGGCTTTTTCACTAATTATATTATGAATGAAAAATAAGTCACATCATCGAGGATGATATACCAGGGGGACTAATTAGTTCATGTATGTACACGGGACGAATCAGCTTTTGACAACCACAATTTTTTTTAATACAATTATGATGTGAAGAGCTTAAAATGAATTCTTGTTAGAGAGATAGAGCCTTTTATTTATCGAATTGTATGTCTATAATCAAATGTATCGTTGGTATACTACTACTTTTGTATCTTTCGACGTGTATGCACCAATTCACATGGTTAGCACGTTTGTGTAAAAAGTGTAAAATCGGTGACCAGCAACTTGCAAGGTAATCAGGAAACTGCAGATAAATATCAAACACTCTAATCTATCTATCTAAATAAAAGAATGTTAATGTTCGTTAGCTCAAAATCTTAAGTCTCCGAAAGTTCTTCACCGATTGCTTTGAAATTTTGACACAATGTTGCATTCGAATATGTGTGTTTTTTTATATACCAATATTATAGATGTCACCTGTGACATCTATCTGTTGGATTAAAATGCTATTTATATAAACATATTTCACATAAAATCCATTGAAATGTATGAAAGAAAACTTAGGCGCACAACTCACGTCGCTAGGAGAAGTGTATGCATGCTGCCATCAGAATGGGAAATGTGAGAAGTTTGAGGTATTATTAATATTACAAGGTATTTGGTAATATATGACAAGCGCCATCCTGAGCAAATTAACATATTTCGATTCAGAAATTGAGATTTAATTAACTTGTAATGGGATAGATAGATCCAATCAACCCCCTCCCTGAGTCAATCACTGTATTAAATAAAAATAGGTAATCCTCGACAAAGTTGGTCTTACGAAAAATAGGATGACATACCTACTCGTTAAGACAAGAATGAAGATTATACTGCGTGATTACTCTGAAGTGAAATCTACAGAATTGTATTTTGGGCATATCTGTTGTTTTTTCCACAATTTTCACACACTTCTAGCGAAATTGATTAAACATTTTCAAAAAAAATCTTTCTTGAACAGATAATCAATTTATTCTTGCAAATCACTGTTATTTCACTTCAAAGAAATTTCCATTCAATGTGTGACTCCAATTTATTGGAAAGTGAATTCTAAATATTGCATACATAGTACTACTGTATAATTTCATATAGCTTCGAGATGGTAACTACGAAGAAAACTTTATGGTATGTATATCTTATTATAATTATAAATATAAGGAGACACCATTAATAATTTATTTATTATTGTTGGTACAATAATTACTACTAATTGGTTCATATATCTTTTATCAAGAATCAAATAGGAGACATTTGATGTGGTGTTGATATAATTGACGGAAACGTTGATCCATTTTATTTTGTGAAATACTTACAAATATTTTTATTATAACAAAGTATGAATTCATTGCTTTCTTTTCGAAACTTCAAAGCGACATCTTGTTTTTTTAAAACATTTTGGAGGTTCCCGTTAAAGGCCAATTCTAGGTCTGTTTGAGCTTTCTATCTAATTATGATAAATTGAAAAGCATAAAAACATGACACTTGTGCTTTTCTGGTGATTACTATTCATTCAATAAAGGGAAACCTTCATATGTAATAAAAAAACAAGATGGCGCTGTTTGGCCATTTGAATTTCTGTGAAACATTCCTTTTGAAATGATTTTACTTTTGATGATAATATTAGATATGCTCATAAAAAAGAGTTGGTGATGTGAAAGTAATACACATTCAATTGACAATATAAATTAAATGGACCCCTATGTATTCATATTTTCAATCACACCAGCATTTCATATTACTATTTACACCTTTTATGGCTACTACTAGGTATGTACTACTAAAATCTATGTGTATTCTAAAAAAGTACCTAATTAAAACTGAGTTCAAATATAATTTAAAAAGATATGATTTTGATTAGTTTCGAATTTAATTAATAATAAAAATATTAATTTCGGTTGTTCGGTTCAGTGGAACTCGGATTCGTTTGAATTTAAGTGTTATTTTCAAAATTAGAACTGTTCGTTTGAACAAATTTAGAAAAGCGATAAAGTACCTACAATATAATCTAATATTTAACAGAAAATTATTATAATTGCCATTTTCAAAATTGGAACTGTTTGTCGAGAATTTAGACTATCTGTGATTATGAACAGGTCTGCACTAGTATCATAATAAAAAAACTATGTGAATTCTTGAAATGTAATACAAACTTAATCCGCATATAAGCATTTAAAAAAAATAAAATTTTGATTATTTTGTCGAATTTATTTCATAGATAATCACTTTTTGAATTGATTTGTTACATTTTATGAAATAAGTCCAAAGCCTACCTATCTTCATGATTATGTGTACAGCTTGATAATGTTAACTTTGCAGTAGCTCAAACAAGGAACTAACGACCTAAAAAAACATTTTCTAATCATTTTATGTCACATTTTACACTAGTGACGCCACCGAATTTGCAAAATTAATATTGTTGGTCTGTACTTACCTTCATAATATTCTTTATAAATCGAAGAAATCTTAATATAGGTAAGTAAGACATAGTATCTTCTTTGTGTAATGTACCTTGTTTGTACGTAACAATTACTAATTTTAAAATATAATATTATAATCGATTCTTAAATATTATTATTAAAAAAATTGATTCCTCTATCGGGAAAATTGTGCCAGAGAGCGTATTAATAATTTAGTAAATTGATACCAGTCCACAATGAAGTGCTGATCGCTGGTACCAACCCTGATGTATGACAGTGAGACTGAAAAGAGAAATTGAAAGAGGAAGGACGAAAGTAGACTGAATGTTGTAGAAATAAGATCCCTGAGGCATATATGTGATAAAACCATGTATGACTGTAGAGCTACACAGTTAGAGACGATGTTGCTTACTAATATCTCGTCTAAATGTGATCCTCTGTATTATAACGCGATAAGCTATGCGCGCTATCTGCATGCGGTAGTTTTAGTTAGAGCGTTGGAGGTCAATTCGAAGTAAAAAGGTAGAATCAATATTTTCGCTTCATGTTCTTCTAAATATCAATGTCACGACCGTGTGAAAAATGAAATTAACAAAGAATACAAGTGTAACGAGTAAGGTTAAAGGGGATGCTTAGATGGTTTGAGCATGTACAGTGGATGAACGAGCAGATGAATGAGTGTGACGCGAATGTGAATGACAGAAGAAGTGGGGGAAGCCCGTTGCCATTTATGGCATGATCAAGTAAACAAAATACTTGAGTCGGTCATGTAAAGAATCAGAATAACAGAAGGGTATGTGTGAGACGATGTATGAATGTGAATTAAGCAAGGAGTGTGTGCCAAGACCGAGAGTTAGTTAGTTAAATTGGTATCTTAGAAATCCAATATAAAGATTCATCACATTTAAGATAATAAATTTTGCCAAAAATGTGATAGATACAATATTAGCCGAAAAACGGAAAAGTATTTTGTATTAGAGAAATACAGTCCCGTTGATAAATAGTAAGAACTAATTAGAACATGTTTTAAAAAAAATATATTAATGGATGACAAAGTTACTATGAATAAAGTCCCTATTGATATTAATTTTGATACAAAAGTTAAATAACTTTTAAAACTTTTTTGTGATAGATAAGTTTTTGCATTTACATAAGTACTTTTACTAGTAAAGATATATCATTACATCAGTAAAAAATCTACAGCACACGCTTTAACCAAGAAGAATAAGTTTAGTATAAATTAGTTTAAATTTAGCATAAATTCCTTACATTTAGTAGTGCCTGATATTTTACTTTAAACATAATTATTGATAATCTTAAGATAAATAATCAAATTTCGGGTTTAGTGTTGAAAATCATAAGTTAATTTATTAACCCCTCAGGCCTTTGGCATTTGACCGTTACATTTCTTAAAGACGTTGTCTCAATATTTCTGAATGTTTCCAAAAACCAAATACTGTTTATGGAAGGTGATGAAATACGTTTTAAAATTTTATTATTATAAATAAACATATGACTTCTAAAATAATTTTTTTGAATGCAAACATAAAATCACGCCGGTAGGCAGAGAGGACAGACCGCCAAACAACTCGGTCTCAGCACACACTTCTTGCCTCATTCACATTCACATCACAAAGATCGTCTCATACATACTCTTCTATTATTCTGACTCTTGACATGGCCCGACTCGAGTATCTGATTCACTTGATCGTGAAACATAAAAAGTTTTAAAAATGGCTTACTTTACGTTTTTCGTCTAAACACTTTATAATATTTTATTGGATAAATGTATTATAAACATTACAGTCACTTCACTTTTTCAACGTTTCATAAAAAATAATGAAAAAAAAATTCAAGATTCATACATTTTTCTCAAATTGCGGTCAGAACCTCTGGTTTCATAGAGTTGTTCATTTTTTTTCTGTGGTTAACTTTTTTTTTTTTTTCTGTGATTTGAATATAAAGCTTGGTGTTTTCTCTTTCTAACACCGTTTATATTATATTTCTCACCATTACAGTAAGGTACATAATATAACGGTTTCTATCAGACCATATGAGCTGTTCCCAAAAGCAAACAGGCTGTACGGGTAATAGCTGTTAATGAATTACCCTGAGGGGTTAATTAAGTAAGTTATATTTTTTTTATTTTATTATTTTTTTTTATTATTTATATGAATGTAGATATGGATGTAAACATGAATATAAATAATGATTTTTTTTAATATAGTCTAGCTGCGTAAACTTCGTTTCCATGTTAAAAATATATTCCGATTTGATTTGAATATTATATTTCGATGGTTACATAACATTAAATATATGTAAAACTAAAACCGTATCCAAACTGATGACGGTTAAAGCATACATCCCTATCTGGCCCCATCTCTACGATGCGTGGGGCAGCCATCTTTGATGCTTTCTTGCATTCATGTCAAAATCAACGGCTTTCCAGTATCTTGAAACATTTCCTCGTTCTGATGCATCAGAACTTACTTTGTATACTATGTTCTGCACGTCTGCCATTTCAAAAAAGAAACATTTCAGAAAGAAGAAAAATCTACTTTACATTATTATTGATAGGTAGGTACTATACTTTAGTTACAACATCAAAAGAGTCTAAAATTAAAGCGTTCCACTTTTCTAAAAACATAGGTAAAATAAGATAAGTATGTTTATAAAAAATCTAATAATTGTTTTGTTCATTAAACTAAGTGTAAAATCAGTTTTTTTACACAAATATGGTTAAAAAGTCATAAATAAACAAATGATACCTAATAAACATAATATTATTTTTTATAATACGATTAGGTTGGTATTGTTAGGATTTTCTAAAATTTTCAGACAGTTATTTATGATACCAAGCAATAATTATCAGCCTGAAACACCCATAAAAAAATCTCCCGAGAAAATATAAATGCAGCGGATGGGATTTGAACAAGCAGCCTTCTGATTGCCGGTTAGCTCTTCTACCATAGTAAGTGTTTCAAGCTGATAATTATTGCTAATAATATTTTTCTATCCTTTGTGCTATGCATATAAACCTTGTCTTATAAAAGTTGGTTTATCATAAAAATAATTATTTATGATATTGATGTGTGGACGATAAAATTACAGATTTGTCTTAATTACCTTGATGTATCTTGACAATGTATCGTAATTACTTGATTATTTATCTTCGAAGAATTAACACTATCAATAATATGACTGATTAAAAACTTTTTACAACAATCATTTTATCAGGTTATAATGATAAAGGCAATTCGTTTGATAAGGGTATACAACGGGATATTTGATTAGATCTTTAATCATAGGGATATGATAGAATATTTCGAAATCAAATTAGGTTATTCAGTTATAAAGATAATCTCATACCAAAACAAAATTTCCTCTGTGATATGATATTCGATATAATGCAATACATATATACCTTTGTGATCGTATTGCAGAAAATGTTGCCAAAAATAAATAAAAGTATTGAAGGCTTATTTATGTGAAGTTGTTTATTAATACGTTGACAAATGGCAACAATTACTAACTTAATTTACCGCGGAAAGTTGCAATTGCTCCAATTAGTACCAATATTAAATATTGAAAGTGAGGAGTGCGGTAGCCATTAAAAGCAGTTTTTCGTAGCTCGTTTTCAGCAATTATTAACCCGTGTCGTAAATAAATGGAAAAAATGCTATAATATCATAGTGTGACATCTCTACACGGATAAAAATGACTATTGCTAATTTATTAAGAATCTCTTCAAATTATTGGTGGTTTAAAAACGGGATTTCAGGACTTATGAATGAATGAGCAGGTTTCCTTGTAAAATTATAGTAAATTACAAATATATTATCACTATGTCAGAACACGTGTTCTTGAAAATCCGAATATTTTTGCATTAGAACGATTTTTTTTTGTATCGTCATGACAAATCTATAAATAGTATAAATCATTCTTACAATTAGGTTTTTTAAAATAAGGTCTGTTAATTTATCGTGAGGGTGAAATCGTTTTCTCTCCGTTTTCAGCCACACAGAACACCCCTTTCTTTGAAATGCCATAGTCCCTTTGGCTCCTGACAGTAGGGATTCTTGAGCGGTATTCATATAAAAAAAATTCAAAATCATAAAAAGAATGAACCATAAAAGGAGTGGTCACTGGTCACACTTTGATATTATATTAGATACGTACAAATTTCCGTACCAAGTAGGCTCCTACATTATGATAGTCAGTAAAATTTAAATTATATTTAAAAATGGGAAAAAAAAATTGCCTTAGTAAAGAAAGCAGTGCGCTATTTTGTTGCACAGAAGAAAAGTACGACATTTAAATGTACAGTTTCAAACAATAACATTATGTTTAATAACAAAACCCATTGACACAAGATTTGGCAAACATTAATTATTGGGTTGTACTATCAAAGAAAACATCAATATCCTACTCAACGATAATAATACGATAAAATCTTGCAAATAAATTTCATAGAATAGTGCATACGTTTATCATATTCGCCTTAAAAGAGAAAGAATAATGTCCTATCCTAGTTGAAGTATGTTTTTATAGATAGTTTATGAAATACAATACAACAATGATTCTTGAATTACTTGATGAATGAGTAGGAACCTACCATAAAAACATCCATATTTTTATGTGCGGTAGGTACCTACCACAAAAGTGAATTTCTTAGAGAAAGTGTTGCACTGCTTTAAAATTTTGTAGAAATCGCGACTATGCGACACCAGCGGTAAAAAAAGTAAGTTTGTGCAATTTTCTTTATAAATTTAACATTTTTTGGCGTCGAAACTTCTTTATAATCAAGTAGGTACTGTTTTCTTTTCTTTATTTTTGTGGCACATGAATAACATTTCAATCCATAATGTTTTAGTACACTTTAAACACATTTTCATACGGTATTTTTACAGATATTCGTCGATTTGTTCGAACTCGTCGTCTGGGGGTGAGGGCCCAGAAACGGATAAGATGGGCAGACCGAAGTGGTGCGTCACTTCGGTGGGAGTGGTCATATCATCTCCCTTGGAGAGTCTCTCCATAGATCCCTCCTCCATTGTTGTAAGTGGGATGTTATCCGCTGACCTGGAAGGGAGAAAAATATTTTTAATAACACCCTTTAAGGTATAAGATACACCAAATAGATACTTGTACAAGATATAATAATACAAATTGTATCTACACGAAGAGAGGGTCAACTGTAAGGATCTGAAATATCCAAAGGTAATATCCATTTTTAGCAGAATAATGGCCTACGTAGCGTTATATTTTATGTAAGCTGTCTGGATTTGGTACAGGTACAGGGAAATATTTGAGTCATGGCACTGTACTGTAGAAGTTTATAAAAATCTTAAGAATGACAGAAAACTACTGCTAATTACGTGCCAACTTACCATCCGCTGTGAAGCTCTCACCAAAACAAATATCAGTATAGAAAACATTGGTGATGTTCCATTAGATATGATTTGAGATTTTCAAGCCCAAAAGTATTATAGTGGTTTATTTTTGAGGTATTATGCCGTGTTACGCTACCTCTATCTTTAGCCAAAGTTTCGGACAGCATTGCAGTGTCCATCATCGTTTACACTTCTACCCAGCGCAACACGGCTCAGGTATTAACCCCAAAAATAAAACACTATAATGTGCCATAATTTTTATTTTTAAGAAGGATAAACATTCGCAGGTTACGAAAACTTGTCAGCGGAAAAAATGCTTGTGCAGTGATACGAGACTTAATGGATAACGAATAGAACCCTCGAAGTCTGGGTAGCAATCCGATACTTGACAATTGACAATTCAATCACCTGACCCATATACTGCTTGTCTTATTGGTATTTGTGAAACGAGCTAACCCTTTTCCTCCGTCATTTAATTCTGGTGTCTTCACGACCCGCATAAAAATATAACTATCGGGATGAAGTCATGAAGTAAAACCTTTATTTTTATGGTTTTCAACCTCTTCAAACTTATATTCGACACGGATTTTACTACCCCTTAGCATTATGGGGTTAAGGGTTGAAGAATAAAGTATGTACATAAGTCAACTGTGGATATTATAAAGTTCAATGTAACTCATCCGCGCCGTAAAAATATCAAGTCTCGCACACAGCTTACAGTTCGACAATGATATATATAAATTTAACTAACCCCTCAGGCCTCTGACATATTAAAATTTACTTTTCTTAAATTTGTGTGCATTTCCGCTTCATAATAAAATAATGAAATATTTCTGAACGTATCCGAAAACTAAAACCTGTTTTTGAAAGGTGATGAAATACGCTTTCAAATTTTATTTGATGATAACAAAAAAAAACATATTTAAATAGACCAGTGAATTATAAAAAGTTCTGCCACCTTACTTTTTTGTCGTTTCATTTAAAAATAATTTTTTAAAAATTTACAAAATTTTATAAACGGAACTAACTATTAATTAACGTATTAATTATTCCGTGGTTAACTTCTGGATTTTAATATAAAGCGTGATGTTTTCTCTTTCTAAAACAGTTAATAATAATAATAATACTTGGATGACTTGTATAGCGCCGTTTTTGTGCAAAAACACCTCAAAACACAGTTCAACTCATATTTATCACCTTGACAGTAAGGGAAGTACAACGATTTCTATGAGATTATATGAGCTGTTCCCAAAAACGAACAAATTGACTACACGGGTAATAGCTGTTTGTTCGCAAAACCGAACAAATTAGCCTAAGTAGAACTAGATTTTATTACAACTATGACAACAAAGAGTAACGCCGATTTTGGAACAGAACAATACAGAAAATAGAAAAAGGTAACATTTGCAACTGGGAATCTAACCCAGGATATCTGTCTTACCAGGACAACACCTCTAACTACTCGACCATTGACACCTGATTATTTAACTGTTAAAACGCACATCACTCTTAAAACACCAATATCATCCTCAACTACTTACTATATCTTTGTATGATTACAAAGTTCTACAGTTACTTTTTTTATTTTCTGTGTGTTTATTTTAATATCAACGGTATAAAATATACCATATACAGTAAATTATAAACAGTGATATCAGAAAATATACAATTAACAGAAACTCTAGATGGATATAAAAAGTTAGAGATACAAGTACATGCAAAACTTATAGGTAGATTAGGTTAGATTAGTGTTGTTCTTTTTCATGTTTTGTTTAGACTTATTAACATTATCTTCATCTTCTTCAATGATTAAATATTATATTGATGGGTTTAAACTTCAAAAGTTGATCTATTAATTAAAAAAAATAAGGTACTCAGTTATGCTTTGACTCCCAGATTTTTAATATTTGACGGAAAACCGATATTCCTTACTATGAAAATAATAATAAGATAATAATAATCACTGTGCCATTAGCATCCATAATGTTTAATAATAATAATAACTGTGCCAATACTAAATGGATATAGGTAGATGCTTTGAATTATACTTTTATTGATCTTGTTTGTCATTTAATTTTTTGGTTATTGTTTAACTTCATATCTTTAATTATAAAAAAATCAGGTACCTGTGAAAGTTTTGGAAATTATTCCTACTTTATAGATATCTTCAATCTGTAAGTGTTATTTTTTTATATCATTTTCTTGTTTAGCCGTAAGAGTGTAATTTTTCGTATCTTTAAAGAAAAAGTTTTTTTGTGTGAAAATATTTTGAATTTTTTTTTTGGAAATAACGTCGCTAACATATTTTAGCTAAGCGTTTCAGAGTTTGACGTAAATAAAATAAATAAGATCAAATATTAAATTAAGTATTCTCGCTCAATATGATGTAGAATTTTAGAACCCTTTCCTTTCGAAAAGTACCACTAATTTCCGAGGACCCTACATTAGGAATTATTTTTTTATTAGTTATCATTTCCATATATTTTTAGACATATTTTTTTTACGTATCACATTTTAATTTTTTTTATTTTTTAACTAAAATACAAGATATTTTGACTTTGTGAAAACTTAATTTTTTAAAAGTAAGTAGGTATATCTCTTTTGTCAAAATTTACAATTTTCAGCTTATTTTTTAATAATGATGGATTTTCGTAAATGTATTTAAGTCAAATAGTTAACTAATGTGTATTTAAATACACATTCGTTAACTTTTAGACAGACTATGTCTTTAAAGATTTCCATAAAATATTAAAGCCGATTATTCACTTAAAACTTTGTTCAACGAAAAAAAAAGGTTTTGAAGAATTTCCTTTACGTTTAATTTCTCCACGCTCGCGCTCCTCAATTTCTGAGAAGTTTCTTGCTTTTCTAAGTTATTCTTTTGAGTAGAACTGAGCGAAATAATAATAAAATATATGTCTTTGATTACCGTTGTTCCTGTTAGGTCTCGAACAGTTAGACAAGGGACACCTTAAGAACTTGCGTCGGTCATTTGCATTGCTAAATCTAGATTGAATTTCTCCCAATTGAAACGGAACTCGGAATATATTTTTCCTTTTGAAATGAATAATGCCTCCGAGGAAATCTCATTGATTCGTAAAAACACATTCGTATTTTAATATTGGAAAGAGATAAAGACAAACTCCAATTAAAAAAGTCTGCCATTACGAAAAAAAAACTCTACAATAATAATTGAGTAGCAAGCATTTTTGTACCCTTCAAGATGTTTCAGCATAAAATTGAATTCATACAGATTGACCGAAATCAGACTTTTGTACCTACACTTCGTCAGTGATTATTATTATTTGATGTATGAACTCTTTAAACAATATTCTGTGAACTGAAATTTTTTTTCTCTTATTGAGGGCCATGAATGTGTTCAATTCAATAGGTTTTATAAAACATGTTTAATATATTTTTCATCGTCTTGTTTAGCCGTAAGAGTGTAATTTTTTCATATCTTTAAAAAAAAGATTTTTCGAATGTGAAAATATTTTGAATAAAAAACACGTCGCTTACCCATTTTAGCTAAGGGTATCAAAGTTTGACGTACTTAACTTTATAGGTACTAAGAACAAGTTAAGGGGTTTGAGGGTTAAGGCTCTCGACTTGCAAGACGAAGGTCGCGATTTCAAATCCCGGCGTGCGAAAGTAAATATTATTTGATTAATTTGTGTTATTTCAAAATTTAATCATTTAAAATAATATGTAACATACTTGCGGCACGTTCCAGAGTGGAAGATACTCTCAGTATCGCCCTGGTGTAAGACTACCATTCCGAATTGAAAAGTTGCTTGAAACAGTTTTTGCCATATTTGGCGACCAGATCTGAATAGTCAGGTACTTCCCCACTTTGCTCTTCCCAATCCCCTTCCCCTCCCCGCTACCTTCAGCCTCACAACATACTCCAATTGGGAATGCCATAGTCTCACTGGCTCCAGACGGTTGGGAGCAGTTGGGACTCTTATGCGGCTTAAAAAAATTTTTGCTTTCAAAATATCTATAGTGGCAACATCGCCGATAACTATAACTGCAAAGTTAAGGGCGTCGATTTTTATTCTGGAATTATTTTTCCGAATTTTGTCCGGGTTAAATCTTCCCCATAGGAAAATCTAAACCCTTCCACACACTTTTCCACAAATGATCATCTAGTCAATCCACATTATGCAAGTGCATTATATAAGCAAAATAAATACAAAACAATACAAGAACAACACGTCAACTCACCAGAGATCAAATGGGAAAATAATTCACCGACTCCAGATATTTTCATATCAGAGGGTTCGGCTCGGTAGAACTCTTAAAGAGGGCCTATAAATCCTACTGATACCTCAATAAAAATATTTAAAAAATCAACTATGATCATGATAACTCAACACAATGAGAATTCAACCCACCTTTGCAAAGTGATATAAAGTAATAAAAAGCAATGAAAAAAAAAAATCATGTAAACCTTTCCTACGTATTCAGTCTATTATCACTTTTCATGACTTTATATCACTTTTTAAACGTGTATTGAATTGTCATTTTGACAAGTTATCCGGTCATCTGTTACCAATGGTGTAGGTATAGTTAAACCGACCCTGAAACGGACTTACGGCTAGTTTAACAATACCAAAACTGAACCGGCGCGTAAGAATCTCACAATAAGACAGTGTATCTCGAGAAACAAGTAGTATAAACAAAATTACGACAGAATCATAGAACCCTGATGTTAAATTTATATTTGTTATATTAAGTTTTTACGAACTTTCCTGTTGGTTAAAAGCATTTCTTGAAGAGAGTGCTTATTTGCGACCGTTAGCAACTTTAATTCCCACAGCATTTAATGTGAAACTGTTAAAAAGCACATTTTCCGGAAATATACCAGGAAATCGTGAATTATATTTTCACTGCCCGGTAACGACTTAATATAAAACTCTCATTCGTTTTCGGAAAATAAATTGCCGGTGGAATCAACAAATATGTCTATTGCGTGTCAAGGAATATTCCAGCATTTGGAGGTTAGCTCAGTTGCCCGGTTCGCAGGAGGACAATGTAATGAAATTTCTCATTAGAAGCTCACATGAAAGCATTCACAATGATATTAAACAAATTTTTTTGTAAATTTCTGTTGCGTAATTTATAAGAGACAAAAGAAAAATACACTTGAATAGAAAATATGCAAATAATGAACTGAATATTAGATAGATACCTCATAGGAATTTTGTATATGAGATAGCGTAATAATATTGGATCGGTGCGGTAAAAGTTTGACGGTAAAAAAACAACATAAAAAAAAAAATGATTTCGTGTTTATTTTTTTCCCAACTTTCATTTTTGGGTCAGAACCAGGAGGCAATGAGACTATGTATCCCCGATTGCGGTATGTTGTGAGGCTAAAATTAGAAGGGGGGTACCTTGCTATTCAGATCTGGTCACAAAACACGGCTGAAGCCATTTCAAGAAACGTTTCATTTCTGAATGGTGGTCTTACACCAGGGCGGTACTGAGAGTATCTTCCACTCTATAACGTGCCGCAAGTATACTACTATACAGTGTTCACAATTTTGGGAGGTGATTCTACATGATGGTAGAAGTAAAAAAGAAAAATAATTTTTTTCGAAATAACGTTGTTTTTCCAATATAAAAATATTTTTTCATAGAAGAATATTATTTTCTCCGTACAAACAATTTAAATGTCGTATGTAAAAACTCTTTAAAATAATGATATTTCGTAAAAGTTATTTACAATTTTTACTTGTATAGTGTTTTTTATTAAGAGGTATTATTTTGAATAGCCCGCTATTTCAGTAGATGTTACTTTTGAAGCTGTCATTTTTTGACATTTGACAAGTAGAAACTACGCCATTAATACAAATGGAACGATACACGCTTCAACAACGCATTGAAATTATTAAAATTCACTTGAGTGCATCAAATGCAAATCATCTTGGGTGATGAGGCCCATTTCCACCTCGGTGGCTTCGTCAACAAGCAAAATTGTCGCATCTGGGGCTCGGAAAACCCAAGAGTTATTGTTGAAAAGCCTCTCTATCCTCAACGTGTGACTTTTTGGTGCGGTTTATGGTCCGGCGGAGTCATTGGACCTTACTTTTTCGAAAATGGGGCTGGAGCAACTGTTACGGTGAATGGATTGCGCTATCGAGAGATGATTAATGATTTTTTATGGCCGGAATTGGATAGTATTGACCTGGACAGCGTTCACTTTCAACAAGACGGCGCTACGTGCCACACAACAACGAAACCATTGATCTTTTACGGGAAAAATATCAAAATAACACCTCTTATTGGAAAACCCTGTATAATCTAGAATCACCTCCATAAGTTGGTTCGCTTTACCCCGGGCACCCTATATATTATTATAAATTAATAAATTACGAAACTTAAATTCATCACATAAAATTTACAAGTGGACAACGCCGTGATTTGAACCCAAGACCTTAGAATTGCTAGTCGAGAGCGTTACCCCTCAACCTACGAGAAGTTGCCGAGATTTTAGGCATACCAAAACTAAAGTTATGTGCACACAAAACAAAGTATTTTAATGGTATAAAACACCTTATTATAACCTAAGAAGCCATGGCATGGAAGTCTTGTCACTTTTCATATGATATGTGCTGTATATTTTATATATATATGTAAAAAAATATTTGTATGCGAAAGAATATGTATTTTTATAATTTTTATTTTCCTACTAGGTGTACGAAAAAATCTTGCGAAAGATTAAGAACAAACAAACAAATGTTTTTGGCCACAATTTTTACACCTTCGGAAAATGTAGTACGGTTTGTTATACAGAGTGTCCGGGGTGAAAGTGCAGTAATTTCGGGAGGTGATTCTACATGATGGTAGAAGTAAAAAAGAAAAATAACTTTTTTTGAAATTTCATATTTTAGACGTACTTTTCAGCTACAAAAGAAAAATTGCGCCGGCGTGTGCGTACTGCATTATTATTGATTTTGGATCATTTTAAATCGACCGGCCGATCCTAGAACTAACACCCGCTACCACCCTTCCCGCGCTTTACAGCTGGTAACAGAACAGCTGTGATTTGTTTACTTTAAAGAAAATTTAAAATTTTAATTTACTTTACTTTTTTTTTTACTTTAACTTATTATAAACAATACCTCACATACAATATTCACGAAGCTGCAGATGAAATACGCAACAACGAACGAGTTGTAAATAATATCACTTTACGTTTACATACTTGAAGGTGGACATTTTGTAAATCTGTTAAATTAGTAAAAAAGCGATGACATTAGTTAAGTGTTCAATAAGTTATTAATGTTTTTTATCGTTAGTTTGTTCTTCGAATTTGGTATAAAACGTCATAAAACAGACGATTTTGAAGCGCATTGTTATAACTTAGAACTCTTGGTTTACGCGTCACTGGCAAATAATAAACAATGTCACCAGTCTAGCGCTCGACAAGCACACAGCGAATTTATCGGGTAAGTGTGTACCTCCACTAAGGATTTTTAGTAGGTATGTCTTTTTGTATGGAAAATAAAAGTTGGAATTTCGGAAAAAGTTATTTTTATTTTTTGCTCCTACCATCATTTAGAATCACCTCCCGAAGTTACTGCACTTTGACCCCGGGCACCCTGTATTATATCATCACCGGATGGCGTTCTTGATTTGGAAAACACACAGAGGTCGCTCGCAGATGAAAGGGTAGAGTAAGATAAAAGATCAACAAAAATCTTCCGGCGTTCTCAAGAAACTTCGACAATAAACAGTACCTATCCACCTAAAATTAAAAATAGTTATTAACATAAAAATCTTAAAGCCTTTCTCGTACATTTCTCCTTCCCCAACTCAGAAAACATCAGCTATAACTTTTAATTAAGTCCTCGGAAATTCAAAAAGCTTTCTACGCCCGACGAGCTTTATTTACCGAATTGATTTCAGAGCGCATTTCGCTAACGAACACTTCTTCCAAGTGCGCGGCATTACTAATCGAGTTTAAACTGGACCAAACTTGCAAGATCTCCTCAATATATATTCCCTCTATATTTCTTAGTACTATAGCAAACAGATTTAATTAATACCTGGAGAAAGGAACTCGACGCCAGAAGGAAAATGATACCTACAAAGTTATGCAATTTATGTGAATTGGTTGTGAGCGAAGTCCTGCTTTCAATCGTACGTCTTTAATTTGTGTGCACGTTCCGTTTCCATTCAAGATAGTGTGAAATCGTCTTATTTAATTGGACATTCTTATTAGCATTTTTTACTTAGTACCTACCTGCCTGAAGAAAGCTTGAAAAAAGTGATTATCATTGAGATATTTACATTTCTTTGGACAAATTACATAATTCCTTATTTGAAATACAAAAATATTCTTAAAATATGATTTGTAATTAATTACTTATCTAGGTATTGAAGTACCTACTTCAAATCAAATCTTATTATTTCAGAGAAAACTATGATTTTGATTGATTAAATGAGAGAAAACTGGAAACCTGGACGCAAGACTACTAACTGTTCACATAACTTCCGTTTCAACTCGAAAACTTTGCATTTCATATGTCCGTAAATTTAAAAAAAATGACAGGTTTAGAAAGAGAGAACAACCAGCTTACACTTTATATTTAAAAGTTTACCTCTCTCCCCTATAGATGAACTCGAAATAACTGTATAAAACGGAAAACCGCCAAAATATTCACCCGGTCAAGGTTTGTCAAATTTTGAAATAATTATTCTTTCTAAATGAAACGCAAAAGTGAAGTGACAGTAATCTTTATAATCGACAATAATGTCAGTTCATGTTATTTGACTTCGTATACAGGGATAAATAGAGTTTACGAGAAAAAAATCATCGATAGGCGATTTAAAAAAAAACTATATTTGCGTTTAAAATTTTAGTATTGATAATAGCAAATGTCGGTTTGTAAAATCAATTTCAGAAAGAGTCTTTCATATAATTCACCCGGTTCCATGCTAACTCAACACAGTGACTATTCAAAACACATTTAAAAAGTGATACAAAGTCATTAAAAACGATGAAAAATTTAAATTTTTTATTGTTATTAAGTTTAATTTGTAGAACTCCATTTTATTTTATTTTTATTTTTTATATATTCAATAATATTGTTATAGGGTTAAAATAAAAAATAAAAAAAAAATGAAATTTTTTTTTAACCTAACCTAACCTACTTAAACCAGTTAATAAAGTTTTTGTTTCATCACTTTCCATGACTTTATAAAACTTTTTAAAGATGTGATGAATTATCATTTTGATGATTTATCCGGTCACCAATTGACCCATTTTGTTCCCATTTGTATAATGTTCACTGTAACAATATAGAACGAGTTCAGCACACATTTGTAAGTCCATAAATTTGAACACATTAATTATGTAAGTTTGAATTGCATCTAATTAAGCTGTGACATGAGAATTATTTTAGACCTCATTGTACAACATAGAGACTCATTAATTGGCAACCCAGCCATCGTCGCCACTATTAAATTCCACATCTCGACGAGGAACGCAAGAAAAAATATAACATTCTTTTGCAACACATACACAACTAACTATCAGACACACTTACAAACAAATGGAATGCATGATCTGGAGGTTTAACATAGTGAAATCGATTACAATATTTGATGTATGGCCGTAACTACGAATTTTATGACGATTTTCCGAACACGGTCGCGCTTTTGAAAGCCAGACCGATATTGATAATGCAATAACAAGAAATCGATATACGCTGGCAACACTGTCCGAGTGACATTACAAACGTCATACAGCTATGTAAAAATATATCAATAAATTGAAAATGTTGTATTGATATACTTATCTTATTTACTTTTTGACATTAAATAGGGAGTTAATTAGTAAGTTAATAAGGTCTTTATTCCCAACTAGTTATTTTAACAAATTTCGTTGTCATTGGCATGAACGAAGTCAACTCGCCGCGTATACAACTTCTTTCAATTCTAAGCGCTTCGTTAGTTCAACTCCGTTCGTTAATAAGCCAGTCATTTTGCATAATGAACGACATTGTTAAAAAATGTTGGTATATATTGACAGTTAACCGAAGTTTATCTGTTACTTTGGAGACATTATTAAAATTTGCTCGGCGGAAGAGTTCTACATCAATTGTTGACCGTGTAATAACGTTAGCTGACCATAGATGACGAATTTAGTCAATATCGTATTGACATAGGGCTTTATCGATCATCCGTGCTAGACCTCCTGGGTAACAAAGGGTAAGGGTTTAGGGATACTACATTTACTGACTCTATTTAGAGAATTAAGCGTAATCTACACCAGCTCTTTGCTGAATTCTACATATTATAAATGTAAAAATTTTAATTAAATTTTAGTGGTTTGTCTTAAACTATTGTTTAAGTTTCCATTTTATTTTATGTTACCGTTATATATTTAGTTCGTCACGTTTGCATTACTTTATGCTTTAAAAATTTATTGTATAATTTTCGATAGCTCTATATGTACATTCTGTTCGTAAAACCAAGTAAGAAAAATCTAATCGAAAATTTTGGAAAAATTTCAAAAACACCGAATCTATTTGAAATTGTGATATCATTTTGTCTAGGCCCGAAGGGTTAAGATAATTTTCTCAAAAAATTACCAGCCCTAAGGTACTCATACTGTTATGACCACTTGAATGACAGTCACTTCGAATAATTTTGAGGTAGCCAGTGAAACTTAGGCACTTAGTTTAGAATGAGATGATCCTTATACGGAAAGAAAACAACGTAATTTATGGAACTGGGCGACTAAAAAAGGTACGATCCCCTGGGAAATCAAAAATTACGTTGTCGTAAGTTGGAATTTTACATTTGTCTTTGTTCTACGTAAGTTTTCGACCAGCTGTAAGTTATATTCTTGTGAAATCGCATGTGTTACTACCAACTGTTAGTACTCGTACATCGCCTTGGTTAAATGGTTATTCAGAAATGAAACATTGCTTGAAATGACTATAACCATGTTTAGTTACCAGATCTGAATCAGGGATTTCCCAGCCTCCTACCCCACTAAATCCCTTCACCATCAAAACTACCCTAATTCGGGATGCCATAGTCCCAAAGGGCAGTTGAAACTCTTGTGCGGTGTTTACATAAAAAAAGAGCAACTATTTAACTCATTCCGGGAAATATAACCAACGTCTTGAAATAAAGCGTTATTAACACCTTAGGCTAATTTGTTCGGTTTTGGGAACTGCTAATATGGTCTCATAAAAATTGTGGTGTCTCCCTTACTGTCATGGTGAGAAATATTATCTATACGGTGTGAGAAAGAGAAAACACCACGCTTTATATGCAAATCCAGAAGATAACCACAGAATAATTAAAATGCACACCTCGTGAATCCAAAGGATTCAATTTGAGAAAAAATTATGAAACTTAGTAAATTATTTATTAATCATTTTTACACGACACCAAAAAAATTAGGTGATTAATGTTTATAATACATTTTTCTAATAAAATATGTGTGAGAATTACTATTTACTAATTATTAGTTTAGTTAAAACGTAAGGTGTGCCATTTTAAAACTTTTTTTTTATTTGCATTAAAAATTTGAATATTTCAAAAATAATACGTTTGTTTCTGATAATAAAATATGAAAACATATTTCACCAACTTTCAAAATTGGACACGTTCAGAAATATTAATTTATTTGGAAATAGTCTGATCTTCAGAAAAAATGTGCCAGAGGCCTGAAAGGTTAGTAAAATTAACAATAAGTACATATTTATATTGATATAATTTATGTATACGGCCGTGGTAAAAGACCGCCATTAAGAAATGAAACATTGCTCGAATTGGATTTAACTATGTTTGGTTACCAGATCTGAAAAGTCAGGGACTTCACAGCCTTCCTCTTCCCCACCTCCTTTCCCATTAAATCCTGTACTTTTATTAAACCTGCACATTCCAAAGGGTATGGGGATGTTTCCTTGATAAAAACTTTTAATGAAAAAAATCATTTAGAACCCAAGAAGAGGAATAGTATTATGCTAACCTTGATTATTATAATATTTATTGAGTATGTTCTTCTAACCTTCTTGTAACTACATTCCGTGCAGTTAAACACATCTACAATTTCTGCGAAAGTATTGCAAAGATGCAGTTGGCAATAAGAAGTTGATATAAGCGAGTATCTAAATGACTCAGTCCTAATATTGTAGTTGCTATGTTAGGCTCAGTAAATCAGGGCTGTCTATAATTTCATTAATAATTTAAAAAAGAAAAGGAGTTAGTGAGGAAAAGGCAGGGAAGAGAAAGACTTCGAAGTTCCTGAGTATTCGGATCTTAACTCAGATTGAATCAGATTTTATTAAATTACATATTTTCTTTTCACAAAGCGGGTGAAGTAATATGTTTCAGAAATATTTTATGCTTTGTTGTGGTTAGATAAAATGTTAAATAATGGAAAATTTCCTCGTAAAACGTACAAAGTATTTTAAAAAGAATATGGATTCGCGAAATGAGAATAAATGTTTGAGAAAAATGTGAACTTAAAATGAAAAAAATAGAGAAAAATTCTTTGTTTTCAGCCTGGACTCACGTTCTGATGAACGTGTGCAAAAGTTATATAAACCTGTTTAAGAGGAAGCTACAAGCCAAAAATGTGTATATTCTTGGTATACCTTATATTGTATGTAATAGGCATTAAAATCACTTGACAGACGGAGTCTAGAAACGTTCGATTTCACGCACAAAACTGGGTTTTATTTATTTTGTAAATAATTTTATAAGAAAGCAAAAAAGTTAATCAAGTGTTTTTTTAAAGTTGTTTCCTTTATGCGTTCATACATTTCTATTGAAATTTTTTTTTTTTAGTATTTTACATTTATATTTTTGATTGAGTAATTTTTTTTTTGAACTCTACTCAAGCGAAACGATAGGAAAACCTTCAATTTATCTAAAGCATATTTTTTGGTATTCATAATATATACCGAATCGTTATAAAGATTAATCAAAATAGTGATTGGGCTTTAAGCTTCGCCTTAATAAACCTTTAGGAGATTTTGCTTGTCTTTCAAAATATTACTTTAGTATTTAGGCGTATACAGGTGGTCCAAAAATTTGGTTCGCATACTTTATACTTATGGCTACATACATACCACTCGAGCGATTTTGGGCATATTATACCAAGCTTGCTAAATTTTTTCAGCAATCGCTTGCCATAATATGCCAAATTTATATAACCTAAAATATGGGATAAACAGTGAAATCTGGGTGGATTTATTGGCTTAAAACCGCATTAAACTGTTTTATATGTTTCCATATAAATATTTTAAGGAATGGTATTAATTGAAAAAAATATGGTAAATACATATAAATGACACCAATCGCTCGAGTGATTAAGTTGCATTCTACAAAATCTTAGCTAGTGTTCAATTTGTGATTTAAAAAAATTATTACATCAATCAGGCGATTCATATATATTTTTTAAAGATCTTGAAATCCAAGATTGACCAGGTTCAACTCAGTTTAATTGGTTATTTTGTCATCAAGATTTAAGTTTTATATGCAAAAGACCACGAAGCCGTTCCTAAATCGCTCTTCTCAAGTTGTCACTGAAAAGCGTAATTTTCTTTAATTTGCCAAGCTCAACAAAAATTAAAAAATACTTCCCGATTAGAATATTACAAAAATTTCCCAACTAATAACTTTCCAGCTTTCCAACATCATTGCACAAGAAACTTTTATTATCAATAATGATGGTAGTAAAAGTAATTAAAATATAATCAGGTTATTTGTAACCGGGAAAGTTTTATATTTCTTATTATTTTTTGGTAAACTAATGTTTTTGAGACAAGATTTTTTATGCATAGCACAAAGGGTAACAATTATTTTACAAGCAATAATTATTCGCCTGAAACATTCATCCACATAATTTGTGCTATGCATAAAAAATCTTGTCTCAAAAACATTAGTTTACCAAAAAATAATAATTAATATTTGACAAGTTCAAGTATTTCACCTAAAAATGTAGACAATTTGTCTCGACGCCATCTAGTGAGAGAGTTAGCACTTACAATGCCTTTCTCATATAAAATAAAGTTGGTTGTTTTCAGGTGAAAAATGTAACAAGCAGTAATTGTTAAATGAAACACTAGTATATATTGAATAATTTCGCGGGTAAGAGATAAGCCGCCATAGCTCAGTGGTCAGAGCTGTCGACCGGAAATCGAAGGGTTCGAGTCCCGTTGGCGTCATGTATCTTTTATCAGGAGATTTTTCAATGTGGATGAGTGTTTCAGGCGAATAATTATTGCTTTTAAAATAATTGTTACCCTTTTATATTTCTTTTTAAAAAATACCAAAAATAAACCATTTTTCCTTTAATATTGGTTATTTCTTAAAAGGTTATTGATACATTAAAAAAAATAGTCCAATGTGTTTGATTAATATATCTTACCATACTATTTTCATGAACAAATCAAAATTTTCATCGCTAATTTGTAGCTAGGAACCTACCATTTTTTATTTCATTTCGTATTACATGTCTTGTATTGTGTTATTATTGGATAATAGTTAAGAAAAATGTAATTTAATGTAACAAAGAATCATAAAGATCATAAATCTCACGATTTTGAATTTCTAGAAAGGAATTGAAAACGTAGTATTCTATAATTTAGGTCATCCTTAAAACCTGCCACGCAAAATTCAGCACACTGATCTTATTCAGGTTAGGGTCGAGACAAGGGCGGGAGGCAGGAGGCAAAAGACAGGACAGAGTGAAGGGCGCGATAAGGGCTAAGGATATTGAAGTGAAGAAAAGTACTCGAACATCTGACGAACGTTTGACAAATGGATTTTTCTATAGGTTTACCAGTGCCACGCGTAGGTAACAAAAGATCCTGGATAAGAATTTCGAAATGATAGATGATTGTTTATACGAAGCAACGATTTACCTTAATAAATTTATGATTTTCTAAATAATGAATAATGCATGCATGTTCGGCTAGATTTGTAATAAGTAGTTTTCGGCAACATGTTAATTCTTAGTGACATCGCACATACTAAATATTCACTCTTTCAAAATAATATTTAAGAAGTTGATGTTGGTTTATGAGGGTGAATTGGTAGGTATAATACGAAAATTGAAAGAAGTTTGCATGCCAAACAAAAAAAGGATTTTGTAAAAAAATGGGACCTAAGTTTCCAAAAAATTCTATAAATTTTTTTTTTGTAAATGGGGAAATTTATGAGGATGAATACTAAATACGTATAATATGAAAAGAAAAAAAATGCATGCCAAAACACAAAGGAATAAGTGGATTCCGAAAAAAATAGGACCTAAGGTTCTATGTAATAATTGACCTCGCTTTCCTGCACAGCTTCGACTGGCTTCCGTAACGCCTCAGGAAGTCTCCCGCGTCAAAGCCCGCGAAGCCGGATGTGTCGTTGGACACAAAGATGGCCGAGTTGACGCGCGGCCGCGACCGCCGGTGATGGTGCGCTAGCGGGCTGTGCTCCTCACAGTCTATGCTGGTCATGTGGTGTGTGGACCAGTGGAAGTGCTGTGGAAACAGAGAGATGCCGGTTAGAAGGACATACACAAAGGTGGAAGAGTTGACGCGCGGCCCCAACAGCCAGTGTTGGTGTGCTAGCGGGCTGTGCTCTCGCAGTCTGTGCTGGTCATATGGTGCGTGGACCCAGTGGAGTTGCTGTAGAAATAGAGAGATGCTCGTAAAAGAGGATATTAAAAAGGCGACTTGATGCGCGATCGCAACAGCCAGTAGTGGTCCGCCATATAGAGCTAAAAGACGTTCAAGGTTTCATAGTATTTGGCTAATTCATATAGCGCCGTTTTCGTGAAAAATCACCTCAAGGGTACGTTGTGAAGGGCTGACTGAAGTAGCAAGGGGAAGAAAATGGGGATGGGGTAGATTATGCTTGGATGGTACCTGCCTATTAAAATCTTTTCACTACATATGCCAAGCAACTTTCAACTCTGAATGTATGTACCACTCTGTAAATAAATACCTAAATGGGAAATAATTCATATCCTAATAATAATAATAACGTAGCATTTATATAGCACAGTTTTGCCTGTCCTAATATTGTAGTAAAGATTATCAAGACCGAACTAATGAAAACAGCCACAGTATACACTACACTTAATTGATGTTTTTTATGCCGAAAAGATTTATCTTTGACATAATATCACGCCCAACGAAGCTCGAGTAAAAACGAAAATGGTGGCGAAAAACCTGTAAAACAAAGCGGTTTTATTTTATTTAAAATGCCAGAATAACACAAATTTTAAAATTCCAAGTAAAACTTTTTGAAACACATTATTATGCAGAAAAATGAAAATTTCAATGACATTCTACACCACAAGTCGTGAATATTCACACAATAGAATATTCATAGTTACACCAAATCAATGTCAAAATGCTGTGAACTTCTGAAACCACACGACAAAGAAAGTCATACATTATGTAAATGTATCACCGAATACTAGCACATTAATTTAGTTTATAAATTAAATCCTCGACTAACTTAATTTATTCGGTGACATCATCGTTTTACCTATCACATATGTTCGAACATAAATTCTTAACCATATCGTAACGCTAAATTCTACGTGTCGTCTCAGTAAGTTAAATATATCCTTGGTGAAATTATTATGCTCAGTTGAACAACGCCAGCCGAGGGGAGGGGAGGTCTACGGAGCGAAAATCTTACCCTTATTATTTCATCTCAACCCCCAATTTACAAATTACTGTCTCATTTATTGAAGATAAATATATTTTTGCGAGCTGAATCTTGTGAAATCCAAATTTTTTATTATATTCTTTACTCTTACTATCCTTACGCGTTTGTTTCCTGACTAGACTGAAGAAGATTCAAATAGATATTTTTAATTTCTTCATGTGAATCCGCACAAGAGTACCAAATTCTCCCAACCCTCTGGAGCCAGTGAGACTATTGCATTCAAAATTGGGATATGTTGCGGAAGAAGATGGGGAAGAGGAAGTTTGGGAAGTACCTGGCTATTCAGATCTGATCATCAAACACGGCCAAAGCCATTTCAAGCAACGTTTCAATTCTGAATGGTGTTCTTACACCAGGGCGATACTGAGCTGCCGCTCCGGGACGTGCCGCAAATACTATATATTATTTTAAATGAGTAAATCTTGAATTAACACAAATTAATCCAATAAAAGTTTCTTGCGCATGCCGAGATTTTAACTCACGACGTCCGTCTTGCTAGTAGTAACTTATTTAATTTTATTTTATTATATTTAGGAAGCAAATGGTTATTTATAAGATTGTTCAACGAATGTTTGATAAACCAATTTAGTTCCAGTTATCTATATATACATAAGTACTCATCGATATTTGGTAGACGTAGGTACTACAAAACAAAAGAAAACAATAGAGCAAATAATATACAGTAAGAACGGTGAAAACAGTAGCAATGAGCAATGGATTAGCTTAGTGTGGTTGGAGAAAGAATGTAAGAATGCTTGTCTCTGATTAGTTCACGGTGCTGAAAAACTCTATATTTGGTCAAGCAACATGGTTCTCTCTGGAAAAGCTAGATTGCGAATTGGAGCAGTCATTTGAAGCCTTAACTCAGAAACTGCAAAAAGTGAGTAAGTACACTATGGTTTAATAAGATCCAGTTGAAAATTGCTAAATCTCGTATGGTGTTGAATGTTTTTTGCAGATACGCCACATTAATACATTTTGCGTATACTTGGATTTACAATGTGGTATTCTGAATAAATTATTCGATATGGTGTGGCATTCAGGGCAACAGTAATGATGAATCAACGAGACAAAGAGAGTGATTTCACGTTAAAAATTTGATTTTTATTTGATGATTATTTCTTATTGGGAAATACTATAAATAATTCTAGTAGTAATCAATTAGGTTAACCTCTAAGTCAACTACCGTGGAAATTTAAGGAAGAGGAGAGAGAATACAAAACAAAGATTTCGAATAGAAACAATGTATGTCCATCAGAGTAGTTGGTTAAAGAGTAATAATCACCAATATACTAGTAGTTGTATATTTTACTGTGGGGTAGAGACAAATGCGAAAGTTTAATTAATGTAATTTATTATTAACGGTGAGAGTAAACGTTATGGAAGTAAGCTTAGTTTTGGTGTAGCCGTCAGTTATCGGATACCAAGAACAATTGAGAATATTATTTTTTTTTAATGATAATCTGATGTTTATAAGATAAGGTTTTTTATGCATAGCACAAAGGATAACAAATTATTATTGCTGGTAATATATGTCCCATCAGAAGGTGCGGGTTTAATTCCCGTCAGCGGCATTTATTTTTACTCGGGAGATATTTTCAATTTGTATGGATATTTCAAGCGACTAATTATTGCTAATAATAATTTATTGAGAATATATATTATGTAACAAGATCTCAAAGCCCTCATATAGTTTTTTCTCTGCTCGCCCTTAATGACTCGGAGAAGAGGTGAGAGAACCAATGAAATAACCATTTCTTTTGACGATCTGGCCTTTACCTTTTGCTCTTTGCTACTCTATTGGCCACATACATTTTTCACAGTTTTTGTTTCCGGTAGTATTTTTGGGAATTTTGTCTTGGCCGCTTTAGTATGGTAGCGATACGTCTTCCGTTTCGACAGCGAATAATCATACACTTATAATGGTTGTCGTTGGTACGTTCCAGGGTTTCCCAAACATTCTTGGCACACGTAAATTATAAGTTATATTTCAAGAGCCCTCTTCACTACGATAAATCGTGTTTTTTAACGTTTCACAAAAACGTTCAACTCCGAACGGTGAAAAACGGATAGTTGTAATAAGGTGGGTATTTTGAATTTTTGTGGGTGAGTACCGGATAGATAGAGTAGAAAATTATATCCAGGAGACAAGAAACTAACCCCAATGAATACTATATGTTCCATGATATTTTCTATACAGTTGTAAGAAATACCCGAAGGATTTTAATTAGCGATTCCTGAGCATTTCGAGTAGAAAGTACACATTTCATTTTGCAATCGGATGATATTTTTTTCAATTAAATACATTTTTTCTATCAAGGAGAAAATTATAGTCGGCTGCATCTTCATTCCCCCATCTAAGTATATATATACCACTACCGCAAAGTTGAAACTATGCGAAGAAGAGTTCCTGGTGCCACCATGAGTTTGATGGGAGACTAAAGTCTACCTAATATTGTATGGGATATAGATAACAAAAACACTTATTGCACGGACAACATCAACCACGGTTCTCATGAAATTATCGAGATGACAATTTTTTGAAGTCTCCGACAGAAACTATGTATACCATTTTAACTCTCGTCTTCTCGGTCTAGTATTTACCAATCCTTCGTATGTAAAAGTTTTGATGATACTATTTTTCTAATCAATAAGTATCAACCCCACTAACAATATGTTACAGTTCAATAACAATAAAAAATACATCAGCATCAACAAAATTGAACTTTTTCAAAGCAGATTAAAATAAAATTACTAATCTTTTATTTTCTGCTGATTGGAGATTTTGGGTTTTGGAGAAAATATCATCCAAATGGTAGATAAATTTTACTTAATTCTAAATAATGCCATTGATATGTTTGGGCATGTAGAGCGAATGAGCGAAGAAAGGAGTGTAAGGAGAATATACGATGCAAATGTGAATGGTAGCAGAAGTCGGGGACGCCCGAGGAAGACATGGCACGACCAAGTGAATCAGATACTCGGGAATCAGGAGTCGGGCCATGTCAAGAGTCAGAACAATAGAAGAGTATGTATGAGACGATGTATGAATGTGAATGAGGCAAGGAGTGTGTGCCAAGACCGAGTTGTTTGGCGGTCCGTCCTCTCTGCCTACCCCTGCGGAGAAACGGCGTGATGGTTAGTTAGTTAGTTAGTTAGATATGTTTGTACCTGTTTCTAAAATCACAGAGCATTATTACCCAAAGTGGTTTAGTAAAAATCTTATCAAATATTTAGAGACAAATGCTCTTCTTTACATATCTTCTTTACACTTCATACACTTTTGTAAACCATAAAGATTACGTTAAATTTTGTGAACTAAGAACGATTACTAAAAATGTGTCTAATCCTCAGAACATTTACAGATTTAAAAAAATACTCAATAATAATGAATTTGGCATTCCCTCTAACATGTATTTAGATAATAAAATGGCCGATAATGCCCAAAATGTCGTTGATCTCTTCGCCGAATTCTTCAGAAGAGTCTATGAAACTGCAAACGACTGTCCATTGTGAGACACTCCATCAACTAATAATGATAACAATATCGATTTTAATCAATTCATATTCGAAGAAATCGGCTGGTCCTGATAGCTTTCCTCCAATCCTCCTATCAAAATGTTTATCAGTCTTGATAGATCTTCTTACTAAACTTTTTAACTTATACGGCACCTTTCCGAAACAATGGAAAAAGCTTCTTGTCTCCAATCTTTAAGAAAGGTAATCGGATATCTCTAACTATAGACCTATATGTATGCAGTCGTCAATCCCGAAATTATTCGAATCTGCTCTGCTCTCTAAACTTCGCCTGAGATCAATAAAATAATTTCGCTCCGTCAACACATTTTAATGGAAAATAAATCTACTCTAACAAACTTAATTATTTATCAGAAATATTTATTTAATACAATGAACAAACGTTTTCAAACAGACGTAGTTGTACACCGACTTTTGATAAAGTTTCACATAAATTTTAATTAAACAATTAAGAGCCCTTGGAATGAAGAGGTATATTTTGAGATTGTTTGAAAAGAAAACAAATATATAAAAAAACAGTTAAACTCAATTCACATCAATTTGAAGTATTCACCGGCGTTCCACAGGGGTCTGATTTAGAGCAATATTGTTTTCCTTGTTTATCAAAGACATAACTACCTTTTTGATGAAGTTATGATTCTCCTACTTACTGATGATCTTAAAATTTACAAAACTATTTCTCATCTCAATTACTGTTATGTATTACAATTAAATCTTGCTAGGTTACAAGAGTGGTGCACCCGTAATGAACAATTCCTAAATATTGAAACATGTCAAACGTAAAATTTTGCCCTTATCAAAATAATCCTATTATGCATTGCAAGGACCTTGGAATTATTTTTTACGTAATTTACTTTACTTTATTATTGATTAACTATGATTATATTTATTTATTGAACAACTATTACTTGAATGCACAACAACTCTCAACAATAACTAGTATTTTACCTGCTTATACTGTCCGTACTCGGCCTACTGTGTTATGTAATATGCACACATTATTGTATTCCTGATCAGCTTACCTTAAACATTGTATACATGTAAAAGCCTTCATAGTGTGAATAAGTAAATATTCGACACCCATAATAATAATTATTATTGGATGATTTTCATAGAGTTGCTTTTGTGAAAAATCACCTCACATTTATGTATCGCGCTGGTGGTCAAAATCGGAATGTTGCCTGAAAATTCAGTAGCCGAATTTGGTGACTAAATCCGAATAGCCAAGTGCTACGTAACCTTCCTCTTTATTTCTTCTTCCCCTTCCCACTTTTTAAAGTCCCACTAGCTCCAGCTGGAAGAAGTTGTGTTGTTTTACGCTATTCGCATAAAAATAGCACAATAAATACATTTAAAAAATCGTATTTGCTCCGTTGGGCAAGGTTTGTAGTGAAGATCAAGTAGAACAATCTTCAAAGAGACTTCTTTATAAAGAAACCAGTGATATTTAAACTTAAGTGCCTGGATAGGAAAAACCGCAGCCAACGAGGAACTGGAGGGAAGCAACAAGATTGAAAAAGTTTTTTAAGGTTGGCCAGTACTCGCAAAGGTTAGAATGATGATGATTAATAATTTACAAGAATGTATGAAAATAGTGCATAAAAACGTGCTTTGTTTTTTTTCGCATTATAAGATTTTTTTATTTATTTAAATCATATATAATACTTAACCATTAAACATACTAATGTCGGTGCGTGGGTGCGTGATTTGAAATTGTATTCCTTCGTAATGCGTAAAATTATTCATGTTCAATGAAATTGTAATTTTCAAAACTGCAACTGACAAATATAAGTCATATCAAACAAGCGATAAAGTAGGTTTAAAATTCTTTAACTAATTAATAATTTATGTTTTAAATGTGTATTTCTTAATTTATGTTTTTAAACTTGTAGTTTAAGGCGATGCACTACTTAGTAATGCAAAATCATGTGATTTTGGTTGCCTAGAAATGTTTCAGATGCTTCAATTAAATACTGCGAGTAGAATACTGTTAAGTAGGTTTTGGTCTCAGAAGATCATAAAACAGAGGAGTATGTTCTCTACCATACTTCACTATTAGTTATAGGTACACATATTTTGTTACATAAACTTTGTTCAATTAGAACGCGCGAATCTAGGTAGTAACAAATTCCTAGAATGTTTATGCACAAATAAACTCAGGGGTGAAAGTTCGCAACCAGGTCGTGTATCAGTATCATGATAGTTTTTTTTTTAAGGATGGTATCTCAATGTACATAAATAAAAGGCGGTGCATGGATTGATATTACATGTATTGGAAACCTTTTGGACATTTTGATGATGAGCCCTAGCTCAACAGATTAACAGAATTATATAATTTTGACTTACCCCAAAGACCGACCAGTTTTTAGCTATCTGTATCTAAACTACGGGAGCCGAACATCGCGTTTTCTAATGCCGAACACTGCTTTTCTTGATGGGAGAAGCGACGGAACGTCCCGCACACCCATTCGGCGGCTGACGTAACTTCGTAGAAGCGTGATCCGTCTTCTGGAAAGGTGGATATACTCCTCCTGGCCATATCCATAAACTCCAGCTATCTATAAGCGCGTAGCCGTTCCTGGGGATGATGCAACCCATACAAAGGGCTCTTTCTCGGCCCGTCGAACACGTGCAATGTCGGGATTCAAACTCCAAAAATCAAGTAGAACGAAGTTCCCGCTTGACAGCCATGCATGGCACGAAATATTAATTGCGTATGATCCAATCCTACGCAGGATTGACCGTTACTTTACGGATTCCCGCTCAATCGTATAACGCCGGTCGCGTAGTTCATCCGTAACAACTTCCGTCCAGCGAAATCACTATTACCCACTTTGGGAATGGTTATTTTTCGGTCACAAAACGTTTACCGCCGTGCCCGTAAGCAAAATCGCACTCATCGGCGACAAAAAAGGGAATTACATTCCGTATAATTAATTATTCAAAAACGAAAAGCACTGCGACCATCATCTGTACAGTCCACGAACCCACACGTTGACCGTTCAGACAAGAAGTGGTTTCCTATTTCCGCCCGGTTCAGATGTCGCTCTCAGCGACCATACGCGAAATTTAACCAAAAACAATACCAGCGACAATCGCCCAGTTCCTAACTAGGTTAGAGAATCGGCGAGGATAAATGTGATGATGCAGAACAAATTAATGAATAAAATACTAAAACAAAAGGAATCTAGCCCTGCATCATAACAATACATCTTGGCCTTTGAAATAATCGAGTATTTTTTATATAAGTCTTTTTATAAGCCCAGAAAAAAATAATGTATGAGGGCCATGAAAACTGCTTTAAAGTTCAAAATCTCCTACTTACAAACCCATTTTCGGTTATGATTTTATTGTATAATGTGGCAAATTTAGTTATTTATAAAATGATCTGAAAAAAATTAAATATTTATGCCTGAACATCGACAAAATAAAATAAAAGGCACTTTTTGGCCATGTTTTTTTCTTGCATAAATCAAAACAGGCGGATGGTGATAAGCGGTAATTTAAACCTTATCGCCATTTACGTAAGGGGTGTTATTGATGGCGGCTTGATTTAAAATATTACACGACGTAGTGCATCGCCTTAAGTGTTTGACAGATGTGTCGAGATTTTTCAAATTAACTAACATTCGAAAACTATTTTTTTTGAAGGACAATTATACTAAGGCAAATATATTTTTGAATAGAATATATAATGAATTACAGTGCTTTCATATAGGTAGGTCGTCTACATTTGTCTTTGCTCTTAGTTCCAGAGGTTAAATTTAATGATATCGGATCACACATGAGTCACAAAGTAAAGCCTTTTAACACTGTAAATATTTAATACGAAAGCTAATATTACTGGAATACTTTATGAAGTGTTCTTATAGGTTGACACGTGTCAGTATTATAAGGGAGGATTGTGTTGCACTATTAAAAAAAAAGTATGTTAACTTCAATATCAACATCGAATCATATCGTCTTTGACTTATTTAATATGGGTGTTTGGAGAAATAACATTAAATAATATTATTTTATGCAGGTGAGTAATATTATAATATTAAATACTGCAGAATGATTATAATACTTCTTCTGACGTTTCCCACACATTCTGGTGGCAGTATGCTACACCAGCGCCTCCTGGAGGGACGGTGTGTGAAGCTTGGTTACCTTTCATACATTTTAATGAATTTTATGCATGACTATGACATGACATGACACGCATGCTACAATAGCACCTCTAGCGGCCAGAGTTGCCATCCACCCACATACCCATATATATATGTGCACACACACACATCCACGGATGTGTGTATGCATATTCTCATAGACATCTAAAGGTATATCTCTCTACTAAGCCCCGGTTTTGTTTAATACTACAATATTCAGAATCGAAACCTTGCAAGAAATTTATATGCTACCAGTATAATTAGTTATATTTTGAAACCACATCTGCTTATCCAGGTATATCCCCATCTTTCTCTTACCATTATCCAAATCGGGAATTGTCGTCCGTATTCAAATCCAAAATGTTGCTATTTTTAAATGCATCCCTTTGAATTTCACATTTGTTTTGGAAGCGAAAATTAACCCACTTCCCGAAATCCGATAGAGCTGAAATTCGGCAGATAGACTCGCTGTCTATGACAATCCATTTTCTCAAATTTTTTGTGCACACATTTTTCTGAAATCGGATGACATTACAGCATTTAAAACATGAAATAAATGTCGAACCTACCCGATCGGCATTTGGCGAGATCGGTAGAGTTGTCGACTCTAGGTTCTGGGTACGAAGGTTCAATCGTTTTTAATTTATTTATTTTTAAGGTAAAATTTTTTTTATAAGTTGATTTTTTAACTATCCCTGCTATATAAAAAATAAAGTATATTTAAATATTACGGTTCCTTGAGGTTGTGGAAAGTTGCAAATCTTGTTTGGCACAGCATTGATTGAGATAGGGTTTCTAAAATAAAAGAAACGCCGTTAAAATTTTTCAGCCCGAAATAAAATTAATTCTTGAAGTTTCAATCCTTTATCAATCAATGATAATAAATGGTCGTATAAAACACACCGCCAGTCACGGAAGAAATCGTTTCCTCGCTTCAAATAATATATAGGGGTGGTAATTTATTTCCGTTTATTGGCTTCTCCGTAGAAGGTAGCGTGGAGTCAGTAAGGGTTGCCATCTCATTCAGTGGTGTACTAGCCATATTCGTGAATTTATTATGAAAATATTTTATAAGAATTTTCATATATTAAATTTTCTTAAATAATTGCAAGGTCACTTTTATTGAAAACTAGCTGACGTGTACCCGGCGGTTCTCAATTTTAAATAAATATAATATCCAAGTATTTTATTTATAAACGTTCCGGAAAAAAATCTCAATTAAACTCCGTTTCGCGGCTTAGAAGATCTAAGCGCACAAACAGACAAATTATGATAATGACTTTATTTTATACTATTTTTGAGATGAATCACTTTGTATACGCCAATATTTAATCAAAATAATGGACGTGTTTCGAAATCAATGGTTTCTTCATCAGGATAAACGATAGTGAAAAATAATAAGAATAACAGACCCTGTAGACAAACATATCATATATAAACATATTTCATAAATTAACATAACCGAATCAAGGATGTACTAAGATATTTAAATGACGATAAATAAGTAACTAGCAGTTAAAAACCCGCTTCGCTGGTGTTTTTGCTGCTAGGCCCTGCGGGCGGCACTTGGTTGGAATTCACCCAGTTTAAGTGACACTAGCAACATTTACATTTAAAAGGTACACATTAGGTCATTCAAAGAGAGAGGGTGAGTATATATGGTTAATAGATTACAATTACAATATAGCGCCCCTGAGGTGATATCTCATAAAAGCGGCGCTATACAAATTGTCCAATAAATAAATAAATATAATGTTCACATTTTATTGCGTACATATGCATTGATATACAACGGAAATAGATAAAATAATGTAATCTTATTAAACTTAATTAAAAATTTTCAAACACAAATAAATATTTTCAAATATTGTCAGGTTATTCGTAACCCGGGAATGTTTGTCTTACTTTTAAAATAAAAAAAAAATATATATTTATACATATATTTAAAAAGATTTTTTTTTAATAAAACCTCTTTTAAATATTTTCCCACTCAACTGGTCTTTCCCGTCTAACGATATTGTAATTCCTAATTCTGGTAAACTCCGCCCACTCTTACCCCTCCCCCCTATTTCCACTTCTTCTTTCCAATTGTAATCTATATTTAGTTTTTGACTTCAATGTATACTTACTCCTGATGAGGTGAACTTCGTTCATGTAAAATGTAGAGGTTGTATGTAATTAAGTGATGCAAACAAAGTTATTTATGTTTTAATAAAATAAATAATGCCATCACAAAGTGATAAGCTTCCAGAATAAATCTTCTTATTAAACGCTTGTTAATGGTCAATTAATTTTGCGCATTGTTAGCTGCATATTTAAATATTCGCGCCAGTCATTTAGTTCGTTCTTATACCGCCAGAGGGGCAGAGTGGTCGAATTTTGCCTGCAGAACCCTTATTCGGGATTTACCCGAAACACACGATTTGAATTCGACCAATCAGAAGGCCTAGATCGTCCAGACGCAAGCGTAATAATACTATCAGATTATGAATGAAGGTAACGCTGGGTAAATAAATTTAAGAGATGGCTAATGAAAAAATAATATCATGTATTATTCATAAAAATATATAATAAATATATCTCTTTAAGGAAAATGTTAAATACAAATTTATTTTTGCCTATACTCTCTTACAATAAATTTATGCTAAAATCCTTTCCTACTTCTAAGGTATTTTTTTTACGAAGTAAAGGAAAAGTTAAGATGACACATTTTAGAAACAAATCATTTTATGAGTTCAAATTAATTAATTAAAAATTATGGGTTAATTTTTTTACACATTAACACAATGGGTTTTCAATTGGATAACTTTGTAATTTAAGAAAATAGAAAAAGTGTTAACAGTCAATTAAATATTATTTATAATTTACTAATATAAAATTGTTTTATTTTTTTTTATATATT
Organism: Hesperophylax magnus; assembly: GCA_026573805.1. Lineage (NCBI taxonomy): Eukaryota > Metazoa > Arthropoda > Insecta > Trichoptera > Limnephilidae > Hesperophylax > Hesperophylax magnus. The sequence continues at coordinate 7,115,706 of JAIUSX010000977.1, read as the reverse complement.
TAGACATCTAAGTACAACTTACATATTTGAGTCGGTTGTGTTCATTTATAAAAAAGTTGTTATTAACCACCGTTCATTTCAATATATTTATCCATTTCTAATTTGTCTATTGTTATTAATTTTCATTATGTGTTTATCCTGGCGAAGAAGCCATTGGTTTCGAAGCATGTCGATTATTTTGATTAAAGCGTGGCGTATTCAAAGAGATTCATTTTCGTTAAATTTACTGGAAGCTTTCATGGGGGCAGTATAAGGCTAAAAGAAAGTTAGTGGGCGTTAAGGAAATCTAAATGGGCGACGGCAGACAAATCATATCCGTGGAAATCCGACGGAATCTAGCTGAATTAAATAATATTAGTTTGTTTTACTTCCTTAGAAAAAAAACATTTTTATAACATAGCTGAGTATTCGCCGCTTTGTTAGTTAGTTTTTAAAATAATTAAAACACTAATAATGAAGTATCTTTTCGATCACCGTCATTGGCTCCTCAAAATGTGTGTGGAAAACTTTATCGGACTATCCACCTTCAGTTCATACCGTGTTTGTGGCAATCAAGTTCTAACAAGTTTATTTAAAAAAGCTTATACTAGATTTTTAGAAATCTCAAAGTGGGCGGTGGTCGAAATAAGTTTGAGAACCTGTGCTCTAGAAAAACAAGAGATTTTTAAAATTTGAAAACGTGAAGAATTTAGGCATTAACGTAACCAATATGTGTGTGGGGAAAAAACGTTTTAAAATCTTCTACTATAATAAAGATGCTTTGCTTCCTTTGCAGAATTTTAATTGACTCGAAGTCCTTAGATTGTTTGAGAACACTCTATAATTCATCAGTTAGAAGTCAAGTGGAATATAATTCACCTACCTGGTCACCTTTGTATAAGTTTCACTCTAGAAATATAAAAAGAATTTAGCACAAATTTCTTAGATACATAAATTTTAATTGAATACATTAATTATGGCAGTTTTATGAATCAATTGAATCTATTAACGCTGTCTGACAGGAGAATTATTTCAGACCTGGTTGTTTTTTTTTTTTTTTTATACTCGCAGAACTTAATACTTATATTATTAAATTTGATTTTAATTAAATTAAAAAAAAAATAAATGGAGTTCTACGAATTAAACACAAAAAAAAATAAAAAAAGACCTGGTTGTATTACACTAGGACTAGGAACACAAAAAAGTAACATTCTTCGGCAATACATACACAACCAACTATCAGACACACTCACTAACTAATAGGATGCATGATCTAGGGAACAAGTTTTAAGGGGATACTATTGATGTATTTAATGTCAACATTTATAGAACTAAGCGTAATCTATACCAGCACTTTTTTGAATTCTACAAATTATAGTAGCGTTAGTAATGTAGTTTTAATGATTTGTTTTATATGTAGTATTGTTTCAGTTTCTCTTTTATTTTATGTTACTGTTATACGTTTTACTAATATTGTGTCATATTTAGTTAATCACTTTAATGTTATTTCATTATTTTTAAACGTGTACGTATAATTTTCAAAAGCTCACTGCGTATATTGTGTCAATACTCCATGTAAAAGCTCAGCTGGGCGTAAAATCAAATAAAATAAATTCGTGATAAAGTTTTAATTTTATTTATGTGCATTGGTAACTGTATTATAACATGTATCAATACATATTTACCTTTTTATTATTAGGTATCTGATAACACAACCATGCAAGGATGCTACTGATTGACTCAAATAACTCGGAGCTGTTTGCCAACTCTAAGGGGATGCTTTGATTTCTAAGGACTTAAGCTATAGGATAAAACCGCTCTTCTCAGACTGTGCGGATAAAAGTACAGAGTGGGTTATAAGTCTTTTCATCAATTTAAAAATTTAAACGTTATGACACACATATATATTTTTTTTAAAAAAGAAAGACAAACATTCCCGGGTTACGAATAACTGAGAATATTTGAAAATCTCCTACTACCACCACAGTAAGCGGAAAATGTTGCTTGTGTTGTGATGGAGGACTTAGCCAGGCGAGGAATTGAACACACGACGCCAAGGTGGTACCCAAACGCGATATCAACTCAGCCACCGACCGTTCTAAATCCATAATATATGATATAAATTATAGTTTTATTCCGTGGGTAGGTATTGAATGAGATCCCTGGCAAATGGAGCTTCGCATTCAAATAATGAAGGAAAATGATCGAAAACATCGAAATTTAGGCAATTAATCCTTTATTTAGTCTAAAATAATTATTTCCCAATCACAATTTCTTGTGAATAATTATTTTTAATGTTCCTGGGTAGGTACTTTTCAACTATGAAAACATTAAAGTTGTGTTGATCACAGCATTCATAAAATTAAACGATAATTAGCAAATTCTGAAGTCCTATTCAAGTTGTGTTATTATATCATTATGGGTTAATTGCTTCACAGAACTGAAATAATAACAGAACTTGAATAGGACTTTCACAGAAAATGAAAATTAACGTTGAAATTTCAGGTTTGTTCAAATTCTGTGAAACAAAACGTCTTAACTAAAAATTACCTAACTAAAAAAGTTGTAGCACGCCCCTGGTATTTGGATTCGGTTATAAATACAATTTCAAAGGAACGAAATGGTTTTCGGATAAAATTTTATATTTAATTCTTTTTCTCCTTCTTCGTGCTTCTCACCTTAACTAACAGGAAATAGGGTTTATTAATTTATATTTGAACCGCGCTCTAAAGTAGTTGATACTTCCAGTATCTCTCCGGTGGGAGAAAAATATATTCAGAGTCAAATTGTTGCTTGAAACGGTTTTAGGAAAGTTTAACGAGAATATATGAATAGTTAGTAGGATTTTTAACCTTATTTTTATGAGCGGTCAGTGGCTCATTTGGCATGGTGTCTGGGTAGTAAGTCCCCCATCACAGTGATGGTAGTAGGAGATTTTATGAAATATTGACAGATTATTCGTAATTTTGGAATGCTTGTTTTCCTTAATTATTATTATTATTTTATTAAATACAATTATTAATTCACGCTTCCCTCTCCCTATACTTCTTTTAGCATCGCAGCTTACCGAAAATTGTAAATATCACAGTACGTCAAAATAAAATAGATGTCCAGTAATCATTTCGAACATAGTAAAAACTTTTATAAAAGGTTAAATTAAATAATATATTATTTATGAGACAATTTTTTGATCTCTGCTCAAGCTTAAGTGAAGATAAAAACCACTGAAATTCCCACCCACCAGATTTACTACAACATATTTCCTGACCTACTCATCCAAAAAGGGCAAGGGGTAAAGCTCTCGACTAGCAAGCCGAAGGTCACGGTTCAAATCCCGGCAAGCGCAAGTAAATTTTATTTGCTTAATTTGTGTTATATCACAATTTATTCACTAAAAATAATATGTAGTATACTTGTGGCACGTTCCATAGTACAAGATACTCCCAGTATCGCACTGTTGTAAGTTAGTGTAGGTCAACATTGAGAATTGAAATGTTGCTTGAAATGGCTTTAGCCGTGTTTGGTGACCAGATCTGAATAGCCAGGTACTTTCCCAACGTCTTCTTCACCTCCCCACAATCTTCAGCCTCACAACATACCCCGATTGGGGATGCCATTGACTCACTGGTTCCAGACTCTTGTGCGGTATTCATATAAAAAATTAACTCTTCTGTGCAGTCTGTTTACGCGAGGACAGTAATTAGGACAGTTTTATCCCCAAAACCCTCTAAGCACACAGTTTACACGTGACCAGTCACAAATTAAGTTAAAAATTTAGTTCGGTCATTCAGCTCAAGCGGCGAAAAAATGCGATGCGAAAAAATTCGATTTTCAAATTTTTTTTACTTTTCTACGAGTAGGAACTTTGTATCCACAATGTAGTGTAGGTACTGTAGTAGGTTGCAAATGTTGACCCAGTTAACCGTGGAGTAGCGATTTCCGAGGTAACCGTAGAGTGGGTACTTCCCTTACCCCTTACCGGGGAGCACACTAATGACGTTTTGATTAAAACGTTTATCGGAATGTCAGTAGGCATATCTTAAAGTGTCGATTTCACATATTTTCTGGAGTTCAGCTCTGGAACATTTAGAATGGGTTGTTTCACGGAATTTGAACAATTTATCAAATTTCAAAGTTACTATTCAAGATCTGTTATTATCCAAGTACTGTAAAACAACCGGAACATGATGAAATATTAACGGAACTTTAATAAAACTTTCACAGAACTTGAATTTTAACTTTGAAATTTGATGAATTGTTCAAATTCTGTGACACAACCCTCCCTAAGCAAAGTGTTTGTAAGTCGAGCCAACTTCAATCAAAAATCAAAATCATAATAATTTGTTTGTTTTTTTTTTTATTTTTTTTAGTTTAACGTATTTCATTTTTAATAAAGTCATGCAAGTTTTTTGTTTTTTTTTTTATAATTGAAACAGCTGTTTCGGTGTTCAAAGCCATTTTAAAACTGTGGTTAGGCCACGTTGAGACAACTTATTTAGATGATTCTATTCACCCTCGCCCAATTTCAATTTTTATAATGTCTAAAATGATTTATTACCGGATAAACCGATATACTGAGAGAGAAATTGTGACAATAGATTCTCTATTCTGTGGGGTACTTTAAAATCTGTTTTTATCACATCAAATTGTAATTTTTATTTAATTGTTTAATAATGACGCAGACAAAATAAATTAAAGAATTAAACACATAAACAAATAATATACTAATTTCGGTTGTGGGTCTGTCATTCTGTGAGTGATTGTAACTCTGTTAGCGATTGTAACTTTGTGAGTGAATGTAAGTCTGTGAGTGATTGTAACACTGTGAGTGATTGTAAATCTGTGAGTGATTGTAACTCTGTAAGTGATTGTAACTATATGAGTGATTGTAACTCTGGTTTAAAGAACTCGGATTTTGTTTTGAATTTAGTGTAATTTTCAAAATTGGAAATAATTTTTTCAAGAATTCAGAAAAGCGATAAAATGCAAAATGTACCTATAAATTAATATTTGAACAGAAATTTATTTTAAAAATGTTATTTTCAAAATTGAATCTGATGTGTCAAGAATTCAGACTTTTTCGTGATTTTCCACGGATCTACGCTAGACTGAAATAATATTCGTATTAATGATTTTGTTCTTGGAAAAATAGGAGGAGTTTAGAAGACTAAAACAGTTTTACGAAATACACCCATGAGAATAATTCTAAGAAGAAATATATTAAAAAAATATGTTGAGGGATTTAAACGTTTTAACTTTTATACAAATTGTGTACTTAAATGTAATTGTTTCTCCTTTCAAAATGTTTAACGACCAACAAAGTTCAGAATTTATGCGAAAATTTAATGAAGATCAAAACAAACATCACTCTACAAGAAGAAAAAATGAAATAAGATTTCCCTCTTGAAAGAAGTAAAAATCAAAGAACTCATTACTGTTTAAATACAAAAAGAGAAAAACGTATTTAAATTTAAAAATAGAAGTGGGGAAATACATGTAGTATGATTGTTAATTTGTAATCATAAACACTGTACATACTTAGTTTATAACTTTATTGCAATATATTATGTAATTTTCATATGTGCATGTATGCAAATTTTTTTAAAAATAAATGTTATTAATATAAAATTGAAAATTGTCTCAGAACAAATTAACTACATTTTTTTATTAAATACCTTTATTGTACATACACTTGAGAACCGACGAGGGATGAGCGACCAAAGATTTTTTTAAAATTATAAATTCGGAGGATATATTTATCCAAGACGTACCTAGATTACATATTGTTCAGGAAGAATCTTGCGATAATACACAAATTTTGGTAGTTCTTAGTCGAAGTACGATACGGTAAAATATGACCTAATGAAATAGTTTTGAATTTAGTCAGTGGTTAGAGCAGAGCCCCGGTTAAGCTGAGGTACTGGGTTCAATTCCAAAATGCGACCGAATCGTTTTATGATTTTTATCTTTCAAATTTTTGTTTGAGAGTCGCCAATATTAACTTCAATGATTAAAAAAAAATATTCATTTATACTATTTTAAGTTAAATTAATGTAAAACAAAAAATTATTGTTTATTTGTTTAGACAATATTTTATATTTGATATCTTCAGGCGGAACCGAAACCGCTTGGTTCATAATACAGGGTTTTCCAATAAGAGATGTTATTTTGAATAGCCCGCTATTTCGGAAGATGTTACTTTTGAAGCTGCCATTTTTTAACATTTGACAAGTAGAAACTACGCCATTAATAAAAATGGAACGATACACGCTTCAACAACGCATTGAAATTATTAAAATTCACTTGAGTTAATCAAATGCAAATTATCTTGAGTGATGAGGCCCATTTCCACCTCGGTGGCTTCGTCAACAAGCGAAATTGTCGCATCTGGGGCTCGGAAAATCCAAGAATTATTGTTGAAAAGCCTCTGTATCTTCAACGTGTGACTGTTTGGTGCGGTTTATGGTCCGGCGGAGTCATTGGACTTTACTTTTTTGAAAATGAGGCTGGAGAAACAGTTACGGTGAATGGATTGCGCTATCGAGAGATGATTAATGCTTTTTTATGGCCGGAATTGGATGGTATTAATCTGGACAACGTTTAATTTCAACAAGACGGCGCTACGTGCCACACAAGCAACGAAACCATTGATCTTTTACGATTGAATATCAAAATAACACCTCTTATTGGAAAACCCTGTATATTCAATGAAGCAATTTTCAAAGAAAGTATGTTTTATATTAAAATTATAAATATTTCTAATCACAAAGGGATTGCGTCTGTTAAAGTTTAATAAAATTATCCAATTTGATTCGTAAATATTTGAGAGTATAAAAGACATCTGAAATCCGAACTGCAATTTTTATAGGAGTTCATTAGAGTGACAGGGGATGAATCCGGTCCCAGCGCCGCGGGACAAAAGACAGAGGAAAATATTTATTAACGGAGACGTCAAACGCGAGCTGTCAGCTGTCACTTGTTAATATAATGGCAGAATACGGAACGACGGAAATTTAACGAGGCCTCTGATTTTAGACTGTCGAAAGGTGTCGATGTCAAATAGGGATTTTTTTAGCGTTCTGAAATCGATATCTTTAACGAGATATTTTTTATTTTTATGAAATTTAAAATTTTTTTAAAATGAAAAATTCTGCTCATAATTTTTTTTTTAAATAAGGCAATTGTAGGTATTTTATAACCACTAAACCAAAGTGATATAAGTTTTTCTAAATTTCAATAACATTAAAAGAAAAATTAAAATTAGCGGAAAAATATTACTTGTCCAATGTTACAACTTGAATGCTAGATGTAGATGAGTGAACACCTAGTAGAGAATCCGGCGCTATGGACCACCAAGTCACTAACCGTTCAGTCTTTGACAAAGACATAACGCTCGAATCCCGGCATGATTTGAGATTTTCAGTTATGATTTGAGATTTTTACGGCCAAAAGTATTATAGTGATTGGTTTGACTGATTCAAAAACAAATCAGTAAAATGATTTTCAGTTTAATTATCATGTAACTTTTGTTCAACGAATTCAGATTTGCTTTGAATTTAAGTGTCATTTTAAAAATTGGAACCAATTGTAACCGACGGGAAGAATTCAAACAAGCGTAAAGTAGTAATATAATATTTGTACATTTTTTTAAATACCATATTATTAGAAATATGCATTTCTTTTGTTTAAATTTCTTGATAAGTAAGGTCAGATTTGTGATTTTTCAATGGTTTTTCAAGTTATATTTACTAACTAACTAGATTAACGAGAGATGTTCATTCGAAAGGTTAATTTATAAACATCTCTCTAATTTGTCAACAAAAAAATATAGTAATGGGTTTTATAAAATTTTACTATATTTTTTTGAAAGGCATGGATCGTGAGGCAAAAGTAATAATTTCGTCTACACAAATCCTTCAATTACAATATTCTTTAATTTTTCAGGGTCTAGTGTTCGAATCTAATAAATCGAATACAACGTGTAAATTCTTGCAACTTGTTAAATAAGTCGAAATTACACCAGTGGAAATTAGGTGCATATATTGGTAAGGAAAAGTTGTTTGGTTATCAGCTTGGTTTAGATAGGTACTAGATATGAATGTAATGCAACCATTAATGTGATTAATCTCTTTATATAGTTTCATATCATCAGCGAAATGTTAAATGTTTATGTTAGTAAATACGCCAACAATATAATTTATAAATATAACAAACAAAATAGGCCCTAGATGGAAGCCTTGTGGCACTCCACTTGTAATGAATTTGTACCAACAATTTTCATAGAAATACTTATACTCATTTTAATAGTTAATAGTTTTAATAATTAACTGATAGTAATAATTTTATATAATCAACTAATTCCCCTAATTTCTCTTGAAAATCTCAGAAATTATCCTACTATACTCTAGTTATCCTCCATAATATATATTTTTCTTCCTTCCAAATACAATAATTTGTATGGATTTTAATTTTGTAATTCTTTTTACTTTGTAACTTAGTTATATTATTTTTTCGCAAATATACACTCCTCTTCCATCCACAAGCAAATGCTTTTAATGGAAGAGTAGTATAAATTAAAACAGTATGACTTGTAAAAATTGTATATTTACTGTAAAAAATACAATATTAAAAAAATAAAAATAAAATAAAAAAATTACTATAGTTTACCCTTTTTATCAATTGAAAACTGTGAAACGAGTAATAGCGCATGATATTATTACATAACTAGTTTTTTTAAAGCTCTGTATCAAATGACGAATATAGAATTTCGAATATAAGATTTCCAAGCTTTCATTCACCTTTCCCTTGACAATTATCCCTTCCCTTACTTCTCTAAACCTCAAAAAATCCTAAATAGGGATACTAACGTACACTGGGATAAACGAATTAGTCACAATTCTTGCATATTTAATTACTACCATTCGCGGACTCAAGGACAACGCTCACAAATATATTAAGTCTTTCTGCTCTGTGAACCAATATGTGCTAATAATAATGGCTTTTCTAGTACGTACGCAAGCCACAACAGTAAATCACCATTCACGAACTATTAAAACAGCACTAATTCTGCTCGCATCTTATCTACGTAAAACGATTCCAAACACACGGCTAAAATTTATATGCTTCTGGAAATGGTCGTGGTAACGATTGTAATTATTTATCTTTGATTTATCTGCGCGGTTTAGCACTCCGTATTACCCGGTAATGATAGTGCTCTATTTCAATTGAACCCGACCAACCCTAATAGCCAAGTGCCCTTTTTAAACCTCAATATTTTATCTCTTTACAGCGTCCCGGTTTTACAATTTGAGTTTAAAAGTACAGTGCAATTAATTTATACTTATACTATCCGGCTGTATCAATTTTTTAAATTTACAAGTTGGTGATTTTTTGTTTAGTTTCCATTTTTTTTGCATTTTGACTAATTACGAAGATTTTTCGAAGAACTGTGGGTTAGACGCAACGTAGCTGAGGGACCGCCGTTGCCCAGTCTTTACGCAGAGTTTTAAGAAAATACATGTAAACAGCCATTTTCCTTACATTTGCCCTTGCTTTACGCAGAGTGTTTAGAAATTAATTTTATATTATTTACCACTCTGCTTTGCTTTAGTTCCAAATCACTTTTTTGATCACTTGAAAAATATGATACAAGTAATAACGCTCCTTTTAAACAGAACTATATTCTTTTATAGCTCCATTTCAAATAGGGAAAATCCCGTTTTTTAGTGATGCATACCTATTTATTTTGTTGAAAAACAGGACACTCCGAACATTTATTAAACAAAAAATTTTGTTAAATAATGTTGAAATCTTTTCGTTGCTCTCCAACAATACACAAACTTGGTTGAATATACCATTTTCGTTTCTTTTCTAACCCATCAAAATAATATATTTTCTCTCGTGATCCGCGAAAGCTATAAAAGCCTCCAACAAGCAATGCAACCATCTTTCAAAACGCGAAAATAAAATGTTATCTTTTCAAACCATTACGTTTATAGTCCGTTTGGTAAAAATATGAAGAATTTGATCCGTTCATGTGGAAGGTGTAACTATGCCATGAATAATAAGTCCTATCACGTGGATACCTTATGTTGGTAATAATTCAATGTTCTATCATAACGTATGTCAACATAAAAATTCACGTGTTAAACACGCGTCAAATCAAAATAGTTTGAGGTGTAGTTTATTTAGAAGAACTGTGGAGATCCACAAACAATGCAAGGCTGAAAAAGCGTAATTAGAAAGATTACGAAAGAGACGCTCAGATGTTTTGGGCATGTAGAAAGAATGAACGAAGAAAGGAGTATAAGGAGAATATATTTCGACGCAATTGTGAATGGTAGAAGAGGTCGAGGTCACCCGAGGAAACATGGTATGATAAAGTGAACCAGATAATTGAGTCGGACCATGTCAAGAGTCAGAATAATAGAAAAATGAGACGATGTATGAATGTGAATGAGGCAAGGAATATGTGCCAAGATCGAGTTGTTTGGCGGTCCGTCCTCTCTTCCGACCCCAGCGAGGAAACGGTGTGATGTTTATTATTACGGTTATTATGTCACATATAACGACCTTATTAAGGAAGGTATAGGTAACGTATATATAGACGTGTGCATGCAAGACTGCGCAAATTAATTTTAGTCGCTAACTGCCGCATCAGCGTTTCGATGAGTACGAAAATGGGTGACCGGATAAATCATCAAAATGATAATTCATCACATCTTTAAAAAGTTATATAAAGTAATGGAAAGTGTTGAAACAAAAACTTTATTAACTGGGTTAAGTAGGTTGGGTTAGGTTTGGTTAGGTTAAAAAATTTTTTTTTTCATCGTTTTTAATGACTTTATATTACTTTTTAAAAGTGTGTTGAATAGTCACTGTGTTGAGTTAGCATGGAACCGTAAGTGATGATTTAATGATTTTTGTCAGTCATTACGCTATTAATATTTTGATTTGATGTGGCAAAAGTCGTGAACTCCATCAAAACATTGTTGCTGTATCGACTTTACATTATCTTTATCGTTTTTGTGCTCTATTTTGTCACAGCTGTATTTTTTTAAATTTAATTTAATTTTATTTCCTATATTGTAAAATTTCTCCTTGTGTTAACTTCATGTATTATTTATAAATATTTTGTTTATTTTTGAAAGAAAGACAAAAATTCCCGGGTTACGAATAACCTGATAGTATTTTAAAATCTCCTACTACCACCACAGTAAGCGGAAAATGTTGCTTATTTCGTGATGGAGGAATTAGCCAGCCGAAGAAATGAAAGCATGACGCTTGGATGGGACCAAACTCGATGCCAACTTAGCCACTGACCGGTCAAATGTATGTAATGTGTTGTAATTGGACATGGTTCCTTAATAAATATATAAGAGTGTCTGTGGCGGCGTGGTTTTGTTTTTTTCATACAAATCTACAGTTTTACTGCGAGAATTATAAAATTTTACACACTCGACCTTCAAAATAAGGAAAGAGACAAGTATTTAAATGATATTTCAAAAAACCACCCAATTCCCTTTTCCACCACACAGCACGTTAAAAAAAGGCTGTTTAAATTACTGTTTGCTTTCGATTTTGAAAAAATCTGTCTAAAGCTCAGGCAACACCGGGTACTTCAGCTAGTAACTAAATAAAACAAATTTCAGATTCATATCCCAATTTTGTTTTCTGCTTTTGATATCCGATTTATCCCTCGGCGATGAAAAGAAACTAATGGAAAATCTTGGTCCAATAAAAAAATTAACTTAAAATATGAATATTTTCATTTTCGCCGCATTTAAAATGAAGTATTGCTACAAATTCGTAATATTATTTTCATGGTTCCTTGCGAGCATTCTACACTCGAATTTCAAAGTGTCGTAAATATTTGATGGTCTTGTCTGACTTTAGTCTCAGACATTTAACCTGAACAGGAGATGGTCGGGCGTTACTAACTACACTGCAGGTACATAGAATATACACAGAACAGACAATCCCTAGAAGTGTCTTATGAATAGAATCGTATCATGGTGCATAATATGGCACGGAACGGGCTAGTACCATTACAATTGACAGATCTTTTTCATAGACGATTCACACACAGGACGGACGATCGATAAAGCCCGTTAATATGATATTGACGATATCCGTCATCCGCCGTCAGTTAACGATATTTGCGAGCACAGTCAGAATATGATTCCGACAGTTGGTAGACAAAAGCCGCCACTTTTAGCGCGGCCTGCAAGACGTCAGATACGCTGTCAATATGCAAAACTAATAATGTAATTATGCAAAATAACTGCTTATTAAAGAATGCTAGATGGTATGATAGAAAACGTATACATGATCAATAGACTTAATTGATTGATTCCGTTCCAACTGCAAAAAAAAGTTGTTAGTAATGACCAATGACCTCATGAACTTAATAACTCCCTTTTTTAGTATCATAAGTACATGCGGACTGCCAATGTATATTCAAGTTAATATTTCAATTGGACATTGTCAAATAATTAGTATTTTTATTTTTTACGTTTTTTATATTTGACGGCCGGCATAGTCCAGTGGTAACGCATTGGACTGCCATTCCGAAGGTCGCGGGTTCGAACCCGGCGTGCGCAAATAAATTTTATTTGATTAATTTGTGTTATTTCACAATTAATTAATTAAAATAATATATAGTATATTTGCGGCACGTTCCAGAGTGGAAGATACTACCAGTATCGCCCTGGTGTAAGACCACCATTCAGAATTGAAACGTTGCTCCAAATGGCTTTAGCCGTGTTTAGTGACTAGATCTGAATAGCCAGGTACTTCCCCACCTTCCTCTTTCCCTTCCCCACTTACCTTCAGCCTCACAACATCCCCCAATTGGGGATGCCATAGTCTCACTGGCTCCAGACGGGAGCAGTTGGGACTCTTGTGAGGTATTCACTATAAAAAAAAAAAAAAAAAAAAATATATTTAGGAATGTCAGTTCATAGAGATATGCGCCAATGTCGCTAGCGTGTATCGAATTCAGATTTTTGAATTATCAACATTGGTCTGGGTATCAACAGCGGAACCGTGCTCGGGAAATCGGTATAAAATCATTGGTAATTATGCCTATCAATCCGATATTATAAAATTATCGATTTCACTGTGATAGACCTCCAGGTCTGCAAAATCTGATGCCCCGTATAGAATGGCAAAGTTTAGAGATAGAAATTTCGACACGCTGCTGGGTTCACATTCGGTAATATGACGAAATTACACAGGCTTGAATTTCACGTACCGATATACTCTGATACGTTATATTTTATAAGTAAAAAAAACCTGACAGTGATCGCAATAGGCAAATCAAGAGTGAACTGTAAAATATTAATTGTGAACTTTAAAGTTGACACGACTATGGTTGGAGATGGTGAACATGGAGTAAGGAAGGAATCCGACTTACCCCTTTGATGTTATTCAAAGATGTTGATGGTTGGATTCACTCACAGGAGATATGATTTATTTCACGCACAAGCTTCCATAACATCCAGGTTAGATACGAAAGACACTGAGGGAACCGAATATGTTCACTGCACAGGCCTTCTACCCTGAGTTGATATCAATAACAGCACTGATCACGAATAGATGTTCATCAAACAGGATCCATCAATAAACTGGTTTGACAGTCGCTTTTATTGTTTCAAAATGTCAAATGCACACGTGGGTATAATCAGATAATGACAGGTACTTGTAGGTAAAATAGGATGAGAAAAATTGCAAGGACAATGGTAATGGAAGATTAATGGTTGCGTCAACATGACTGAGCTAACTTTACTTTAGTTTTTTTTCAAATACGAAATTTCTTTAGCACACGAGAAAAATGAGCAATATTGAGAATCTTTTCAAATTATTGGTAATCCGGTTAAAAACGGGATTTCAGGCCGTTTCCTGATAAACTTTTAGCAAATTCCTAATATATCTGAATACGTGTTCATGCACCTACATTTGCTATGATAATAATATATAATGACGAAATGCGAATATATTAAGATTTTTATAAACATGTGTTCCGACATCGTGATAATATATTCGTATTTTACTAAAAATTATTAAAAAATACTGATATTTAAGTTAGAAGGTGAAATTCCTTATTACTTATTAATGTGATAATATTATGCACGAAACTTGAAGCCCCAGATTACAGCCAACTTCGAGCTTCCAGTTCATGGAAATTGTATCACAAATGACAACGTAACGAGTTGAGCCGAGCGGTGAGAGACAACTTGCAGTTACTGCGGTACTTAAATAGAAGCACATTAAAGGCTTTGTTCGATGTCGTTGCAGGGTTCAATTCCAAGAAACACGTTTCAAACAACTTTGCTTCGAAAATATTAGGTATATTAGAAATATTAAATTGATATCTGTTAAACAGTAAAAATGAAGGCATTAATAAATTTGCACAAATTTAATTAGAATTACAAACGAAAGTATTTTTCGGAGGACAAAGTTATTTCTTTCACAAGCCACGGGCATTTGAAATATTCTTTTAGTTGTCAAACTATATATTTATAAATATATAAATAAAAATGTTAATGTTCGTTTGTTCAAAATCTCAAATCTCCGAAAGTTCTTCATCGATTGCTTTTAAATTTTTACACAACGTTGCATTCGAATATGAGTGTGTTTTTAAATATATAGATATAACCTGTGATAGGTAAAAATATGATTTTTATGAAAAACAGCGCCGTCTGTTGGACAGAGATGATTTTGATGAAAAACAGCGCCATCTGTTGGACAAACATGCTTTTTATGAAAAACAGCGCCATCTGATGGACATACAAGCAACACGCGCTATTGTTTCTCTATCTGCATAGGTTATTTTCTTAATCACAGCAACGCGTGGTGGGGTACAGCTAGTTGTCAAATAAAAAAAGCAAGATGTCAAACGTTTACTACCAATTTTCAAATAAGGAAATTGAATAGGAAGAGTTGAATAAAAACTGTTAGCTTTCTGTGTTAAAATTCTCAGAATTATTTTTGTTTTTGTTCAAATTCATATTTCACCACAATAAAGTTCCTCTAATATTAATATTTTTAAAGATCATTAACGTTTCAGGAATACCAGTGAACTAACTACTAGATAAACATTTTAATATTTTATAAACCAAATTGATATCGATTACACATTAATTAAAATAACGCTGTGCGTCTTTTCAAAGCAAACCAAATCTAGGAACTATCTTTTTTAAATACGAGAATATTGCATGAAAATCCGCCGAGAAGATTCGCACGATTTATAGGAAAATTGCCGATTTCGCATCGTCAAAATTGAAAAATTCGCGTATTTCCACAAAAGTGACAAAATTTGCATTATCGCAAACGTCTGTTTTTCAGGTGACCAACGACTAAATATACTCATTCCATATTCTGAAGTAATCCATCTACCAACAATCGACAATAAATTATGAACATCTTAAATCTAACATTCACTTAATTTGCTTTGTAACACCGTCAACTAGGGGTAACTAATTAATAAATAAATAAAATATGTCTAATTTTAAAGCCAATAGTTGGTCTAACATTCTAACGAGGGTTAAAATAAGATATTTATATGAAAACTGTAAGCAAGGATGATTCGGTAAATAAATAATAATATAGCTTGGTCCCAAGGAATAGATTCCGAAGAAGACGCAAATTGACAGCACCCGGATGGGTCGTAACAAAATAAAGTTCTGTATTTTATTCTCATAAAATCCATTTTAATAGTTTTGGAAATGTGGATAATATTTAGGTTTGCCTAAATTTATCACATTATGCTCTGAACGGCTTTGGGTTTATTTTGCTGTCATTATGTTAACTTGATATGTTCAGGCTTATCTCTGCACGTGGGGGTATTATCTCATTCTTTTATTGAGTAATATTTGTTACAAATTCTACACAAACAACAGATTTGTACAAAAGACAATTTTATCACATTATGCTCTGAATTTCTTTGGGTTTATTTTTCTATGATCATGTTAACTTGATACGTTCAAGCTTACCTCTGCACTTGGGGATATTATCGATTTCTTTAATTGAATAATATTTGTTACAAATTTTACACGAACAACAGATTTAAAAAAAAAACACAATTTTATCACATTATGCTCTGAACGACATTGGGTTTATTTTCCTGTCATAGTGTTAACTTGATATGTTCAAGCTTATCGATAATAATAGAACTTCCTTCGATAATAGAACTTCGTTCACCGATAATAGAACTTCCTTCTTCTTCTGGCGTTAGTAAGATTAGATTGTTAATATTAATTTTAGTTGTAAGTTGCTAAATATGTAAATACTCGTATATATGTCGTTGAGATAGTAGTTATAGGCCTTAGTCGTAAGTCACTAGTTATAAGTCTTAGATATAAGTCAGTAGTTCTAGTATTTACTATTTAAGAAATATATTTGTACAGCGCCCTTGAGGTGATTTCTCACGAAAACGGCGCTTTATAAATTAGGCAAATATTATTATTATTATTATTATCTGTGCATTTGGGGATATTATCGCTTTCTTTTATTGAATAATATTTGTTAAAAATTCTACACGAACAACAGATTTGTACAATACACAATTTTATCACATTATGCTCTGAACCACATTAGGTTTATTTTCCTGTCATTATGTTAACTTGAAATGTTCAAGCTTACCTCTGCAATTGGGGATATTATCGCTTTCTTTTACTGGTTAATATTTGTGCAAATTCTACGCGAACAACAGATTTGTAGAATACACAATTTTAAGCAAAATATGTATATATATAAACAAAATATGTATATATATATATAAATATATTCTTTCATAATGAAGGCCAGTGCTTACGCTCGTTAGCATAAAAAACTGTACGTTGAAAACAAAATAATTAAATAGAATAAAATATTTGAACAAAGGATAAATAAATATACAGAAAATTAACAAAATTTTTAAAAATATACAAAAGGTGAGTTTCTATAACACGTAGCGCAAAAATAAATTTTTAGTCTTTTATTTCAACTTTTGTCTTTGCACGCGTAAGCGTTTAATACTTTAACATCTAAATAGTATAAAAGAAAGTCTCTATTTAGATATATATATATAATTTTTTGCTTTCTTTCTTCCAAAAATCTAATTTTATTGAAGAAAGAAATACATAATATTTACAAGAAAAAAAAAATACATATATATATTTATATATATAACATGTATACTGTATTTATAGAAAGTAGAGAAAAGTCGATGTTTATCTTAGAATTCACAACCTCGAAACTTATCTCGCCGGGTATACGTCAACTAGTAATAAATATTATTCAATTCGTATTTAATTCACTACAGTCTGCATCTAAATTTATAACAGGAATTTTCACTCAACAATTTGTTCTTTTAATTCACACTTTAGATTTCCACCAAAAATAATAAGAAAAAATAACGGAAAAAAATTCGCATGGCGGAAACGTTTCGAGCAAAATGATTAAAGTTCTTCCGAAATAAAATCCTGGAAAAGAAAAATTCCTTTTTCTTTTCCTCGAAGTTGAGTAATATTATAGTTGTCTAGAACATTGTCCTAAAAACTTTCTTGGAAAATCCCAGAGAAGAAATTGGTTGACGTGACTTCTCGTGGAAACTTTCCACCATATGGCCACCAATCATAGCAATTTAATTATTTTTATGAAAAACTTTTTCACTGAACAAAAAACATACGGATCGAAAAACTTGATCCTTTCTTAACGCATACCTCGTGCACAGATATATGTGGGCATATCGGATACCCAACATGATCAAAACTAAATTAAAATGTCACCGATTTTTTTTAAAATAAAATATTAAGAAAATACAACTTATAATACGGAAAAAACCGACTGAAAAAAAAGGTGTGCTTTCAATTGATTATTTACGAAAAGTCATAGAAAAATCATGTTTATTAATTATTGAAAACGCTTATTTGTTGTTCCAGAAAGTCCTTGTTGTTCAATAATAAACATGTGAGGTTACTTCAAAATCTAGTTAAAAGCTGTTTGTAATTATGATAAAAGCATGCAGATGTTAAATTAAATATTTGAAAGTTTGATTCCAAACAGTGTAAGCAACTGAATGAAAACCGATATTTCAATCGGCATCAACAAAGGCTTCAGCGCTCTGATACCGATATGCCTGACAGCCTTATTTTAATGGTGTCCGAAATTGAATTATTAGGAAACTTCTGAATATGGTGCGAATAGGTCATTCAAATGTTACTTCCACGTTTATACATGTACAATACAGCACACATTTAGAATACCAAACTGTACTGTCTCAGTAACAAGCTATTGTATTTGTTAAGTAATAAATTAAAGATGTCGACTGACGACGGTGTAATTATTTCCCTCCATAAGTATTCTAGGCAATGAGAAATACCTTTGGTAATTAGTACCAGAATTTCTGCACTGAAATAAATCCCTTATTTTTCAATGATAAATTAATGTTTATAAGACAAGGTTTTTTAATGGTGTCAAAATATTTCACCAACAAATGTAAATATAAAATGTCTCGACGCCATCCAGTTGGAAATTCAGCACTAATTTTCAAACCTAACCTTAGGAAAAATTCTTCAATTCCCTGTTAGTGTGGGCAGTATAATTTAATAATATCGACATTCTTAACAACCTTCAGAAATTTCGAACTTAAGTACCTAATGCATATGATCACAACTTAATACATTAGCATATAATGCATAGATGAGTACCTCCTATCCCCATCCTATCTTCCTCCTTCTCTCCCCTTTACCTTTTTGTCAGTTTAATGCAATATAAAACTTTTATCTCTAACCAATATTAGCATATTAATAAGAAACTTCTTTGGATTTACCTTGTTTGACCTCCTATGTACACAGACGAGTTCAGATTATTAGACTCAAACGATTTTTTTAAAGTTTTCAATCTTTACGGCTATCCACCACGTGGTGTAACATTTATTATTTTGGAGAGATAACATATAAACGGAATCTTATTTGATAATATAGTATATTTACGGAAAGCATAAGATGACGAAATTCCAGGATCCATAACACAATTTCTCCGGTTCTTGATGAATAAATACATATTTTTTCTCTGTTATTTAATTTTATTCAATATTATAAGTGCTCCACGACAGGGACACGAAATATGCAAACGAGTGTAAGTTGGATGCTTTCTGCCATTGTAGGTACAATTATTTATAACAAATTATTATAAGTATCAATTACTCGCCTGCAATATCCATAGAAATTGAAAACATCTCCCGAGTAAAAATAAATGCCGCCGACGTAAATTGAACCTGTACATTTTGATGTCCGGTCAGGTGCTCTGGACCACTGAGCTACGTCGGCTTATTCCCAACCCGCCAAATAATTCAATACGTACAAATACTTCAAACGACAATTACTGCTATATATATTTTTTTCAATTTGTATCGATATTTCAGGCAAGTAATTGATGATTAAACAATTTGTTATCTTTGTGCTAAGCATAAAAAACTTGTCTTTTAAACATTAGTTTATCATTAAAAATAACAATTATTTATACCTATACTACATATGTATTAAATTATTTCAATTTTGTTAAGAGTGAATAAAATGCATAATATTTTTAACAGAAATCACATGAATATATTTAATGTTGATACGATCGTCCACCGTAAGTTAAACTAGAGTTTGGCAAACAAAGATAATAACACAATTTCCCAAAGTGTATTTGCTTCCTTCGAACAAACAAAAAATATTTTGACTTTTCAAAGAAAGTCGTCCGTCGAGTATTACATTATTTGAACGGGAAAACATTTTTTTCCGAAACACAAAATTTACCGAAATTATTATTCCGTAATAATAATTTTATAAATTTTCATTAAATTTACCGAAATTTTCTCCGTAGACTACATCCCAATTTGTAAAGCGGGTATGGATATCGCCGCCCCCACCCCAAGTTGTTCGCTAAGTTTAGTGACTTAGCAGAGTTGCAAGATTTATGTGGGTGAGGTTTGTCTAGGTCTTGACCTAGACAAACCTCAGACTGTATCTCGACCCACCTCCTTGCACTGCAGAGGGAGACATGGATTCATACGTCCGTCACTCTTGGACACATTGACCCCCAGATTTGTAACCACCCCTCAAACTTTATTCTTCCAAGAACTTCTTCTTCTTCTGCCTTGATTCCGCGTAAAATAATTGCTTTGATAAAAGCTATTCTTGTTTTTATATTATGCGACATTTCACTGTCACTTTGTGAGAATTATAACTTAAAATGAATTGATTATATTTTGTGATCGATTAAAAAGAGGGCGCTTCTTTACCGACTCGTCTTCCCTTGAAGTGATGATCCTTCGACAGTCGAATTACGTATCTACAAAAGGCTTTTTGAAAAATTCCGTTTTTGCTAAGTACGTACTTATCCATGACAGATTCGGAAATATTATTAAAAAATGTCATCTGATGACATATTACGAGCGCCTCAACATTGGCCTCGAAGGTTTCAAATCGCTTTAGGCAAGGAACCTCAAATATATTATTGTTAAAAATGTAAAGTTAAGTCGGGTGTATTGTGATAGGATTATGTAATTCTGTAATACACATAAAAAAATAAATATAAAATATATTGTAAAATTGTAACACACACGTATACATAAATATGAGTGTTACAAATTTGTGAGTTTGGTTTGTTATCAGCGTGAAGGAAAATTCTGGGAAAAATAGTTACTGTATTTCGTGAATTTCTTTTTAAAGCACACAAAAATTTAACAAAAACCCTAAGGGCCAAATAAATTTTGTGAAGAGCGGCCCTATTTGTACAGTGAAAAGGCAGGGGAGATGTGTCACCACCTAGTTGGGCAGCGTTGTGAGGTGGGTTAAGATAGGGGCTGTAGGAAGGGCTTTATTAATGCGGGTCTTGAAGAAGCCCGTATTATATGAAGGAGGAAAAACAGATGCCGGTAGCTCATCCCACATACGAGTCGACTTACGCAAAAACGTGTCGAAGAAACGGCCCGTTCTTATGAATACAACATCAACTGTGAAAATGAGTTCCGTTCGTGCCGGTCGAGTATCACACCGTAAAGTTGTCTAATTTCGGCAAAGAGGGAGATCAATGACTGTGTGGTACAATTTGATGTAAGCACCCTCCCTATCAAGACTCCATTGAAATTATTGGAGTAAGTATATCAGGGAGTATAGCACAATGAAATCTATAACTTTACAATGTTCGATCGATAGGCGTAACTACCGATGATTTTATACCGATCCATAAAGCCCTATGTTAACACGATATTATTAAAATCCATCATCTATGGTCAGTTTGCGATATTTGCGAGCACGGTCAACACATGATTCAGAACGTCTGTAGACAAAAGTCACTGCTTTTAGCAAGGCCACAGAGGTGTCGGATAAGGTGTCATTATGCACGGATTTTTTGGATTATGTCGTTCGTTATGCAAAATAATTGGCTAATTAATGAATGAAGGAGAATAAACTAAGCCCTTAAGTTAATAGAAATCGTATATACGATCCATGGACGATCGAAACGCGATCAATTGATTCCGTTCCAACTTGGAAAAACAAAAGTTTCATAACTAAAGACCTCAATAACTAAACTCCCTGTTTAGTGTCAAAAAGTAGATACGAACTGCCAATGTATGTTAAAAATATTATTTAATAATAATAATAATAAGGTGTTTATTCCGGTATGTGGGGAGGTTAGTGCAGTCCCACACATTCCATATAGGGATACAACAAAATATATAATCAAAAACAAAAAGATAGAACATAAAAACAAAGAAAAGAAAACAGAATAAATTGAAAATAAAATAGAATAAAGTGATAAGATAATAGAATAATAGAAAGTTGAAGCCTTTAGGGAGCCGTGACTATATTGGGCGCTAGTATTTTTCTCCAGCGTGCGTCAATGCTTGAGGATGGAGTGAGGCGGGCTTCCATAGTGAGGATATTTCCAGAGCTTCTTATCCTTTCCCTCATTCCTGCCACCCTGGATCTAATAAGGGCTTCATATCCGGGAACTCGCCCCTCCGTGAACATACGGAAAGCGCTGCAGTATCTGGGGAGACAAAACATTGTGCGGAAGGCGTTGTTGTATTGGACCCGTAGTCTTTCTATACTACTCTTTTTGTAGTTTGCCCATAGTTCGCACGTGTACAACGTTGCGCAGAAGGAAAGGAAGAATTTAAATTTGACATTGTCAATTTATTAGTATTATTACTTTTACGTAGCCGTCTGAAGTTAATTAATTTGCCAGCTGCCAGTAGTGCCAGTTGGCGTATCAAACTTTGATACGGAAACTGCCAGTACTGCCAGTTGGCGTATCAAAGTTTGACCATGCTAGCTGAATGGCTAGAAAATCGTCCTTAATACAGCTATCGATCCGATATTGTAAAGTTATTGATATAAAATATTAATAAATTAAAATCTAACCTAAATATTTATTGGCAGTCCGTATTTACTTGTTGGCATTAAAAGGGTAGTTACTTAGTTCTTTAAACATAACTAAGTTAGTTGATCAAAGAGATATTAAGCCATAATACGAGATATACGAAACAATAGTATCGTTTCGAACAAATTTTGTCTCTTTAAGGCGAAGCTTAATGCCAAATCACTATTTTGATTAATCTTTATAACGAATTGGTATACATTATGAATACCAAAAAACAAACTTTAGATAAATTGAAGATTTACCTATCGTTTCGCTTGAGTAGAATACAAATAAAAAAATAAATTACTCAATAAAAAATACAAATGTAAACTACTAAAAAATATATTTTTTCAATAGAAGTCTATGAAAGCATAAAGGAAACAAGTTTTAAAAAATACAGTATTATAGCTAAGATTATCTGTGACAGTTTCACTTGATTAAATTTTTACTTTCTTATAAAATTATTTACAAAATAAATAAAAAACAGTTTTTTTACTCCGTTTGTGAAGCGATTTTAATGCCTTTTACCTACAATATAAGGTATACCAAGAATATACACATTTTTGGCTTGTAGCTTCCTCTTGAGTTCGAACGGATTTAATAAATCTCATAAATGACGTACTTCAATCCTTCAAGCTTTGTTAATCTTCCTCCGTTCATTAATAAATCAGGAATTTTGCATACAGAACGACATGATTAAAAAAGTTGCGAATATCAATAGTCACCCAAATTTTTTTGACAGCCAAGGAGATTTGGCGGGCTTTCTTTGTCGGAATTTCTTATCAATAGTTTACCGTGCTAGGGAATGTTTTTAAGTGATCATAGATCCCGAATTCAGTCTGTATTCGGAACCACAGCTAAAATACAGGACTTACTAAGGCCTGCAAAAACGGAGTGTACAAACTCAGCTGTTCCGGATGTGACAAGGTTTATGTAGGTCAGAACGGACATTCTCCAAAAGGATATTTGAAACTTCAGAGCTTGTAAACTCAGCCACCCTGACAAATCGGCAATTTCCAAGCATTTGATTGAAACCGGGCATACTTTGGATTTGTTCCTGAAGTTCTGGGGAGACCCAAAACTTATAGAGCACGGCTGATTAAGGAGGCAATTGAAATTCACAAAAATCCCGTAAATATTAAAAGAGACGATGGGGCTAAGCTCAGTAATTCTTGGTATCCGGTAATTGACGGCTACACCAGAACTAAAGAAAAGCCGAAACGCATAAAACCACTTTAAAATTATACGTTACTGTCAGCTCTTAGAGGGTTGGAGCTGGCAACACGGTATCACATCTGCCCTGATGATGGACAATGCAATGCTGTCCGAAACGTTGGCTAAAGAAAGAGGTAGCGCAACACGGCATAACACCGTAAAAACAAATCACATATAATTAGTTATATCGTATTAACATAGGGCTTTATCGATCGTCCGTGATAGACCTCCTGACGTGCTCAAGTATCGGGGCTCTATCGATCCTCAGTAAATCTGACTTCCAAGATACTGGGCGTCTTATATAGGGCAAGCAGATTCTTCCATAGTAACCAGCTGCTAACCCTATACAAATCTCAAGTAAGGCCAACAATGAAATTTAGGAGCCACCTCTGGGCTGGAGCCCCATAATACTAGTGCGAAGGAGGGCGGTCCATCTGATTTTTAAATAGACCGATTGCCATGTCTAATGCACAGACGAAATGTAGACATGCTGAGTCTGTTTTACAGGAATTTTAATGGAGCCTGCTTTAATGAGCTAGCCACATTGATCCCTGATGCACCGGTTCACAGGCCTGAAACTCGACGGGCCGCTTCTTGACTCGTTTCTGTGTTAGGCGACTCGTATGTAGAACGAGCTACCGGCATCTGTTTTTCCTGCTTCATATAATCCGGGCCTCTTTAAGACTCGCATTAATAAAGTCCTTCCTACAGCCTTTACCTTAACCCGCCTCACAACGCTGCCCAACCGAGTGGTGATATAGCTCTCCAGCCTTTACACTTTTCAGACAGGGGCGCTCCTTTGAGGTGTCACATAAAAAATAAAAGTAATTGTCATAACGTCTAAAATCCTTAAAATATCAGCAGAGTCTGTAAAGTATGGTACTTGGTAATAATTATAATTTTTGTCTTTTGTACTTTTCTAGTGAGTCTTTACAAATATTACATAAATGATTCATTTGACTGCGCAACACGGCGGTCAGCATTGTGTTAAGAGATTTCATTATGTCACGTGCCTTACATAAAATGGAAGTAAATTTTAACTGGGTGGATTAAGTACATGCGTTTATGAGACTAATATATCACAAATTTGGTTTTAGTTAGTTGTAAAAAAACACGCTATTCTTTGATACATAAAAAAGACGTGAAATTAATTTACGATAAATATATATTTTAATTTCAGTCTTATCACCGTCAGAATTCGAGAATAAGTGTAATAAAATAAATATCTTAAATTTAATGGTTTTGGGGTTCAAACATTTACCATGCGTATTTTACAAATATCTTAATAAGTACTATTTTGATGGGTTTTAGTGTATAAGAACACGTAATTTCACGCCCATGCCGCAAAACTTCAGGAAAATGATTATTCATAAAAAAATATATAATAAAAATTTAACTTGTTTTTTCAAGGGACACGAAAAAAAACAACTTTTTATTAACATGAAAAATACATACAAAACTAACATGAGGGGTTTTGCTAACACGAGGATTAACAATAAGTAATAAGCGGAACCTTGGTTAGTATAAAATAAAGCTAACACTTACCTCACGGTTTTCCGGCTAATAATAACAAATAAGACATCATTAGGTTTAGAATAATTCTTGTTCTCTTCATTGTCCATTAGATTTTCTTGCATTTTCATCAGATGATGTTTTGTGGCATTCATAGTTGTTAGTACAGTTCATATCAACTAAATGTAGTTACACAGAAAAGGTAAAATTATATCAGTTATTTAAGCTTTCAATTAAAGATATTCATAAATGAAAATTGGTGTTAAAAGTAAAGTTATAGTATCAACTGACAGCATTATAGTCACGACAGATAATATAGCCGCTAACTCATGGGGAAAACTATATTCCTTGCAAAACACAGGTTGCCCGAAGTCTGCGGCAATCTTAAACAATTCTGTGCAACACAGTTTGTGGCTAACTTATCTAGTACATTAATTCTTCGTGGAAATAGTAAAAGGCAACTTCAAAATACGTAATACAGCAAATTAATTAGACAGATCTATTAGGGCCTTATTTATCTCTTTCGCTAAATCAGCTTTTGGCCAAATAAATTTTAGATACGTAGCAACTAAACAATGCACTTCCACAGACGAAACATAAATTATTCTAAATGTAAATTGGACACCAAGTCTTGGATCACCATCCAAGATGGATCAATGTTACAAGATTATATGTATTTATTGTAATTGGACACGAAGTTTTGGATTACCAATCAAAACAGATCAATGATTATATGTATTTATTATAATTGGACACAAAGTCTTGAATCACCAGCCAAGATAGATCAATGATTATAAGTATTTATTGTAATTGAACACCAAGTGTTGGATCACCAGCCAAGACAGATCAATGATTATATGTATTTATTGTAATTGGACACCAAGTCTTGAATCACCAGCCAAGATAGATCAATGATTATATGTATTTATTGTAATTGAACACCAAGTGCTGGATCACCAGCCAAGACAGATCAATGATTATATGTATTTATTGTAATTGGACACCAAGTCTTGGATCACCAGCCAAGACAGATCAATGATTATATGTATTTATTGTAATTGGACACCAAGTCTTGGATCACCAGCCAAGACAGATCAATGATTATATGTATTTATTGTAATCAATTTTAATTTCGTAGAGCTCGATTTTATTTTTTATATTTCTTTTCTACTTTTATTCAATAATATTAGTATTAAATTTACAGAAAACAGATTAATTATAAACAAGTTCTGCTGTGTAATTATTATGCGCTAGCTGTTTCGCCCTCAAATAATAACTACACAGCAGAACTTTTTTTAGTAAATAAACTATTTTTTGTAAATTTATTAATAACATTCTTAAAGGAAAAACCAAAAATTACATAAAAGTCTGTACCAACCACCTAAACGTAGAAGATACATTTCCGACTAAAACCTTTTCAATAATCAAATTTTTGTCAAATCACAATAATTTTTTTTGTTGTTTTATAAAAAATGATGAAAATTCCATGGATTGTAGTTTTCACAAAACACAGCTTCGTTATTTAGAATTCATAAAAAAAACTTATTGCAAAGTATGTTTATTGATGAGCCCTTCCTTTGTTTGTCGTGTGCGCGGTTCTACAGTTCAGCTAAGTTCCGGCAAGACGCCAGCTTTCCTTAACTTCCATAATAACTTGGTAACAAATGGCCAGACTAAAGGGACTCCTATAAAGACGGAGTAACATTGCTAAATGTATAAAGTACCTACTCAATTCACAGGCACAGGACGTTAGAACTCAAAAGTTGGCAACTTTATTATTTACAAGTTTTACTCTTAATTATGCACAGACGTTTTAAGAAGAAAAAATGCTTGAAAACTGTTAAATAATTTACTAGCGAAAGGTTGTACATTGTAATTATTTGTAATTTTTGTATTATTTTTTGCAGAGCTTATAAATTATTAATAATAAAATATTAAAAGAAGGATTTGTTATGTTAAATGTGACAGATATTCTTTAGAAGTAGGATAAATAGGATACGTTCTATTTAATTTTAATTTATTAATGAAAACTCAAAATAAATTGTGACGGGAATTATCTTTGCTTCGCTTTTCGAAGACATTTATTGTGTTTCTTCATATGAGTATTATACTGCCCTGACGAAGCTACGGTTGTAGCGATACCCGGTCGGCATTAAGTATTTACCAATAAGTGATGTTTACAAAGTTATTGTTTAATTTTAAATTAAAACATTTATTCTGTTTTATAATTACAACTAGCAGATGTGTACCCGGCGTTGCTGGGGTTATCCTTAGGAGATAGATATATACCATTGAAAATTTTTCTGTAGGCCTTTTAAAGATGTACAATTCTGTCATACATTATTTTGATGTATCTCATACGGTTTAGCCAGCGTTAGCAGTGCAAGCCCCCAAATTTTTTTTTTTTTACGATTTGATTGCAAAACATCGACTTTTCTCTACTTTCTATAAATATAATATGCATGTTTTACACCTATGAACCTTTCGGGAGAAATTCTTTAAACGATAAGGAAAACCCTATCAAAATCCGTTACGTTAAAAAAAACACTACATTAGAAGTTATTTGAACAGTAAAATTCACTTGAGTGAATCAAATGCAAATCATCTTGAGTGATGAGGCCCATTTCCACCTCGGTGGCTTCGTCAACAAGCGAAATTGTCGCATCTGGGGCTCGGAAAACCCAAGAGTTATTGTTGAAAAGCCTCTCTATCCTCAACGTGTGACTGTTTGGTGCGGTTTATGGTCCGGCGGAGTCATTGGAACTTACTTTTTCGAAAATGAGGCTGGAGCAACAGTTACGGTGAATGGATTGCGCTATCGAGAGATGATTAATGATTTTTTATGGCCGGAATTGGATGGTATTGATCTGGACAACGTTTACTTTCAACAAGACGGCGCTACGTGCCACACAAGCAACGAAACCATTGATCTTTTACGATTGAATATCAAAATAACACCTCTTATTGGAAAACCTTGTATATGTACTAATTCATTATTTAGTAAATCAAAACAATTTTTTTCCTGATATCACAAAATTTGTAAGCTTAAATACCTACATACCTAATTATAAAATGTACATTTTATGTATTTTTTTTAAATTTCAAATAAGGGATTTTGTTATTTGTCGAAAGGAGCGTCGCTATATCAATGAGAATTCTTTTTCAATTTCTATACCATAATATAGGTACCATTAGACATTGCGAAAAAGGCCGTTCAAACAACCCGATGATTTAACGATTGAAAAAATAAACTTTACTGAACTATCAAAACGGCCGCCATCTTGAAACGGAACTGGAATGTACAGACAAAATTAAAGATGGACGAAATCCAAAACGGTCGAGTTAAAACAGGACTTCATTACGCTCAGTCAACAATAAATATTTACTAAACATGATAGGCGAAACATTAAACCAATCAGAAATGCAAATAATTTCTTATTTGCATTTCCAGCGTGTACGTGATGTCATCGTTCTACTATCTTCTGTGTTTTTCGTCTTCATATAAGACGCGTGAGAAGAAAGAGGACGATCGTTAATGACGTCCGTACGAGCTCTCGCTGGGACTAGTATACTTTCAAAAGATTTTAACAAAACGATGCCATTGGTGATTGTTGAATATTGAACCGCCGACGTTTTAATAAAGTGGTGAATATTTTATGTATGATATTAAATCCTTAATGCGGATCCACATTCGAAATTTAGATTTTTATTACCAGAAACTCGTGAAATTTTCCACGATTCGAACAAAGCACTTAAACGTTTAAATAATCCACCAACTTGCGATATTTTCAGCTTCGAACAATGGAAGTTTACGACTGGCTGCCAATTTCAAGTCAAATATTTCAGGTGCAAGAGCGGTGATCAAAATCATCAAAAATGAACATTATTAAAGAGCATAAAAGGCCGTTAAAAATTAAAATTATTCATCAAAGCTCCGAAATGCTGTACGAAATAGGTTCTAAGTTCCGAGGGAACAATTGACAAAGAACAGAGTGCAGGATATTATTTGCTTTACCCATTTGCCAATACTGGAAGGATAATGGACGCCTTCTTAAAAGGATAGTATTATTGGAGAACATTTCTAAGGTCAAAAGTTATGGTGTTTCAAAGAGAGAGAGAGTGTGCAATATAGCTGTGAATGATGGTCACTTGGAACAGGTGGATGAATTTGTTTAGATGGGAAGTATAAATAAAAAATAATGCAAATAATCCAAGGCTGATTTAAGTGTAATGATTGAGATTAAGAAAGGGACGCTCAGATGGTTTGGGCATGTAGAGCGAACGAACGAAGAAAGGAGTGTAAGGAAAATATTGTACGTAGACGTGAATGGTAGAAGAAGTCAGGGAGGCCCGAGGAAGACATGGCATGATCAAGTGAATCAGATACTTGAGTCGGGCCATGTCGAGAGCCAGAATAATATGTATGAATGTCAATGAAGCAATGAGTGTGTGTCAAACCGAGTTGTTTGGCGGTCCGTCAATTCTGCCCACCCCTATGGAGAAACGGCGTGAAGATTAGTTAGTTAGTTAGAAAAGTTAAGTATGTCGATCTGTAGAATACTACAAGCTTGAAAGATGTAACGATAAACAATATAATTGTGTCCTTGCGCTTGGACATTAACTGTTGGTATAATGATAACGTAAGTTGTCCACGCGATATGATTTCTTTAAATTACCACGTGTTAAGCAACGTGGTTGAAGTACTGAGCGTCACGATCCAGGCAACCTCTTCCATGATTAGTTCCTTTACAATGGACTCTCAGTCAATAAAGGTCGTGCAATAACAAATGAACTCACCCAAGTCTAGGAAATTTCGTATAAAATTATTATACGTTGGACGACGAATAACGAAGTAAATAAATGGTTTTATAGGATCTCTGAGGTAGTATTGATCATTTTTTTTCAAAATTCTAACTCAATACAGGTTCACCTCTTGAGGCAAGTCATGTGGAACTTAAATATAACTATTATTATTGACTCTTTATCACTGGGCCATTATACATTATTTGTTCTATTACTGTTCTTAAATATTTAATGTTACATCGAATAGTGTGTATGTTTTTGATGATAAATAAATACATATAAATAAAGTAAGCCACTGAAGCGCCAATATATTGACAATAAAATGCGTTGATCGCTGGAAATTTTCGTACGTAAAAATCATACCTCCGAATATTAATAAGAAAACAGAAAAACTAATAATCTGTCATTCCAATAAATTTATCTTATGTTTGTAGATTTTTTAAATATATAATTAAATTCACAAACGCATAAAATTCGTCTGATTGTTAACAAAAATGGTTCAAATTGTACTTATTAAAGGATAGTTTTGTAAACACGTATTGAATGTTCAATAGAACTAAAAATAATGTTTAAAAATATATATTTATAAAAACATTACGAATTGCTATTTTTAATTAGAAATAAAATATATAATGTACTTACGAAAACATTTTTTCACTTGGCAAAAAAAATTTCAATTGTAATTTATCAGACTAAAAAATATATTAAAAATATAAATTTTATCTATGTATTTGCTATGAATCACTCTGAATTAGTATTAAAAATCACATAACTTACGATTTTACACTTTTTAATTAACGATAATTTGGATAATGCGCCAAAAAATCTTTTTTTCGACAAGTCCACATGAAACTTCATTTTAACATCTTATTTTTTGATTTTAAGAATTTTAAATAACTTAAAATCAGCAGAGAATTCAAAACGAATACATTTTGTATACAATAAATAAAATATTTTGTGTAAAATAAAAATTCAGGTAAATTTTTACAGCAACGACAAGATGGCATTTCAAAAATATTTGTTTAAATCAGTTAACCGTGCGAGACATCTATTAGAAATGGGGAAACCACTTGCTGTGTAAAATGTTAGCTCAGTGAATATAGCAGTAACGAAGACGCGGGAACTTTTGAAATAATTCCTATATTTAAAAATGGTCAAAATGAGGACAAACAACCTCCAGTGGCTTATCTTTCTTACGTGTCATATCATGTTACAGGGTTAGTTGTATAATTGGAGAAAACAAGAATGAACACCTTATTTTGTAGACAGAATAAAATATGTAGGCAATCTTTCAATTTTCATCCTCTCAAATATGCTCATATACGTCAACGAAGCAGAATCGATACGACGAACTAAATTGTTGAGAATTATTTTTGTATAACGCTAGCACGCCTCTCCTAAGGATGCTTAATATATAAGGACCGGTCGGTGGCTGAGTTGATATCGCGTTTGGGTCCCAACCAGGCGTAGTGTGTTCAATTCCTCGGCTGGCTAAGACTTCCATCACAACACAAGCAACTCTTTCTTTAAAAAAAATTCGATAATTTTATCGATATTTGTGGGAAATAATCGCCTTCATATATTATCCACATAATACTCTGCTATTCAAGGCAAATGATTTAGTTTGGAAAACTAGTATAATGAATTATATTACTTAATAATTTTAAGATTTTTTTGTTTAATCAATAGCTAAAATTATACTGAAAAACTGCCTGATAAAATAAAATACGTTTATACTTAAAATTTCCGCAAATATTTTGAAAAAAGATGTAAATGACACATTACATTTTTTCGTGTGAAAGGTCGCGATAAACTATACAGCTTTTAATCGATGTTAATTATCAAACGTCCCTGCCGAATGCGGGCTAGTCAATTCAATTTAATGGACAATTCATTTAGAAGAAAGTTACAATGTTAAAGTGTTTTAAGATGGTCATGGTAGCCATGTTTGAATGCAAATATGGAATATAAGCAATCTCCAAGGTAAAATATCTCCTGAAAGTGGAACTACCTGAAAAGGTTCACCAACTAAGTCAGCGGGCTAACTCCACACTTCACCCAACAGACTATCTTAACTAAGTTTATTAATATTATACATGGATTTAACGTAGGAAGTTTGTGAACACGACCTCACTCTCCTAGGGTTCTGAGGTAAGAGGGTGAGAGTTTGTACACGTATAACTGAAGTGAAAATAGATTAAGTTGTATCATGAATGTCATGTTACTGTTAGAAACCAAACTTTGTGCAAATCTTGCTATACTTAGTTTTGATATAGTGCGCAACTGTATTGATAGCCCATTCCTCTTTCAGACCTAGTCATCACTACAACCTATTCAAGGTATAACGCGGTAGAGCAGATGAGCCAGCAAAGTATAGCATTGCAAGAAGAATGGTACTATTGAATGCAATTTATAAATCTGTAAACATATTTAATTACGTACTTTTTAAATAACCATAAAACTTTTTTGAGTATCTGTCTTCCGAAATGTTAAAATAGAAATCGTGTATTTTGTGTATTGCTTTATGTAACATTTAATAGTCCTTATAATTGGCGGGGTGCAGCAACGTAAGGAGATGTATTTCGCAACTGTTAACGTCACCAATATACCATTTAGCAAAAATTTTATCGTGGGATTTCTTCCCTCAGAATCTAATAATCTACTGCGCGCAGTTTCTCTTTGCGCTTCATCTCTTTAAATAGCAACTTTTTGCACTTTTTGTGTACAATAATTTGCAGTATCTTTTCAGTCTCTATTTTACACAAATTCCATCTAAAAGGAATTCATAATTCACCAATTCTAGAAGAAATATTAAATTCTTTCCGAAAGCATACGCCTGGCATCATTCATTATTATTCATTTTCTGAAACATACTTTTCACTCGAACAGTTTTTCGTTACAAACAAGACAGGTTCTTAAAAGAATCTCTACTCTTTAATGTATACTGATTAATTAAAGAACAAATAATTACAATTATGTTTTGGAAATAATTAATAATAAACACAAATAATCACACAATTTACAGAACATCTTTAAAACAAATGCACAAACCTCCTAAAAAAAAGAAACTACGCCTTTTTAGAAGTAAAATACTTTGCTAGGCTGAAATCCACGATACACATCTCTCACCTCTTAACAGCAGAGTATTTAAAACTCACGTTTCGGATCCAAAACTTGATCCATCAATTCTACCAGTTGGAGGAATAAATCAAGTTAAACTTTTATTCGAAACCGGAGCTTTGCTTGACTTACGGCGGCTAATTACTTTACGTTGTTTGTTTATATCAACGCTGAATAAGTATTTATTTTGCTGCTATGTAAACAACAAGTTCTATCTCGATATTTTAAAGCAGCAATATATTATACAGAGTGATCAGCACGTACCCGAAGGAATTTAACTAGCATAACTGGAGATAAAAACGTAAATATCATTTTGCTGTCCGACGTATTTTTCCATCAAACGTTACCACCGGGTAGTTAGATTAGCAGCTACGGATACGCACTCCGTCTCCTTTCAGCAACACGGTAACACACGAGACAGAGTGCGTATCGCGTGATCCGTCGCGACATCTAGCAATGTGATCGACATACTTTATTCAAAACATGCTTAGGAATCAGTGGTTAAAATTTTTCGGGTACCTAAAATATATTCATATATTTCAGATGTTCTCTTCAGTGGCGAAAGTGCACGCTACAATATCTAATAAATGCATTGTCAACGCACTTAACAAGTTCACATTACGATTCATATAATGATTACCTTATTTGAGTAGGAAAATTAATTAATATTGTGGTATGTTTATCTATTACAGTATATTTGTTTCAAAATGGACACAATTGATTAAATGTATCTATTACAATAATTTTGTTTCACATGGACTCGTTTGATCATGTTTATCTAACACAATATATTTGTTTCAAAATTTACACATTTGATCAGTTTTCAGGAGGCCCGAGGAAAATAATTTCCTTAAGGGCCTATGTCATCTTTGGGAATACGGTGTCAAGGGTTTTTTTTAGGAAAGGAAGATCTGAGAAAAAAGGTATCATGTTTATGAATCGAATAAATACATTCTCAAGGCACTTAACAAGTTCACATTACGATTCATATAATGATTAACTTATTTGAGTAGGAAAATTAATTAATATTGTGAACTTTTACCACTGAAGAGAAAATCCGAAAGAATTATGTTATGGGTATATCTGTATGCCCGGAGAAAACTTTTTTCTTACTTCTGGTGTAATTGACATACATTGACAATTTCAGTAAATCTTTTTCTGAATAGCTAGGTTGATCAGTGGCCTATCATTATCTGATTCATAATGATCTGTATTGTATTAGATCATGGTGAATCGGATAAACATGACGTTTCATGGGGTGAGGATTGTCTAGTTCTGAGCGGCGGATGCTTTTGTCCACCTACTGTGTGGTGGGCCGGATTTGGTGAAAAAATTTACCTTTCCAGTAGGACTCTCTCAAACCATCGCCTTGCACCGAAGTGGAAGGGGTGAATTTAAACGTTCGTTGTTTCTGATCACGCTGACCTCCAGATTCCTAATCACACATCATACTTTTTTATATCCCAGATCAACCTTTACTAAAAAAAGCCTTTCACACAATAATCCCAAAGATGACATAGGCCCTCAGGTAAATTATTTTCTTTAGGGCCTCCTGATCAAATGAAAAAATGATCAAATATGTAAATTTTGAAACAAATACATTGTTTTAGATAAACATGATCAAACGTGTCCTTTTAAACATAATCAAATGTGTTCATTTTGAAACAAATATATTGTATTAGATAAACTTAATCAAATGTGTCTATTTTGAAATAAATATATTTTATTAGATAAACGTTGCCAAATGTTTCCATTTTGAAATAAATATAGTGTATAAGATAAAAATGGTCTAATGTGTGAATTTTTAAATAAATATATTATATTAGATATACATGATCACATAGGTCTATTTTGGAACAATTACACTGTATTAGATAAGCATGATGAAATGTGTCAATTTTGAAAAAAATGTGCATCAAAAGTCTACGACAAGAACCCCAGGCCCGCGGGCCACAATGTGGCCCGCGAACGAATTATAAGTGGCCCGCGTGAAACATTTTCAAAAAACCCGCCAATCCGCCAATTTGAAAAAGTGTCGCGGGCCCGCGGTAAAACAAACAATGCAGCTTGCGCGCGGTCACCAGTGTTTCTCAGCGAAGTTCCGTAACAACCCCCCCCCCATGGATTTCAAATATTTTGTGGGGAGCACTTATTTAGATTTTTTTTTATGGGGAATTATGTTTTATAGAAATTCTCTAACAACCCCCCCCCATGGAAATAGGAACCGTTAGGTATTCAGTGGCCCGCCAGTGATTCAAAATCGTCAATTTCGCCCAACTGCTAAAAAGGTTGGGCAGTCTTGGTCTACGAGTTAAAAGTAATAGGTTACGATGAAAAATCAAGAATGTGCAAATTTCAAGCATCGTAGCTCAACGACTGAAGATGAATTCTAATTGATTTTCAGTCGCTGCTTAGGTAATTTTTACAAATACTATTTAATTTATTATTCGAATTTCAATTTCGCTTTCCGTGATTCTCCCCAGTAATAATAACAAGTGAGTTTATTCATATTAACATAATATTTTCACAAGGCTTACATGTAAATTTATTCTAAGCTATGAAATTCGATAAATGTAATTGAGGCATTCAGTTCCAGAGTTCTTGTTGCGCATATTATGTACACATTTTCCAGAAAGTAAATATACTCGGAAGTAAGTTATTTAGAAATTTGACGCAAAACGACGAATTGCAGAAACCTTTTAAAGAATTTTTTTAATATAATAAAAGCCCAAAAGCACCAACTTTGGCTTCGGCATTCCCAATTAGGATATCGCCACCATAATTCAAAAGAACAACATGTGTTAAAATCGAGATAATAAGATGAAAATGCAGAAATCTCTGTGATTTCACCAACTTAATACACCAATCTATAAAGAACTCGTCTAATTTTCATCTAATTTCATAATTGTTAGTACATTTATTTTTGTTTTGTTTTATTTTACGTAAATCAAATTTAATAATGTTATTATTAAGTTCTGAAAATGGTTTTTTATTATTGTTACAGCTGTTTCGGCGTGCAACACCATTTTAAAACTATGGTTAGTCTACGTTGATCATAACATATCGTTAATTAAAAAAGTAAGGATTTTTTATTTTTTCGCTACTTATCGGTATGTTCACGAGGTCTTAACAATATAATTAATTTAAATAAGCTAATAGCAGTCAGATAATTATTACACAGATGAAAACATTACAATGTTATGTGAGGAAAACAGATTTCAAAATACCCCACAGAATAGAAAATCTATTGCGACAATTACTTTCTCAGTAAATCAGTTTAACCGGAAATAAATCATTTTAGACATCATAAAAACACAAATAGGGCGGGGGTTTACAGAATCATATAGCTAAGAAAATTGACTTAAGCGTCGAAACAATAAAAAAATAATGAAATACTTGCAGAACTTAATAACATTATTAATTTATTATTTTTTTATTGATAAACTAATATTTATAAGACAAGGTTATTATGCATAGCACAAAGGATTATAAATTATTATAAGCAATAATTAGTCGCCTGCAATATCAATACAAATTGAAAACATCTCAAGAGTAAAAATAAAAGCCGGCAACGGGAATTGAACCCGCGCCTTCTGATATAGGGTCAGACGATCTGGACCACTGAGCCACGTCGGTTTATTTCCAACACGCCAAATAATTCAATATGTACTAGTACATCAATCAACAATTTCTGCTTATTATATTTTTTCACCTGTAAACAACCAACTTTATTTTTATTGTGACATAGAAATTTTCAATTTGTATAATAATATATAATAGTATAATATTTCGGGCGACTAATTATTACTTATAATAATTTATAATTACTAATTTAGATTTTTTAAATGTTTTTCAAATGAGAATACTCCCAACCGTCTGGAGCCGGTGAGACTATGGCAATTCCAACTGGGGTATGTTGTGAGGCTGTAGAGTGGTGAGGAGGGGAAGGAGATGGGGAAGAGGAAGGTGGGGAATATCTGGCTATTCAGATCTGGTATACCAAATACGGCTGATGCAATTTCATTAACGTTTCAATTCTGAATGTTGGTCTTACACCAGGGCAACACTGAGAGTATCTTCCACTTTGGAACGTGCCGCAAATATTCTATATGTTATTTTATGAACAAATTGTGGATTATTATTCAAATTATTAAATTCCCCATGTCCTTACTCTCCCAATCATCTTCAGCTTAACAACATACCCCAATTGTGGGATGCCATAGTCTCACTTGCTCCCAATGGGTCGCAACTGTTCGGAGCAGTTTTGTGCGGTATTCACATAAAAAAAAAATTTAAAATGTGTGACAAACAAGATGATATTTTGATAGTTTATGCATATTTCACGGTGAAAATTACGTTTAGAATTAACAAAAATATTGTAATCATTTATAAAATCCAGTCAGAAAAATCTGAGCAAATATCACAACGAATTTTTTTGCAGGTATTCTGCTTTGTACAGCGGCCTTGGGGTGAATTTAAGCCAAAAAGGTGTCATGCAAATTAAGTACCTAATAATTATTATAGTTACATTTAGAGCTTTGTCTATTACACGACTCTGAAACTCAATCTATAAACATGGAAAGCATGTTCGGTAACGGGTAGCTCCGAAATGGTTTAAAAATATTATTACGCATGTGAAATATGAATCTGTGGGTACTTAACATAAGTAAATAATGAAAATTCGTGCTTATGCGATAACATGTTACTCTGTTTAAGATTAAATTCAGCAGAATTTTAGAATTCAACAATTTTGGTGTTTGTAAAAAAGTTGTTTTCGTTGTGTTATCGAATTACTATTTGAATATTAAAGCAAAACGAAAACTTTGTTCAAAAGATCATCTCATTGGAATCATTTACATACATTTACTTCGAGTCTTTCGTCACGCGTAAGGGAAGATTAAAGAATAATATGGAATATTATAGAAGTGTGCAAACATTTTTAAGTCGATTTACACGGAAATTTATCCAATGAGTGTTGTGCACGCCGAAACACGCGTCAGTCCTTTTTCTATATTCTTTATTTTTTTCCAAAATAATTAACAAGAAAGGAACTAAATTATAAACATAATAAAATCACTAAAAAACCAATGTGAATCCATAGAGGTGCCGCCCGTTCGTGCATAATGCAGAGTAAATATAAATTATAAACCGTCAACTTACAGTTTGTATAATAATCTACATATTTATTTATTTATACTGGGTTTTTACAGACGATCTCACTTACGTGAGAACAATCCAGTTATAAAAACTCAGTTAACATACAAATAAGCATACAAAGACACATTAATTCTCATATACCTAAATAAAGATTAAAATATAAAACAAATAAAAATTCAAAATTAAAAATAAATATGAAATACAAATATTACAGAAAAGTAAGAGACGCAAGTAATACATAATATAATCAGTGCAACATATTATTTAACAATAGCAGAATTTTTTTCTGAATCCATACATATTATCGACAAAAATATCTACTTCAGCACACTCAATCTTATTTTACAGTCGACACATTTGGGTCAGATGGCTAAAATAGGCGATATTATTTTTGAAAATATAAAATGAATGTTTCTTTGTTTCTCCAGTACGCTTTACTATACCATTCATCAGTTTGTCGTATTAGCTGCAGGCAGAATGATGGAACCTAAGCGCAAGCCAAATACTAAGTTTGGTGATCGCGCTTTCGGAGCATCTGGACCGAAGGCTTGGAATAAACTTCCTCATGAACTAAGATCCATAAGTCCAACAGATTTCAGGTCTAAACTAACTTTTTAAGCTGTCATACCCTTAAATTAAATATACCATTTCTGAGAGAAAGTCCAATTAAATCCAATTTTCCGATTGTGTCCTAAATCCTGTATCTAAATTTCGCTAATAAACAATTAGTTTATGTTAATTAAGTGTTAATCTCAAGTGACCTACCAGGTAAATATTCTACTGTATATTATCTCCATATATAGTTTATATATGGAGATATTTACTTTGCGGAGTGCGTATATTAAATGAAAAAACATGCCTTGTAATACACCACTTCTATTAATAAATGACAGCCAACCAGGTCTAGCTTATCTCAAGACGGCCGGCATAGTCCAGTGGTAACGCATTGGACTGCCATTCCGAAGGTCGCGGGTTCGAACCCGGCGTGCGCAAATAAATTTTATTTGATTAATTTGTGTTATTTCACAATTAATTAATTAAAATAATATATAGTATATTTGCGGCACGTTCCAGAGTGGAAGATACTACCAGTATCGCCCTGGTGTAAGACCACCATTCAGAATTGAAACGTTGCTCCAAATGGCTTTAGCCGTGTTTAGTGACTAGATCTGAATAGCCAGGTACTTCCCCACCTTCCTCTTTCCCTTCCCCACTTACCTTCAGCCTCACAACATCCCCCAATCGGGGATGCCATAGTCTCACTGGCTCCAGACGGGAGCAGTTGGGACTCTTGTGAGGTATTCACTATAAAAAAAAAAAAAAAAAAAAGTAAGCCCTTGAGGTGATTTTGCACAAAAACGGCGCTATACAAAATCATCC
Source organism: Hesperophylax magnus (assembly GCA_026573805.1). Lineage (NCBI taxonomy): Eukaryota > Metazoa > Arthropoda > Insecta > Trichoptera > Limnephilidae > Hesperophylax > Hesperophylax magnus. The sequence goes on along the minus strand of JAIUSX010000977.1, from coordinate 7,076,142 downwards.
AAATATTATTATTATTATTAGCGCTAGAAGTGTTTAGATAGTGGTTCGAATGGTAGAGTCGGGGACGTTCGAGACATATCGCATTATCTCTGCAATAGAATGAGATACGCAGTCGAAATAAAGTCGACATGTAGTTTTTTAACAGTAAAAATGTGAATTTAATGATACCACATGAAGGAAAGGTAAAAAAAGTCGGGGATTCCCGAGGAAGACATGAATCAACTAATTATTTTTGTAAAATGAGACGTAAGTGTTGTACAGAGAATTTTACAGGTTGTTGTACAGGTGTAATAAGAATGTATGAAGGGTTGAATAGGTCGAAGACAAATAGTTATTACAACTTGTATTTAATAAAAAAATTTATTTCAAAATTTCAATAGTTAACGCATGCAATATATTATCAAACGCGTCAGTGTTGTCAATATAGTGCGATTTTTATGAGACTTTTTAAACTATCGATGTTTTAAGCGGCATTGTTCGTGCTAAGGTGATCAATAAACAAACGTCGACAGATTAGTTTGTCGTATCGATACTGCTAATGTAGTTATCGATATGCATATCACAAGCAGGGAATTAACATTATTTATTGGTATTTCTTGGGGCGGCATTTCTTACGCACACATATGACCTGTTTGGAAGTAGATATATATGTATACATATTTTTATTTTTTATTAATAACAAAAAGATACACAAATTACAAATAAATATAATACACTTATTAATTACATTATATATTTATTTTATGTATCTCCATAAATACGCAGGGCTTGTGTGTATGGGGGGTGTTATTGTATTGGTTTAAGTTTGATATGATTCAGTTCAAGTGTTCAGAATACTTTTGAAGGTGGCTTTTAGATTCTTTTATATTTGTATTCATGTTTCTAATTTTTTCTGGTAATGTAAAATGATGTAAATGTAATAAGATAAATTTAATTTTTTTACATTTCGGAGTAGGAAGTATTGACGTTTGTCTAAGATTTATGTTATTTTTAAAGGGTGCAACTTTATTTTGAAAATTATTTTTATAAATTTGTAATGTTGCATGGTAGAAGTAAAGTGCACTTAATTTTTTTTATCTTAAATTGTTTGAATAAAAGTTCGGACGAATATGAATAGGGTTTTTTTAAATTGTTTTTATAATTAGTTTTTTGATATGTAAATTGTTTGTGTTTGATTTTTATATGTACCGCCCCATCCTATAATGCCATATTGTATAATTGATTGACAGAAAGCGAAGTATGTGGTTCTAAGTAATTTTTCGTTAAAAATATCCCTTAAACATCTAAATATACATGTTAATTTTCTTATTTTGTCTTACCATTTTAAACGCTGGTCTATTGTTATGCCTAGGTACTTAATATCGGTGTTGCTTTCTATGTTTGTATATAATATATTGCATTTGTGGATTTCTGTATTTTTCACAGAGTGGATAATTATGTTTATTTCTTTGAGTAATTCTTGGTTTTTAATGAAAAATGGTAAATAATAAATTTTTTTTAGAATTTAAAGTCAGTATATTTCAAATTGTTTAATAAGGTTAAAGTTCCGACATAACCGAGTTCCTACCTACTTTATAGGCAGGAAGGCACCTTAAAGAGAGGCAAAAAAATACTGACCCTTTTCATAAAACCCTATTTTGAAAGTATAAATTCAATTGAAGAACTGGGTGTAATATTATCATGTCATAAATATGAAAAGGGTTGAAAAGTTCAACTACGTCACGTAGTACGTCATTTGAAATGATAAAAGCTTTTTCGCGACCGTTAAAATGTCAAATTTGGCAACAGGCAACTTGCCGAAACATCGTTGTGATATAAATAAACTAGCGGTATCGTATTTTCGTGCATACCTTATATTATTATGTGAATAGAATTTAATTTCCACCCACGTCATAGTAAATTCAAAGGAGAGTAGTGGATTGATTACTGTTTATTTTTTATTTCATTTTCAATCAAATGTGCCCGAATTTGAACAAAATCAAATAACCAAAGTAAAAGCAGATATCATTTTATTTTTCGGGAGTTCAATTTTTTTTTAAATTTTTGGTCATGCAAATATTTACAGCTTGTGATATTAGTACCATTATGAGCTATTGAACAGAGACATGCTGTTTATGGAGGCAGTCAAGTTGCATACAGCAGCACGTGCCCCAAGAAAAACAGAAAATTTTTGGTAAAATTCTGCCATTTTTTCGTAATTAGCAATTTGTTCTCCTCCTCTTTCCTTGGGACACAATCAATTAATATCCTCTTTTCTTGGAACATAATCTATTATTCTCCTTTTTCCTTGGGACACAATCTATTAACCTCCTTTTTTCTTGGAACATAATCTATTATACTCCTCTTTTCTTGTGACACAATTTATCATCCTCCTCTTTTCTTGGAACACAATCTATTTATTATCTCCTCTTTTCTTGGAACACAATCTATTATTCTTAATATCCTTCGGGTACATGCTGTTACACCCTGTATATATAAAATATATCCAAACCACACAACTGCACTAAAACACACAATATATTATGTTTTTAATTACTACGTATTATTCGTACTATTAAATTTAAAAATGTAATTGAAATCCTCAGCATGGGTGATCCTAACGAGGATATTATTATGTCAATTTGTTACAAAAAACGAATACAAAAAAATAAGAATTATTGTTATTATTTTAAAACTCGTGAAGTCGAAAAACTGATCCTGAAAATCCTCCAATCTTCTGAGTTGTGAGGTGAAAATATAAAACCAGCTAGCGAAGGGGTTTTTATCGATCCTGAAAGATATATAGAAATCTATTAAGGGAATATTGAGTGAAGCCATGGAGTCGACGCTGGATGAGGAATTCTATTCTTACAGCTAAGTAAAGTATATATTTTCTAGTCACGTTGTATGAACCAAACCCCTGCGGTGTTTACTTGACGGAACAAAGCACTACCATAGTAAATTGATAGGATACAGTGGCGTGGAGAACACATTTGAGCAAATATTTTCCAAAGTCTCTTTTTAGTTGAATGATTATTTTTGCTCTATGTAGGTATAAGCCAATATAGTGGTAATGTGGCGATTAGTGATTAATTTAGATTGTCTTGATAAAAGTAAACAACACGACCTACCTATCTACTTGCGAGTGAACTACCTACTCGCGACATCTAGAGCTACCTACGACAATACGTTGCGAGTTGGTCTGGCACATTACGCCAACTCACTAGAAGGTTCTAGCCTGTTGCCTAGGAATAATAGCAGCGCCGACGAAAGTTACAGTAGGACCCAGACTGAGCGAGTGTCTCCGTTTTACCTGCGATTTCGCTTACCTACTAATGCCGTCGGCCGGTCTGTATAAATAGGCCCGACGCAGCGAGCAGTCAGTCAGTCATCAATCAGCCATCATTTAACAAGGCACAGCGAGTAATAGGACAACATTCCCGGCTCCGCACGGATTCAACCATGGACTCCATCGGGATATCACCATAGCGCCTTGGCCCCGGCCACCGTCCCTGGCCAGTGCTACACCGGATCATAGCGCCCTGGTGATCCAGCTCCAGCGCATCCGGACCAGCATGCACCTAGACCACGCAGCATCCTCCCTGGTCTACGCACCTCCCGTACAACCGCCTACAAGGTCCACCGCACCTTCGGCTTTCCTGTCAGCACTGGAGTATCTGAAGACCCACGTTCTTCGCCAGTTCCTGACCGTCAACGAGTCCAGTCACCAGCAGCGGCGTTGACTCACTGACCCTCGCTTGACCAGCACATCACCACCTGCATCCGGCGTGTACAACATCGGTCCTAAGTCATCTCTCATCACGGCTACCTGACTCAATAAAACACTCTGACCTTCACGCCGTATTTCATTCCGTGCCTCCTAATCTGATCCCCAAAGTAATATTACTGTGGCGGTCAACAAACGAGTATTAGCGTATATGCAATATTTCTACAGTATTCATCGAACTCAAGAAACAAATATTCACTAATATGCTGATTCACGGAATTCATTGCTCCGGTCTATTTAGTTTAGATGCCTCACATCCTCTACTACGTCTTTCAAAAATCTTCTCTAGGAATATGAGTTGGGTAATATTGTTTGTTTTGTATTCCTCGTGATTTGACAATCATAATTATCGCAATTTTCTTAACAAATCTATAGCAATTGCGCCTATCTGTCCAGTGAATTTTAAAAACACGCTTACTTAATTATAATTAATCAAAGATTATATCTCCCATTTCAGTTCAATTAGTGTTAAAAATAAATAGATAAATAATCGTTTTTTATTTATTTCACATAGAAAAACTTAATTGATATTATCCTCAAACATCCAAATCCCATTATATCCCAGTAGGCAGTGGCAATATAACCTTTATTATATTCATTCAGATCACCAAGGCAGTTGCTTTGCGCGCCGCTGAGAATTATGGAATACCCTACCGCGAACATTAAGATTCAATTTAAAAATACATTTTTTTCGCTAAAACTTCCACGGCATAAATTGACCTCTGAAGAGGTAACTGAATAGGCTCGAACACAATCAACACGAGATAAAAAAACTAAAATCCAGTTTAGTGCTTTCAGAAAAGGTCAGATTTCACTAGTTTTAAATGGATTTAAGCGGTCGCTCTAAGAGAGACATACAAAATATACGTCTCTCTTTCGGGATATACTTCAAAATTAACATACTAATATTCTTAACATTAAAACAGTATTTTTGATGTATAAAATCAAAGAATTCACAATTTACTCATTCAAAACAATATGTAGGTAAAGTGCACAAACTGGGAGGTGATTCGACATGACAGTAGAAGTAAAAAAGATTAAAACTTTTTTAGAAATTTAAACCTTTTAAGATAGTTTTCAGGTACAATAGTTGAATTTTATGTATGAAGAAATAATATTCTTCCATGGAAAATATTTTTGTGTTGAAAAAAAACACGGAATTCGAAAAAGTAATTAATGTCTTTTTTTTTACTTCAACCATCGTGTAGAATCACCTCTCGAAGTTTGTGCACTTTACTCCTGGACACCCTGTATTTGCGACACGTTCCAGAGTGGAAGATATTAGATATCGCCATGGTAAAAGATCATCATTCAGAATTGAAACGTTGTTGAAATGGTGTTGATGCCCACATACTTCCCCAACTTCCTCTTTCCTATCTCTTTCCCCTCCCCACTAGCTTCAGCTTCACAACATGTCCAAATTGGTGATGGCGTAGTCTCGCTGGCTCCAGACGTTGTATGGTTACACAAAAAGAGAAAGAGAAATAAAAATAACTAAATAGAAAGAGAACAAAAAAAGAGAAATCTCTTGAACGGTATCATGCACTTGATGAAATCTTTGTCTATCTAGAATATACATATATAATCAACTACGGGGTTTTCCAATAGGAAGTGTTATTTTGATATTCAACCGTAAAAGATCAAGGGTTTCGTTGCTTGTGTGGCACGTAGCGCCGTCTTGTTGAAAGTAAACGTTGTCCAGATCAATACCATCCAATTCCGGCCATAAAAAATCATTAATCATCTCTCGATAGCGCAATCCATTCACCGTAACTCTTGCTCCAGCCTCATTTTCGAAAAAGTAAGGTCCAATGACTACGCCGGACCATAAACCGCACCAAACAGTCACACGTTGAGGATAGAGAGGCTTTTCAACAATAATTCTTGGGTTTTCCGAGCCCTAGATGCGACAATTTTGCTTGTTGACGAAGCCACCGAGGTGGAAATGGGCCTCATCACTCAAGATGATTTACATTTGATTCACTGAAGTGAATTTTAATAATTTAAATGCGTTGTTGAAGCGTGTATCGTTCCATTTTTATTAATGGCGTAGTTTCTACTTGTCAAATGTCAAAAAATGACAGCTTCAAAAGTAACATCTACCGAAATAGTGGGCTATTTAAAATGACACCTCTTATTGGAAAACCCTGTAAATTAAAAATAAGAGGGTACGCTATATTTTCGTTGGTTTTACGAAACAAGTGTATTGAAATTGGACAAATTCGTTAAAACAGTTTCTTTATCTATAAATTATATTTATGTTCCAACGTTAAATATAATAAGTTTTTTAAATACATTCCCGTATTCAGCATAAGTACCCGAATATCATTAATCATTTAATTTCGCATTTCGCGAATAAACATCTTTAGAAGCTCGTTAAATAATATCTTCTGCCGAACTTCGCTGAAACCTCAACGGACTAAAAGCGGTACACTTAGAAAACGTGCGTATCAACAATATTATTTTCAGTTTATCTGTCTGTAACTCCGGTTTTATGAATTCTACAACTCGAATTTGTTTGAAAATTTTAATGTCATTTTAAAAATAGGAAATGGTTTTTCAAGAATTCAGAACATCCCGTGATTTATCACGCTTGTATATTAATAAATGTGGAAACAAGCATTTTTTTAGTGCGTGAAAGTTTGCGAAATGTTAAGGTCTAAAATGACCTATACATATTGAAAAGGGAACCTTTGGGATTCCAGTCCTTTCAATTCTTTAATGTTGTATTTTCAAGTTTTTTATGACTGAATTTTATCATCGTATTTTCATTCGCAGCCCATTGTTGGGTGTATTTGGAATGCGGCTGGGATCATTGTTTGGAGGTTTTCTTGAAGAGTTTCAATTCAAGCGCGTAAAAGGTAGACTTGAGATATTTCGATAGTCTTGTGCGAAACGAGGGTGTTGTAACACATTGACAGAAAGAAAATTCAAGAGTTTTTAATTTTTTTTTTTTAATTACTTGTCTTTTTTTAATGTTGATAAGAGTTTGTTTATTATACTTACAGTGATCTACAGTACCTATGTTCTTGTTCTAGCGGTATTTAAATTGAAGATTTTCCGAGGAACTAGCGTCATGATCGAAGCACGATGCACGTCCAACATTTGTACACTGTGAATATCGGTTATTTCGGGATCCATGTTCACTCCTTCGTTTTCCTTAAAACATCCTCCCTTTCCTAAACACGGGTCGCTTTAATATCCGTATTCACTCCTTCTTTTTCCCCAAAAGACCCTCTACACAATATACTGAACATGGGTTGCTTCAAAATCCATGTTTACTCCTTCCTTTTCCCCAAAAGACCCTCTACACAATATACTGAACATGGGTTGCTTCAGAATCCATGTTCACTCCTTCCTTTTCCCCAAAAGACCCTCCACACAACATACTGAACGTTGATTGCTTCAAGATCCATGTTCACTCCTTCCTTTTCCTCAAAAGACCCTCCACTGGCCTCCACATGAACATTGGTTGCTTCAAGATCCATGTTCACTCCTTCCTTTTCCCCAAATACCACCATTAAATAATAATTATTATCAACATGTTTCAAATCCAATATACTTTGTATCCTGATGAAGAAACTGTTGATTTTGAAACATGTTGACAATAAACATCTGATAGTGTCACATTTATATTGTCTAAAGTTCTCACTTAAGAGATGATTGATTTTCTTACAAATATATATTTAAAAAAATTAAAAATTGATTATATACAGTTATAAATATATATGTTCATATTTTTTTGTCTTTTCTTGAACCATAAAAAATAAGTGGTTATTCTGACAACAAACAAATAGTTACGCTACTTAAGTCACCTGTAATTTGATACTAACGGCTATTTGTGGGTTTGTACAATGGAAAATACTTTATTATATTTCATTAATACGTAATTTTAACCTTTTTTTCTCTTACTTTTTGAATTTTTATATTATACTTTGTACAAACAACTTTATACCTATGTTAATGGCACATGTTGTGCCGTATGTTTTTAAAATAAATAATGTTTATTAAATAGCGGTAGTTTGTTATTTTATTTTGTTAAAACGATGCCACAAAGTGATTGTACTATTATTGAAGAAACTTTAAATATTTCCTAAATTGAAGGAATGTTTAACATCTTAAGTTATACAATTGAAACAATAAAACAGACTGAATAAACTCCTTGGGTGAAGGTGTTATATTCAATTTGAACGCGCGCCGCAAAGTGTAATAATTTAAAAAGGTAATGGCGAAAATTCGCGGTCTCTCTATTCACCCGGGAATTTTTTTTTTTTTCTCAAGTGTTTTTAAATTAATAAATAATTTTTTTTCATTTTTACCGCGTACCGTTCTTCTTAAATGAAATATTTTTGCTGGGATATATTTGAAAATCGTGTAGATTAATGTAGACTCTTCTTTAATACGCAACTAATTTATTTGATTTTACGCCCGAGCATTTACATACGAAATTTATTTAGCACACACTTAAATAGTCTATAATTTAAACCTATTAAAAACAGACTTTTTGAAGTGCGTAATTCCAGTATCTGTAATTTAATTAAGTGTAATTCTGTCAGATTGTAATTCTAGTAGTAGTATGTGAAATTCACGGTTGAGTAATTTCGTCTTGACAGTTTTAAATATACTTCTTCAACGTAGTATATTTATCTGTATGAAATACTTGAATGCAAAAATATTCGAATTTTCATTATCACGTGTACTAAAATCATGATAATATACTCGTAATTTATTAATTTTTATTGTGAAACCTGTTTATTCATTCGTAAGGACGGCAATCCCGTTTTAACCGGAATTACCAATAATTTAAAGAGATTCTTAATAAATTTACAAAACTCATTTTTCTTCGTTCACTAAAAGAACTTTCAATGCTTCCACTACCTTAGAAAGAAAAATTATTCGACTGGAAAGTTTAATGATGTGAAAAAATAAAATACATATTAAAACATCCCACAAAACGCAATAAAATGTCGATATATAATTTTTTTTTTATAAAACAATTTATTTCTGAAGGACGAAACTCGCATAAAGGTATACTGTTGACAGTACTTATGTATGCTCTCCTGCTTTATCAAAAAGTATAGTTTTTTTGAAACAGAAGCTTAAAATAGGGCTCTCAGTGTAGTAAAACTTAGGTTTAAGAATTAATAGCGAGGCCTAAGCTTAAAGTTCAGTTCACACCTAACAAAAGGTCGAAATCGACAAATAAATTGAGTCACGTAGTACATCCATTCAACCTTTTCGTAAAATTATATTAAAAGGGGTCGTTTATTTGCTTTATTTATCCATAGCACCCCAAGTAAAAATGAATGTCGTAACCTTGGAGGATATATATAAAATGTATGTTAAATCCCTTAATAATTTTTGGTAAAGTGTAAAATTTTTGTACTTAACGCAAATATTTCAATGCTTGTAGACTCCTCAAAATACATTTAGTGAAAATTTTACTTATTAGTTGATTTTAGCCATTTGTACATCCAAGTTTACAAATTTCTAGTTTATTATAACCTTTATAAATATATCACTACATTTATTATTTTTTACCCCGCCACGTGCTGCTGTGGCTCCGTCTGTCTGTGCAGATCTGAGAAACAATAGCGCGTGTTGGTTTTACTTCCAACAGATGGCTCTGTGCATGTAAAAAACCATGTTTTACCTGTTGCAGGTTACATTTATATAATAAAGGTGCATAAAAAGATACGCGTATTCGAATGCAACGTTGTGTCAAAAATTCAAAGCAATCGGTGAAGAACTTTCGGAGATTTAAGATTTTGAACAAACGAACATTAACATATTTATTTATATACAAATAATTAATAATATTACATTTTCTTAGGATTAATATGTCTCCTACAATTCAGCTTGAATCTATCAATTGATGCAGACTTTATAGTTTCCGGCAGCGTATTATAATATTGCATTCCTTTGTATAGTAAACTGTTTAATGTGTTGGCTTTGTCCTTTCCTGATAGCCTTCATAGCACGTTCTTGTGTTATGTCTGTAAATGTCCTGGTCGTATGTAATTTTGTTTAATAGGTATTTTGGTCTAAGGTTATTTATTATTATATGTATTAATATCATCGCGTTTAAGGTCAACATCTATTTCACTGTTAGCCAATTTAGTTCCTATAACATTTTAGTTAATTTTGAAAATCTATATTGCATTGCTTTATTTTGGAGAATTTGCAACTATTTTGTACTGTCGCTACATATGAAAAGAATCGTCAATCAGTAGCTAAATTATGTCGTAAAAAATAAATCTTTCCGAAAAAGGGTTTCATAACATTTTAAATAATCAATTTGCTTTCACTGATTTCGGTTATTTAACTGACGAAATCTCATAATAAAAAGGTGAAGAGTTGAATTACAGAAGTAAAAAAAGTATCAGCTTGCTAGCCTCCCTAAAACGGTTCTATATTTTAAGGTCCTTACTATTAAACGTGTTTGAAATTTTACATAACTGAGAAATAACCGCTTACCATTAATTGATGGTTGTTTATCAGCTGTGTAAAATTTCAAGCAAGTTTATTAACAAGGCCCTACGCTTATACTAGGTACCCCACCGACTGTAAAATGAACAGGGCCACGTTACGTTTGACGGCAAAGTGACCAAAATCATTTCCATATTAACAGCATATTTTATTCACTACTCAGAACCATCAATCTTACGTTTTGACGTATTCGAAAATATTTGAATAGGTCCAATACTCTCAATAAGGAAAACTCGTCCATTTTCTGTATATTTTTTAAAACAATTTTGACTTTCTATCTTCAATACTTCTATACAGGTAAAGTATAAGTAGTTCTATATAAAAAAGTTGGTTTTCGTAATTAAAATCACTTTTATGGTTTTAATATTTTCTAGGCCCGCCAAAACGCACCTAAACTATGGCGTGATGGGTGTGACGTATTTCGACGAATTTCGTCGTTTGATAGATACTCAATACTGGATTTGGTGGACGAAATTCTAGATGGTTTTCATTCATAAATTGAAGTGCTTTTTGTTTAAAAAACACATTGTAAAATAATAATAATAATAATGATTTATTGTCTTCTTTTCTAAGTAACATATAGAGATAATGATATCCTCACTGGGATCTCCCGTGCTGAGGATGTCATTTACATTTTATAATTTAATTATAAGAAATTAATATTACAACAAAGTAACATCGGCATCTTGTCACAATTATTTTTGCAGTGTACTAAAATATAAAAATTCAACTAAAGCCGCACTCGGTGCAATTATTTCGGGTTGATGTCCCGATCTGCGTTTTGAGGTAATGATTTCAAATGTCAGATTAATAATAAGCTTTACCCTAAATTATTTTGTATTTTAATTATAGTAAATCATAACTGAACATAAGTAATAAAATTGCATATCTGTTTAGAAACTTTAACTCAAGGAGTAATAACACTATTTTTAATACATTATGACATTCTCGGCATTGAAATTGTTTGGTGTCGGTTTCGTCCGTGAATATATCCTATTTACGTCAGTAATATAAAAAACATTATAGAATTTTTTAATACCTTTAAAGCGGTAATTAAAGTCTCCAAAAATCATGCAATTCAATTCCGCAGAACACAAAACGTACATAATTTAGTAACAAAATATTTTTAGAATCTTTATGAAGGTATATTTTTAAATATGATGTACACTATATGAATATATATTTTTGTAAATGATGTACACTATATGAATGTATGTTTTGGTTAATGATGTACACTATATGAATATATATTTTTGTAAATGATGTACACTATATGAATGTATGTTTTTGTAAATGATGTACACTATATGAATGTATGTTTTTGTAAATGATGTACACTATATGAATGTATGTTTTTGTAAATGATGTACACTATATGAATGTATGTTTTTGTAAATGATGTACACTATATGAATGTATGTTTTTGTAAATGATGTACACTATATAAATGTATATGATGTACACTATATGATTTTATATTTTTCAGTGGAGTATGTCCTTTCGAATCACGTATGGCTAAAAACTTTCTAAACATACAAAACAAATAATATGGTAAGTTCAAAAAAAAAAATTTATCTATCGTTTTCTTGGAGCAAAATTTCCTTCCTTGATTTCTAGCGAACTGTACTCATAATGTGCCTGTTGTGGCGGTTACACATAAACATGAGAATACTCATTGAATTAACTCGTTAAATTTAATAAAAACTTTAATTTGAAGTAATTTACCATCCAACCACGTCATTTCCCAACGGGGGAGACACAATGAACTAAACGCTACTCACACCGAAGAGATAAGCGGAAAGAAGTGTATTGTGGGCGGAACTTTGTGCCCGAATAAAGGTTAATCTTACAAAAGTAAAATTTTATCTTACTTCTGGAGAAATTCATTGATTATTTTTTTTTAAATATTGAAAAGTGATCAATTTCAGTGACCTTTTTTAATATGGAACCGCACATCAGTCACAACTGCTCCCAACCGTCTGCAGCCAGTGAGACTACGGCATTCTCATTTGGGGTATGTTGTGAGGCTGAAGATAGAAGGGATGAGAAGGAGATGTACAAGAGGTAGGTAGGGAAGTGCCTGGCTAATCAGATCGCCACGGCCAAAGCCAATTCAAGCAACGTATCAATTCTGAATAGTGGTCTTACACCTTGTCGATACTGAGAGTGCCTTCCACTCTGGAACGTACCGCAATATACTAAATATTATTTTAAATAAGTAATTTGTGAAATAACACAAATTATATCATAAAGTTGGTAGTCGAGAGCCTTACCCCTCGACCAGCAGACCAGTGAATCAGTGAATAAAATAATAATCACCATAACAACTTTATGGGACAAGTGGAGCCCCCATAAATACTGTACATTCAACGGCATACATTGACACCTTGATTCCTGAGTGGTGCAGGTAGAGTTCAGCTTGTAATGGTAGCAGAAGTTTTGTAGGACGTAGGAACATAGTCGATAAAAACAATTAATTACTTCTCCTGAGTGTGGATGCGGATTGAGGAATGACTGCTTCCACTAGTCACTTCTTATTTTATTGGGAAAAATTGTACATTTACTCCATGTGTTTAATAGGGGTGAATATTAATCTCCTCACAGGAATGCACGAAATAGCAGAGTTAAACAAAGTGCATTATTTTTAAATGCCTGATAAAGCCGAAAATTCATTAAAATTAATTGCATTGGTCTCAGCTTGAAGAAACGACATATGGGTCGATAGTGTGATTCGATATGATAAGGATTTTTAAAAAATTATCAGATAAGCAATCACAAGATAATAGGTAGTACCTATATCTAAATAGTTACTAAGTAGGACCTTCGAATAATATAACACAGCTAGGTAATGTTTTATTCAAATATAAAAGGTTTTTTATAGTACATTAAGTCTAACTTTTAACGAACACATTATCTGCTTTTTATGCGAAAATAATGTAGGTCCAAAACAAGTTTAGCGGTGATAATGTGTTTAGTGAGAGTTGCGAAAATTGTGTTAATGGTATTTTAAAAGGCTGGCATAATGGGAAAACTTTTGAACGAAAAAGTATTTGAAATTTTTTAAATTCAAATATTTTGTAACAAAATTACTCAAAACAAATATTGTTTTCTCTTTACAAACTGGTTTCACCCGATATAAACATATATTTTTTAATATTTGACTGATGAAAATAAACAAAAAGGTTTGTATGGTTATTAGAAAATTTAAAATAATGTTTAAATATCTTGCCCTAATTTGTCAACACGGTTTAATGAAGATTTCAAAGCTGCATAGTTTACGATGGAAATAATTTTTTTGACCTCAAAATTATAATAACGGTAACATTGAAATTTTATTCAAAAAAACTTTGCGAATTTCATTACGACAGAGCACCAGGTAACGAGTTGCTAGTGGGACAAAAAAACTTCAATACACAAAACAGACGGACCAAATTCATCTGGTTCACCATCAAAAGACATCAAACTTATTTTATTTTTCGTTTCATTAACTCTACGGTTGAAAGATAAAAGATTTGGTATTTGTAGCTACCTATTCTTTGAACAGAATACTTTGTCACAAAGCTTTGATGTTTTTTTCTAAACAATTAGCGAATAAACGAGGCGAAAGAAGAAAGAAATAATACTCGAAGATTAATCGAAGTGTTTTCTTTTGATGTGAATTTTATTCTATGTAATTTTATGGATAAAATGTCAAAGTATTTGAGAAAGATTTATTCGAATTTTAGTGATTTATTACAAGGCTTAGTTTGGTGTGACAGGATGAGGTGATGGTGAATTATTAATCTAGTTTAATGATCATTGAAGTTGGAATACTTGAAGCTTCCAATGATTTATTTTCTAAACCGTATTTCACCCTTCATACTCGTACGTTATAATTCGACATAATGTGAATAATATACAGGGTCTTAAGATACATATCTGACATACTTTAACAATTGATTCCTCATTTGGTGTTACACTTTTTTCATATTTATTTATTTTTCAAAATAAATAATAAATCTTTTTCATGTTGTCACTGGTCACTCTGCCTGACCCTCACTCAACTCAAACTGTCCAATACCTAATGACTTTTATGTTATCAGTTGAAAGGAAATATTTGAAGTCATCTGAGACCAAAATGTCACCTACATTATTTTTTACTCCAAATACCTCAGAAATCTCTGGTTAATGTAAGTCTGATTCGTCTCTTAACACCACATAGAATTGTAATTGACAGTATAATATAACGCAATATCGACAAACTCTTTAAAATTTCAGATATATAAACTAGTGCCATTGATCAATTGTTTTTTTTTTTTACATGACTGACCTTTGTCATATGAGAATGGTTCGTTTCTCTTGAGTTCAACAGTTCGGCTTGGTAACGATTTGTCGGCCTCTATGTTTCCTCCCTCCTACAACATGGTAACTTCAAGACCCATGTTCACTCCTTCCTCTCCTCAAAACGACCCTTCACACAGAAGTATGGAGTTAATGTAAAATAATTGAAAAAATCACGAATATAAACAAAAAAAATCATTTTATCTTGTACGAAACTCCTTAACTGTACTTAGTATACCTAGAATTGGTTTAATACCCCGGTTGTACCGCCACTCCCCTTCTCTCCTAGGGTAGATGGCACACCACTTGAAGGAGGAAGGGCGGCTCTTAGAGGGTTTACAAATCTGAAGGGCTGAAGCTACTTGGCAATATCTTATAAGTTTTAAAATCGTGGAAAGTTTTATCGTGGCAAGGTTAACTTCCTCTTTGCTCAAATTGGTAATACGGAAAAGTAAACAAGTTTAAAGGAATTAAAAAAATACATTATTGAAACGGTTCCATGACAAAACAGAAAAGTGAAAAAAAAATAGACAGTACCAAACCTAAAGAGTGGATATGATGAGGAAATTTCAAATTTCCTGCATTCACCGCAGGAAAATCGATTGACCCCTCAGGCCTCTGACATATTGACTGTTATGTTCTCAAAGAAACTGTCAGAAAGTCGAAGAATTTGTTAGTATTTCCGCTTCATAATAAAATCCAAATAAATTTAATATTTCTCAACGTATTCAAAAAATAAAATCTGTTTTTGAAATTTTATTATTAGAAATAGACATATAATTGTTGAAATATTATCTTTTAAATATTATTAATTTTAAATCAAACATATATTTTTTTAAATGGCTTATTCTACATATTTTCATCTTAACACTGAACTAAAATTATTGAAAGTAAAACACATAGATATTTGTATTATAAACATTACTGCCACCTCACTTTTTATCGTTTCGTATATTTTGATACATATTATACATGTACATATATGTATAATATGTACATGTACGAAACGACAAAAAGTGAGGTGGCGGTAATGTTTATAATATATCGTATATTTTGAGACATATTATACATGTACATATACGAAACGATAAAAAGTGAGGTGGCACGAATGTTTATAATACAAATATCAATGTGTTTTTATTATTAAATTTTATTTATTAATTTTTTTTTATATTTTTCTCAAATTCAGAAACTACAGATGTGGTTTTCATTTTATTTTCTCGGAAATCAGTCTCTTTGTGGTTTAACACATTTTAAAACGAAAATTTGATTTAAAACCAGTAATTTATTTAAAAAAAATTCACCAACCAACAAGTTTAAATTGAACTAGCCAGAAGAAACCGGTTGGTGGATAAATTTAAATAATGTAAATAATATTAATTTATTCTAGAAGATATGCAGAGGTAGTAAACAGAAAAAAACTTTCAATATTTCAAAGCAAAACAAAACAATAAATAAATAAATTTATGTTTCCAAAAAAATAATTTTGTTCGATTCAAATTTCATTTTCTCTATTCTTTGCAATAAGTATTGCATTAATTCATCGGCAATAGAGATACAGTTTATAATTTGATTCGACGTCATAAACAGAAAACTGCTTCCTGTAGCCCTAAGCCATTAAATACTTTATAACATATGTTTGTTTGTTGGCGAATAAATTCGTTATCCAGTTTCGTCACGTATTACAACGGCCGTCGAGCGTCGCCGCCGGGACGTCGGATATATCTACTATAGTTGGCGACGGCGACGCTGCAATTTTACGTTAGAGCACCTCTTGTGTAGCGACGAGAGACTCTCATTAGAAATGCAGTGAAATTGAGGTACTCGTGTAGCTCCGCGGCTTTGTGCACAGAGAATGTGATCCCCAAGACTGAAGTAAAAAAATACATTACAGGCAAGACAGTCTTTGATAAGTACAAATATCGTTACAATGTAGTTTAAGTACAATACCTATAAATTATTTATATCTAGCGTAGGCCTGTGAAAAATCACGAGATATTATAATTGCTGGATTGTGGAGTTGAATGTATTCATAAAATATTTTCCTCATGATCTTCTAAAGCAAATATTTATATTTTTCTTGACAAATTAAATTTGTGAAAAATAGCGACATCAGTCAAAAATTTTTACGAAAGAAATAAAAATTTAAAATAAAGAATTATTTTCACTTATATAAAATAATTTTGATTCCTAATATAACGTTTAGTTTTCCAATCAGTTCCAATGTTGAAAATTAAAAGTTTGTCGAAAGTGAATAGTCTTACGCATTACAAAGGAATTTATATTGATATTTTTATTCAGATTTATATTTTTTATTTGAATACTAAGTCCCAACTGCTCCCAACCGTCTAGAGCCAGTGAAACTATGTCATCCCAATTGCGGTATGTTGTGAGGCTGAAGGTATTGGAAAGGGGAAGGAGATGGGAAAGAGGAATTCGGGGGAGTACCTGGCTATTCAGCTCTGATCACCAAACACAGCTAAAGCCATTTGAAGCAAAGTTTCAATTCTGAAGGTGTTATTACACCAGGGCGATACTGAGAGTATCTTCTACTATGGAACGTGCCGCAATTATTCTATATATTATTTTTAATTAATAAATTTTGCGATATCACAAATTAATCATTTTTTTTTAAATAAGTGATGACTGACGGTTGTAGTCGTAAAGCAAGATTGACAAAATCAACTTTTATTGAAGAATAATAATGAAAACATTGCGTAAAAAAAAAACATTTTCATTGTTCGCGTATCCATAAATACCTGATTGCATGTTTTAAATTTAGTTTATTTCACTAAGCCGAGTTTCCTATGGTGAAAAAAGTTGGTGAAAATATTACGCGTCGCGTTAGGTCAGAATAGTGAAAAACTTGACTTATTACCATTGCGTTTGTTTGATTAAAACGGTTTTAAGCCAAGCTTTAGGTCAGCATTACCACACCAATGTTGAACGGGCGTATACGAATCTAATTAGTAAGGCGAAAACTGTGCAGCATTTCGAAACAATTAAAATATTCATCGGGAGATAAATTTTACTATTAAGAAAAATTCTGGCTTATGAAAAATTATAATCACATTGTGGGCGATTTCTAAAATAAAACGATCTTTAAAAATTTGTAAAGTTTTTTTTGAGCGAAGAAAATTTTTAAAATAAATTAGAAAGTTTAGAATCAATGATTTCTATCATAACCCATTATAACTATGATTGAATAGGTAACCCACGCAAATGGTAAAATGTTAACTTTTAACACTCGAAAGACCAGAGCCGTCATTTTGACTGCTGCCCGATGTAATGTGATGATTTTAAGTCAATGTTTATTGTATTAATTCTTGATTTAACAACTATGGTGAAAAACAGGTACGTATCTAATTTACTTTTATGAAATATAATGCTTTATACCCACACAGATCGCCGCCGTCCATGTGACGGTTAGGGCCACTAAGCTGTTTGTTTACAACATTTTTCCTCCATGTTTACATCATAGCCATTCCACCTCGCAAAATGATAGTACTGATCTGTCTGTCTCTTTCTTTCGGTATCGTTTATCATTCGAACTCGATCTGTACGTTGTTTGGTCACTGTCTTTTGGTGTCAGTTGTTATTTCAAGTCGCCGCATATTCGTGTCGTTTGTGTTTTTGTAGATTATATTCTACCAAAGTGTACCTTATTAAATAAATTAAGCAATTTAATTTATTATTGTTTTATTTATTTTATTTTATAACAGCCGTGCTCAGCCGTCAATATGACGGTTGCGGTCTTTATAGGTATGGAGCAGTACCCGGTCGTTCTAGTATTATAGCGAGAACTTGATTTGAAACCTAATTCGTTTTGGCAGTAATTCGTTGCTATTTTGTGAAATGAATTTAATCAAATTGGTCGTCCATTTCAAAAACAGATATCCGACGAACCAGAGTGCTTTCTTTACGTACAAAAGCTCTCTGGCGAAGTTCCCTTTCATATTTACACGTCTCATGAAATATTACACCGCTTTCAAATCTTCCAAATTCTCTGTTGGTACATTTAAACCAGCTTTTATCAAAGTTCTGAGAGGGGCCTTTCATTAGCCTACATTTTGAAGTCTACCGTAGAACATTAACGAGCTTTTCAAACGTATTGGGCTGTCAGAAAAATGAGTTGAACGAGAAAAAAATTAGACAGTGATAAAAATATTATTTTCTCGCTAACGCCATCTCTCCTAAAGTTGTTTTTCGCTGTGGTGTGAGTATTATCGGTACCCGTCTTCTATTCGGTGAATTCAACACGCATCCATCACAACTTGACATAGCTTTTACTTCGGCTCTTTGCAAAGCACCGTGATGTAAACGAGAAATGTTTGTTTATGCGGGAATTTTATCGTGTTGTTTATTTTTAATTTTTGGATAGTCATGCTGTCGTGCTTGAAACTTTTCGGGTTTTCAGCCAGGGGTAGTCGATATAAAGGGGGTTAATGTTTTGTTGTCGTTGGGTTTTAGAAATATACGCAATGACTAATTTAAGTTTGAGCGATAATGACTATTTTATGCTTTCCAAAATATGCTTTGCCAATGCAGAAAATATTTGAGTTGCTTCTCTATTGAAATAGGAATAGGGCACAATTCATAAAGAATTTGCATCAGTAACTCAAAAAAGGCTTGCCTCCAAAGAGAGGTCATCGATTTGTTGAAGTTTGAAAAAAAACTGTTTTCTATCCTGAATTTTGCGTCGTCGATGTGGAAATGATTTTAATGTTTTCCTCAATTCATTTCTCAGTTGATCCCCGTGGGTTAAGTTTATTTAGTTACGATGTTAAATTATCAGTTCCTTGATATAAATTTTAACGTTTGTGGATTACAATGTCTTTAAATTTAGTTTATATTTGGAAACTACTTATTTTCTTTTCATAGATTTATGAGTTTCTACTCCTAGATATTTACCCTACAGTTTGTTTAGGCTCGAATGGATCAATGTTTATCGGGGTGTTTTTCATAGCACAGCTGATCAAATCCCTTCTGACCGAAGTCAAAACAAGGAAGATTGATAGGTTTCGATATTTAACTAGAACACGTCATTTATCGTAACCTAGCTGACGTGTACCCGGCGTTGCTCGACTTTTCTCTACTTCAATAAATATAATATCCATCCCGTAGAAATTATCTAAATGATGAAAAAAACACTATCAAACCCCGTTGAATAGTTTAGAAGAACTAAGCGCACAGACAGACGCGGGTAGTGACTTTGTTTTATACTATTTGGAGATACCAATGTATTTTCACGATTACGAATTTGCTAAAAGGTTATCAGGAAACGGCCTGTAATCCCGTTTTTAGTTCATTATGATCAGGGATGTTCCAGCAGTTATATTTGCAAAAACACGCCCTTTAGGTAAAAAGAAGAACCTTCTTCATGTATGGGGCATTGAGGCATACCACACCCTATAACTCCCTTGATAGTACCGGGACTCTGAAAATGTACACTTACTTTTAATATACGTATTGATTAAATGGAACATGCTTTAAAATAATATGGTTTATAACACTCCGAGAAACCAGGTTCATTCTATATACATACTTTTTATATAATGGCATTTGAAATTGTATCATAAAATATAGCATATTTGTGAAAATCAATATTGAAGGTGAAAGTGCTTCTATCAAACTTAAAAAAGTGCATCATTCAAATTGTGACAAATTTGTAAAAAAGTGTTTATGTGCCAGAATCAAGGCATCAATAAAAGCGGTGAATAATTATAAAAACACGCATTAATCAACGATTCCACAATGTGGCGGACCCGTTCAACAGTAGGTACTTAACAGACTGGCACAAAGTAGAGAGAAGCCAATCAATTTGTCAAAAACGTACGTTTTCCAGTGGTGCCTTTGAAGCGCATAATAGTTGACGAGAGTAGAGTGTAATCTATGAAGGCTTACGTGACGCCATTGTTGTCTCACTTTACAGGGTAGCGAGGGTTGCTGTTTGATGAGGGCTGTTAGAGGCAAGCCCCTATTTAGTATTCAAACTCAACTCCTGGACACTGAAATGTAGAAATAATGTGACATGGGCAATATGGGAATCAACCAGGCGTGACGGCGTTCCGAAGCGGACATAGGACAGTGGCGCAAAGACAAAAAGTGGTTGGTGGTTAGAAACACCGCTGCGGTGGTGCTGTGCTCTGTGATTGTGACGGTGCCTTGGCACTTACTTGGTGCCGGCCTTCCAGGTGCTGGCAGTCCCCGCAGCAGCGCCGCTGGCAGCGCTCGCAGTGCACGTCGCACTCCCCGCATGGCACGTGCTCGTAGTCTGCCCGCGCGCGGTTCTTGCGCATCTCGCGCATCAGCCGCAGCCGGCTGAACTCCTGGCCCAGCTGAGGCAGTTGCAGCTCCCTCTCCAGGCGGGTCGCCTCCAGCGTGCTGTCCCTCTCCCGCTCTCTTTCCAGGCGGCTATACTCGCTGGCCGGCTGCATGGTATAGCCTCGTGCCAGCCGGTTCCTGCGCAGTTCGTTCCCCAGCTTCGTCGTCCTTAGCTCGGGCCTGATCCCGTAAGATTCTGAGCGATTTTCAGTCATCGCTCTTGACAAGCGTCTCTCAGTCATCGCTATTTCTAAACGTTTTCTATATTCTAATTTAGATCTGTGGATCGCTAGTTGCGCTTTGCGTTGTTCTTGTTCGCTTTCGATCATGCTATCTCGTCTCTTCTGTTCGGCTTTTAGTTTTTTGCTAGCCCACGACTGTGGCGGTTCGGGTCGTTTCTGTTCGATGTCGATGCTTTCCGAGTTGTTTCTGTACTCGACGCTGCATCGGGGACTGTGATCCCACTGGGCGGGGTTCTGTATCTGCGGGCGCTCGTGCTCAATGACGTCGTGCGGGTGGGGTTGAGAGTCCGGAGAAGCGTGCAGCGGCTCGCTGAGGTCGTAGCTGTCGGTGAGCGGCCCGTACAGCTCGCAGTCCGCGCAGGGCTCGGGGCGCGGGCCGCGACCCCCGGGCTAGCTGCAACTGTCGGCGTCAGCCCGGTGCAGCAGGGCGAACTGGCAGCCGCAGTCGCGCGCGTCTCTCCGCGGGTATTGGAAGCACCGGTCGAGCAGCCCGCAACCGTCCTTGGGGGTGGAACAAACACAATCTCAATATTACACTCAACACCAACAAACAAACAAACAATATGCATATTCAGTTATCAATGCAATTCACTTAATATTAAGGGAGTGTGCCCTAAAGCACTCGAGTAAATATGGCCAGCGAAACCTACAAAATGACGTAGGAACCATTTGTATTCAACAAGTTGTCATGTGACTAGAAAATAATTTCCTCAAAGTTCTTAAAATAAAGTCATGGCTTTTGGGAAGGAACTTTATTCAGCAAATCTTTTGAGTTTTTAAAATTATAACGACTTTTCATAATATCGATTATGTCACCAAATCTTCAGGTTATTCATTTCTTGAATTTCTTGTTTTTGTCACGATTCCCGTAAATAGTTATTCTTACTTCATTGTTTTCCTTCTCTTGGCTTTTGAATCATTATTGGACCCAATTACTTAATGGTCTGTGCAAGTAAATTACTTGATCTTGCAGTTCTTGCTAAGCGGGTAAAAAACAGCTAAAGATTTCAGTTTCACTATATTCACGAAAAGGTAAAAACGTACTTAACATTTGCTCATAAGTATTCAATGAGCTATTCACTTAAGGAGCAACAAGAGATTATTTAAAAAATGAAAAGTGAAGCTAACAAAATAAAACTGAAATGATTATATGAAACTGATATGATCTGAGATTTTCCCGGTCGAAAGCGTTATTGTGGTTCATTTGTGAGGTATTTTGATTGGTTACACTTTCTCCTTCTTACATGTTTCGGTCAGCGAAACAGATGTCATGATTAGGATTTTACGGTCAAGATTTGAATTTTCCTAAATTTTCCCGCTAGAAAAACCAAAAAAAAATTGAGTGGGAAAATTGGGCATAATTTTTTGAGTCAGTTGCATCACCGCGCTCTAAGCAGCACGTATTACCCCAGTTGTAATGAAATGAAGTTTTTATAAACATCAGCTGAACTCTTGACCTATCTTTAAAGATTGGGTTTGTTTACATTAACCGCTGATTGGAAACGATTGAATAGCGTATTTCTAGCGTAGTTCGAACTTTTGATGCACACATATACCTATTGTGGTTTGCGGTGAAAAACCTAACCTAGCTGAATCGGTAATAATTACGAGAATATTCAGAAATCATGACTTTGTGCACATTTCACGTTTGTCGTTTGTCAGCTAATACACGGTCTATTTATTAATAGATTGTGGTTTATTGAACAGTAACCTCGAAACTCCTTAATTATATTGTTATTGTCTGTATATGAGAAAGTACTGCAACATGTAGGAACTTGGTTGGTCGCTTGGTGCTTTTTGTTGGTGTTATAATTCAATATCGCCAGGATCGCCATGGTTGCTAGCATCCCGATTTACAGTCAATGTGGCATAGATTTAGAAAATATATATTTTCTTGTTTTTTTTAGTAGAAAAATTTAGGAAGATTGATGCACATCAAACGGTATCACTTCTGCATAAATAAACACACTCTTCACCGCAATATACACATCTGCTCTGAATATGGACACTACCCGAGAGGGTTTGCTTAAGAAGGAGGAACGCAACACGTCGTAATAACCCAAAAATAAAACAGACATTATTATTGATTAAAACCCAATTGTTAATCAAAACCCAACCCCACAACAAGTTAAAAGTTCAAATCCGTGTTGCGTGCAAACTAAAGCAATTCACCGTGGTGTTTTTTGTGCTTCAGGGGGAACTAAGAGGAAACCATCACCATGGTAGGACATTTCAATATTCTGGTGGCATCCTCGCGCAGTACCATGTCCGTTCGCCTTTCCCATTATTTCGTCAACAAGAAACTCCCTAGATAAAATTTAATAGAGTTATCGAAACACCAATAATAATGCAGCACTGCCATATTTAATAATATTGAACTACCCAACACGATAAACTAGTGACGTGGCCTAGAAATATCAACCCTTGGCTAACAAACAACCCCGTGACATTTAATATCGACATATCGATAAAGGTCACCCCTGTGTCCCCGAACATTATTATAATTTAATTTAAATTCGATATTAATCACAGCATTGGTATTTTAACATTACTTGTAAATTAGTTTTTTTTCTATAGATACAACTGATATATATATATTTTTAATTCTTCTCTTTTATAATATTAGTATACCTTACAAGTAAATTATATTTCTTTTTTCAGTTTGACCGGTTTGAAACAAAAATGAATAATTGTATGCATATTGTATGCTTTGCTTTATATACAGGGTTTTCTAATAAGAGGTGTTATTTTGATATTAAATTGTAAAAGATCAATGGTTTCGTTGCTTGTGTGGCACGTAGCGCCGTCTTGTTGAAATTAAACGTTGTCTAGATCAATACATTCCAATTCCGGCCATAAAAAATCATTAATCATCTCTCGATAGCACAATCCATTCACCGCAACTGTTGCTCCAGCCTCATTTTCTAAAAAGTAAGGTTCAATGACTTTCCCGGACCATAAACCGCACCAAACAGTCACACGTTCAGGATATAGAGGCTTTTCAACAATAACTCTTGGGTTTTCCGAGCCCCAGATGCGACAATTTTGCTTGTTGACGAAGCCACTGAGGTGGAAATGGGCCTCGTCACTCAAGATGATTTGCATTTGATTCACTCAAGTGAATTTTAATAATTTCAATGCGTTGTTGAAGCGTGTATCGTTCCATTTTTTTTAATGGCGTAGTTTCTACTTGTCAAATGTCAAAAAATGACAGCTTAGTGTAGTTATGCTATTATCCAAGTATCTCGTTGAACTCGCATACAATGTTCCTTGTAAAAGATCTATAAGGCGTTAATGAATACTAATAAATAATAAATGGCGATGAAAACACAACTAATTAAACAAAAAATAAATCTTATATTTAGAATATTGTGTAGCCAGAATTGTTATAGGTAATCAAGTTCGTTACAAGCATCCTATAACTATTCAAATTCTGGATTTGAAATTTATTTTTTTAATAATATTTCTGCAATTATTTAATATTCAGAATGCGCCGAGAACGACAAACATTTAGCTTTTGCACCGTGTAAAATTAGATTGCTTAGCATGAACGGGATACAAAATTTTTGAAATCCATCTTTAATACAAAATATCTCCTTGTTACTAGTTACCAGTGGGTCGACAACTTCACCGCAGTTGGTACTAATATTTCGAGCTGAATTTCTGTTGTTTTCCTTTGTTAACCAATGAAATATTCTTCATTTCGTAGATTGGTTTCGTTCTTCCATAATTTGCGGTTGTGGTAAAATATTTAAAGGGAAACTAGTCAGCCTATACTATTGGGGATTAAATCAAAGCGCTTATTTATATAATATTAAATATTATTGCGTCAAACTAGAATTTCTCTATCAATATATATTATTTATATTTACATTTGTTTGCTTTAATGGCTTTGATTCTGTCATGTCGTATTTATTTTATCTACACGCGTTTTCGTATTCTGTTTGTGTTTGTGGATTTAAATTTGAGATATATATGGGTAAATTAAATTAAATATCGAAGATATTTAATTTAATTTATCGAGATCGAAGAAAGAGTTGTAAGGAGAATGTATGACTTGGAAGTGAATGGTTGAAGAAGTCGAGAACGCCCGAGGAAGACATGGCATGATAAAGTGAAACACATGCTTTTTACGATACAATAATATTATTTCCACCTTAAAGCTGCACCCATTTGACAGGTATTCCCCGAGTAACGCTGTATTTAATAATAAAATAAAACTAACTTCCGTTGTGGGTCTGTTTGTGATTGTAACTCGAATTTAATTTGAATGTAAGTGTCATTTTCAAAACTGGAACAGATTATTTCAAGAATTCAGACAAGAGATTAAGTACCTGTTAGTTCCAAAATGAATGCGACAATACCCATTAATTTAGACATACGAGATTAATTTTCCCGCCATTTTTAATATTAACATTATCATAACATAATATTTCTTTCTCACATCTGCAATGTAAAATCCCAAATAAAATAATTTAACAGCCTGGTATTTTATAATCACAATGTCCTTCAAACATTGTTTCTTTCTGTAAAATGTATGTTTAAGTGTCGGTTCGTCTGCATTGACCAATACTTTTAAGTACCTACTTTACGAAGCCCTTTTTGTTTAGTTTATAACCTCCCAAATTATATTGCACTCAGCGTTATTACACCCCTTCTCTTTCCAAAGAAAAGGACGTAATAAAGCGGCAAGGGTGCAAGAGGTTGCAAGGATGCTTCTGACCAACGCAGCGCTATTATTGTAAACCAATAATAAAATTATAAATTCCAAGAGAATGTAAATATATTTCTATTGCTTATGTCACGTTCCTTTGAATTTTTTGTTAGGCTGAGAAAATGTATTCCACATGCCAACCAAGTCGTAGGAGAAAATAGCCTTAGAAAGGTTAAGTTTTTTAATGTGTACCAAGATAGTAGAAACAGTACCTACATATTTTATAATATGTTAACAAAAAATATTTTAATCATCATTTTCGTTAATATTTTAACATCATTGTTTTGCAACAGTTTTCTTTGTTCTTTCATTACAAATCCTACAATTTATAACATCTCGTGATTTTCAATGAATCTACGCTAGTATATAATATAAAAAAGTGAAAAATCGTTCTGTTTTCAAATAATTTAAGTATTGTTTTAAACTTTTTTTCAGGTACTCTACCCACCATAGGATGGAAAATAGTTATAGATAAATTAGAGTAGATAAATTATCCTTTTATAAATTACGAAGACAAACGAAATAAATGTAAGTGATGGCTTGGTGTTTTAAAGCAGTAAGAAGATGAGCGTTAAGGCTACGTAGTAAGGTTCTAAAAGAAGAAGACGGTTTAGAAGGGAGATATGAAAATATGAATATTAGAGAGAAAGCATGAATATTAAAAAACGATCATAATTATGCAAAAATCGAAAAAATATTTAAAGAAACATGACATTATTGAAATTTTTCGACAAATGCCTACGTTGCATTTAAAGATATTCTGGGGATTTTTTTATACACATGACTAGTGGTTGGTGGCTGGGTTGGCATCGCATTTGGGTTCCACCCAAGCGAAGTGCGTTCATTTCTCGGCTGGCGAAGTCCTCCATCACAAAACAAGCAACATTTTCCGCTTATTATGGTGGTAGTAAGAGATTTTCAAATATTGTCAGGTTATTTGTCACCCCAGAATGTTTGTATTTCTTTTAAAAAATACATATTTATATATAACATATTAAATAACAGACCAAAATGTAATTTTCGAAATGCAGCATGCGATTTTTTTCCATCGAGGGAATTTCATATAAATACCGTTTCGGCTCTAAAATGTGTGGATATTATCTTCAAAAACAACATATATTTCTTAGGGAACTTAAAAAACTAAAAATATTCACAAAAATGTGTTAAAAAATGGTGGAAATTCGAAATGCGGGGCATAAGATATTTTTTAACGTTCTAGTGATCAATTGTCGTCGTATTATTTGATTTCAATACTAAAATTTTGATAATAATCATTTTTTCAATATTGAAATGATAACCACCTATTTTGATATTTTTTATTTAAATCATATAAAGATAAGTAAAGGTTAAACGTGACATTTCAATAATTAATCTTTTGAATACATTTTTAAAAAAATTAGTTCAACCAAATTTATTTCAGCGTTGTGGCAGCAATAGAACATGACACATCCGAACTCGGTCAGCTGCGAAACACTAAAGATGTCATCTCAGATCAGAAAACATGCATAAAAACAACTTTTATATGTATAGAAATCGAGGCCGCATTCTAGCAATTCAGTGAAAATTATTTGAATAAATATTTAAAACAAACTTTTTCTTAGATAATTTTGTTTATCGAAAAAAAAATATTTACCACTTAACCGTGGCGTTTCGTGATGTTTCTTCAAACTAATTTAAGACTCCATAGTAAGAATAAAAAAAAGAATATGGTTTGAAAGAGATAATAATTAAGCCAAAACTGAAAAAATATATAATAATAGTTTAAAATATAGCAAAAATTTGTCGTCAAATGCCTAATATGCATTAAAAGATCCACTATCATAAGCATAACAAACATTTTAAATAACAAAACTAGTGTTTTTAATAATTTTCGGAGGATAATTAGTGATTTTTTTTATCGAGGGAATTTCATACATTTACCGTATCGGCTTCTACAAATAGATAATAATATTAACTTCAAAAACAAAAAAAAAATTTTGGAACTTAAAAATATAAAATGTTATACAGAAATATGTTATAAGTCGGTAAGCATTCGGAAGTTAAAGGCTTAAAATGTTGGTTTCATAATAAATAAATAATTTATGTAGTTCATGCCCTCATAAAAAAGAACTAAAGCTGAAAAATGAAAATAGGTATATTTTAAAAAGTATAGTGAAAAGGTTTACACATTTTCCGATAGCTTTTATGTATTTTACAATGTTCACAATTATTATTGCCCGAAAAGAGTTATTTGTCTATTTGTTTCCACTTTTTAAATGTTTTAAAGACCCCACTTAGCAACTATATAAATAATACCAGAGTTCAAAAACATATGTAAATTACAAAAAGTTACGGAACGATCCTTCTGTTTACCGGCGTTTAGGTTGGGAAACAAAGAATTGAAAGTCCACACAATTGCGCGGCTTGATTCGTTTCATAATTCAATTCAATAATAATTCTAATTCAATATATAAATCGTTTATCGACGAATAAACGAAAAATAATTGGGGTGAGTTTGTAATCCGCACTTATTAAAAATATTCAGAAATATCGGAGGTAAGATCTGAAAGTAGTCGTAAAATACATTAACGAAAAAATCTAGAAGTGCCTTCCATACAAATTTGAATAAAAACAGAAGTGCCACTGACTTAGTACCTTTTGTTTCTAGACCATTTAGCACGCGGTCTGTCTCTCTTACAATTGTCTAAAATTGTTTATCACCAACCCATTTGATTTTTGTAATTATGGTGAAACAAATAATAGATAGAGCACTCGTAGTAGTCTATAAGGTTACCCATAGATGGAGTTAGCTGTTGAGTATTGTAGCGACAGAGGGGGTAAGGTAATAAATAAGGAGGAAACCTCAAGGTCGGGGTCCAAATTATTCCAACCGCCTGCTAATTAAATTATCAGAGCCCATTAAATATATCACGCTATATATCCAAGTGTTTTGTTAAAGCCGGAGTTTTATTTAATCAGAGAGTTCGTACGAAACACCGTAGATACATACAGATCTGTTTAAAATAGAGTTTATCCTCGTTTTAATTATTTTTTTACAATATTACTGTTTTCCAAACCCAAGCACTGAAATTAAATAACCTTTATGGACAGGCTTGTGTATGTTTTTACACGAATGGTATAAAAATATTATCAATTCGTGGAATATCGAATCATTCTACGAAATTAAGGCATTATAGAATAGGTACATAATAAAGCAGAACGAATCGGTGCTAGATATAAATTCGATACGTTTTTAGTTTAATTTGTAATTCTGGTAGGTACGGTTTTCAAGGAAATCAGAATTGAAGCCACATTATTAATTTAATAACTTCCTCAATTACATTGCTATATGTTTTGGTATTTGAATATTTAAAAGGTTAAACGCATAAATAACCTAGTAACGGAAGCAATGTAAAGTTATAATTTAGAAAATAAACAAAACCATAGAAAGACGAATTTTGTCAGAAATGTGAAGTGAAAAAACTGATGCTCCCAATTTAAGCGCCCCGGAGACGATCAATAACAATTGAGCCCTTATGCGGAAAAACAGCGTTATGTGAAAAAGTGAGTTCTAAGTTATAGGCTGTTAAACATTTCATTTGTGTGTAACTATGAAGAGCAAATTATACACATTGAAAGTTAAATAATGTGGTAAGATATTTCAATTAATTTTCAACGTTTTATGCATGTACGTCAATTTATTCTTTAATTACAAAAAACGTAAAAGAAAAAAAGCGCCATTTTCCAATAAATCAATCTTTTTTTTTCGTTGTTCTAACAAAATTGTTCATATTTCAAATTTCCAGACATTTTAACAAATTACACAATGATATAGAACTTTATCAACATAATAATGACAAATATGCCAAGCGCCGATCACATTAACTGTTTCAATGTAATGACCGACTTGACGTGACTTTTTTTTTTACCATTGTTCGGAAAAAGAACGCGCTACTGGCCGTAACACAGGGATTGTCCCGTCTTCTGCGGTTGAGATTTTAAAACGATTTTCGACATCAAAGACATAGGTATATGGCGCGTAATTTGAATGGATCAGTTTC
This sequence comes from Hesperophylax magnus, assembly GCA_026573805.1. NCBI lineage: Eukaryota > Metazoa > Arthropoda > Insecta > Trichoptera > Limnephilidae > Hesperophylax > Hesperophylax magnus. The sequence continues at coordinate 7,046,247 of JAIUSX010000977.1, read as the reverse complement.
TGCATAAGCCGTCAACAACAATGTGTTTACGCGATTGACATTTGAAATTGAAGTGCGATTCATGGAACTTGAATGGACCCGTCAATATTTTTGCTGTCGTTGCTTTATAGAAGCACTACTTGCAGTGATAATCTTTTGATTTTACTTTCAATAACTCTGGACAATAGCGATATAATGCGATAATTATAGGTCAAATAATAATAAATCTCGTTATAAATAGATTGAACAAATGAAACACAGAGAAACGACCATTCCACTGAGTCAATGACGCTGATCTATGAGCTCAATCAAAATACCATCATTTTCCCGTCATGGAGGTCGCAAATATCAATCGCTTCCATTGGATCTGTAAATGATCGATTAGCAATTATTGTCAATCACATCAATGACGAAACTTGACATAACTGTCGACAATTGATGTCAATCGTCTCTGCGGCGCTTTAGACAAATCCTGTTGAAATGTGACAACACCAGGGCAGGCAGGGCTGAGCATTTCAAACACTCGCTTGTACCTGGATTACATGAAAAATAGATGCGCAGATGTGGCGGGTCCATTTAGTTGCACGAAAGGTGCGGCGCTTTAGACAATTCTTGTTTAAATGTAACAATACCAGGACTGAGCATTTCAAACACTCGCGTGTGCCTAGATTACATGAAGAATCGATATGCAGATGTAGAGGTTCTATTTAGCTGCACGGAAGGTGCGGCGCTTTAGACAATTCTTTTTAAATGTAACAATACCAGGACTGATCATTTTGAACACTCGCTTATACCTAAATTAAACGAAGAATAGATATGCAGATGTGACGGTTCTATTTAGCCCCACGAAGGCTATAATATCATATCTAAAGGTACAAGAAGGCTATAATATCACATCTTTTCAACCAAAATTAATAAACCTTAGTCTACTTATACCTGTATTATATTTTGCACGTACTTGTAGTTCAAACTTTTATATCCTTCTAGATCTTGTATTTATATTATAATTTGTAGTCAGTCATTTTACGATCAAATGCCAAAGTTAATTGCTATTAGAAATATGTATATATTTCTAGTATTTGCTTATGATTGTATACTGTGATATATATTTATAGTATTTGCTTATGTTTTTATACTGTGACATGCAATTATTTATGTTATATTTATACCGTTATATGTTATATTTATATTGTGACATGCAATTATTTATGTTATATTTATACCGTTTATTTTAAATAAATAAAAAATATTTATTTATTTATTGCACCTCACTATACATAAATCATGTTTTGTTCTCAAAAAATTAACCTCACTAGGACTAAGTCTCTATCCAGGTTAATTAATTCAAATCATAAAAGAAAAAGTAAAGTACCAATTTCTAACTGAAAACCGCACTCGACTTAAATACATTTTTCCATGTCCAAGATTAAACACTTCATTTGCACAAAATTACTATGCATACCAAGGAAGAACCTTTTTCAATCAACTCCATGAAGAAATCAGAATCATAAACGAAAAAAGCCAAACTTTGAGCATTTTGAAAAAATATTTTAAAGATAAATTATCAAAAAAATGAAAAGTAAATATTCTACTTAAGAAGCAATTTTTTCTCCAAATATAGTATACATATTAATAAAAAAATAATAATAATTGTCTATATCCCAGAAATTAATAACATCATATTTTTATTTATATATTTTAGCTACTAGTAGTACATTTTACTTACAATATTTTTTTTTTCCTACTTCTCTTGATTCTATATGTATATCTACAATAACACAATGTACACTCCTCTTCCAACCACAAGCGAATGCTTCTCTGGAAGAGTAGTATTAAAGATTGTCATCGTAAATTGTAAACCTTATTACTTACATGTACTTTTTTCTTTGATAAATAAAAAATAATAATATTTACATTTGCTTGAAGCAAACATAGAGTAATCACAAAGATAAAATAATACTAGATTCAAACACAAAATATTTAAAAAAAAAAAAATTTAAAAAATTGTTTCTTCATATGAAGCGGTTACTTTGTGATGTGACATTATAATTTAAAATTAAACAATAACTTTGTAAACATCACTTATAAGTGATGTTTACAAAGTTATTGTTTAATTTTAAATTAAAAAAATTGTATTAGATGCATTGATGTAATAAGACATTATGACAGTATATTGTAACAATATTTGAAACATAACTAATCATTTATCATTATTCCCAAGAAGAAAAAAAAGTAGATAATAAAGACAGCTAGGATGACATTCAGTTTTTAGAAAAGGGGTTTTATATGAAATATGTATGTAAAGACCTTTCGACCTCTAAGCTTCAAACAGATAATGAAATTGATTTGATCGACTTCACTGGAAGTATACCAACTTCGGGGATGTAAAGACACACACACACTACAAATACACACATAATCTCTTCACTGCAGAATAAAAACAAATAGCAAAATCACTTTTTATTCATGATTACCCACAAGATCTTAGATGGTGGTTTGGAAGTATAGTTATATCCACGTTTCCTTTCATTATTGAACTTAACAAAGATCCGTTATTCAATATAAACTTTAAAATTATACAATTTTCTATCTATGAAAGTCACATAGTCAAGTTTCAATCAAAACTTTTCTAGTTCTAAAGCCAGTTCACGTGATAAATTTATTCCTCTTCTAAGCCCACTGAGAAATGTTAATAGAACGTCAAAGTCTGGTTAGGGAATATTGTGAGATGGGTGGAAAAGGGTAAGGGAGGGGGGTGGGGAGGGAGACGATAATTCGAAAGTACGTAACTGGCTTCTCTAATCTGCTTACTGAACAGAGCTAAAGCTATATTATCATTTTATAACTTTGTTACAGTTATTTATTTGGAGTCGAAATAGTTTCACCCTGTTAGGGGCTTCTTTAGAAGGAACATCATATTGCGATGGATTTCCACCGTGAATAAACAGTTTCCATATTATAGCTAAAGCCATTTTAAATATCTCGAGGTTGCTGTTTTAAAGTCAGGCAAATAAACTATATTTATTTGATGGTGAAAAATTTATTATTTTATTTATTACATACTTATAGTATATTTGCGGCACGTTCCAGAGTTATAAAGGGATACTTTCAGTATCGCTCTTGTGAAAGACAAGCATTCAGAACCAAACGTTGCTTGAAATGGCTTAAATCGTGTTTGGTGACTAGATCTGAATAGCCAGGTATTTCGCTACCATACTGTTCCAAATCTTTTATCCCTCCGCACTACTTTCAGCCTCACGCTGATTGGAGAAACCATTGTTCCACTGGCTCATACGGTTATGAGCCGTTGGAACTCTTTTGAGGTAAAAAATCTTCCCATCATGTAGGTATGTCTGTGGTACACCAGAGGGAGTAACTTAGGCTTCATTTACCATTTAACGAAAAATCTCCATGGATATTAATTTAGGCTAAAACAGTTCTAAACCCGCAACCTTTGGCAAAGAAGGATCTTAATGCTTTGCCAAACGACCTCCATACATAGGAAATTCTCATACATTTAAAATAGTAAATGTATTTGAACACCTTCAGAGAACATTCAACCCTTATAATACAACCCTTGTTTGCACAGAAAGCAAACAGAAAAGCTGTTTTACAAATAAAAGCGCACGTCATGTATTAAGACACGTTTTTATTCGGAAAAACAAATTCTGAATTTCTTATGAGAAGAATACGTGTTTCTCAAAATCGTTTCAAAAAGTGTACATGAAAAAGCAGAAACTGCGCTGAAAAAAATAGGTCAGATTAACAGTGAGTATGGCAAAAAGAGGGGTAGGGTTTCTCTATTACACACAAAGGTTTAGCATCAATCGAAAAAGCTGATGGTTTGACAGGAAACCGCATTATTGCAACGAACATTTGAACATCCATATAAATAAGTATGTGCTCTTACTGTACAGGGGCGGATCTAATGGTTAGTATTTCAGCAAACGCTGACTGCCCCCAACCGCCTGCTGGACCCCTTGGGGCCCCCTTGCAGTTCCATCTTTACCCTATGGGCACGCGGGGAACGAGCCCAGGGGCCAGGGCCGCGGAGGGTATAAATCATTGGACCCGCACCAGGGTTGGGCCCTATTAATCGCAGCATTTTTATAATATTTATATCACCCTTGAGATGATTTTGTTAAGAAAACGGCGATGTAAGATAAATACAAAAACTTAAAAGGTTACTCGATTGATAACATTACCATTATTTTGTTGCCCTTCACTTTGCATATGTATAATACAATAATAATAAAATCTATACTTGCAGAGACATTATTTTTTAGCACAAACTTCATACAAGAAGCCGGGGATAGGAAATAAGTTGCTTAGAGCAGAATATGGTGTCTTTAGGGAAGCTGCGAAAATGATACACATTGAGGACGAAGAAAAAAATATATAACATTTCTTGCGCAACAATGGATGGCTTAGGATGGGAGGCTTAGGCTATTGGATTGAACTCGCAACGCCTGGGTTGGAATTCGAAGCATTTGTCCACTCGGCTACTAGCCGGTTAAGCTGATACGTTTAAAGGTTTCCGGTTTTCAACAATATCTACTGAAAGATTTCCATTTAATAAAATACTAAAAGGCTTCCGACTTAATGTTGTTCGGATTCTGACTTTCCGAAAAATAAAAATCTTAAAAAATGTTAATTCATATTCCACGCACCCGCACTATATAGATACCACAATTGGGGACACAAAGTAAAAAAAATCATTAAAAAACAGTTATAACCAATTTTCCACACCGCGCACAAAAAAATAGAAAAAAATCAACCAACGCACTGTCTATGGATAAAATGTTTTAAAATATCCAATATCGATATATTGCATAATGCAATCAATGTAGCAAAATTAGTGCCAACGACACGGTTAAAGTCCACAGTCTAGATAATTCCGATACATTTTAATTTTATCAAAAATCTGCCTTGTTCAAAGGTTTTGTTAAGTATGTTGGCCTCAAATCCAAAACTAAATTTTGTATAAAAAAGGCCACGCAGCCGTACCACTTAAATGATATTTTTTCATTATTAAAATCGATTTCAAAATTGCCCCGCCCCTCCCCTTTCCAGGGCCCTATGGATACGTTTGCTAACTGCCTTGTTAGTCTTAGATCCACCCCTGTTACGGTACCGTCAAACGCTTTCGTAAAACAGTCAAAGGTCAAAGTTTTTTTTCACATCATTTCAAGAATTAATTAAAAAAAATCATAATTTAATATTTAAAAGGAAAACATAATCCAGTTGCATTTTTTTCGAATCGATAACCGCTTAACTTGCCTAAAATAGGCTTGTCCAATAACAACAAAATTGGTGACACCTATTGGTAATCGCCCCAGTTGATGGTATCTACTAAATCGTTTTTCAGCGGGGAACATATTACATTACTAAACCCTAATCAGAAATTAAACCCTGTTATCGATGACTTTTAAAGTGACCTTTCAGTAGAAAAAGTTATGACAGCATGGTAGTGAATGTTTCATCAAAAGTATAATATTCTTAAATTTTTTTGCATATTTTATGACACTATTGAATTCAATTTGTTAACCTTATTGCTCACTTTAAAGAAGTGAGTTTTCTAAATTATTTCGAATGTTAATTTATTGTTTTGGTGTTTAATTTGTAGAACTCCATTTAATTTTTTTAAATAAATTTAAGATAAATCAAATTTAATAATGTTATAATAATTATTAAGTTCTGCAAGTATTTCTGTTATTTTTACAGTTTTTAATGTGACAGCTGTTTCGGCTTTTGAGGCCATTATCAAACTGTGGATATGTCCACACGGCGACGGCTTATTTATATGATTTTATTTATCCCCACCCATTTAAATTTCTATAATGTTCAAAAATGATTCATTAAGAATTGGAATAACCAAACACTGCTGCATTTCCAAATATTTTGGTTATTCCAATTCTTAATGAATCATTTTTGAACATTATAGAAATTTAAATGGGTGGGGATAAATAAAATCATATAAATAAGCCGTCGCCGTGTGGACATATCCACAGTTTGATAATGGCCTCAAAAGCCGAAACAGCTGTCACATTAAAAACTGTAAAAATAACAGAAATACTTGCAGAACTTAATAATTATTATAAAATTATTAAATTTGATTTATCTTAAATTTATTTAAAAAAATATTTCGAATGTGCTTAACTTTTACGTTTTCTAACTTAACTTATTTAATAAATCAATACCATACCAATTTACCATTGTTACAATACAACAAGACAACTAGGTATTTGCTGTATTCATTGCATTTATTTTATGTAAAAGCCCTCTAGGTCGAAAATAAATAAATATGTTGTGTTACTCGTCATTGTTACTCACCTTCTGAGCGTGTACAACCTTATATACGAGTACACAGAGGCATGTTTTTAACCTTTATTCAGTTTTATCACCAACTATTTTCCTTCTAAAAGCGTCATATTAGATTACAGGCTGATTGAGCCTACTATTTTTACGATTTGTTTTAAAACCGATATTTTATTAATTATTGCACCATTTGCTGTTATAATGAGGAAATAGAAATAAAATGATCACATAATGAATGAAAAAACATACACTTAGTAAGACACCACTTTATTTTTGAATCAATAACGATAGCCAACCGGGTTTCGCTTGTCCCAAGCTTCATCAGGGCTAAATATCAACTAAAGCTAATTAGATACAGGCACATATAAATATAGGTAAATGAAAACAATGAGTGAAAGAGATACAAAACAGATAGAAAGAGATGAAAATAGAAAAGGTGGAGACAAATTATTAAGGATGATGAGGAGGGAGGGGGGGGGGGAAGGAAATAACAGTTTCAGCGGCGGAATAAATTTAATATGGGACTATCAGATAAATTAATTTGGTTATTTATTATATTTAAATTATTATTAACTGCTTTTTTTTGAAATACAATATAATAAAATAAAAAAAGCAGTTAATAATAATTTAAATATAATAAATAACCAAATTAATTTATCTGATAGTCTATCTATCTATCAGATAAAAAAAAAAAAAGTTTATCAGATAAACTTTTTTTTTTTTTATCTGATAGTCCCATATTAAATTTATTCCGCCGCTGAAACTGTTATTTCCTTCCCCCCCCCTCCCTCCTCATCATCCTTAATAATTTGTCTCCACCTTTTCTATTTTCATCTCTTTCTATCTGTTTTGTATCTCTTTCACTCATTGTTTTCATTTACCTATATTTATATGTGCCTGTATCTAATTAGCTTTAGTTGATATTTAGCCCTGATGAAGCTTGGGACAAGCGAAACCCGGTTGGCTATCGTTATTGATTCAAAAATAAAGTGGTGTCTTACTAAGTGTATGTTTTTTCATTCAATATGTCACACCCCAAAGTATTTGCTTCCTTCGAAAATATGATCACATAATATTTATTAAGCAATGTTTTTGAAAAATTTAAGGCACTACAGACCAGAGATGAGTAGGTTCTGCGTTTTGCCGGAGGCCTCTGAGGAGTGCTTTCTTTTAAAATAACTCGAACTCTAGGAGTGGGTCCGGGTTCCGAGTTCTTGGGTACGAACTGTAGTATGACGCACGGTTCCAACCCTGATTTATCACTCGGTTCCGGACTCAAACCAGGACTCGCACCAATGCGGGTTCTGATGCGGGTCCGGACCGTGTTCTCGGTGAGTGGTAAGTCACTAAGAGTTAGTGGTGGTAGTGGGTTGACGTGGGTGACGGGAAACCACGCTGCTGAGCACTGGGTACATTTGAAGAGGCATTCAGGTCCGAAATCGGTAGTTGATTTGAAAAAAGGAGTAGAGTGGAATTCGCTTTCCGCAAAGAACTCGGGTTCAAGAACTCATTCCGGCTGAACCTACACACCGCTACTACAGACACATTTTGTTTGTGAGCATTATTTCACAAATTCAGATCATGCAACTGAAGCAAAATCGGTCGGCGATTTAAATGCTTAATGTACAGGATGATAATATAATTAATAATTTTGTGCCATTTGTAATAAAATATATGCGAATTAAAATAAGTTTACTACACAACTCTACGAGTATAGTTTGCTAACAAAGTTATATATTGTACATATAAATGGCTTCTAACTTTTTGTACCTATACTATATCTACCGTGGCAAATGAGTATTGCTCTGAAACCGGTTATCTTGTTTGAAATAATAAAGTGATACACAAAAAATTCACAATAGTTACCGATTTACACAATATTATGTATAATGGATCATATTGATATTGTGATCATTCTTTCTTTATTAACAAACCACCTAGTTTCAAATACAATATTGCCTTCATTATTATAACAACTATATAAGAAATATTCAAGACAACTAACCTGTTAACGTTTTCAAATGCGAATAAAACCAGAAGGTCCTCGGATGTGTCTAACAAAAGTAAACATACAATCTACAACTTCGGTATTTTAATTTTTTGCGGTTATATGTTCATGTACAAAAATATCCACTCAGTTCGGAAGAAAACCGCATTGAAAGTCGGCGTTTGAAACTCACCACTGAAAGGTCCCGTTTCAAAGGCTCCTGAAATGTAAATATGAACTTGGTGTAAGAGATTTTTTTGAATTATTTATGGTGTGCTCGAGTTTTTTCAAGAAGTTTTCTTGAATGATGCCTGCCCCAAAATGTTTGAAGGAACACATTTTTATTTGGTATTCAAATTCCAATACGGGATACAACGAAGGCCTAGATGTATAATAGGAGTGTTGCTTTAAGAAATGAATAATATTTTGAACTAAAGAATCAAAGATATTTCTTGGAAAAGAGGTTGTTATTGTTCACCTGGGTAGTGAAAAACCCTTTACTAAATACTCTTTACATTACCTACTTATTCATAAAAAAATAAGAAGCTTACATACCCGAGTTGGATTTAGATGTTTAAAGATTTAGTTCAATGAAAACCAAATAGCGTTATTTCAAATCATATTAGCTGTTTTTGTCCAACATTCATTGAGAGATGACGCGATTTGCGTCATCTCACGGGTCAGAGAAAATGATTTGATCTCTTCTCTGCCTAATAACCTGTGATTCCCGATGCAGATATAAACACTCCACCCTTAAGTGCAGTCTTCAGATGACGGTTTAGTGGGCCGACACTGTTGTTGATTTGCACTATAATACAGTTAGTATCAGATCACAGGCATGTTAGAATAACAATCATAACAATCTCTCTCGGCGAACGATACTTAAGATGATTATGCACTTTCTACGGCGGATTCGTTGAGCCATCACACCTGGCTAGGTTATGACAGGGCAATTGGTACTTGATACAGCGATAACGTCGGACTTTCACGTCGTGACAGAGTAAGAGGTACTTGAACACTCGTCGACAGTGGCGACCGAGATTCAAATATTAATATTTGCATTCTGGCTCTGTGATTGACGAAGAACAAATAAATTCATCGACAATGGCGTCACGCAACATTCATCCTTCAAATTGAGTAATCAAAGCCATTTTAACCGAAATTAAGCTTTTAAAAATGATTACGGATAAGAAGTTACTCCATTACTTCAATCCAGAAAGTTCCCGCAGATAGAAAATCATTTCAAATGATTCAAGAATAAGAATGAATCGTCTTTGCTAAATTGTTATTTTGAAGAGTCGCGTTATAAATTCATGGCGCATGTTAATAAAAACAGATTTTCGTTATTTTTTGTCATCTATAACACTAAATAATTTCGTAAACTGTGTCATTTTCCCCAAAATAGATGATGAATTTGATTAAAAGTTAATCGTGTATTCCATAAATTAAGAATAATTTATAACAGTTCATAAACCTCATTTTAATATTTAATCAATGGTTTCGTCTACACCAAAGATATTAGAAGAACGAGATGTGCTATGAGCAGTTCATACTGTGTGGAATTGTTTTGCCGAGTGTCGCCGGTTTTGTTCACCAATACTACTGCACACCTTCGCTTACGCTAAGGTATCCGCACCAATACATAGAACAGATTTCTGTGCGTACACGTCCCGATACCGTTCAAAGTACCCTAATTAGGTAGTACTCCGCCTACGGTCCGGCGGCCAACATAGCATATCTCGTTCTTCTAATATCTTTGGTCTACACCATGGCAGTACTACGTGCTGATTCGCGAGAGCCAACAAGTAAGTTAATAAATATCTACTTGAACATTGATGGGATGGCCCGTACACTTTTTTTTGCTCTATTGGTAGTTCGAAGCAGCTCAGGGTGTGAGCTTCATGTGAACGGACCCATTAAAGACATTGATTAAGGAAGAAATCCTTATTCTATGATTGAAGAGGAGAGCTATGAAAAAGACGACACAGAAAAAGGTAAATATCCCATTATTATGTTTTAATGATAAACAAATGTTTATAAGACAAGGTTTTTTATACATAGTACAAAGGATACCAAATTATTATAAGCAATAAGTAGAAAAAACAAACGTTATAAATATAACAATATTTGACAAGTCAAAATATGTCACCAACAAATGTAGATATAATATGTCTCGACGCCATCTAGTGGGAAATTTAGCACTAACAAAGCCTTCCCTACAAAAAAAAAATTGGTTGTTTAAAGGTGAAAAAATATAATAAGCAGTAATTGTTGATTGAAGTACTAGTACATTGAATTATTTGGCGTGTTGGAAATAAGCCAAAGTAGCTCAGTGGTCACAGAGCACCTGACCGGACATCAGAAGGAACGGGTTCAATTCCTGTCGGCGGCATTTATTTTTACTCTGGAGATATTTTAAATTCGTATGGATATTTCAAGCGACTAATTATTACTTATATCCCAGTTGGGACCGTTACATTTTAAGTTTCCATATCTTTGTCCTTCTTATTAAGAGTTGTTTATAATAAATTTTTCATAACTTAAAAGTGAATTCTGTGTTTTTTACTTATTTAGTTTATAAAGTGGTAAGTGGTAAAGTGGTAGTTGCTTAAGTGGTGTTTCGAGAAATACTGTGGCAAACATTGGCAATGGATTTTAATAATGAAAGGATTTTACAGAATTATCTTATACTCTTGAACACTTTAAGTTTTTAAATTGCTAAAAATTTATATTTAATAATATCTATACACGTGAAGAGCCGAAAAAGTAATTATATGAAAATCTCTTCATTGGAAAATTGATTATTTATTTATTTATTGTATTATAGGTATTATAAAAACCACAGTGTAACTTTAAATGCAATTTAGGCATTTGTCGACAGATTATTTCTCTATCTAAACGAATCTTGTTTTATTAAATATTTTCACAGTTTTCACTTAATTATTATAGTTATTTTAATATCTTCACCTTTTTAACGCTTCTTACGTAGCCTTAATAAAATATCAAAATATCAACTAGGAAAAGATAATGCAACGTTCTGGGCCTCGATCCTCGAATAAGTCATTGAATGTCTTTTGACGTTTGGCGTATGGTATGTATCTTCGACGAGACTCAAGAATAAGAACTTCGACCAATGTATGTACTTTCGACGGCGATTGCGAGCGGCCTGGATTGGAAAATCGATACCCAGATCTGTGTGTTTCTCCAATACATGACCCGTTTATGAAATTATTATGCTTTTTGACCCCATAAGAGCCAGGGCAGAAGATAGTTTTAGAAAGCGAGTGAATCGCTTGAGGATTTAACATGTTTAAATTTCAGCAGCAGATCCGCTAGTTCTCTGGAGTATACAGAAATAATAAATCTTGCTGTCCGAAACGGCCTTCTGGGGCGGGATGCAGTTAATACTAAGGTCAAGGATTAGATTGGACAATAGACACAATTCAGTATTTAATTATACCATAAATTTACGTCAGGGCGGCAGTGCGTGATTTTGTTCAGCCTTTAGAGAGGGCATAGGGGGTATGTATATTATATGCAAAATAGTTTGAGTGTCAGCAACCTTTTTTATTACTGTTTTTTATGTGAATACCGCACAATAGTACCAACTGCTCCGAACCATTTAAACCTGTGGGTCTATGGCATCCACTATTGGGGAATATTGTGAGGCTAAAGGTATAAGGAGGGGAAGGATAGGGGTAAGAGGAAGATGGGGAAGGCTTTTCAGATCTGGTCACAAAACACGGCTAAAACCATTACAAGCAACATTTCAATTCTGAATGGTGGTCTTACACCAGGGCGATACTGAGAGTATCTCCCACTCTAGAACATGCTACATATATACTTTATATTATTTCAAATAAGTAAATTGTGCAATAAATCAAATAATATTTACTAGCCACGCCGGGATTTGAACCCGCCACCTCTGGATTGAAAGCTTTCGCCTTATGTGAAATATTCCTGCGTTACGAACTCAAATTTTCTTTAAATTTTCGAAATTGGAACTGATGATTGTGTGAATTCAGACAACATACTAATTTCAGTTGTCTGTGATATAAAATATCCTGCTAAAACAATTAAAAATTGCATTTGAAAATTTTAAAATTATAACTAATGATTGAGTGAATTCAGATTTGGGTTAAAGTAGGAACCCACCTATAAACAGAAAATGATTTAATATTTCACTAATTAATGTATATTGGAAACGTGTATTTATTTTGTTTAAATTTTTGACAGATGATTATCCGAGTTTATTAACGGTATTCATTCAAAAGGTAAATTTCTGTCGTCTTTTTAAAATGTCAAAAAAATAAATTATTTTAAAATAAAGAAAATTGGTAGTTTTTAAAATGTAATGTGATCTTCAGGCAAATATTTTGTAAGTACTTTCAGCTTCACAAATCCTACAATTAATATAATATCCCGTGATTGTTCACGGGTTTGCTCTCTTTGAGTATAATATATAACCTTGTACGCTGTAAGATAGCTCCGTAATATTTTAATAGCATTTCGTTCTGTTCTGATTAGATTAGTAATCCTCAAATGATTTCCTTGAAAAGCTTGGATTTATTATTGTAGATTAACTGGTAGAAAAAGCGTCTCGTATTTTATACATTTTCAGGAATATAGAAAGAGTTAATGTGCATATAATGAGAAAAAAAAACATGAATAGGTACACCGGCTGGATACAGAGGCGGAACGTGAAAAATGATTGTTAGAAACGCATTATGCTTATTTCAAAATCTACTTTATTCAAAATTCTGGGTTAAAAAGCCTCGTTAAAGATCTAAAAAAATAGAGAATAGATAACTATACAAATGCAAAATGTACTTTACAATATGGACGCAAGTATTCATTATTCGCACAGAGATTTTTTGAATGTGAAAGATCTTTGATATCACATGATTTATTCGATTTAATGTATCTTGAATTTTCAAATAATTTATAATGTTTTTCCATTGAATTCAATAAAAGTCTGACATAGTTGGAACCACATAAAGAACGAAATAATAATGTGGAAGAATGAGTCATATCTTATATTGAACGGGACAAAGTCAAATAAATAGTTTTAGAATGAATTGTATCTACGTAAAAATGTTTGTGAAAGAGAACGTGTGTCTCGTATATGTAATTCGCAACTATTTGAATTTATAACAAGATCTACCCCGCCACGCGTTGTCTGCGCAAATAGAGAAACAACAGCGCGTGATGCTTTTACGACCAACCAATTTTATCTACGTAAAAATGTTTGTGAAATAGAACATAAGTCTCGTATATATCATTGGAAATTATTTGAATTTATATTTATAACTAGATCTATGATATTGATGTTGCTGTGGCATATTCTGTCTGTGCAAATAGAGAAACAACCGCGTGTTGCTTTCGCGACCAACAGAATATAGTTAGTAAATAATAATATAATAAATTGAGGTGCTGTTTTTCAAAAAAGGGATGTTTTATGTATTAAAAAAAAACGCGGTACAAAAATAATGATGTTCGGAATACAGTACTGAAAGGTAGAATATAAGTTACAACTGTTTACATTATGTTTTCTAGAGATGTTACTATGTCCGTATTCATTTTCAGTCTTGATTTAATGATCCGTAGTAAACATTCAAATAAGAAAGGGAGCGCGAAATATTAAAAAAAAACTATTGTATTTAATAGGCGGAAGTGAATATATTTAAATAAAGCACGACCTATTTAAAAAAGAGCAAAAATCTCTTGACAAATGTCTAAAGTAGCATTTTTTTCATTCTCATTTCATGTTAAATGAACAAAATGTGTTTTTTATAATTTTTGGAGGGTAGGTACTTTGCGATTTTTTTGTACGGAGGAAATTTCATGTAATTACCGTTGTGGCTCGGTAAATGTATATCTTCCAAAATTATTTTTTTCCTTAAAAATTTTATGTGTACAAGGGTAGCATGTTAAGAATCGGTAGACATTTGGAATGCGGGGCTTAATATAATATTCATATCACGAAACGCAGTGGATGTCCTGCGAATAAACGATCGCCTGAAAATAAAGGTAAGTTGTTCATGAAACGCAGTTTCATGGTCGCTGGCATTAAAATGATCACATTAAAAAAGATACCTTCAAATTAAAGTAGATACTTGTCAAATTAAAATAGATTCTTGTTAAATTAAAGTAGATACTTGTCAAATTAAAATAGATTCTTGTTAAATTAAAGTACATACTTGTCAATTTTTTTTTTTATTTTTGAAGTGAAACTTCTTTAGGCGCGTAATGGATTTTCGGGGACGGAGTAAAACCGAGTCAGGATCGACACGAAAATGCGGGTACCCCCACCACCGCTCACCGTTCACCGTTCACTGTTTTCAGTAAAAGCAACAAATCATTAGCATGCGCATAAAAGTTTTTATGTGTTTTATTTAAGTACTTTTTTACTCGGTAGTATAATTTTGTTTGGCGCATGCCTTAGCTGTGGTACAGACGTGGACAGGGCTTTCCTGTACCGTCCGTCCGCCGTTCAGTCTGGTTTAGTCGTCCGTCGAGAGCGCTCGCGTCGCGCGCTTTGCCGTTCCATTCGTATTCCAGTATATAAATATTGTTGAAGTGAAACTTCTTTAGGCGCGTAATGGATTTTCGGGGACGGAGTAAAACCGAGTCAGGATCGACACGAAAATGCGGGTACCCCCACCACCGCTCACCGTTCACTGTCCCTCTCTCACCATATGCGCTTGTTGAGGTGGGGGAGCCGCTCACGAACGTTCTCTCTCTTCTCTTCTTTCCTCTCTCTCAGACACCAGCGAACTGCGCCACGCCAAGCATCAGCTGCTTGGTTAGTATACTGCGTCGTGAGTGTAATACGAGTGAAATACGTAATTGATTGTGGTTCATACGGTTTGGTACAGAATTTCATTTTAACCTCTAATTTTCAAACTAACCTAAGAGAGAAAATAGAGATGATGAAATGAAAATAGAGAGAGAGGAATACTAGAAGTTTCACTTCTGTCTTGCGTAGGCTTGACACACCCACTTTTTTTTTTATTTAAATATCAAAATAATATACAAAAATCAAAAAGTCCCAATAAACTACTTTAAAGTAGTTTGTCATTGGGTGCTTTTAACTTAAACAGATTATATCAAATGTATACATTCATATCATGAGAGGTGTAATACAATAAAAATAAAAACAAAAAACAATTAAAGCGTATGCAGTTAGAAATAGTTTGTATTAGAGTCTAGTACAAACTATTTCTTTCAGCTAGCCAATTTTTCAACAAAAAATTTCTTTTTATATTTGTACATTTTTTGATTTCTGCAGGTAACATATTTAAACAATTTGGTATCATGTAGTCTAGCGTTCTTTGTCCATATTTGTTTACATGCTTTGGTACGATTAGTCCTTCATTTAATGTAAAACGAGTATTGTAAGTGTGTTCCAGTCTATTTATGTACATAGGGCTATTTATGTGCTGAAAAATTATTTTATACCACATAATTGCTCTTACCGAGAGGATTTTCAGATTTTGATAAAGGTATGGAACATTATGCCTTTGTTCATATAAACTTTTATGAGCTAATAATTTAACAAGAGAATTTTGAACTGATTGAACATGATTTATATTTGTTTTAGAGGAAAATCCCCAAGCTGTAATTCCATACCTTATGATAGATTCAGCTAGTGATAAATAAATTATTCGAAGTGTGCATATTGGAACATAAAATTTTAATTTATATAATCTACTAATAATAGATCTCAGTCGTTCACAGACTTTATTAATCTGTAAATCCCATTTGAAAAAACAATCAATAATAACACCTAAATAAACATATTTTTTAACCAGTTCAATATTTTCACATGTACACAGCGCAGGGATACCAACATGTAGGCAATCTGAATTGTGTGTTTTAATTTCGGGTATAATAGTATTTACCTTGGCATTTGGTGATCTAATGTGTATCAATTTAGTTTTTTTTTGCATTTATGATTAGGCCAGAGTCGTGAGACCATTTTAAAAGTTCAATGTAATCTTTTTGTAAAAGTTCAATACATAATTGCAAATTACTGCAAGAAAACACCAATGCAGTATCATCCGCGTACACAAAGTGTTTTACACGTTTAAAAATAAATTTAATAAAAGATACATAAATTATATATAAAATAGGACCTAATATGGAACCTTGAGGTACACCTGCTAAGATTTTTCTTTTTTTACTTAATGTGTTCAAAAGCTTTATTTGCATGCACCTGTTGTTCAAATAATTTTCAAATAGTTTTAGAAGTTTCCCTCTTATTCCTATGATTTCTAGTATTTTCAACAATTTTTTATGGTTAATAGTGTCAAATGCCTTGGAATAATCTATAAATAAGACTAATACATGATGTTTATTATTTAAATTATTATTTATCAAGCTGGCAAACTTTTGAAGTAGCACTTCAGTGCCCTTTTTTTTTGGAATCCATATTGGTTAGTATCAATAATAGAAAAATCTTCCAAATATTTTATTAATTTAATTTGAATGTATTTTTTAATTTGAATCTATTTTAAAATAGATTCTTGTTAAATTAAAGTAGATACTTGTCAAATTAAAATAGATTCTTGTTAAATTAAAGTAGATACTTGTCAAATTAAAGCAGATACTTGTCAAATTAAAATAGATTCTTGTTAAATTAAAGTAGATACTTGTCAAATTAAAATAGATTCTTGTTAAATTAAAGTAGATACTGGTCGAATTAAAATAGATTCTTGTTAAATTAAAGTAGATACTTGTCAAATTAAAGTAGATACTTGCCATCTGATTTCAAAGGCTCATTTTTATTAGTCGTTGAACTGTGTTGACAAAATACAGAAAGAAAGTGTGTCTAGGCATTACTAGTTGGAATGGAGTGGATAAGATATAAGTATGTGGGTAAGCAGAAGTTTTAATATATTTTTTTTCCAAAACAAAGTATTTTAAACACTTTAGCTAATACTTTAATATCCTAAGCGGCAACGGAATATAACATGTGTTAAAGTGAAATATTTAAAGCAAAATCCCTTACCTTCTTATTATTGTTTTATAAAATTACGTTTTCAAAGTAACACATTTGTGATATCTGAATAATTTTGTAATTATTCTGGAAAATTTATCTCGACTTTTGACACCGTTTGCCGGTTTAATAAATTATTTATCATCAAGAGACTTGGAGATTATCTTTTTAGACAGAATCAATGATAGGCTCAAGGCTGAAATACCGGGAAGAAGAAATTGAGTGTGAAATTAGTTTTCCAATAGAAATCAGAGTACATGTTTCTTGCCTACAATTAAAAATAACTAATTAAGTTTATTTGAGTTTAACTCAAATGTAACATTTTCGGAAAACAATTTTATTGAATCGAGAGTTAACGTATCGGAGGCAACTAGGATCATTAAATGTGTGCGATTTCGGATTGCTAACATTGCAAAAGCAACCTTTCAAAATATCACGTCTGCCCTGTTCTACATACCTTGACTATTGTGTTTTTTTATCTTTTCTGCTCTCCATCCAAAAACCTACGCTTAATATTTTTTTACTAACAACGCTGATCTTAAAAATGTGCTTGACGACTTCTCCATCTACAAACCAGTGGATTTTTATCCAGGCGAATCTCAGAATCAATTGTAACCAACCCAATAACTTATTTAAATAAACAGTTTTAAAAAAAATGTTTGCATAGGTATAACGTATTTGTACCGTGTAACTTATAAATTAATTCAATCTCTGAAGCAGAACTCAAGGACGTTGAGTTGCTTTATTACAATGTACATTATGCAAACAATTTGCTTTTGAAATGTACTACAATTAGAATATCAGTCACAGAATGCCACAGGGTGTCCTTCAGATAAGACATATATTCTCCTTTAGAATATTTTATCTCTCTAGAAATGTCGTAAAAACTAAGAAAACAAAACCCAATGAAATAAATGATCTAATTATTATTTAAGACAATGTTAGTGATTTTTTAAAAGAAAATATGAAACAGAAAAATCAGAAGATACGGTTGCATCCAGGACAAGTAATTATTCACCCTAGTTTTGCAAAATAATCAAGATGTCTCACATTAACAATAAAAATGGGGTGTATTTATTCAAGACACTATCTAGATTGCATTTGGTTCGAACTGAATCTTGCGATCATAAATAAAGATAGCAACCAATAAAAATGAGCGGAGAGAAATAAAAGATGATGTTGGTAGTTCTTACTCGAAGTATGATACAGTTAAATATGACCGAAGGAAATGAGGTCCCTTTAGCTCAGTTGGTGGAGCAGTGCCCCGGCAAGGCGAAGGTCCTGGGTTCATAGAAGGTCCTAGATGCGAGCGTATCTTTTTTTGATTTTCATCAATAATGAACTATTACAATTTGAGGTATATCTAGTACGAAAATGTTCTGCTTTATTTATATGTATTGTAAATTGGAAATTATAGGCCATTAAAAAATTCATTTTAGAGGTAACTTACAATTTTTATGAGTTAATGGCAATTATAATTAAATAATATTTCCCTATATACTGTTTAAAAACAATGAAATATAAGCAAAAATAAATCGTGAAAAGGTTTTTTTTTTGTCAGAAATTAAATTTGCCTTCCAGCGTAAATTTGTCGTTTGAAAGTTAAATTTAAAACCATCAAAATAGTTTTGGAAATAATTCATATTTTATCTTTATTATATTTGCAAAGTAAAAAAGGAAAGAAATTTTTTAGTAATTTTAATCAAATCATAAATAATTATCAAATTTGCCTCTAAAATCTTCAAAAACAGTTTTCTTCAATTGCCCTTAATTTATAATTTGTTACAAAATAAATAACGTAGCGCATGACCGTAGCTGATTTTTGCTACACTATTGGATTAAAAAAAATAATTACTCAGTTTGGTTGGATATTTTGGCCTCAAATCTGAATTTATGTTTTGTATGAAAAGGGCTGCGCAACCGTACACCTTAAAATACCTACTTGATATTATATCTTCAGTAAACTTTGATAGCCAAAACTGTACAATAAATCTCAGATTTCTGTGCATGTTTCAATTTTTTAATTGGCTAAATAGACTTTAATCGGCGTTGGATTTGTGTGAAATATAATCGCGTGATTCGGAAATTTAATAAAATTTATTTGATGTGAAAATAAATCGGTTATTTCCGTTTCAAATTGCAAATAGGAACTAGAGTAGGTTGGTAAATACGAATCGGGTTATATATTTTATTAACACGCAACTCGTAACATTGAGATTATGAATATCGATATTTATTACAGAAAAGCATGCATTATAAATAAAGTAAAAGCACATTGCATGCAATATAATGTTTTTGACCGCCACCGCTGATCGATTAAATATTAAATAAATAGTTTATTCGAGAATGTATGCAGGGTTATGCAATACAATACGTTCCATATTTTGAAAGAACAAAAAATAAATCTGACAAGTGAATTAGACAGAATCACAATAGGCACAAAAAATGTAGTAAATAAATTGATGCTTCCAACGAAACTATACGAATGATATATGTAAAAATAAATATATTCAGGGTAACCATATCATCACCAGCTAGGGTTACATTGTGGAAAGGGTTTAGTGGAGGTTAGGTGGAGGTCAAAGAGACCCGGATAAGATGAATCAGGTGCAGTAGCTCGTTCCGCAAGGGTGTCGTATACAAAATAACTAGTCTTTCGCATTCTGCCGACATCTACTGCGAAGTTCCACGGTAGATATTTCACAAGGTTCCCTATTCGTTGAGCTTTACTTTTATAGTCGGAACAGTATGCAGCATTTAATGAGCTTAAGGGAACACAATACAAGTGTTTTAAAAAAAATAAATTAAAAGCAAATAAAATTTAATACTGTTACGTATTATTCAGTTCTGAAGTACACGGCGTTATGACAGCTGTTTTGGCGTTCAAAGAGACTATCAAACGATGAGATGACGTATTTATATGATTTCATTTACCGCTACCGTATTTTAATATTTTCGGTAAAAACTGATGTAAAAAAAAATAGAAAATCAATCGCGTGAGGCACATACTGTTAACATTTTGGTTTTACACCCTTTTTATAGATAAGATGACAGGTTTTTGTAAATTGTTTTAAAATACATAAAAAAATAATTAGGAACTTATTAGTTCATACAATTATTTAATTATACTTTCTATAAAAAGCAGCATAACTCTTACAGCCTATTTATAAATGATTGTTCTTCAATGTCAAATTGTAAAAACACTAGCTGATAAAATTACGCGTAATCCGATGAGGTTTTGATTAGCAATCGACGAGAAACTTTCCGCATAATAATAAAATCAATTTTGGATAATATACTCCAGGGCTATTTCCGGGAACCGACGCAATAAAGCGCCGTATCCGGGGAATATCCGGTTCCGAAGTACGTCAAGTGAATTATGGATGGCGTCGTGTTACACCCTCAAAGCGAAATTGCATTTCCTGCCCTTTTGAGACTGCCTATATCCCAACGGGTCTTTAATAAGGTTAGTCAATTAAAAGTGACGCATGATTTGAAATAAATAGAACATTGTTATTTTAGGAAGTTTTAGACATTTTTTACATTTCCAATTTTGTGGGCCTTTACCACCTCTACGAGAATTCTCCCCAATACCAGCACACATAATGTGGTATCCTTCATCACATACAGAACAAGATATGAAGTCTGAAGGAATCTCAATATTACTATCACAGGCAGTGAATTTCGTATACATTTTAGAGTTCGATTGAGCGCGAATTCACACAAAAAAGGAGCACCTTTCCTTGTTTTCATTTGGTTCAACACCTTTGTAGCACTTTTGCTCTTTATGTGAAGGATTCCTTGTATACTATAATATTTGAGTTACTATGTCACAATTTGGGATACGAGTCCCAGGGAAAAAACCTCTTTTCGAGATAAAGAATACACTTTGTGGGAA
Organism: Hesperophylax magnus; assembly: GCA_026573805.1. NCBI lineage: Eukaryota > Metazoa > Arthropoda > Insecta > Trichoptera > Limnephilidae > Hesperophylax > Hesperophylax magnus. Next base: position 7,025,064 of record JAIUSX010000977.1, on the reverse strand, counting down.
AAAAAAAACGTTGGTCTTTGTGCAATCTCAGGTTTATAGTAATTGACCACTTTTAGTTGTTTCACTACTGGTTGGTTTGTTAATTATTGCATTATTTAAATATGTGAGCGAATGGAAGCGCAATTTCTTCAGTAGACTATCAAGGACTATCGGACTCTAGTGGTCGATGAATCCAAAGCTGAATTATAATTTAATTATTGAACACGATATAAGCAATTCTTAAACGAAAATGTTAAACTGAAATATCAGAAAAAGATATGGTCGCATCTAGAACCTTTGCCTTGCCGGGGCGCTGCTCTACCAACTGAGCTAATGGGACCCTATTTACTTCGGTTATATTTAACTGTATCATACTTCAAATAAAAACTACCAATATTATCCTCATTTTTCACCGCACATTTTTATTGGCTGTTATCTTTATGTATGTTTGCAAGATTTAACTGCAATATATCCAATTTTTGTGTTTGAATGTGCGAGTCTAAGATGAATACTTATTTTTTGGAATAACATAATTTGTAAAACCTGAAATTGTAATATGTTATTTAAGACAATATTACGGATTTTTTAACGAATATTTGAAACTATTAATTAATTAATATTATTCCAACAAGAATAAATTTTGAGTTGATATAAATAAGTTCATTATGTAAATTTTGAACTTATTGACGTGGACATAAAAACATTTTTTTACTCAACTTGCTGTTTTTTTAAATTGTTTTTTAAGACATCTGGTGATTTGGGGGTGAAGTCAAGTCAATTTTTAAATGCAATGTCGAGTATTGAATAGACAACGAAACTAAAAAAATTCGAGAAAGAAATCAGGATAGAGACCAGTTTTAAATCGAGCTTCTAAAATCACTAGCATATAATTCACAATATAAAATACAAAAAAATAAAATAGCACATACCCGTACTAGATATATGCTTTACCTTTTGATTAAAGAAATAATTATTCAGTTTGGTGGACTAAAACCCAAAATAAAGTTTTAATTGAAAAAGGCCTCGCAGCTGCTTCTCACCAATTCTCCGGTTTAAAAAAATACATTTTTAAGTATTTAATTCCGTAGTTACTAAAATATAAGAGACAGGGATCTCTTCTGATACGTAAGCGTTTTGTTATCCTTTGTTATATATTAACCTGAAACTTCACTATACGACACAATCCAATAGAAACATAGATCTTTAATATTGTATAGGTACCCTTCTTTGATTTTAAACATTTTCAATGAATTTCATAATAATTGAACAATATTTTTTTATCAAAAACATTTTATCCATGGAAGCTGACAAAGTGGACTTATTTTGTCCAAGTAACAAAACATTTCGGTGTGATTGATTCGTTTCTAAAATGTATTTAATAATATAAATGATTGATTGCACAATATATACTTCAATCAAATATCAATTCAATTAAATTTATTTTCACTGGCCAATCTTCGCGCTTGCAAACTCGTGAACGAACGCTTTGAAGCGGTTTGGTTTCAATTTAATGGTGAAAATATTTAAATATTCAAGCCAATCAGCATGCGTCAGCGTAAAATGACCGAGCACAATCACACCCCGCGATGCCAGCCGATGGGGTCAACACTAACAATTCAATCGTAAAATCCAAAAATACATCTTCTCGTTCATTTAACATGCGCACACAGGCGCGTACGATTTAGGGCTTAAACTACGATCCCAAATAGAGAAATCGCGTCACTTGTATATAAGTGACGTGATTACTCTATTTGGGTTTACAAATTTTTGAAGGCTACATAAATTTATTAAAGCGATTGGTGTCATGTATGTATGTATGTGATTGTTTTTATATAAACAGGGTTTTCTAATAAGAGGTGTTATTTTAAATAGCCCACTATTTCGGTAGATGTTACTTTTGAAGCTGTCATTTTTTGACATTTGACAAGTAGAAACTACGCCATTAATAAAAACGGAACGATACACGCTTCAACAACGCATTGAAATTATTAAAATTCACTTGAGTGAATCAAATGCAAATCATCTTGAGTGATGAGGCCCATTTCCACCAACTTATACGGCTTTGTCAAAAAGCAAAATTGTCGCATCTTCGGTTCGGAAAACCCAAGAGTTATTGTTGAAAAGCCCCTCTATCCTCAAAGTGTGACTGTTTGGTGCGGTTTATGTTCCGGTGGAGTCATTGGACCTTACTTTTTTGAAAATAGAAAAATTCGAGGCTGGAGCAACAGTTACGGTGAATGGATTGCGCTATCGAGAGATGATTAATGATTTTTTATGGCCGGAATTAGATGGTATTGGTCTGAACAACGTTTACTTTTAACAAGACGGCGCTACGTGCCACACAAGCAACGAAATCATTGATCTTTTACTATCAAAATAATATAATATCAAAATAACACTTCTTACTGGAAAATCCTGTATATATAAATATCAAACCATATCATTTAACTTATTTGAACTTATTCGCACTTGAAGTGAAACAACACAAAACTGCGCTATATAAATACTATGTTATTATTATTATTATATTATACCATTCCTCAAAATATTAATATGGAAACATATGAAACTACTTCAAGTCAATGAATTGACATAAATTTCGCCGCTCATCCCATATTTTATGTTCTATAAATTTGGCACGTCATGTCAAGCGGTCGCCCAAAACGTTTTTCAAACTTTTCATAAATTGCCACAAATCGCTCGCGTGGATAACAGATTTACGTTGCCTTTAAAATTTGTAATTGTGATTTTTAGTAAGCAGATTATGATATTGATGATGTTGTGAGATTTGCTGTTTACAATTACATTTCATCAATATTTTCAAATTTGTAATTACTGGATAGATTGCCTACACGCTTGCTTAGAATTTTTTATTATTTTTTATGTGAACACCGCACAAGAATCCCAACTGTTCCCAACTGTCTGGAGTCAGTGGGACTATGGCATACCCATTTGGGGTATGTTGTGAAGCTGAAAGTAATAGGAGGGGAAGGGACGGGGGAAGAGGAAGGTGGGGGAATACCTGGCTATTCAGATCTGGTTACCAAACACGGCTAAAGCCATTTCAAGCAACGTTTTAAATCCGAATGGTAGTCATACACTAGGACAATACTGAGAGTATCTTCCACTCTGGAACATGCCGCAAGTATACACAAATCGATTTTGTCATTTCAGAAACCAGTGACGGCGTATTATACTATATATGTAGGTTGTTCTTGATCATTTGAGAATTGAAAAAAAATAAAATTCTAATATATAAAAGTTGATACATAAGTTTCTTGTCAATACGAATGTTTACATTCAGAAACAACTGTTTTAAAGTTAAATGTAATCATTGTAACCTTTGGGTAATGAATCCAAATTACTTACAGAACTAAAGGTTAAATCTGTTGCCTACATAATTTTACGAGGAACACAAAAAACTAACCACTACTCGACAAACTAGGTATAAGGACCTTTTTAAATGCCACCGTTCAAATTATAAAGCAAACTTGCTATGTCCTCGTCTTCATAGTTTATCAAACGAATGTATATATAATATCGATATTTTTAACAAGACAAATTCTATGTTAACATAACACACCTAAACAATTTTTATAATGTAAAAATATTACTTCCGACCAGCGCAAGCCCGTGAAAAATAAAGGGATATTTAAATAATATATTTAAATGTTGAAAAAGACAAATAAATAATTTTCTGTTAAAATATTATATTATAGGTAAGAACCTAAGTACTTCATCGCTCGACTGAAATATTTTTCACACAAGAAGCTCCAATTGTGAAAATGACAGTGTAAATTCAAAGCAAATTTGAGTTCACGTGAATAATTTCACTCAGGAATAAGGCACATCACAGACAACCGAAAAAAATATGAAATCACGGGATATTATTATTCCAAGTTAGAAAATGACAATTAAAATAATTTTCTGTTAAATAAGTATTTTCTTATATGTATGATTGTGTAAGAAATTTTGAGATCAGATGTAAGCTTTTGACAGGCTGATGTAAGCGCAATGAGTAAGATTAAGAAAGGGACGCTCAGAAGGTTTGGGCATGAAGAGAGAATAACAACAACTAGGAATCGAACCCAGGATCTCTTGTCTTACCGGGACAGGCGTCTTAACCAACTTGACATTGGGACCTATTTATTAAACGTCATATTTGTCGATCTCATATCTCAAATTTAGAATTAATAATATCATTTTTTCCATCTACCTTTTTAATGGAAAAGTTTCTAGTGAAATTGGTTTGTAACGTAGATAATGTCTCGGATAAATATATCCAATGGTCAAGTTGGTTAAGATGCCTGTCCCGGTAAGACCTGGGTTAGATTCCTAGTTGTGACAGTTATCTTGTTTTTTTTTATGTGTCTTGTTTCATGTTTCGTTTAGATTGTGATATGTTGGTCGTTATAACTTTCAAAATAAGTTAAAAAGTAATAGTTGTTTCTCAAATAGATGTATTGATAACAAAAGTATCCATAACACCAGATGTTATATAAAAAATATGATAGGTGCGTAGAAAATATATATTCTTAAAAATATATACAAAGAACAATATAATTTCAACGAACCTTGAGGTACACCCGCCGACATTCAAATTGGATGTTTATGGATCCACCGCTAAAATGTAAGGGGTGCGTTAAGTTGCCAACGAGTTCATACTGAATCTAGGGCATGAAGTGGTTACTTTTAGTTCTGCCGGAAGGCCTCGTTTATTATGAGCATTCAGTAGTCTGGAAACGGATTTCAGAAATTATTTCATCTTGACAACCTGAATTAAAATATTTCCACTGGCTGGCGCGATGCGATGGATTAATCAAGTGGCTTTATACGGTAGAAGTTTCTTTGATTTTTTAGCAAACACTGTTGGTATACATAATTATAATAATTAGAATAAAATAACTTTGTTTTTAAAACTACTTTATTGTATGTATTTTCAATATATACTCGTAAAACCAACCAGTTTTGGTTAACCCCGAACCTTCATCAGAGTTATATAACACTAATGAATGTTCAGGGTTAACCGAAACTGGTTGGTTTTACTAGTAAATATTGAAAATACATACAATAAAGTGGTGTTAAAAAAAAGTTATTTTATTTTATAAAAACATATATAACCCTGATGAAGGTTCAGGGTTAACCGAAACTGGTTGGTTTTACTAGTATATATTGAAAACATACATACATACATACAATAAAGTAGGGTTAAAAAAAAGTTATTTTACTAAAATTATTAAAATTATTTATTTATATCTTCAATAATCCAGAGTGGTTGTGAAAGAACATCATTAGGAATCGAAACTTTGAAATAGATTTAGCTGCGTTTGGTAACAAGGTCTGAATAGCCAGATACTTCCTCACCTGTTCCCCGTCTCCTTCACTTCCTACTAAGTTCAGCACAACATACCTACGTTGGGGATGTACTAGTCTCATTGTTTAACATTGCAAAAAAATGTATTTTGCTTTAGAAAACAGATTTTTGCTTTATGGGTAAAATTAAATATTGAGATTTTTTTATTAAAAAGAAAGACAAACATTCCCGGATTACGAATACCCCAACAATATTTTAAAATCTCCCACTACCACCATAGTAAGCGAAACATGATGCTTGTGTTGTAATGGAGGCCAGCCGAAGAATTAAACACACGACGCACAGTGGGGCCAAATCGCCAAAACGTGGCGGAAACCCCGAAAAATGAATGTTCGATTCGGGGTATTTCAAGGAATGAAGCGGGTGGGGGAAGGGTTCGTGCATCTCACTCCGAACGGATAGGTCCCTACCTTCGGGATCTGTCAAACCATTTCAGTTCGAAGTTGACCTTTGTCAAGAGCACACGTGTCGCTGTCGAAACTAGTCAAATTTACCCTCGATTAGTGAGTTCATAATTAAGTAGTGAAGTAAAGAATTACAATTCTACAAAATGGAAACGATTGCCTCAGGTATGTAGAAAATATTCATATACTAATAAGTTTTAAATCTAATGGTTATCCTATTTATATTACACATATTTCGACGCTTGTACAAAAATAGCATGATTTTCTGTACTTGTATTTTCAACTAGAGCAAAAGTAGCATTTTTTGCAATATCATGCGGAATTACAACTCCCAGACTATAGAATTATCAATTATCTGATGGAATTGACAAAAATCAGCTGCCTAAATCTGCCTATTCTCTTGTATAATGAATTTTTCTTCGAGCGTGTGCGTCCCAAATAACGTATCACAACATGGCGGTGCACCGCGGTCGATGTAGCGCGCGGTGCGGCAGGCTTCAGAACTATTTTTCCCATGCAGCACGCTTACGATATTTGATTATTTTTCTGTAATTAATTTGTTGCTAATGCTAAAGTAATATTTTTCATACAGATTCGGATGAAGAGTGTGTGAAATTCACTCGGCAAGAAATATTCAACATCGTTAAACACCGGTTGAATGATGGCCTACCTGAAATAATCCCTTTTCTGGAGGAACAACTTTCCGGAAAAATTGATCGACCGTTGCAGGTACCTGAGGACATGAGAGTCTCGCTTTCTATATTGTTTAATCAAATGAGAACAAGGTGGCAAAAAGCTAACAGGACAGAGAATCCCTTTTTGAAACGGAATAATGAATGGCTGAATGCATCCGTTTCATTTCCGGCACCTATTGTTAGTGGCAATTATCAAGCTGACTGTGATCTGCCATCGACTAGTACGTGCAGTGGTCGTCCTTCTGGGGATTTTGAATTATTGAGCAAGAGGTCGAAACGCGAAAGAACCCAATCAGTTCGCGAAACTTTGACGCCACAAGAGTTAGCTTATGCTACTCAAATGAGCCTGCGCTCTGCAGGTAAATTGGATGCTTCAAAGGTTCTTTATGAAATAACAATGACAAGTCCATCGAGAGCTTTGAAGTATCGACAGGCTTTCCAATTGACCGCGACAAGCGAGAAAACTTTGTCCTCCGAAGCCGCACTTTCGTTATATATTGAGTACAAATTCACAAAGAATCAATATCAGGGATTGAGAATAACAAGTAATGAGAATAACTGCAAGCTGTATCCTTCATACAAGAAATTGGCAGAAGCGAAAAAACGTTGCTATCCACCTAATACTGCTATCACCATTACAGAAAGCATGGCTGAAGTTCAGCTACAAGCTTTATTGGATCATACAACCGACCGTATTTTACTATGCCAAGAAGATATCATTCGCAGTTTGGATCAAGCGAATGTTAGCCACATGAAATTCATTTTCAAATGGGGTTGTGACGGAAGTTCAGGACAAAGTGAATATAAACAAACATTTGAGGATGAACGCGTATCAGATGCGAATGTATTTTTTACATCGGTAGTACCCTTACAACTCATTTCTGTGGATCCAAAATCAGAGGCAGTAGTCGTGATTTGGAAGAATCCTAGACCATCGTCTCCTCGATTTTGTAGACCACTGAGACTACAATTTTTGCACGAAAGTGCAGAATCTACGGTCAGTGAGGTGCAATATATTGAAGAGCAGATAAAGTCACTTGTTCCCTTTGAGAATATAATATATGGGAAAGAAATCTCGGTTTCGTACAATATGGCGTTCACAATGATCGATGGCAAAGTATGCAACGCAGTCGCATCCATAAACTCTACGCAACGATGCTATTTATGTGGAAGTACTAGCAAAGATTTCAATAACATCGATGCTGTTTTGCAAAAAGAAGTCAAAGAAGAGAATCTGAAGTTTGGACTTTCAATATTACATGCTTGGATAAGGTTTTTTGAATGCTGCTTGCATCTGTCGTATAAACTTGGCTTAAAAAAATGGCAAGCACGCAGTGCCGAAGAAAAAGAGATGGTAGACACGCGCAAGAAGATCATTCAAAAGGGATTCAGATCAAAACTGGGACTTATTGTCGATCGTCCGAAACCTGGTTACGGAAATACCAATGATGGAAATATAGCTCGACGCTTTTTTGAAAATTCGAAGACATCTGCTCTCATAACATCATTGGACATAGATTTGATAGAACGGTTTCACGTCATCTTACAAGTCATTTCGAGTGGACATGAAATCAATTCTGATAAGTTCTATAATTATACGCTGACAACTGCGAGGAAATTCGTTGAGCTGTATCCATGGTATTATATGCCTACTTCGGTGCATAAGTTATTGATTCACGGTCCACAAATTGTAGCTCACGCATTGCTACCAATCGGTCAGTTATCCGAAGAAGCACAGGAAGCGAGGAACAAGGATATTAAAAGATATCGCGAAGACTTTTCCAGAAAGTGTTCGCGAGTAAAAACAATGGAAGACGTTTTCAAGCGGCTTCTGGTAACTTCCGATCCATACATCTCCAGCATCAGAAAACTGCCACAGAAGAAAATGAAAAGTTTATCAAAGGAGGCAATAGGATTATTACTTTCTCCTGAAATTCAAATCGCACCACGACTGAACACGGAAGACTCTGATGTGGATTCTGACTCTGAGGACTTCGAGAGCGATACTGATTTGGATAGGGCATAGGGTTAATCAGATTAAGTTTTGAATTTTAAGACAACAATGCTTCGATATATTTTCGACTGATATTCTGTTATTTAGTTTAATAAACAATGACGTTTTCAGTATGTTAATTGTTGTAATTATTGATCTCCTACTGTCTATATATTTTCGGGTTTTCATGCGTCTCGTTGCTATATTGGATCCACCATTGTGTTTGGATAATTTTTAACTTCAAATTCGTAATCAGCGACCTCAAAAACCCCTGAGTGATGAGTTTTGTTTGAATTAAACGTCGTTTCGGGGTTTCCGCCACGTTTTGGGGGTTCGGCCCCACTGTGCGACGCCTGGGTGGGACTCAAACGCGATGCCGACTCAGCCACTGACCATTCAATCAATAACAATATTAATAGCAATTTTTTATTAATTTCGTTTTTGTGGGACAACAATTATTACAATTTAAGTGATGGGAGCTAAGAACTTTCAAGTTCAGGTTGGTATTTGGAATATTTAAAGAGATGATCTTGGTTTAATTAGCATTAAGTGTAATGTGTTTATAGTCTAGCCATTTGTTAAATCTTGTTTAGTGTATTAATAATCTGCGCTTACTCTGGTCTACAGTTAATAAATTAACATATATCGTTATTATAATCAATCTCTCCTCCAACAGCAACTGATGACTATAATAATAATGGCAGTAGTTCTGTAAGCTCTTTACACTACTATTGTCCCAAGTAATCCCTGCTTTGTTTGATGACTGGATTCCGGATTTAATCAGCATCTACCAACTGTAGGTCGGGGTCATGACTAATCTGTAGTTAAGGTCAGGAGAGGCACTTAACCTTCCTAGATAACCCACAAATATCCCACAAGAATTGGCAACACGAATTAAGTAATGCAGGTTTATCGGCTCAATTAATTACTATAAATTGAATTTTTTTTTGGTTCCTACCTACAGCTACCACTCTGTGAATGAATTTATTTTTTCTTAAAAATAACTATCTAACTAACCATCACGACGTTTCCGCGCAGGGGTGGGCAGAGAGGAGCAGGAGCACAGCTCGGTCTTGGCACACACTCATTGACTCATTCACATAAAAAAATAAAAAAATCATACATACCTACTCTTCTATTATTCTGAATCTTGACATGGCCCAATTCAAGTATCAGATTCACTTGATCGTGCCATGTCTTTCTTGAGCGTCCTCGATTACCATTCACATTTGCGTTATATATTCTCATTACACTCCTTTCTTCGTTCATTCGCTCTACATGCCCAAATCATTTCAGCGTCCTATTCTTAATCTTACTCATTACGCTTATATCAGTCTTGCATTCTTTGCGGATCTTCACATTTCTAACACGATCGTACATGGTTTCACCACACAAGAGCCTCAGGGATCTCATTTCTACAGCATTCGGTCTACTTTCATCCTTCATCTACCAGTTCCATGCATTACCATTAGAGTAGATGCCAGCAGTAGTACGATGAGGATGTTTGCACGTAATATAAATGGAATCTCGTGATTAAATACACTAAATACTCCATGAAAAGATGAATAATAATTAGGGGTTATAATTCCACATCTGTTTTTAATGTAACTATGTCCAATATATTTCTTAGAGTCTTAAAGACGTAGGCTAGCTTTCTTATTTTGTTTGTTAATATGTGTTAACCTTTTGAAAAAAGTCAGCTAGAAGTCTCTATCTATCTCTATCGCGGAATTTTAGTATCAGGGCCTCGATTCTCGACGAAGTCATTCTACTTGAACAACGAATGATTCGACCCACTCATTCGAGTGGAATGACTATTGAAGTTAGGCGTATGAAAGTATGTACCTTCGACGAAACTCAAGAATAAGAATGTCGACCAATGTTTGTATTTTCGACGGCGATTGCGAGTGGCCTGGATTGGAGAATCGATACCCAGACCCTGTTCAACACGCGATCGTCTGGCGTCAACATGCGAAATGAGACCGCGAGAGTAAATACGTAATAATTTCATTAATGAGCAAGCGAATTGAGCTGTAAGACTGGCGTTTGTATACAGGCTGTTATAAGACGTATCATGGAACTTTAACCAGCGACTTCTGAGCATTTGTAAGCAAAAATAATGTAAGTGTCATTCTGCTCTTCGGTGACATGTTTTATTTAATTAAAAAAATAAATTTATTGAAGTGAATTTGCTGAGGTCATCTCAATCTAACATCGCGAAAAAACGGTTAAACCTTTTCAAATATCGAAATTCTTTCTTAAAAAAACAATGAAATTCAGTGCTTGTGTCTGTGTTGCTTCGAGCGAGTTTAAATGAAATTATAAGAAAAGTTTTTTTTTTTACTAAAATACATCTTTTTCAAAATGCTTCGAAACTATTGAACCTTTCTACCCGGGTGGGTTAATTTTCGCTTCCATGATTTGCATTTATTCATTACTGAAAAAAAAGTGAAATTCAAATATTTACAAATTAAAAAATATTAGATTGTACAGGATTCGGGGACAGACTTATGACCAGAGAGGACGAGACACGCTTTCGTACCAATGTATAACATACGCAAGCATTCTCTCTCGCTTGCACTCATCCCCCCTTTCATGCAAACATTACACTCCGCAATCCGATTTGCCCACGCCTAAAAACCTAATTTTGTATACTTTTTGATGAAATTTTGCACACTTAAAGTTCAAATAATAGGAAAATTTTACTTTCTACGTCTGAAAAAATAGGCGTAAAGCCCGGAAAACGTAGAGAACTTCAGATAGTTATCAAATAAAACGTGTTTTCAAATTTACAATCTTTTCACTATTCCTACTTACTATTTTTTCTCTTGGCAACTATTGTGTCTGAACGAACCAAACCATTCTTTTCTCCCAGCGATGGTGATAAAAAAAAACTCTTTCTACAATTTTTTTCTCTAATGGACAAAATTTTCTCAAAAGTTCAGCTTACGAACAAAACGAAAAGCTTTTGTATTCCGCGTAACATTTAACCTAATTACATCAGACGTAGAAATAGATAAATTCGCCGGGGTCTTTAGACTGATTTCAGCAAGCCGCTTAGCTCATTATGGCTTAGTACGAGACAAAAGCCTTAGCGTTAAAGCTAATGGAAGGAAATAAGTGGTTAATGCACTCTATCTACGGCGTAAAGGCGATAAAGGAATGTTAGCAGTCGTGAGGGCATTAGGAATTATTGTACACTTGCACCCTGATTCGCTTGTTGATTCGCGTTTGGCGGATTTCAAAAGAAAAAGTAATCGGATTATTAAGTAGTGAATTGTGTAATTTGCCGAAGAGCTTTTCTGCCAAAGAAATAAAAGCACTGTCTAATGTGACGTAATTATGATATGATGAAAGTATTTAAAATTATAAAGAACGCAAAAATAATTTCACTCGGATCACTCAGTGCTCCTTTTCTTTGTTTCCAAATAACACGTACTAATAATATTCGTTTTATCTTCTTTACAATTACAATCGAACGTATAATATACAAGACAAACATATATAGATAAGTAATAAACAGATTTAGAAAGAGAGAACACCAATCATTCTCCTTGCTATTAAATGTTTACAATAGAAGCTCCCTTTTTTTTTTTTTTAACAGTAATACCGCACAAGAGTCCCAACTGCTCCCGTCTGGAGCCAGTGAGACTATGGCATCCCCAATTGGGGTATGTTGTGAGGCTGAGGGTATTGGGGAGGGGAGGGAGATGGGGAAGAGGAAGGTGGGGTACCTGGCTATTCAGATCTGGTCACCAAACACGGCTAAAGCCATTTCAAGCAACGTTTCAATTCTGAATGGTGGTCTTACACCAGGGCGATACTGAGAGTATCTTCCACTCTGGAACGTGCCGCAAATATACTATATATTATTTAAATTAATTAATTGTGAAATAACACAAATTAATCAAATAAAATTTATTTGCGCACGCCGGGTTCGAACCCGCGACCTTCGGATCTGTAGTCGAAAGCGTATACCACTAGACCACGCCGGCCGTCCCTAATTGAAATAATAAATTTTTTGATTGTACACATTTGCAAAATTAACATCTGAAAGAGTCACATGTGCTTTCGAAAACAGTATATCATTTTAATTTCTAAAGTAGAATTATGCAGAAAATGACTTTAGTAACGGGTGATTTCAGATAAAACTTTGGTTTCGATTTATTTATTATTAATATTATGTACTCTCAGAAAAAAATAATTCTCTCATACCTCACTCTGGAAAAAGACGGTTGTCAGAAGTTTAAAAGCAGATTTAAATGGCTTTGGTTATGTTTAGTAGCCAGACCTAAATAGCCAGGTAAACCATAATCGTCAACTTCAACTTCTTCCCAACCCCAGTTTATAAAATTATCCCAACAAATAAAATAGTTGGATGGTAGAAATCACGTAAATAATAGAATAGTTAAAGTTATGTGGTCAGTTAAAATTATTTTGTCAGAAAAGTATGGAGTTATTATTACGAGCAAAGTCGATGAATCGGTAATTAGTTTTAATAAAAGTATCAAGGAAACTAACGACATATTATTTAATGAAAGCCTCGTAAGGTATAATTTTTATTGTATTCTACGTCGGTATTCTACAATCTACGGCTGCGTGAAAGCCTCTTCACCTTTACTATGGTGTACAGTTCATGGAAACATTCCTTTGTATATAACTATCACAATATAGAAACCGGAAACTTTGTGAAAGTCAATCAATTTTTAATCCGTGTGAACGTTACAGAAGGTAAAACACTTCTATATTTTAATTATTGGTTGTTTGTCTTATTTTTTTTATAATGACGTGAATCATTGATTAGAGAATAACAGGAAGTGTCCTAATAATACGGAGAGAGAAAACAAATAAATTACTACTATTTATTCATAGTAAACATAATATATTTTTACGAGACAAGGATTTATGCAAAGCAAAAAGGAAAACAAATTATTATATAATTTTTTTTATTATTATTTATTATCCTGAAACACAAATTGAAAAATCTTCCGAGAAAAAATAAATGCTGCCGACGGGGAATTGAACCCGCACCTTCTGATTGCCGGACAGGTGCACGGAACCACTGTGCTACGTCGGCTTATTTTTAACCGCCAAATAATTCAAGAAACAGTAGTATTTCATTCAACAAGGTGAAAAAAATCAAAAAGCCATAATTGTTACACTTTAAGAATGGAATATTAGGATTTCACTTTTCCAACTGTTGATGAAAGTTCCTGCCCAAGTTGCGTTATTATTTGTTTTGTTTAGTAACTTCCATTTTCATAGGTATATTTGTGATATAAGTGCACTTTTAAGGTTTTCAAGCGCTGCCCGTAGCAGCAAAAAAAGGTGCTTCCAAACTACGCAACCTGAGGGTTGGTAGTCAACCAAGAGCTTTACTGTGTTCATAACATTTTGAAGAACGTTTCGTCAACAGAACATTGAAAGTAACTATGGATGAAGCAGAGCCCACAAAATTAAATGTCCGTATATTTTATTAGGTTATGGATTTAAAAAAAAATAATAAAAAATTATGTATCCACGATTTGAAAATTGATTTTTATTATGATTTCCTTGACACAGTTCTAGGCTTGCCAGAAGAAATATTATACTTAAATACAGTATTGTACAAAAGAAAATACGTTTTACTTAAATGGAATGGGTTATAGTAAGTTAGAATTAATTGTTGTTTCCCCCAAATGTCAATAAAATATCAGGCCACGGAATAATAACCATGAAAACGGTCTGGCAGCCATTTTTGAGCTGCCGTTTGGACAGAATTTTTTATTGGCATGCCAAGTCCTCTCTTAGGGTATTTTCTTTAGTCATTGTCGAGAATAGCCATTCGTTTGAAAGTAAAAACATGATAATATATAAAAAAAATTAAACAGAAATATACAAGTAACTGAAAGAAGATTGAAGGTGCCACGATGATTTAAACACGAAATTTTCGCTTGCCAGATGGCCGTTGATGGATAACTTTATTGAAAAATCATTATTATTTGTTGGCATTTGAACCGAATGACACCTGCCTCAGAGTGACGTCCATAGATGATGAATAGAGTGCTACCAGTGAGAAGTTACGTAGGGTTAAAAGTATATCGACGCGTTATTATAATATAATAAATTTAATTATGAATCGTGCCAACCTTCTTCAACAAACGGTCCTTTCAATAGCTTCATTGTTTCACAGTTGGGTGGCTTTTACTACGTAATTAACAAGTTTCACCAGCTTATATCGTGAATGATGCTGACACAACGGTAGACGTCTTACGATGGCGTCATTCGCGTCTACGTCACGTGTGCCCATTTTCTCGGGACGACCAACGGAAATTGACTTAGAATTGTTAAATAACGGGTTAACCTTAGGGAGTTTTCTGAAGGTTTAAATTTCAATTTTTGAAAAGTTTTGGCACGCCACTGGTGGTACCTGCCCCAAATTAAGGCGATTAGAATTTTTTTTTGCTATCGGATAACATGCTTTCCAACTATACATATTTTCATTTTTTTCATTGAGTATCGTGTCAGATTTTATTATTTAGATTCCAAAAAGAATTTCAGGAAAAAAAAACAGGCATAACTCTTAAGCGCATTTCATGACAGTCGGTCGACGCGACGAAGCAATTTGATGTTTGTAGAAAACGGTGCAATGAGTTTATTGCTCGTCCCATATTTCAAGATCATTGCACAATTTACACAAATAGTTAAAAGGAAATCCTGTTTTTAAGGCGATGCACTACGTCCTGTAATATTTTAAATTGAGCCGCTACCAATAACAACCCTTACGTAGATGGCGATAAGGTTTAAATTCCCGCTTAACACCATCCGCCTGTTTTGATTTATGCAAGAAAAAAACATGGCCAAAAAGTGCCTTTTATTTTATTTTGTGGATGTTCAGGCATAAATATTTAATTTTTTTCCATCATTTTATAAATAACTTAATTTGCCACATAATACAATAAAATCATAACCGAAAATGGGTTCGTAAGTAGGAGATTTTGAACTTTAAAGCAGTTTTCATAGGCCTTTTATTTTTTTCTGGGCTTATAAAAAGAAAAAATACTCGATTATTTCAAAGGCCAAGATGTATTCTATTCGCAGTATTTAATAAAAGCATCTGAAACATTTCTAGGCGACCAAATTTTCAACTACAACATATGGCATCGCCTTAAGAGGAATACACTACCTAAAAATATGTGTATTCTATATTTTTCTTGAGACGCAACGGGCGTGAATATGTAATAAATAAAAGCCACTTTTGCGTTTAAATCATCAATTTCTGGACTCCGTTTGCCAAGTGATTTTTATGCCTATTACATAACCAAATAACAATTCATACTTAACTACTCAATATGGACAGAAAATCGCTGAGGAAGCTGATAGGACTACTCACGGAAAATTCGTCACCTCAGGAGATACATACAGTTGTTGGAAGTGGAAAAGATGCAGGAAATGTTAAGAGCATGGAGAGACTCCAATTCACCTACGGTGTCAATGTCCCGCCCTGTTGGGATCAAAGCTCGTGTGCCTGGGAAGACACACTGTGGAACCAATAAATATAGCCAAATATCCAATGACAACCCTGGTGAACTTGAATCTGGAACGGTGAACTGAATCAAAGGGACAGGTATACTGTTAGGTAAAGGAATGCGGTGAAATGGGAGATGACATAGTGGGTCCGTGGCATGAGTGCTCACGAGAACTACCCGTAAATCGTCTCTGTTTAATTTATGTACCTACATATTTAACGCTCTCGCAGAAAGCAATCTCCTAAATATCCAATTAAAAGTCATATATATATATATATATATATATATATATATATATATATACCTACATTACATTACACTATGGTGGTCAGCACAATGCTTATTATTATAAACAAGAACCTGAATATAAATTTTTCTCAATTATTTCAACCAGCAATTCACTAATAAGAAATTAATATTCTAAGTATCAAAATATTTTGTTACTCTTCACACTTATTTACGCCTTATAACACGACAAGAGATATTTTAATTTTAATGGAACAAAATATTAAATACACTGGTACGTAGCGTTTATAGGTTATTTTAAATTGAAGAGTAACATCGTCGATTTTTCTTCTCATTTAATAAATGTTTCTTGCCAAGAATCTTGGAACCACAAAGCTTGAAAAAGGAGCATTAAATTGCGAACATTAAACACTTTTTCCACTGAACTCTTCGACCTCTTCTGACCCCTTTTGCTTTCTACATCGGCACCGTAAATAACTAACCTAGCTACCACTACTCCACCTAACACGGTATTACTATTTTTAACATTCAAAATCACTACAATACAGTGATTGCCCAGCGTTATATATCGGCAAAACTCCGTGTATAAGAGCATTTACGATGTTTTATTAATTATGACTTCTCGGAATTAGCCAACCATCATATAGAAACAGATCACACTTTTAATGATAATACAGTTTATTAGTTTCTGTATACAAATTGGAGAGGTATTAGACTAGACAACTTAAAATGGGTTGTTTAAAAAAATTTGAACAATTCATCAAATTTCAAAGTGGATTTTCAAGTCCTGTGAACGTTCTTTTCATGTTCTCTTATTAAATCATAATTGGCCAGTTATTTAACAAAATTAAAATAATAACAAAAATTGAATAGAACCTTTACAGAACTTGAAAATCAACTTTGATGTATGATGAATTGTTCAAATTCACGAAACAACCCGTCCTTAGAGTAAAGTCATGAAAGACCAATTCTACCGAAATAAAAGCTCGATACGTTGTTTCTTATTGACAAAGACCACTCATGTACCACTTCTGTACCCCACTGTAAAGTCCAACACATCTGTAACACATGTATAGATTTTAGTTGAGTGTTATACTGTCCTGGAGAAGCTTTCCGTAGCTTACCGTCGTAGTGAAATTTGTCGGAAATAAATATTAAAAAAGGTGTTTAAAATTGAAACCATATTCCAATGTCCTATTCAAATTGTCATTTCCTTTTGTTCCCTTCCTAAAAGTCTTACCTTGAAAGAAACAAGAACTGAAAAAAGAAAACCAACGCCAGTGTTATTCATTTGTTATTATCACATTAAAAAATATTTTATGATTCGAATTGTCGGCGTAGTTGAGAGTGCATTTATTATTTCGCTGCTCGTATCAATAATCTGGTGAAAAGTTCATTAAAAAGTGCAAACTTCACCCCCAAGTACAATATTGTCGTGCGGTGAATGTAAACAGGTATGGCGAAACTATAACATTAATGGAGATTGTATAAGATGTACATCTATACAATGTAGTTATAAAGAATGTTTAAGAAATCAATAAGACTAAAAAAGAAACATTATCACCATGTATTAAGGATTCTTTTCCTTTCTTCTCTTGTTCCTTGTGACAATAACACGATCGATTGATCTCTTTTATTTTCATTTACGTATAATCCATTTAACAGCCGATCAGTCATCAAACAAAATGTGATGTTGATAAAAAAATTGTTTTATTTTAAATCATTAATATCATCCTACACAGAACAACGAACTTCCTATGAAATTAAAAGACCGTTAAATTGTTAAATTTCTGTAATACGTGAACTTTTATCAAAGCTCTTAAAATCTATTGAATATTGCATATGGTGAATCAATTCTGACACGCACATCTACATTTCGTATTAAAACCCATGCATAATGGATACGGATGTAAAAATGTATTTTCCCGTGCACGTGAATTTCAGGCTGTGGTGGTTAAAGCTGGTTCGGGTAACTTTCAATAAAATACAACCTCCGCTGGAATATTTCATACTTCAATACGATAATGAAAAATGCTGAGGTGCATTTAGTTTGATAATATATTTCGCTTTCGGGTGTAAATCTGTTTGATTTGTGTACTACCGGTATTACGATAATGCAATAATATTATGTCTAAGGTTTTGTTTTATTTTTATTATATGGGTTGTTCGCTATTAAAATAAAATTCTGATACTCCGATATAGATTATACATCGACTATAAAGATTACAGATACGTGGTTATTAGTCAAGAGCTGAGATGTATGAGATGGAAATCAACCTACAACATGGGCTTTTATACAACTGTCATCTATCTGTCTCGTTCTTACTGACAGTCAAGCACATGAGTCCTACAGCTTTCATTGTATTTTATATCCTGTAGAATTCTAAAATATTCGTTGCAAGGATAGGCAGACACTCAAAGCTCCATTAAATTTCAAACGACGTCTCATAGGCTATAAAATACGATTACATACATTGCTTATATATTAATCATATACATTGTTTTCAACCATAATCAACTTATTAGAATTTGTATAAAGAAAATATTGAAAAAACTACGAGACCTTGTCAGTACTGTAAGAGCGAGGTCTCATTGTTCGTCAAACATGTCATTTGGAGTATGAAGATAAAAGAATTTGCCTTCAGATGTTTTACAAATGGAGTCTCGCGTGTTGGGGAGAGATATTTATAGATCATTGTGAATTATGAACGTTGCCTTTCACAATCGATTTCACTACCATTTTTAATTTCACAAAACCACACCTGTCTTTATTATAAATAGCATATAAAGGTACAAACGTACGAAGACCATTGTATTGAAATATATGGGTGTAAGTAATAGGTTGAAAAACGAATCAAATTAGGTATACAGATCTAGAATATTTACTATTAAAAGAAGATCGAAAGAACTACGCGCGTTTTAAACCCAAAGATTTAAAAAAATATAATAATATTTACAGTAATGACGCCCCAACTATATTGCTAAGTGAGTCGATAGGTTATTGATTGATTGATTGATACACAATTTCATAGTAATTTTTGAAATCTATGACAACAGAATCAATAAATTTTATGATATTACTTTAAGGCATGTCGAAAAACTTTAATTTTAAGAATAACATGTATATTTTCTTTCCGAACCCACACTATTCATGCACAAGCTATTGAAAGAATACAAAATAAATTTTCTATGTTTTAAAATGGATATTCTAGCAATTTTGTTGAACTACAACACTTGTAAATTCAACAATTGTCGGACAGAAGGATTTTCACTGACTTGGTACTTTTATACAAATATTGCTTGCATTGATAAGCTTTCGGATTCCACTACGTAATAAATAAATGGAATTTATTTCAGTAAAGATATTCTGGGACTAACCACCATATGTATTCCTCAATGCCCGGAATACTTAAAGAGGGAAATAGTTATACCGAGTCAGTGGACATCTTTAGTTTATCAATTATTTACTATAAATTTTAAACTAAATATCCCTGTCGAAGACTTAAAATACAATTTTTTATTAAATTCTCTAAAAATACATACATTAGAAGATAGACGTAAAATAAACGATTTAACGTTCTTATTCAAAATACTTAACTCTAAATTCGACTGTTGTGAACTCCTGCAACTTATAAACATACACACACCCACAGTAACAACACGACAAAATACAATATTCTACAGCAGCACACATAAGCGTAACTACATTGCCCACTCTCCGATACAACGACTTCACACCATGGGAAATCATTACTTGGGTGATGTTGACATATTCAATACCAACTTGGCAAGTTTTGTGGATCATTTAAAACATTTATTTCAACAATACTCCTAAACACATCATGTAAACCTACAAATAGCTGTAATTTTCTGTTTTTCTTTCTTGTGTTTGTATGACTTGTTGCATAGCTTTTATCAAATGTAATTTTATTCTTATTTTTTATGTTTCAAAATATCTGTCAAATTAAAATTATACTACCAACCATGTAAAAGCCCTCTGGGCGTTAAATAAATAAATAAATAAAATAAAATAAATTAACAAATACAAAAGATAGTTACTGAGACAGTTTAGTTATGTATAATAAATTTTTAATATTCACATTGAAAATCCTCTAAAAAGGGGCGTTCATAAATATAATAAATAAATAGTGGGAACACTTTCAAGAAGAAACAGAATTTCAAGACCAGAGGTCGCTAGAACCATGTTGAGTAAGTACAGCTAATATTACGGAAACGTCCGGTTGAGTGCTTTGTTCAAAAATTATTTCAAATCCTCCCTAATCTCCGGATCTATTCAACAATACGTAACGTACTTGACTTATTTTCAGTGATTCCTGACGTTGTTTGAAGCAAAAAATATTTATGAAATTTTAGAATCTGGATACATTTTTGAAGTTTTTGTTTTCTACATAAAACATAAAAAATCAGTAGGTGTCAATCAGTGGACAGTTGAGGGGTTTGTCGGTTACTAGGCTGAGTGACCAGTGACGACATGTTAAAGATTTTTTTTTGTAGGTTTTGAAAAAAAAATTGAAAAAAAAACAAAAAAGTAATCTATCTCGACACAGGTTTATCCTAGTGAGACAGACATCGAAAAAAAAACCTGTAAAAAAACTTTATATTGATAATAAAAAAATAAAAAAATAAAAAAATCGGATTCCAAAATATCTTTGCATTTTTTATTTTAAAAATGTCAGGAATCACTGGTTAAAGTAAGTCAAGAACGTTCCTTAACACCCTGTATAATGCGTTTAATTAGTTAGAAAATATTTGGTATAGTAAAAAGAAACGGGAAGTTTAAAAAATAGCCAAGGGAATTAAATGTAGGTATCCATCTGGTATACGGGGCATCGTCATTCAAGATTCCAGAATAAACATGAACATGTGTAGGTTCATTTACAGTTTATACGTATATAAATTATTTATAAATTATTACCGAGAAAATTACTTACCAATTCCATAATATGTACTATGCACGACATTATTTAAATTGCGACATTAGTGTAAACTTCTAAATTAACCAAAAAAATGCCACACAAATACGAGTATGTAATGGTCCGGTAAAACGAAACAATTTTGAAGGGTGCGTGATGCGTGAGTTTGTTTGTAGTACGCCTATTAAAACCATTATAGTAATTTATTTAAATTTCGAATGAACAGTCAACTTTTTATTTTTAAATAATGGTTTATGGAAAATTCTCTAAGATAATAGTTACCATCACCATGAATATCGTATTTAAATATAAATTTATTTTTCTTTTCATTAAAATACAGTGATGAATTCATCTAATCAATGATCAATGATGAAGACAACATTAACGACTCACAAACGACAAATGTGAAATAAAAAAAAATCGGTCCTATATAGGAATTGAACCTAAGACCTCAACCTCGCTGGGATTCTGCTCTGAGAAAATTCGACCCTTAAATTCGGATAAATTTAACTGTATCATACTTCGACTAATAACTACCAACATTATCCTTTTACTGGCTGCTATCTTTATGAATGATTGCAAGATTCTACCTGAACTAAATGCAATTTAGGTAGTGTCTTGGATGAATATATAAAATTTATTTTGCAAGGGTTCAATTCCTAGATACTACCGAATCTTTTTATGTATTTTCTGTTTTAAATTTGTCATTTTATGGTCGTTGATATTGTCTTTAGTGATTAAATATTACAATTTGAGGTTTTACTCATTAAGTTATTCCAAAAATGAAAAACAGATTCAATTATTAGTTTGATTTTTAAGAAATGAGCAACTATATAGGTAGGTACAGGTACAAACTTATTTTTAATTTAACAAGAGTTCCAACCGTCCTACCGCCTGAAGCTATTGAGACTATGCCATCACCACTTGGGGTGTATTGTGGGGCTGAAGGTAGTTAGGAGGGGAAGGATACGGGAAGAGGAAGGTGGAGGAGTACCTGGCTATTCAGATCTGGTCAACAAACACGGATAAGTCTAATTCAAGCAACGTTTCAATTCTGAATGGTGGTCTCACGTCAGGGCGATACAGGGAGTATCTCCCACTTACCCACTCTGGAACGCACTGCAAATATATTGTTTAAATTTATAACACAGGTAGATATTGAATCTGCAACATCTAGATTCTTATTCGAGAGTCTTACCATTCTACCAAGTACGATCTAATTATTTTTTTAAATAAAAATACAATGGACTACGTCATAATATGAAATACTTTGTGATATCAAAAAAGTAGTCAGAAGTTTAAAAAATAGTCAATCGCCGGGAATAGATAAAATTAAAATGTCTGACATTAAAAAACACTTTAAACTTTATCTGCCATTGGCGGAATCCCTAATCAGATATGAAATAACTTCATGGGGACATTCAACAAAAACAAATCTTCTTTCAGTCCAAAATGTACAATATTCTCTGGTAAAATTATTATTAAACAAAACTAATTACGAACAAAGAAATGACGTACCAAAGTCATTACTATACAATTCTGTAAATTTACTATCTGTTCGTGCTATATTGTGGCTTAAAATTGAGAGTCAGCATACATCTCAATCTGAACATAATAAAATAGTGACACATGTTCATAATACAAGACTAATTGCAAACGATGGACTTGTAGTTCCCAGATACCTGAATAAATACGGTCAAAGAACTCTAGAATACCTCGTTCTAATAATTTACAACATGTTACCAAACTTAATAAGAAGCTGTGAATTGACTCACAGAAGGAAATGTATGTTAAAAAAATGGTTATGTGAAAGAATTTTTTGTACTAATGTAATTATGTGCAAATTTTATGTACTTGTTAAAATTGTATACCTATGTATTTAAAAAGTAATTGTTCAAAGAACCCGTTGGCAAACTGATATCAATCAGTTTAACGGGACTTAATAGTAACAAACTGTATTTTTTTAAAGTTAATAAATAATAAAACAAAAAAACTTAGGTACTATTTTCTCATTATTCCTACAATGTGAGAGCAAGGATGATGAAACCAAATAACCTTGTTAATGAGTTCGAATTGAACGTCACAAAGCCGTGGAGGCTGCTTCGGTGAATTCAGGCTGTGATTGCGGTCGCAGAGGAATAGGAAATGGAAATGGCGCGAGGCGAAATGCGAAATCGTCATCGCCATATACCCGGAAGTAGGTAGGTAGGTGCCTACCTCCCCACCTATTTGTGCGTCTAGAATACTATTGACAGGGGGAGACCGCCCGCAGCCGCAGGTGTCACATCCGAACTCCACGCTAAATTACGCAGAAGGAAATCATCAGGTATATTAGCGTGTTATGGCAATGATTAATTAATAACTTAAATGTGATGGGAATGTTTCTGAGATCATTTCATGTCACACTAAAAGTACAATTGATTTTTAGCATTTTTTTATGTGAATATCGCACAAGAGTTCCGACTGCTCCCAACAGTCTGGAGCTATGCCATTCACATTTGAGGTATGTTGTGAGACTAAACCAAGTCGGAAGGGAAAGGAAAAGGGGAGAAGGAAGGTGAAGAAGTACCCGGCTATTCAGAAATGATCACCAATCCATGAAGTCATTTTAATCAACGTCAGGGCGATATTAAGAGTATCTTACAACTCTGTTAAATTAATCATTATGAATTGGGATCGCAATAGGCGAATCAAGAGTGAACTGTAAAATATTAATTGTAAACTTTGAAGTTGACACAACTATGGTTGGAGATGTTGAACACGGGAAGGAAGTAAGGAAGGAATCCGACTTACCCCTTTGATGTTCTTCAAATATGATGATGGTATGATTTCTCTCAGAGGAGATATGATTTCACGCACAAGCTTCCATAACCTCCAGGTTGGATACGAAACACACTGAGGGAACTGAATATGTTCACTGCACAGGCATTCTACCCTGAGTTGATATCAATAACAGCACTGATAACAATAGATGTTCATCAAACAGGCTCCATCAATAAAACTAATGGTTTGACAGTTACTTTTATTGTTGTAAAATGTAACACACACCTGTGGGTATAGTCACATAGGACAATGTTAAAGGAAGATTAATAGTTGCATCAACATGAATGTTGTATCAACTTTGTTTTGCTATCATTATTTATAGGTTATTATAAATATGTATCCAAAAGCAATTATTCTTAAGGATGGTAACTTAATTTTTCATCGGAAAATATTTGCTTTGTCTCAAAATATATTTTATAATTTTTATTTAGATAAAAAAATCTACATAATTTTGTTTTTCCTTTCCTTTATTCGTAAAATATATTTGTATACAGTTTTTTACATGCTTTTCGACTACCACACTAGACAAATGTCCGTATTATGGTAGTCGAAGGTTAATTAAATTGAATTACCATGGTTTGTTTTTACGTGTCTGTTTAGTTTTTTATGCACCATACAAGTTTGGTTTTTGGTACATGACGTGTTCTATTTACTTTACTTGTGTTTTTTTATCACGTTTTCTTTGGCAGTTTTAATATTTTTTTGGATTGGGAAAATTCAAGAGGTATTTAAAAAAAACAGTACCATAGCAATAAAATGATATTGACATAATGTTACGTAATGAACAATTTACTCACATCAAGTTATTTCTTAGTAAAATCTATCAAAGTTAATTTTGTTCAAAATCCCTGTAATGAGAAGTAAAAAAATCTCGGCACTGTTTCTTTAGAAACTAGAATCGTTACGAATTTAAAATTGCTATTAAAAAAATAAAATATAAGCGAATTGATCTACAATAATTATCAGCGGTTTTCCAGATCATTGGTCAAAACCATTATTAAGTAGCTGCCATTGAGCTTGGTTTATTTAATACCCCCAATATAAATCTAGTCCAATTATATTTCTATGCCAGACAGTTCCCGGGCAGACGAAAATAACACCTCCCGACATGTACCGCGACCTGGCATTATGCGCAATGTCTGAATTGTTCGTTGGGTTTATTTCAGCAACTGAAAATAATCTGTTTGCTCATCTTTTACTGTAATTGAGATGGAAAACATCTATTGCTGGGTGGCGCAAAATTTTGACGAAATTCAGACAGCTAATATATCGAAAAGCAACACTTGACAAATACAAGGTTTGTTCGGGTTTATTCCATAGAAATGTTTGGAAAATCTTAGTGGATATCCGTTGAAGTCAGGTTGAAACAAAACCTCGTAGATCACAAGGCCGTTACACTGAATCAAATCAGCCTCCTAACTTGTATGGGAACCTTCAAAAATATATTTTTATTTGTTTTTTAAAGAATAAATTGAAAAGCAAATTAAATGAAAATTTTTGTGAAATCATATACAAGTTAGGAAGCTGCTTTGAATGCGCGGTGAATTTGCTGCGGTCTTGTGATCTAGAAGGTTTTGGTTGAAACCGAGTGGATAAGCAATCGACTTAAAATTGGTTTTAATTAAATTTTAAAATTAAAAATTGGAAATAATGGAGGAAAGAGACATCTTTGGTCAGTTTTGGATAGATTTTGCTCTGCAGGTGAGTGATATCGAATTACAGTCATCTTTGCATTGATCAGATGGATTCATCCGGATTGTATCGTTTGTCAAAATAGGTCGATTTAAGACTAAAATGATTAAAATATTTTTTGTCACAATAATAATGTGGCAGTACGTTTGGAATTACAATGTGCTAATTCATCATTATTAAAAATTCTACTCTCTTGAGAGCCGGTTGACATATTATAATCTCATAGTGCGAATGCAAATATATTTTTGTACTGATTTGCCGTCTGCTGCCGAATCTGAAGATCAAGGAGCGAAACTCAATTGCGAGTGTTACCTTCCTGGTGAATCTTCTGTTTATATGTATTTTGGTGGCTGGTTTATAAGTTGTTGCTTCTCCTGCAGAGTGAATTCAAAAATCAATCCATTTTTTTCATAGGGAATTAAAATATTCCCTGATGGTCTGTGTGATTGCAAGCCAGATCATCACCACCGAGCGTTTAATCCAAGTACTTATCTATATTGGGGGAACATTCAATGCAATAACAATACACGATTAATTAAAATGACCAAGCTCTAAATTTCTTAATAATATTTATAAAAAATGAGTTGACCCCTCAATGTTTCGCTAATGCTAATGTCTTTCTCAGGGCGTCTTCGACTTCTTCTACCATTCACTACTGTATAGCACAATGTGACTGTTAAAAAACTACAATACATCGATATCTCATTCCGGTGGAGAGATATCGGTCAACTGCTTTTCGAGCTTTGCGAGCAGAAACATACGCAGGTAGAATTTTTATGTATTATGATTTGGAACTATTTTTTAATCTCAACCGAACAAGCTTTCGATTTGTGGGCCAGTTAGTATTCTCAGAATCCCATATAAGCCTAACGGACTGCATTGTAAAGTGCATAATGTTCAATGCAGGAGGCAAATAGCTGACTCTGTTATATCTGTTCTAGACTGACCCAGGTGCATAGAGAATGAATGCATCTCTAATCGAGACGAAATCTAACTGATACTGTGTTACTGGGGTACTGCTAAACATGTTATACGATAATGATGTTTCAGGTATTTAATAATGATTTTACATGCACAAAATAGGTTATTAGGTGACGTGTTTTTGTCGGTCTCGCTATCCTTCCCTAATTTATAGGGATATTTAATATATTCCGCCGTTAAAAATACACGTAAATGTGCCTAATTGTCTGTCAGTTACGTTAGTGCAGTTATAATAATTTTACGGTGACAGGTGTGGAAGAATGACGAGTTTTAAGAATAATTAGCAAGATTGTTTATCCCAACGGATAGTGTAGTGTTAGTGAGCCCGAGTCCGGAATTTTTACCAGATGTGGACATCTCATCGGCGGTCGCAGCAACTTACCCGTGTCTCTCGCCACCCCGTACCGATACTTCAACCCCCGGTGCCGCAAAAAAATGCAGTGTCAGTGAGCCCGAGTTTGGAATTTAATAATTTTCACCAGATGTGGAGACCTCATCGGCCGTCGCATACCGATATTTCAACCCCCGCTGCCGACAACCGTCGCATACCGATATTTCAACCCCCGCACCGGCGCCGTTATAGACGTCTGTCAGCCATATGACCTGTCCGTGGTTCGGTCACTGAATCGCCCACGACCATCGCCCTTACAAGATGACTGGTACAAGACAATCATCTGGCAATCTCTACACCCCCGCTGCACCGCCCCCGTGCCACTACGCCCTAGGAAGGACGAAATCGAAATGGAGCCGCGTCTTTTGTCTTCTGCCAATATGAACTATTACAAACAATTATGCAGTGAATAGTTTATTGTTATAGTGATACGATACTTTTTGTTTTAGAATTAAGTTTTTTCATTTGGACATCTGGAACAGTTTTGATGGCGTTAGGATTAAGTTAAATATTATATTAATTTGTATGTTAGTGATTTATACCTAAGTATCAGTATGTTAGACTAGATAAGCAGTTCGTAGAAGGTAATGGCCGACACAGGTGTCGATGAGGCTCGCTATCCATCACATCGCCAACCCTTCGGTGGCGCAAAGAGGAGGAAGGAACTCGAACAATGTCGAATTGGTACGTGGAATATTAGAGGAGGTATGGAAAGAAAGATGAATGAATTGTGTGACACAATGGTTAGCAAATGTTTGGACATACTTTGTGTAACAGAGAGTATGAAAAAAGGGAGCGGTACAATGCAGCATAATGATAGGCTCGTCATTTGGTCTGGGAGACCAGATACGGAGAGGGCGTGTCAGGGTGTTGCAGCGCTACTGTCTCCCAGAATGATTGAATGTATGTTGCAGTATGAATGTCTAAGTCCGAGAATAATGTGGATCAGGTTCAAAATCGGTTTGACAAGGGTGTTTCTTGTTGTTTGTTATGCCCCTGTCAATTCTGAGAGTGACGAAGAGAAAGATGATTTTTGGACTGGTGTGAATGATGTGATGAGACTGAAAAATATTAATGAAAGGATTATAATGGCAGGCGATTTGAATGGGTGGGTAGGAATTAGACGTGATGGATTTGAATCGGCCTTAGGTATGTTTGGGGATAAAAGAACGAATGACAACGGGAACAGAATACTTGAAGTATGTTTAGAGTGGAACCTGTTTGTGTCCAATACTTTTTTCGATCATAAAGGTATCCACCAATATACGTGGGAAAGAGGAAATGAGAGGTCAATTATCGATTTTGTAGTAATTGACTCTAGGTTGAGAGCTGTTACCGAGGACACGAGAGTTTTCAGAGGGGCAGAGGTTGAAACTGACCACTTTTTGGTGGTGTCGAGAGTAAACCTCTTTCGCGGTTGGCGCTCTAAAGTGAAAACGGTAATAGCTCCAACAAGAATCAAAATAGAAAAACTACAAAACGATAATGAGAGAAGTAAGTATGTGAATTGTGCAGAGATGAGATTGAATGAGAAGAAAATGGACGGTCTAAGCATAGACGAAACATGGAACCACATAAAAGTGAGTCTTTGTGAATCTGCTAGAGAGGTTTGTGGAATAAATACGCAAGGTAGGAAGAAAGGTGATGCATGGTGGGATGATGAGATTAAAGCACTGGTCTCAGAGAAAAAGAAAGCATGGTTATGTCTGATTGCGGCTGGCAGTGCTTCCAGCGAAGAGAAGGATCGAGCGAAAGAAGTATATAAGGAATGGAAGAAAAAAGTAAGAGTTGGAGTGAAAGAACGAAAGAAACGCCTGGAAGAGGAAGAAGGAATGAAAATGACAAACCATTTCCAAGAAAACATTAAGTTGTTTTGGAAGGAAGTCAAAAGGTCCCGGTGTGGCCCTGAAACCGGAAGCATGAAAGTGATAAAATCGAAAGATGGAAAAATGTTGACGAATGAGGAAAAAATAAAAGAGAGATGGATGAAGTATTTCGAGGAAGTCTTTGAAAGCGAAGTGAGTGACAGTGATTCTAGCGGCGAATCAGATATGAATGATGATGGACTGAATGTTAACGAAATTAGCATAGATGAGATAGAAAGATCAATTAAGTGTATGAAGAATGGTAAGGCTGTCGGTTTCGACAATATTGCTGCTGAATATTTTAAAGGAGGTAGCCGTATAATTCTCACATGGTTGTGCAATCTTTTTAACCAATGTTTAAAGGAATGTTACACGCCTTTAGATTGGAGAAGGGCAGTGATCATGCCATTATACAAAGGTAAAGTGTCACGTATGGAATGTGGGAATCATAGGGCTATTAGCCTGCTAAGTTCAGTTGGCAAGCTGTATGGTTGAATTTTGATTGAAAGGGTAAGAAAGGAAACAAAGGATAAAATATGTGATGTGCAAGGTGCTTTTATGAGTGGAAGGGGGTGCATGGACCAGATCTTCTCATTGCGTATGCTCACCGAGAAGTTTCTGGCAAAAAACCAGAAACTTTTCTGTGCCTTTGTAGATCTACAAAAAGCATACGACCGAGTCGACAGGAAAAAGCTATGGAAGGTGTTATCCAAGTATGGAGTGAATGCGAATCTGACTCAGGCAATTGCGTCTCTATATGAGGGAAGCGTTGCATGTGTTAGGGTGAACGGTGGTTTTACGGGGTGGTTTGATATCACAAAAGGTGTTAAACAAGGCTGCGTAATGTCACCGTGGTTATTCAATCTATACATGGATAATTGTATGCAAGAATTGAAAGAGGTGGGATTGGGCGCGAATTTGAGTAAACTGAAAGTATGTTGCCTGTTGTATGCTGATGATGCGGTGCTGATTGCTAATAGTATGGATGATCTGCAGTCTCTCGTGTCTAGGATGAACGAAGTATGCGTGAAGAATGAGTTAATGATGAATGTAAGTAAGTCTAAAGTAATGGTGTTTGAAAGAGAAAGTACGCAAACAGTGTGCAATATAGCTGTGAATGAGGAATACTTGGAGCAGGTGGATGAATTTGTGTATTTAGGAAGCATGTTTACGAGAGATGGGAAGGCTGACAGAGATATTGAAAGAAGAGTAAATGCAGGTAACTCCATTAATGGAGGACTGAACGCAGCTGGCGCTAACAAAAAATTGTCCAAAGAAGCGAAGTTAGCAGTCCACAATGGAGTGCTGGTACCTACCCTGATGTATGGAAGTGAGGCATGGAACTGGCAAAGAAAGGATGAAAGTAGATTGAATGCTGTTGAAATGAGATCCCTGAGGCGTATGTGTGGTAAAACCATGTATGATCGTGTGAGGAATGTGGATATCCGCAAAGAGTGCAAGGCTGATGTAAGCGTAATGAGTAAGATCAAGAAAGGGACGCTTAGATGGTTTGGGCATGTAGAGCGAATGAGCGAAGAAAGGAGTGTAAGGAGAATATACGATGCAAATGTGAATGGTAGCAGAAGTCGGGGACGCCCAAGGAAGACATGGCATGACCAAGTGAATCAGATACTTGAGTCGGGCCATATCAAGAGTCAGAACAATAGAAGAGTATGTATGAGACGATGTATGAATGTGAATGAGGCAAGGAGTGTGTGCCAAGACCGAGTTGTTTGGCGGTCCGTCCTCTCTGCCTTCCCCTGCGGGGAAACGGCGTGATGGTTAGTTAGTTAGTTTTTATGTTTCAGGTATATGAAGTTTCTTGTTCATTAATCGTCACTTTGGTTTGACAAGGTTGTAATTGAAATTTTGCACCAAAATGACCTATAAATGGGAATCCGTTTCTTTACTTCATACTACATCCAAAATATTTTTTCATTAAGTTCTTTTTGAAGTTCTAACATTAGACACTTTTAATTTTCATTCATGTCGACAGTCAAAAAATATTATAAAAATAAAAATAAATTTATTTAAATAAGAGTAATTATAATGAGAATGATATCATCTTTTCAGATGATATCAAAATGACTTTTGGTTTAGATAAATGTAGAACGATCCATATAGAGAAAGGCAAAATTGTAGATGGGGACGAGAGTCTATTTAGAAATTTCCAAATTACTAGTATGAAAAGGGATGAGGTTTATAAGTATTTAGGATACCAACAATCAATTAGATTAGACCATACTAGTATTAAAAATGATATTAGGATTAAATTTCATACTAGGATGAGGAAAATTTTAAAATGCAATCTATCTGCTAAAAATTCAGTAAAAGCAATAAATATTTGGTCAATACCTCTATTAAGGTACTCATTTGGCACAATTAAATGGTCCAATACAGATTTAGATAACTTAGAAAGATTAATTAGAACTACGCTAACAAAGTTTAATTGCCATCATCCAAATTCAGCTATAGAACGAGTTAATTTACCTAGAAATTAAGGAGGTAGAGGTATAGTCAAAATAACTTCATTGAAACATAATCAGGTAGAAATGCTAAGAACTTTTTTCGATAGGAAAGCTCATAGCTCAGAAATGCACAAAATAATTTGCAAAGCAGATAGAAATATTACACCTTTAAATTTATACGATGAGAATGCCAACATTTTTATAAATCCCAACCAGGAATTATTAGATTCCTGGTCAAATAAAATTTTACACGCAAAACACTTCAATTATCTCAACCAAACGTATGTTGACAAATTTTCGTCAAACAACTGGTTGAGTATTGGAGAGTTGAGCGCAGAAATAGAAGGATTTATGCTTGCCATTCAGGATAGAGTCATTAATAGTAAAAATTATAGGAAGCATATAATCAAAGATACAAATCAAATTGATGATTTGTGTAGAAAATGTTTGGCTTTTCCGGAAACTATAGAACATATTATATCGGGATGTTCTATATTAGCACCGTCCGAGTATACATTTAGGCACAATCAAGTTTTAAAAATAATTCACCAAAATTTGGTAATTAAACATAACTTGATTGACTGCCGTAATATAGTACCATATTATGAATACGAACCAAATTCATTTTTAGAAAACGAATTTTATAAAATATATTATGATAAAACTATACTAACAGACCGAACGATTAGTCATAATAGACCCGATATAGTTTTACATGACAAAATTAAAAAAAATAACTTATATCATTGATGTCGCTATTCCAAATTCCTGTCATATTCAAAAAT
The DNA here is from genome assembly GCA_026573805.1 of Hesperophylax magnus. NCBI lineage: Eukaryota > Metazoa > Arthropoda > Insecta > Trichoptera > Limnephilidae > Hesperophylax > Hesperophylax magnus. The sequence continues at coordinate 6,992,926 of JAIUSX010000977.1, read as the reverse complement.
CTGTTAATGAAAAAATAAGAAAACACACAGATTTAGGAAATGAAATAAAAAGAATTTGGCGTTCTCAGACTATAAAAATATTACCATTCGTTATTTCGGCTACTGGCATTATACCTATCTTTCTCATTAAAAATTTAAGCGTATTAGATCTATCAAAAAATTTATATATAAAGATGCAAAAGTCGGTCATTTTGAATACATGTAGGATAACAAAAGATCTTTTAAATATTTATGTTGAGGGATCAGTAGGATTTATAGGCCCTGTTAGAAGTTCTACCGAGCCGAACCCTCTGATATGAAAATATCTGGAGTCGGTGAATTATTTTCCCATTTGATCTCTGGTGAGTTGACGTGTTGTTCTTGTATTGTTTTGTATTTATTTTGCTTATTTAATGCACTTCCATAATGTTGATTGACTAGATGATCATTTGTGAAAAAGTGTGTGGAAGGGTTTAGTTTTTCCTAAGGGGAAGATTTAACCCGGACAATAAAATCGAAAGTTTAAAAAAAATAAAATAATAATAATATAAAATATTTTTTTATTTTATATTAAAAAAAATAATTTTATTTTCTGGGATACGAATAACCTGATAGTATGAAAATCTCCTACTACCACCACAAAGCGGAAAATGTTGCTCGCGTTGTGATGGAGGACTTAGCCAGCCGAGGAATTGAATACACGACGCCTAGGTAGGACTTAAGAGGAAGCTACAAGCCAAAAATGTGTATATTCTTGGTATACCTTATATTGTAGATAATATGCATTAAAACCGCTTGACAAACGGAGTCTAGAAACGTTCGATTTCAAGCACAAAACTTATTTTTATTTATTTTGTAAATAATTTTATAAGAAAGAAAAAAAGTTAATCAAGTGAAACTGTCACAGATAATCTAAGCTATAATACTGTATTTTTTAAAAGTTTTTTCCTTTACGCGTTCATACATTTCTATTGAAAAAAAAATTTTTTTAGTAATTTATTATTTTATTTGTATTCCACTCAAGCGAAACGATGGGAAAACCTTCAATTTATCTAAAGCATATATTTTGGTATTCGTAATGTACACCAATTCGTTATAATGATTAATCAAAATAGTGATTTAGCATTAAGCTTCGCCTTAAACGCTATGCCAACTCAGCCACTGATCCAGATCTCAGAAATTATTTTTTTAATTCGACACGTTAATAAATTAAATAAAAATCAGTGTCCACCTTTATCGAAAATTTGACATTTCTAAATTAAACAATTTAAAAAACGACAATATTTTACTCCACCACTTTTACTTTCTAATAACAAAAATTCACATTACTAAACCCAAGCTTAAAAACGCGACAACTTACAATGCGTACTTATTCAAAGCACATGATTATAATGAAATGACTGCGGCTTATCAATTGTACACGTTACGATTTTGAGATCACGTAGATAATTTCTAACAGTACTAACATATCAAGATTCGACGGTCTAACTATACCCAACCAATTAATTTAATTGACAGGATTAACTACAACTGTTGCTTGAAAGTCCATACAAATAAGAAACATAATTAATAAAACGTTCGACTCGAAACTCTAGATTAATTGACGTGGAATAACAAAAGTCAAAACATTCTTAAAGCTTCTTCAAATTTACAGTTCGTTATTTGTTTTATATCAATTAGTCTGCACACTTTTCTTCGAAAATTGTCTACGTTTATCCTACACAACCGTACATAATATATATTCTACATAATGTATATTGGTTTCAACTTTTTAAATAAGAGACGTTTTTTGTGACAAGTCATTCCTACTAGCGACGAGTCGTTCATGAACGAGCCGCGCAATTGAGCTAACTCTTTTTGATGAACCGTAGTCGTACCTACGACTCCCGGTAAACCGTATTTTTTATAGGAGATATTTTAGAAATATAGCGTCATCAAAATTATCAAAGTAATAATTATTATTACGTACTCATAGACGTGAACGGCGTCTGATAGTCCGACATCTGTAGCTGGACGTATGTATCTAAACCTACTAACTACCTAGTACCGGTACCAAGAGTCATACGATCACTCAAACGCTTATGCCGTGAGTCGAATCGGGGAAGCCGTATCGGAGGAGCCGTATTGGGCGAGTCATATCGAACGAGCACAGTATTCTCATTGCTTATACGTTCTGAGCTTATACGTTCTGAGTTCTGGCTCCCGTTTAGTTGAGCCGTCGTTCAATTTAGTCGACTTTTTGAGCCGTACAAAAATATTGAGCTGATACCATAGCTTCCGCTCTTAATAAAACGAGTTATAAATTCGTTCGTAAATGCTCGTGGTTCATTTATGAGCACACTTCAGCTCTGGTAAAACGTTACGTTTGTTTTTGTTTCGGCAACACACTTGTGCTTGTATTACTTTTACAATCAACAAATTGTTGAAGCAAGCGGTAGATAGATAACGTTGCGTGTTGGGTAATATTGATTTGTAGACTAGAATAAATAGAACACTACAAGCTACAGGCTATTGTTTGTGTACATCAATTGACAATAATTGTTTTAAACATCGTGCTTGTACAAATGTACATATTATGTTCAAACATAAGTTTTTGCTCATCATGTTATGGCGATAAGCTCTCTGTCTGAATATATGAATACATACATAGATTTATCATTACAATTAATTATTATCACAAAAACGTTACATATTTTAAATATCAATATATACAGGTTTTTCAAATCGTAAAAGATCAATGGTTTTGTTGCTTGTGTGTCACGTAGCGCCGTCTTGTTGAAAGTAAATATTGTCCAGATCAATACCATCCAATTCCAGCCATAAAAAAATCATTAATCATTTCTCGATGGCGCAATCCATTCACCGTAACTGTTGCTCCAGCCTCATTTTCAAAAAAGTAAGGTCCAGTCACACGTATAGGATAGAGAGGCTTTTCAACAATAACTTTTGGGTTTTCCGAGCCCCAGATGCGACAATTTTGCTTGTTGACGAAGCCACCGAGGTGGAAATGGGCCTCATCACTCAAGATGATTTGCATTTGATTCACTCAAGTGAATTTTAATAAATGCCTTGTTGAAGCGTGTATCGTTCCATTTTTATTAATGACGTAGTTTCTACTTGTCAAATGTCAAAAAATGAAAGCTTCACAAGTAACATCTACCGAAATAACGGACTATTCAAAATAACACCTCTTATTGGAAAACCCTGTACAAGCCTAACCAAATCCAATTCTCACCCACTCTGTTTAAAATATACTATCACAGTACTGTTAACAAATTGTTTAATCATTGAAGATAATTATTAGTTATTTTCTTCAATCGAATTCTATCAATTTTCTCATTTTACACCACCTTGTTTCGAATCTTCACAATGAACTTTCGTACAAATTGATCGCTTTTTATAAAATGAACGTTGGACATTAATTATTCTCCATAGAAATGAAAAGACTTGCCCATTTAATAATTAACTTTAAACAATTTATAAACGCCGAAAGAAATTGCGCTACTTTCACAACATCGTCAATTGAAACCGAGAAGCTTTCGAAAAAAATAAATTCTAATTATAAAATTGTAATTATTGTAATTACAAAAAGAATTGCTTTAGAATACAAAAGGCTTTTAACAAGAAGTTTATCATACAATAATAATCAAAAACACTAATTTGTTATCTGTGCAGTTTGTCTGTGAGTCCTGCGTAACTGTAGTTCAATGATCTTAAATTTGCTCAAAATTTAAGCAAGCAATTATGTTCATACCTATTTATAAAATAACTGACCCATGAAAAAAAAGAGATATTATAATGTCAATACTTACGAGTATTATTATTACTTTTAATATATTTATTGTTTTTGTGTTTATTTCGTAGAACTCCATTTAATTTTTTTTTAAATTTAATTAAAATCAAATTTAAGTTCTGCAAGTATTTTTTGGTTTTTGTTATTGTTACAACTGTTTCGGCTTTCAAGGCCATTTTTAAACTGTACTTTTAACGTACTTTTAATACGTCAAAGGTAGGTACTTACTTATTTTTCTCTTGCCTGAATTCTTCACACAACCAGTTCCAATTTTGAAAATGACACTTAAATGTGAGTTCATTGAACGCAAGACTTTCGCAAGGACAACCGAAAGTAGTACTTATGATTGATATTTTTAATTGAAAATATTTGTCATTTTCAAAATTGGAACTAATTTTTCAAGAATTCAGACTATTCTGTGATTTTTGAATGTTTTATGTAGGTTTTATGATCACTTAAATCAATTATTTAAACGCCTATTATTATAATTAACGAATAATTTTCTGTATCGTAATAATAACGTATCATTTTTGAAGAATACCTAAGATTTGAGTGATTCATGACTGACGGTAAATTTACTAAAATGACGTATAGATAAAAAATATGACAAGGGTAAAGCGGGTACCACGAAACCAGGGAAGCATAAAATCCTAAAAGTAAAAGACATAAAATAATTTACGGAGAAGAAACAAAAAAATATTTACAACATATAACATAACAAATTTATAAAAAAAATTCTATGACAGACGAGTTTTTTGATATGACAGTTTTGTACGCTTGGGGTTGGTAAAATCATTTAATATTTATGCCAGGGAAACATACAAGTGGAACGGTGACTTGAAAAGTTAGGTTTACTTTGAAAACTTTTATTTTTTGACGTTAGAATAGATCAAAAGAATGTCATTACGTTGTGAACTTGAGCTAGGGTTTACAAGGAATCGTTAAAATGACAAATTGTCATGTATAACGACCAGGATCATCAATGCCTTTGACAGGACCTAAGCACCTTGCCGGTAAAAAGATCGGAAGTTGTTTTAAAAACATTCTAAATAATATAAACTCTTTCAGAGCTGACTGATAAGCCCGCCTGCGGGGGGCGGAATAAAAATAATATATGTTTTATTATGCCGAATTACTTTACCCATGTTCTTCCTTCCTCTCATCAAAATTACCCTCCACATAACACCCTTAAAGATGTCAAAGGCCCTGAAGGAAATTATTTTCCTCGGCCTAAGGCTTCGCGCGTGAAGTTATGTAAAAAATATTATTTGATCAACCTGAAAAATATTTTTCGAAATAGGTGTATCTGCCGCTGACAGAGAGGGATGTAAAAGAAATTGAGAAAAGAAAACGGAGCTCGCAGTGGTAAGACCATTTTTTTCTTTTCAATATTCAGTTTGGAAGAACAGAATTAGACGTGATATTTTTATATATTTAATAACATTCACAGCGGTACCATTCCTACAGCTGGCTTAAGTATAAAATAATATATAAAATAAAAGCATTTTAGATTAGAAAACAGATTACATTTCAATACTTCACGAATTCGAAGACATTTTTCCTTTTCAATCTCAAGTGATTATTTATTTCCCTGCAAGTACCAGGAGTGCACACGAGCGAGGAGGTGTGTAAGCTGGTTATCAATGAGTTATTGGGGAAATGGTGTATTGTGTAATGTTACCTGAGAGCATGCGTGACCGCCGTGGTTGCCCGCACAGGAACTGCTGGCTGCGGCCGCGGCGCAAACACCCGTCCCCGGGACCTGTGATCCGGATACAAAATTATTATTACAAGCTGTGAGTAAATAAAATCATCGAAGAAATTGAAAGAAAGTATAAAAAAATGATTTACATAGAGTAATTATTTTTTAAGGAAAACATAGGAAAGTTTTGAAAAGATAGTTACAAGTTGATTGAGAATATTTTTTTAATGAAATAGTGAGGTATATCTGCTCAATAGATAAACCGATAAAAATGTTGTGGACGTATCTGTGTGTCCGAAGTAAACTCGATTTTTTATCTTTCTTGAATACTAGGAGAAAAATTAGTATCGCTGATTTATTAAAAATTTATTCAAATTATTCGTAATCCGATTAAAAATAGGATTGTAGACCGATTTTTGTTAATATATATGAATACGTCTTCATGCACCTGCACCTTGACTTGCCTTATACTATGGCGAAATGATGATTTTTCTGAACACGTGTTCCGACATCGCAATAATACATTCCTCTGTTACTAAAAGTTCAATAGGAAACCTATCAATTTATTCGTTAAAGGCCTGCAGTCCCGTTTTTAACCAGATTACCAATAAGTTGAAGATATTCTTAATAATTTAGCAATTTTAATGTCAGCAATTTTTCTCAGTGTAGATAATAAACTTCATCTACCTGTCTGGAGCCTATGAGTCGAAAAATCTTGTCAATAAATTGGCACAGTTAACTCTTCTATCGATTTTTTGTTCATTATTGTTAAAATATTGATGGGTGTTATTTGGGGTGTCATTTCATGCTGCCTTCCCCCTTTTGAGCCAATGTTTCAAACAACCGTAAATGTCAATCAATCTTCAGGACAGATGTCGACCTTCCTAGAAATTTATCCCGTTAAAACCGCGTTAATTCGGTCTATAAAGTTAATATTGAATAAATATACTTAACAAGGATTTTTTTGAGTCAGAGTTCGTCCAAATAATCATAATATGTATTTTTTATGTAAAACCTCACAAGAGTCCCAGCTGCTCCCAACCATCTGAGACTCAGCCAGTGAGACTATGGTTTCCCCAATTGAGTATGTTGTGAGGCTGAAGGTAGTGAGGAGGGAAAAGAGAAGAGGGAAGTGGAAAGAGGGAAAATATCCAGCATTACCCCTCGACAACGGAGGCCGTCAATATCAAAGTTTTCGCACATTAAAGCCGGGGACACTGCACGACTATCCAAAAAGTTTTTTTGGGAAGAAAGAGGCAGCAAAACTCAAATAACTATCCCAAAACTAACTTAACGTTTACATCATAATATGATAGCTAGTTAATTAATTAATATTAATTCCACTCAATTTTATAAGCGTTTAAAGTAGATATTATTTTAAACACAGCCTTTCCATTCAGAAATGGTAAAATCAGCAAATCTCAAGCAAAAATACATATTCCCGATTTCGATAAGTAAAAAAACTCTAAACTACAAATAATTAGGAACAAAATTCATTGATGACTTACAAGAAATATAAGAACCCTCTATAACAGATTTAAAGAATTCAAAACACAAGAAAAAAAAAATATGTATATGTATATACTGAAAATTTAAACAAAAACAGAAATATCAAAATAAAATGAAATCTTTAATTAAAACAACAACAGTAGTAAAAATCTTTTGATAACTATATAAATAACATCCCACTTATACACACAAGCATGGCATTTTAAGGGAGCACATTATAGAATAGATAATAATATAGATACATAATTATAAAAAAGACATACATTAAAAAAATGTAATAAAACTGACTATAAATTGTGCGACATCTCTCAGAGATTTCCCGCAGTTAAAACAGAAACTGAAAATTTGAACGATTTTTTTAAAGCATCGTTTGACATTGATTTTGCTTTGAACAGTATCCCAGGGGCCGAAGTGTCTTAGAAGGCAGTTTTGAATTCATATTTTTTTTAAAAGCATGTGGTAAAAATGTTGTAGGTTAAAATAATGTTACAGAAAATATGATTTAAAATACTCACTGCCAAAAGTATCACAATAATTTATTTTTGGGGTTTTATGCCGTAATGCCTACCTCCTTATTTAGCCTAGGATGGCTTCATACAATCGACTACTAAAGAAACTGGTGTGGGCTCAAAGCCGTGGTTCAGTCGACAATGCTCCGAAGCAGTTCGACGAAAAAACGCGGCTTACCGAGCCTACAACACATCTCGAACGCCCGAAAGCAGATCAGCATACAACAAATCGGCAAAAGAATGCAAGAGAATCATTAATAGGTCAAAATTCGAACACGACCTGCAGATCAGCAAAAAGCTGGCTGCCTGCCCGCATGGCAGCAGAGCATTCTGGTCGCTTGCCGGCTCAATATGTCGAAATTTTTGCAAACCCAGTTTGCCACCTCTTACCCGACCTGACGGCTCACTAGCGCCACCGAAAAGGCTAATCTATTAGGGAAAATGTTTGCGGAAAACTCGACCCTCGACGACGGAGGTGCTGTTCTGCCATCGGTTCCTCACTGCGGCTTCTATATGAAAAAGCTGAGGATCCGGCATCGGGATGTACTCCACGTCATACGGGGGCTCGATGTTAACAAAGCTAGTGGACCTGATGGAATACCTGCCCTGGTATTGCAGAGGTGTGCTGCGGAAATAGTTCCAGTTTTGACAAAGCTCTTCAAAATGTCCCTGAAGTGTGGCACTGTGCCCTCTGGTAGGAAAAAAGCGGTCATTCACCCTATTCCCAAGAAAGGTGACCGCTCCAACCCGGCCAACTACCGCCCCATAGCGATCACATCAGTTCTGTCCAAAGTGATGGAACGTGTGATCAACGACAAACTGCTCACATACCTCGAGAAGAACAAAATTATCAACGACCGTCAATACGGATTCCGGCGGAACCGCTCGTGCGGTGATCTTCTTGCGTATGTGACGCATATTTGGGAGCGGTGCCTGGAACGTCACGGTGAGACCCAAACGGTCGCACTAGACATATCCAAGGCCTTTGACCGGGTCTGGCACCGAGGACTTGTCAACAAATTGCCTTCTTACGGACTTCCCGCATCCCTGTGTACGTGGATTGCTGACTTTTTAAGGGATAGGTCGATTCAGGCGGTTGCTGATGGTTTCACCTCATCCTCGCACTCGATAAATGCTGGCGTCCCACAGGGATCGGTTCTGTCTCCGACTTTGTTTTTGTTGCACATCAATGACCTTTTGACATGTGCACCGATTCATTGTTACGCGGATGACAGTACAGTTCATGATAGCTTTTTGTTTGACAAGCCCCCAAAGGGCACACAAACTCCAACGGCTCGGAGGGCTTTAAAGCAGAGAATGGACGGTTATCTCGAGAGTATTTCCTCCTGGGGTAAAAATAATCTCGTCGAATTTAATGTTTCAAAGACCCAATCCTGTCTGATTACGTCTAAAAGGGATCCAAATGATAATCTAGTCTCCTTCAACGGAAGCAATCTTCCGAACAGGCCGTCCATTGATATGCTTGGTATAACTATAAGTGACCAGCTCAGGTACGGGGGCTCCATCGAAGCCAGAAGTTGGCCTCTCAGAAGCTGGGCGTACTGTACAGGGCCCGCAGATACTTTAATAATACACAACTGCTGACCCTGTACAAATCGCAAGTGCGCCCTACTGTCGAATTTGGCAGCCATCTCTGGTCCGGAGCCCCTAAATACCTGAAAAAAACCCTTGACTCTGTGCAAAAACGGGCGGTCCGTTTGATAGATTCCCCAATCTTAACAAACGGACTGCAATCTTTAGAGCACAGGCGTCAGGTAGGTATGCTGTCCTTGTTCTATCGGTATTACAATGGAAGATGCTCTGAGGAACTAGCGTCATTGATCCCTTCGGCACCGGTGCGTAGTCGGGATACACGCCAAACGCGCGCCCAACATTTGTACACTGTTGACATTTGTCACATGAGAACGGGTCGCTTCTACGATTCGTTCTTAAGTTCAACAGGCTTAAGCTCGGCTGTGGAACGAACTGCCGGCCTCTGTGTTTCCTCCCTCCTACAACATGGGACTCTTCAAGACCCATGTTCACTCCTTCCTCTCCACAAAAAGACACTCCACACAGCATCCCCAAAGATGACATAGGCCCTGAGGGAAATTATTTTCTTCAGGGCCTCCTGTGTGGAGTTAATATAAAAAAAAGCCAAAGTTTCGGACAGCATTATAGTTTCCATCATCAGGGCAGATGTGTTTTCAAAGATTGTGGTGAAGTTTGTGCTTATGTATGTAGAAGCGATACTGTGTGGCCCGTTGTGGGAGAAAAAAATCGTATTAATATTAATATAGACGACGGGGCCAAGCTCGATAGTTCTCGGTATCCGGTAATTGAAGGTTACACAAACACTAACATTTTACATTACATTTATAAATACTGTAATACCAGCTCTTAGAGGATTGGAATTGGCAACACAATATAGCATCTACAAACATAAGCACACACTTCACCACAAAGAATCCAAAAAATCAAAAAAAAAACATCTTCGATTCGGTGCCATCTGCCCTGATGACGGACACTGTAAAGCTGTCCAAAACGTTGTCTAAAGAAGGAGATATCGCAACACGGCATAATACCCCAAAAATAAATCACAATATTGATCAGAAAGTTCTTAGTAAAACCATCAAGAGGTGGCCAGTAAAAAATCACACTATTTCAAGTAATCCATCGTTCCCTTTTTATATCACAAATGAACTTTATGAATATTATAAATCGGTATTTTTTTGATGAAACTGTTTTTTCTTTCTAAAAAACTCTTAGGGGTTTTAACTTTCACTAGGGTATAAAATTTATACCTTGAAGTTTTTAGTACATTTTTACCGTTTTCTGTAAGATCATTAAGCCAGTTTTTTTGGTATCTTGTAATCATTCCCATTTATCTTATCTTAGCATCTGTTGAAGGGATGATGTAAAGCTTTGTTGGAAAATATATTTTTTACCATTACCAAAAGCTTTACCCGTGTTAATAAATAACTATGTATCTATGTCATGACAGTGGGGTTGATAAGGGAATGAGATTTTTTGTATCCATTTTGGAGTTTATTAAATGAAAAGGGGTGTTTTGATTGTTACCTTGAGCTGTTCCTGTTTGTAATCAGGTTGATATGGTAACAACATCCTGATTTTCCCCCACCGGTTGAAGAAGAGCGCTATCGCTCCTATCCATACTATTAACACCAGGACCACTATTCCGACTTCCACACCACGTATCTGAAACAAATAATACATATGTTGATTAAACAATGATCAAACTGTTCCAGTGTCCCTCAAATATCTCAGAAATATCTTTAACTTAATATAAAAACAAAAAAAAAAATAAAACTTCCAGGTTTGAGAATATTTTTCCAAATCTCTAACTACCATGGTAAAAAGCAGAAGATGTCGCTTATGTAACGATAAAGGACTTCGGCCAGCCGAAGTATTTAACCCAGGGCGCATTAGTCAACTTGGTCGCCGATCGGTTATCATCTCCTCCAAATGTTTTGTAGCATTTAAATGTCCGTTATTTAATTTCTGCCTAAATCAGCAAAACGATAAAAGCCCCGGCAATAGGGACCCGGGGACTTCAGCTACTCTATGTTTTTATCAATTTATATAAAGAAGAGTGTCTGTGGGGGGCAGGCGGACACTCGGCGGGCGGAATGGGATTTTATTTTTATACAAATCTACAGTTTTATTTCGAGATTAATGAAATTTTTCACATTTGATCTTCAAGCAACAGGAAGGTCACTGTCACCTGATTTCAAAAACTTTGCGTAAAATCTGGGCAACGCCGGAGACGTCAGCTAGTTTTATATTATGAATCAGCAGTTTTATTCTGAGCACACAGGAGACAGGTCACTGTCCATATGATATTTCAAAAAACCACCCTACCCTCTTTTTCCACCCCTTAAATCAGAATATTAATACTACTTGCACATAAAATAAAGGGAAAATTATTGTGCAAATCTGATTCCAAAAACTATGTGTGAAGCCCTGGCAACGCCGGGGACTTCAGCGAGTCTACCAAGATAGACTATATAGAGTGCCAAGAAACCATTATAACCCTTTCCCCGCCAGAGTAAACAGAAATGATGGGATGCCACAAACATTTCTTCTGCTACTCCATTTCATTTATCCATTTTCTCACAGTTGTTAATTATTTCGACTGCTGACATGACCCGTCTCAAGTGTTCAATTCACTTGGTCTTGACGTCCAGAGTTTTGTTTTATTTTTTAAAGAAACTGTAAACCCTTAATAATTCAACATTGCAGAACAATACCCGATGGGAGTTTCAATCCCGCCCGTCTGACCCAAAGATATTAGAAGAACGAGATGTGCTATGAGCAGTTCATACTGTGTGGAATTGTTTTGCCCAGTGTCGCCGGTTTTGTTCACCAATACTACTCCACACCTTCGCTTACGCTAAGGTATCCGCACCAATACATAGAACAGATTTCTGTGCGTACACGTCCCGATACCGTTCAAAGTACCCTAATTAGGTAGTACTCCGGCTACGGTCCGGCGGCCAACATAGCATATCTCGTTCTTCTAATATCTTTGGTCTGACCGCTAACTTATTGTTCCATCTTCTAATAACAGAAACGTCAAAATTCAAAAATTCGTATTGCGTCACTTTATACACAAAAACATAATCCAAATAAAATTTGTAAGAACCAAGTAATTGTTGTAGTCAGATCCTAGTTTTAACAAATGTTTACGAACTAAGGTTCTTACTAATAAACGTGTTTTTTTGTATTAATAATAATAATAATTTATTCCAGTAAAATATCAAATATCTGATAAACAATCATTACTGTATGGTAACACGTTTATTAGTATTGTGAGTAGGTACACGCGTGTTGTAAGATCTAAACACGAAAAAAGATTTATACTAAAATGAATACAAAATTCGATTAATACGCAGGTGGCCGTGTCCGAATAAATATAATGGACGAGATGCGAAAATATTATTATATTGAAGAACACGTCATCCGACTTCCTAGTAACATATTCGTGCTTTACTGAAGGTTTGTTATGAAATTTGTCAAATCATTCCTTAAAGGCCTATAGTCCCGTTTTTAACAGGAAAACGAATAATTTGACCAGATTTTTAATAAATTAACAATATTTCAGAACAGTTAGTATTCTCCGTTTTTAAATTTAATTACTAAGCTTAATAGAATATTCATCATAACATATTCGTGTTTAATTTGAACATTTTAAGGAGATAGGTATGAAATATAAATATGAAAGAGATGAACAATATTTTTTTTATTCCCCCTCAACAGGAAATCCTGTGCTGTGGGGGACTCCGTTATGGATAGAGGGTTTTCAGCAACTTCCATGGTACCTACAACTCCATGAATTGGGTATGGTTTTTTGCAGTAAATTCTAAGACGATGTTTTAAAAATTATTATTTCTTTTTCCGATAACAAGACAAAAATATTTTTTTTGTTATTGCTAACTAGTCGACAACCGCTACCCCGGGAACCATTTATTTGATAACCAAAACCCCTGCCATAGTTCACCCCAAGTGGTTCGCTACGTTTGGTGAATTAGCAGGGGTCGGGAGAGACCTTGCCGGACTCTTTCGATCTATCGCCTTGTACCGCAGTGGAATGGATGGATTCTTACGTCCGTCACTCCTGGACATATATCTCTTTCCTTCCCAGGACTTTCTCTCCTTAGGTACTTTCCATAAAAAGATCCTCCACAGATCCCCAAAGATGAGATAGAGAAATTATTTTCCTCAGCAGCTCCCGTGTAGAGCTAATGTAAAAAAATATCACACTTGACAAAGTGACTTCTTTATTTTTGTCTTTATGTAACCCAGTAGAGGTAATATCTGAAGGCAAAATGAACGGTCGACAATGCAACTGCCGTGCTTCGTACCGTGCGTGGGCACGAATCTTCAACACTGCAAATGCAGGTTTCCGACCCCTAAGGATTATGCCAAGATTTAATGTACTTAATGGAGTTATTTTTATGACGTAAAAGCTGATATAAAAACAAGAATTGATTATTATTAATCATTGCGTTCGCTAGAAATAAGCCAAACACACGAGCATCTCCAAATACTGATATTGCTGCAAAGGGATCTTTTCCACAAATAGACACGGGACGGAAGTAGGTCAATTTGGGGAGGTTAAGTGACAACTGGATAGACAGAATTGATTCCCGATGCAATCGAACTGATCGAAATGCTGAAATAGCATGTAGCAGAATGTTTCTTAAAACCCAGCGTGATTGAGGTCGGGTATGTCATACCCGAGTTTTTAAACCCAGGTTATTCAATGTTATTGTTGCCATGCAAATCCCGTCGTGACAATGTTGAATTTAGTGTCGCACAGGGGGGATATAACTCCGATCGGAAATTGGAACCGTAGAAAATACATGGTAATTTCCATGACTTCTGACGTCATATTGTTGCCTAACTATATCCACCAATGAAAAACTCTGAATGTATTTGGAAAAAAACTGCTGACAGCTGAGTACTGGCTGAGTGGTACATCTAAGGTTGTTTGACTAACTAACTAACTGTTATGCTATTTTCCCGCAAGGCAGGTATAGAGGACAAAGACTGCCAAAAAACTCGGTCTTGGCACACTCTCCTTTCCTCATTCACATTCATACATAGTCTTATACACACTATTCTGTTATTCTGACTCTTGACTATTCCCTGACTATTTCTACCGTAGACAATTTCTACCATTCACATTTGCGTCATACATTCTCCTTACATTCTTGACTTCTTACCCAAGCCGTCTAAGCATCCCTTTTTTATTCTTATTCACTACGCTTACATCAGCCTTGCATTTCTCACACGATCATACATTTTTTTTGTACACATACCTTTCAGGCATCTCATTTCCACGGCATTTAGTCTACTTTTGTCCGGTCTAGTTCCATCTCACTGCCATAAGTCAGGGTTCCAGCCTAGGTACAGGGTAGGCGGAAAGTGTCAACTGTGTATAAATATCGGACAAGCGTCTTAAGTATTTTTCGGCTGTGCATTATTGATGGCGAAGAGATCAATGAAGTTAGATGTATGAATTATCCTTGAATTGAAAAATCAGCAAAAATATAGGTATCTGTCTATATTCTCAAACAGGCAATCTGTGAAATAAGGTAGGGGAATATATAATTTACTAAACGCATTTTGTACAGTTGAAAAACTAGGGCGTGGTAATATACAATATTAAAACGATTTGAACGTTTTGGTTCGTGTAAATATTTGCCAACTTTCTATGTTTGGAGTAGATAACACTTTACAAGCTTCTCACTGACGTGGAATAAACAAGCTAAATAGACACATAGCCAAAATGATTGATTTTATCTGAATGTCTGAAATCTTCTATTTTTTTATTTATTTATTTCTTGCTAGGGCAATCCCGATGACATACAGTTTTATATTGGCATTAAAATATCATTTTAAACGACAGGTTAAGTAGAACAAAAAAAATAAGAGTAAACAAATAAAGGAACAATCAAAGATATACAAATATGGATCAACTGATTTTCATTTTAAAAATATTTCTTTAAACCATCATTGTGAGTTTTTTTTTTTCCCAATGGTTTTGTACATTTCTGGAAGCGAATTATAAAGTGTGTAGGCAATGTAGTTTAAAGATTTTATTCCATATTTTGTAGTGTGTGTTTGAGGTAACCTTAAGTATAAGACAGAAATCGGTAATCTTAAATATAAAACAGAAAATCTGAGCAGTGAGTTCTGGCAATATAAAATTATACAAACGCAATAGCTATTTTCAACTCAAAGCGTCCAATCAATGAGTTATATATATATATATATATATATATATATATACATGGTGCCCAATGGAGGAATGGTTAGTTTGAATTTAAGTCTAGTGTAAACATATTTTGGTAGAATTATAAAAAAAAATTGAAAATTGGTAAAAAAATGTAAAAACTAACCATTCCTCCATTGGGCACCATGAAACAGGCAGCTGCCTAGTATGATGCTCTAATGTATCTTATCTAAATAAATGTATTAATCATGTAACATGTACTTATAAATAAATAAATCAATAAAATGGTGAATTTTTATATTTTGAAATTAAATTTATAACTGAAAACGAGCATGAAAGACATTCTTTTCTAAATGGTATAAAATAAAGTCGCTATCCGCGTCTGTCTGTTTGTGCGCTAAGTTCTTCTAAACTTCTAAAGATTTAGATATGATTTTCACTATCATTTAGGAAATTTCTTCCGGTAGGTTTACATATAAAATACATGCATTTTGTATTTATTGAAAGTAGAGAAAAGTCGATGACTTATAATCAAGTCTTAAAAAATATATTTTCGGGTGCAATATTCACAATCTCAAAAGCTTACTCCAAACCACTCACAGCCCCGAGCAACGCCGGGTACACGTTAGCTAGTAATAAAGGGTGTATCGGCAAGTACCCCACAAACTTTAACCAGCTATTCCTTAGCACATTTGGAGTAAAAAATGTTATGGGCGCTTTGCTGTCCGGTAACATTTTTTTTCCAATAAAAACAAAAAATAAATAAAAAATCCACACTCCGTCACTGTCATTTGCATTGTTTCTCGTGTTCAACAGCTGTTATTAGCAAGTGTGTCAAAAAGTGTCCTCGCTTTTTCGTACACACTAAATAATAATAGTTAAAAATGAGACGAATGGTGCCGTGCCATTTCGTTGTGATTGTAAAAGCGCGCTAACGTAGGTACGTACGTACATTATTCAACGAAACTCGAACAAAATATTGCCAGACGGGTTTTCAAACTTTGACAAAGGATAAAACATTGGTGACATGTGGTGAAAATATGAATGGTAAATTTTTTATTAAAAAAAAATGTTACCAGACAGCAAAGTGCCCATAACATTTTTTACTCCAAATGTGCCAAGGAATAGCTGGTTAAAGTTTGTCGGGTACGTGCCGATACACCCTGTATATAAAATATCAGCCTGCTTGGGTTCAAAAACAAAGGTCTAAAGAAAATTAATCCATCCATCGATATCGCTGAAAAAAGTTTTTTCTTTTTAGTGCCAGGAGTGTTTAAAGAGTGGTTTGAATGGGAAAGGAAGTCTGGGACGCCCGAGGAATACTTAACGGAATATCTCTATACCGGAATGAGTACTGAATACAGAGTCGAATTAACCCTAGAAGCCTAATCTATTATATAGGTACATAAAGCCTTAACATACGTCTCAGAGGCGTACAATGTAAATGACAGTCAGTAGGCCAAAATAAACCTACTTGTGCCCTATTTTTCGATGGAAAGTTAAGGTTGGTCTGTAAACTAATAATAAAACAAAGTTTCATCAATAAAAATTACTATCACAGGTATTTATTATAACAAATCAAAACATTATGCTTATATTCAAACAAAAAAATAATCTTCTTAAAAATCAACTTGAACATATGTTTTTTTTTAAATAATCATATATTTTTTATGATTAATTTCTTATTCTTAGGGCAAACATTAAAAGTAATCATGCTTTTAATTACTAGCTATAATTTTAGAGTAATCTACACAGCCATCAACTTTGTGCTCAGAAAATACTGACTTTTTGCACTTACAGCACACTAATTTTGACATTCTCTTTTTTTAGCAGAAAAAAGCGCATTATTTACGTGTTTTGAGCTCTGGTTCTCCTGCCGGAAGTTTATTACCTGAATCAGTAGGTTTTGCGAAAATTTGGCTTATATTTTTAAGCGGAGCTTCAAGTCTGAATCCAAGGCTTAACCGAATCTGTGCTGAGTTGTTTAATGAATTCTCTTTTGTTTGAGAGTTTATTTGATTATGTTGTGGCCATAAATTACAGCAGAATTAACATAAGCGTAAATGGCATCTTAAACATTAAATAATGTTTAAGATGCCATTGACCATCTATTAGTTTTGCGGCTGCACGACATTCTAACTTCAACCGTTAGAAAGAGAAATAGAATTTACGATTGTGTGTACGCCTCGCAGGCGTAGATAAGACTTCTAGGGTTAAAGTCGATGTAATGTAGGTTTTGAACAGTAACATTGTGGTGTACAGTACTGAATGGTGGAAGAAGTCAGAGATTTCCGAGAAAGACATTAGCAATAGTGAAGCATTGCGGGGTTCACTAGTATATAAAAAAAGTTTGTCCAATTAGAATATTAATAAATCCATAGAAATACAAATTGTAATCCATTCTAGTACAAATACACAACATAACTGCAAATGTTTTCAGTGATATAAAGCAAAACTGAAATAAAATATCTGGGCATTACAGGAGACCAATGCCTAAAATGGTCCACACACATATACATACTCAAAGACATAATGAGGAAACTAACAAACATCTTTAGATCTCTAAGACAATATACTTTAGGTGATGCACTACGTCGTGTAATATCTTAAATTGAGCCGCTATCAATAACAACCCTTATGCAGATGGCGATAAGATTTAAATTGCCGTTTAACACCATCCGCCTGTTTTGATTTATGCAAGAAAAAATGTGGCCAAAAAGTGCCTTTTATTTTATTTTGTGGATGTTCAGGCATAAATATTTAATTTTTTTTCAGATCATTTTATAAATAACTTAATTTGCCACATTATACAATAAAATTATAACCGAAAATGGGTTCGTAAGTAGGAGATTTTGAACTTTAAAGCAGTTTTCATAGGCCTATACATTATTTTTTTCTGGGCTTATAAAAAGAATTATATAAAAAAATGTAGATTATTTCAAAGGTCAAGATGTATTCTACTCGCAGTATTTATTTAAAGCATCTGGAAAATTTCTAGGCTACCAAATATTCAAACCAAAAACACATGATTTTGCATTACTACGTATGGCATCGCCTTAATATAGATTTACTCAGAATGACATTATTTGCCTTCTGCCAATCAATAATGCGATACGTCATTATTGGACAGAGTGGAACATATAAAAAACAGCACAAATATAAATAGCAATAAATATTTTAATCTTTATCTTAAAAACACACTGAAAATATAAACTGAATACTTTGACACACAAATAAAAAATAACACGCAATATAAAACATGCACCATACAGTCACACAAGCCTAGCTTTATTATGGTGGTACATCTTTTGTAAAAAATTATATTTTTTTCTATTATAAAATTATGTAACATAATTTTTGAATAAGCATTTAAACAAACAAAAAATATCGACACATTTGTGATAAGACTCGATACGAAAATAAAGCTATTTTCGTATTATCAATTAATTAATTTTATACAGAATTGTGGCGAAGCACATCGAAATGAATGAAATGATTTCATTCATTTCTCACGTACAAGATTACTTGCAAGCTCTTCTATTGTTCTTTGGACTCTTTGCAACTTGGTCCAAACAATGAACATTGATTACACAATACGGCATTGGAATGTGGCCGTTGTTGCTCAGTGGTTTGTTCATAAAATAACACAGAAATAGACAGTCTAGAATTTTAGTTACTCGTAAAAGCTTTCAAATTAGATCATGAAATGCTATTAAAATTGTGCGGAATTCAAAGAAAATTGATTCATCCATTTTTATTTTGTATAGTCAACCTGAATTAGATTTTTTCAGAACTATTGCAAAAAATAAGCACTCACGAGGTAAGGTAGGTCGTTAAACGTAAAAAAATATTCTTGGAAAAATGTACATACTTTAAATTCAAACTACGTGTTTTTTTAATGGAATTAAAAATAGTTCTCCACGAATACGTGATGCAAAAGTTCCCTCGCTTTCAGGTAATGAGCTAAATTTTCAACGTGGGTAATATTTGCAGTGCAATTTTATTTAGTTTGAGTGTTTTGGGTTGCAAGTTTGCTTACAGGTATTACTGTAGTCTGGATAGTTTTTCGTTTTAGAATATATTTGATTATTCGGGAATCCCAAGCATTATTTCGAATAGGAATTTGCAGCATGAAATATTTGTTTCAGTTACCGTTTTACCATATCAAACGCTATTTTTCTGACCAGGGACCTTTTATGAAAGTGAATTCTAGTTTTTGAACAATTTCGATTTCAAATACGACCTTAAGACATATTTAAAAGCCATCTTTATCTAATGCATCTCTGTCTAGTCTAGTAACCTACTAGCCAGTAAACGAAGTCAGAATTCTTTAAGATTTCTACAAAAAAACTAGTGTTTCTTTGTTAAACGTCCTGTTGAGTTTGACAGCCACTTTTGCTTTAGAATACAAAAAAAAATCTTTTTGACTCAACAAAGATTTTTTCGTATCAACGGATTGAAGACTTTGGATTGGAGAATTAATATAGTGTTTTAATGGAAGGTGCTTCTAACTAATATCATTGATCCTTTCAAACCGATGTACAGATCGAAAACACGGTTAAGATCCTAGGCTACCTATCCAAATGTCGAGGGTTCGAAGGTTGGCGTAAGCAAATAAATATTATTTAAACATTATTGCTTCGGTAAAAGAACATCATTAAGAATAGAAACGTTGCTTGAAATGACTTAAGCCGTGTAAACTACCTTCTTCTTTAACATCTCCTTCCCCTCCCCCCTCAGTTAAGCCTCACAACATCCCATTTAGGAATATCGTGGACTCGATGGCTTCGGGCAATAGGGACTATTGTGGGGTATTAGCATTTAAAATGGGGAAGATTAATGACCCACCAGCATCCCCAAAAATTTGACCACCTCTTTGTTGAGTGGTTGCGATCCTCGGCTACGAATCCGGAATTTATTTTACGATTTATTAATTAAAAATTATATGTAATACTTATATATGTAGCACGTTCCAGATTTTCAAACACTTTCAGAATTACCCTGGAAAAAGACCATGATTCACAATGAAAATCATGGTTGAAGCTGTGTTTGGTGACTAGCTTTGAATAGTCAGATACTTCCCTACCCTCCTCTTCCCATTTCCTTTTCCTCCACAATATCGTAAAACTCACAACATACCCGAGACTCCAGACGGTGGGGATCAGTTCGGAATCTTACACGGTACTGACATAAAAAAAATAATAAAAAGATGACTCCAGCGCAGAGTAAACATGAAAAAAACTGTTGAAAAATTCGCCTTGTATTCGCAGATGAATATCTCCCTCGACAATCAACATACGCCTAAATCACTCTACGAGCAATACTGATAAATAATTCCCGGGCAACTAACTCCCTCCCATGAGAGGAAAATATCAGTCTTTTCTACTTTACCCTACTACGTACAGTATACTGATCTCAGAGGCGCAATTCTAGAAGGTTTATGCTTATAGAGAAAGAATAGTTTGTTTTTCTTCTTCGAGCTTTCGGGTTTTGGCAACCGCAACGAGCAAGGAACTTATATAACTATTTGGTACATATTTACTTATCTATTAATAATTCACTTATTCACGTATTCACCAACAAGATTGAAATAATTTTATATTTTATTTAAGTGATAATATATTACAAAATGAGTAAGTAGTTGTAGTACATAGGAATATGCATTTAGGGAGTTCAAGAGTGTACACAAATTTCAAAACAGACTAGACACACTTAAGTCTTAACACAGTTACTTGAAAAATATTTCATAAATAAGTAAAGAAAGATATACAAAATTTAGAGAATTCCACAGAAAGATTGTGTCACTTTTTTTTTTTTTTTTTTTACAGTAATACCGCACAAGAGTCCCAACTGCTCCCGTCTGGAGCCAGTGAGACTATGGCATCCCCAATTGGGGTATGTTGTGAGGCTGAGGGTATTGGGGAGGGGAGGGAGATGGGGAAGAGGAAGGTGGGGAAGTACCTGGCTATTCAGATCTGGTCACCAAACACGGCTAAAGCCATTTCAAGCAAAGTTTCAATTCTGAATGGTGGTCTTACACCAGGGCGATACTGAGAGTATCTTCCACTCTGGAACGTGCCGCAAATATACTATATATTATTTTTAAATTAATTCATTGTGAAATAACACAAATTAATCAATCAAATAAAATTTATTTGCGCACGCCGGGTTTGAACCCGCGACCTTCGGATCTGTAGTCAAAAGCGTATACCACTAGACCACGCCGGCCGTCACTGGTTAATAAAGCTGTCAAGAAAATATTTTCTAAGGCGATTCAACGCGAAGTAATGCAAAAATTTGCAAAATCATGTAAAAAAAGTCGAGGACGCTCGAGGAAGACGTAATGCTTTATCAGCAATGGAATAAAATACGGAGTCGAATAAAAGTCAATACATTGTAGTGTTTTAATAGTAACATAACAATGTCTTCCTCGAGCGTCTCCGACTTTTTCTACCATTGAAACAACTTTATAAACCCTACTGACACTAATAAGAACAAACTTTGAAATTTTCAGTGAAATCGGTCCAGTAGTTTTGAGTCTAAGGGGGACAAACAAAGAAAATATCATTTTATAGATAGATAGTTCCGAAAAGCATATTTCATAAGATCGTGCAAATATACTTCTCTTGACTTCTTTCTGCATCCGCTCTCCATGTCTAAATCATCTATTTATCCCTTATCTTTATCATTATACTGGCCGTGTAATCTTCTCGATTTTTTACGTTGTGTCATATATGCCTCAGCGTTCTCAATTCTACTGCAATGGATCCCAAGAATATTTTCTAGTTACATAAAATGTTTAGTAAGATATGTCACTGGTTGTACCTTTAACCTTGGAATAGTTAATATATACTGTTTGCTGGTTAAATTCCTAATATAATATTAAATGTATTCCCTCGACGTGATGTTAGCAGATAAACTAATTTGACACTAAAAGTACATAAATAAACGCGTTCATTATAAAAAACACGACAACGATCCTAATAAATATGGCTCTTGGGAATCTCAAACTAAAACAATAGTGTCTGGAATATTTTCGCAGTGTTTAAAATAGACATTTTGCTATGTTGTGATATGTATATTACTATTATTTTAGGAATGGTGTTTGATTTTGAAATGAGAATATGCTTGGTTCCTACTGCAATGACATTTATCCAGTTTTCACCTTTCCGTAACCACCAACTTAACTGGAAAACGAAAATTGAAAATAAATAGTGAAAATGCGAGTGCAATTGTTTTTGAAAACAGAGGAAAGATTGGGACTACCTTGGATGCAAGTTGTTGGTATTTTTCGTGTACATATCTCGTTGAAAGTAAAATAAGTAAGTTGACTATCTTGGAAGTGCATAATATCGTTTTAAGTACTCATTCATTTTGTTGTGGCGATAATTACCTCGAAACATCGCGTTGGAACTCACTATATTATGTTTGTGTTGTGTGATCCTTAACAGAGATAGTGGTAAATGATTTGTCATCCCGTTTAGCTTCCATCCAAACCTTGTTCATTCCTACACATTCTATCACCCAATTCCAGCAAACACCAATTCATTTCGTTTTGTTTAAATTATTTACAGTCCATTTTTAAGTGCATCTGAAATTCGTAAACAGTTTCAGATTCAACAACTGTTTTTTGATATCCAGAAGCATAATGGAATAAGTTGTGAGTCTGGAAAGTTTTCGCAAAGTTTAAAACAGCCTTGTTGCTACACTGTGATATACATTGAAGGGATGTTGTATTTTGCTAATCGTAAGTATATGTATATCGAACGTGGAAGCCTGATATTATACATTCAATAAAATGGATAGCAGAAAACGCTAGGATACATAAAACCATGCTGGTAATTACTGGCTGCTAGTCTATGGGCATACGTGCAAGTTCGATGACCCATTTTTTCAAAAAAAATTATAATATTGACAAAGTTTAGTATACTTGAGTTATTAAATGCACCATAACAACGAGTAAGGTTATTGCGGTCTAAATCAACACCTGCGCTGAAAATTGAGTAAACAACATGTTTTTGCAAGCTGACGATGACGTCACTCGAACACCTGCCCAGCGGGCATTATATATAAACCCTTTCAAAATATTTATTATTATTCAATATTTAAAAATGGTGGGGCAACACTCTACAAAGTGATTTTTTTCTGAAACTGGACTTACCGTTTCTGATTCTCAACTGAAAGCTGCATTTTCTTCACACAGCACGCTGCTTGACTACGGGCGACGAGCTAAGACTACCAGCATTCCAACAGCTGAGGCGGACGCATCTCTATCAATACATTACAATGATGGGGCGTCTCCGTGTGCTGGCCCTTATAATCAAATGAACAGTCCACCGCAGACGTTCTAGGCCTACCGACTGCTGGCCACCGCTGCTGGCCACCTTAGGCTTGCCAATTCCTGCTGGCTACCGCTGCTGGCCACCTAAGGCTGGCCAATTGCTGATGGTTACCGACTGCTGGCCACCTACTACTGGCCATCTGCTGTAGCTGTCTCCTGCGCCATCTACTTGCTGTATCTCATGGCGCGCTGATCATTAATCATTCCGATTGCCTCAGTTTCTATTTGTGTATTAAAACACAGTAGAATTGAAATACATACACTACTTCTTGTGAATTGCCTGAAAGACACTTGAACTACTTATAAGCTACATCCCTTTGAACGTTTTGTATAATGTTTAAAACAACCTTGTTGCTATGCTCTGATATGAATAATATTATTGAAGGATTGCTGTATTTTGATAATCGGAAGAATATATTACCTATACGAAATCACTTGTTGCGTCTGAAATATTTTCGCATTGCTTAAAAGCCTAGTTGCTATTTTGTAATATGTATATTATTATTGAAGCAATGCTGTATTTTGATAATTGGAAGTATAAATTATAAGAAATAAGTTGTTGGGTCTGGAATATTTTGCAACGTTTAAAATAGCCTTGTTGCGATGCTGTGATATATAATTTTTCCGATTTTATGTCCGGGTTAAGTCTTCCCCAAAGGAAAAACTAAACCCTTCCACACACTTTTCCACAAATGATCATCTAGTCAATCAACATTATGTAAGTGCATTACATAAACAAAATAAATACAAAACAATACAAGAAAAACCCGTCAACCCACCAGAGATCAAATGGGAAAATAATTCACCGACTCCAGATATTTTCATATCAGAGGGTTCGGCTCGGTAGAACTCCTAACAGGGCCTATAAATCCTACTGATCCCTCAAGATAAATATTTAAAAAATCTTCGTTATCCTACATGTATTCAAAATGACCGACTTTTGCATCTTTATACATAAATTTTTTGATAGATCTAATACGCCTAAATTTTGAATGAGAGTGCTAGGAATAATGCCAGTAGCCGAAATAACAAATGGTAATATTTTTATAGTTTGAGAATGCCAAATTCTTTTTATTCCTTATTTTCTTCTTTACTTCTCATTTTCTAGATTTGTGTATTTTCTTTTTTTTCATTAACATATAATATTATTATTAATGGAATTTAATATTTTGATAATCGGAAAAAAACACATATAAAGTGTTTGCCCGAAAACATTTTTTACGAGCTTTCAGAGTGTGAAGGTCAAGCATTCCAATCAAGAATAAAAGGAGAAACAAAAAAGGATTTCCGCTGTCCACCTTCATATACAGCCTTTTTCCTGTTCTTCAAGAATTTGACCATATATAATGGTACTTTATTCCTGGAAGCTATGGGCGAGGGTTATATTCGTTCTCTGCAAGGTATACAGCGACTGAACAATTAATTATCAAAGCTTAAAAATTTACTCTGTGTCTGCGGTAAATTACTTTGAAAATATTCTAACCGACTGAAATTTTACCAGTGGAATAAGTTATTTTTATACAAAAGAGAACTCACTTAGTTCGCAATATCAAAAAACATGAATAATAAAGCGTAAAATAACCTTTCAACCGTTTTCTGAGTGTTACAATAATAAAGCGTAAAAGTTTAATATTAAATTACATCGATAATGCTTGATTAATAATTAGTATCCTTAAGTCCTTCTTAAGTGGGTGGTAACATCCCGGGCAGTTTATGAACAATAAACATAAAATACATACATGTTAACCGTTTATTACGCAGCTCCAAAGGTTATATGGGGATAAATTCTTGGGCTCGAACCTAACTGTGGTGTTTGTAAATAGTAGTTTCAATATCACTCAACAGATGTTGTTAGAGTGGGTAGTTTCAAGTTAGGATATTTAGTTCATATAGTTTTAAGATGTCTCCAAAGGTGGCAGCGACAACATGTGGACGAATAACCAATCCCACAGTTTTTCTAACACGAATCCACGACACATTTTCACATCAAAATATTTCAACGTAGACGTATTTTGATAACGACATATTTTTAAATCGACATTTTTTCACGTCGAAATTTTTTGACATCGACTTTATTGACATCGACTTTTTTGATAGTCAT
Source organism: Hesperophylax magnus (assembly GCA_026573805.1). NCBI lineage: Eukaryota > Metazoa > Arthropoda > Insecta > Trichoptera > Limnephilidae > Hesperophylax > Hesperophylax magnus. Next base: position 6,967,230 of record JAIUSX010000977.1, on the reverse strand, counting down.
ATTCTGACAACTATATGTTTTGTAATCTCTCGCTCTATCTTAAGAGGAACCGCTGCGCGGCCTTAATACAAAACTTAAATTTTGATTTAAGGCCAAAATACCGAACGACATAATTATTTTTTAATTAAAAGGAATAGCAAATATGAATAACGTTTTTTTTAAGAAAGGCGAATATTACTGGGTTAGGAATAACCTGTAAATATTTTTAAATCTCCTACTAACACCACAGTAAGCGGAAAATTTTGCTTGTCTTGTGGTGGAGGATTTAGCCAGCCGAGGAATTGAACACACTACTCCTGGGTGGGGTACACATCACCCAAACGTGATGTCAACTCAACCACCGACCGGTTTTTGAAAATGTATCACAATTTTCACCAGAAATGTGGAAAAATTGAGCTCACAGACGCGCCTAAAACACACTTCTACCAGTTAATCTGTTCATCGGGTACAGTCCACTGTGCGTGCGCGTCTACGTTGATACCTGGGTAATTACTTCGGACAATCGATATTCACTAATGGCCGGCGTCAATAAATTTCATTTCATTTGCCTACACGAAATACCAAAACACTGAATGAAGCACAAAAAATCCCGCAAATTTATACGAATTGAAAACATGACCGTTAATTTTGTTTTTACAATACCTATTTTACCAAATTAGTTGCTAAAACAAGGCCGTAAACTTGTTTTGGTATGCCTACAAAAAATCTTTATCACATAATTTTCTTTTATTGCCTAAATATAAAAACATGTTTTTGTTATTATTAAAATGTAGGAATGAGTTTCAGAACTGAGTCGAAATTCGTTCAGAGCTAGTTCATTTCGATGAATAAAATCCAAATATCTTCAGAGCATACTAAAATCAATTATAAATATAGTTAGTAAAAGTTCATGTGTAAAAAATATTCTGTCTTGGATATCTCATATTTTTAAGTTGAAAAAGCAATCAATTTCGGCCGAAGAAACAAAAAGTAATTTAAATAATCCGCAGGAAAAAGCGTTTTTTAAGTTCTTCGGTTTGACTAATGAATAATAATATTCGATTTAACTCTAAGAAATGAAAAAAAAATTTAATCATGGAAACAACAAAATTTGTTGAACAAAATTTGTTACACACACGTGAATTTCAAGTGCCAAAATTGCACGCAGACGGAATTATACATGGAAGAAAAACACATGGATATAATTACGGTTACTTAAATTACACCTACTGGAATTACAGACGTCAAAAAACCTTAGCGTAAATGTTGTTTTTTTAAATATAAAGTTTATTTAGTAGGTACACACAACAATAATGAATTTAAATGCCTCACAAGAGTCCTAACTATTCAGAAACCGTTTGGAGCCAGTAAGAATATGGCATCCCCAGCCGGGGTATGTTCAGAGGCTGAAGGGTACTGTGGAGGGGATGGGGAAGAGGAAGGTGGGGGATTACCTGGCTATTCAGATATGGTCACCAAACACGGCTGAAGCCATTTCAAGCAACGTTTCTTCCACTGTGGAACGTGCCGCAAGTATACTAAATATAATTTTTAATTAATTAATTTTTGAAATAATACAAATTAATCAAATAAAATTTATTTGCCCCGCTGGTATTCGAATTCACTACCTTCGGCTTGCAAGTCGCGAGCCTTACTTACGTGTGAAACCGAACAAAAGTCCCAATTGCTTCCAACCGTCTGGGGCCAGTGAAACTATGTCATCCCCAATTGGGGTATGTTGTGTGGTTGAAGTTAGTAGGTAGGGAGAGGAAGGCGATGGGGAAGAGGAAGGTGGGTTAGTATCTGGCTATTCAGATCTGGTTACCAAAAACGGCTCAAGCCATTTAAATTCTGATTGATGGTCTTACACTAGGGTGAATCTGAGAGTATCTTTCAATATCTCAGAAATAATGTAAATTATTTTCAATGTGTAAATTATGAAACAACACAAATAAACCCAAGACTTTTGGCTTGCTAGTTGAGAGCCTCAGTTCCACGAAATGTTTAATTTTGACCGTGTTTAATTCCGTCCGTGTGTTATTCTGATAGTGTAATAACGGCACGTGTAATTCATGCCTGTGTAATTTCGTCCAGACAAAGGGAAAACTTACCACGATATTGTTTAATATTCTTAGAAATCAGACATTGATAAATATTGTTAATAAAGAACAGCGTAATAAAAAAATAGGAGAAAACGAAATCAATAAAAACCAATCAATTTCAACCTTGGATAGAATTTTGTTTCATTGGCAAATAATCGTCTCTCAATTTATCACTTACGAAGTACCAATGAAAGGTGGATTGTGAATTTCCATTTCGGATATTTATTATTCAGTATTGTTTGTTGAGGCAACAAAGTAAACAATATCAATTTCTGTACCTTTTCGTAACCAAGTTTTCGAACTTGTTTGAGGATTAATAGGTAGACGTTTTGAGTTTCAGACAAGAAAATTACTTAAATAAATTATTCTGGTGGGAAAGGGGATAACCAGACTATTAAGAGAATCGCTATACAAGGCGTCCGGGGTAAAGTGCACTAACTTCTGGAGTTGATTCTAGAATAATGGTAGAAGTAAAAAAGATAAATAACTTTTTTCGAAATCCATTGTTTTTTCGAATACGAAAATATTTCTAGAATATAAATTTTCCATACTCATTTCACTTTTTTACATGAATTTAAAAAAAAAGTGATCTTTTTTACTTGTATATGGATAAAGATGATTATTGCTATATTAAGAATCTCTTCAACTTATTGGTAATCCGATTAAAAACGGGATTGCAAGACTTTGACGAATGAATTAACAGGTTTCCTGAAAAACTTTTGGTTAATTTACGTGACATTTGTAGTGTGTAGATGTGTGTTCGTGTGAGTGTGTGTGTATATTTATGCGCATTGAACATCTTATATCATTGACATAATGCTACTTTCGAATTTGAGCAGTGAATCCGAAGAAAGTTGATGTTAGATTTTAGATAAATATTATTAAATGTATAGATAGCACGTTTAATTGTAGAATTAGATGCTGCATTTGTTTTGTTATTAAGCGTGTGGAATAGCGATGTCGTGTACGCTTCAAAAGTATGTTAAAATTAATTAGGGACAGAATTTCGGTACAGTTGATGTTTATATTTGTATGTATGAATGTTGAATCGGCTACTACTCGTCTTTGCTACAAAGATTGAAATATACATTCGAAAATGTACACTCATACTAATAAAGTATTTTTTCACGGCTACAAAATTAATTTTTTAACTAATTTAGCATTTTTAATCCCAGTTTTTCGTGAAAATTTACAACAAAACTATAAAAAAACCTCCTGCCTGAACAGACTACCTCTAACTCGGTTTACAAGTTAAGAAAATTTTGAATAAAAAAAAATTTATGCGTTTTTATTTTTATCAAGATTTTCTTTGTTTTTTGTATATTTCACGAGTTTTAAAACATTGAGTCTAATAAAAGCAGATGAAGATTCTTATCGTGTGGGCGGGTAAGAAAAATTCCGCCGGTCAACTAAAATAAGGGTAGAAAAACAGGATTAAAGGAGAAGGGTGGTTGGCATTTCGTGTTTTCTCTAGTCAGCGTTACGGACATGAGAAATAACTTAATTGAACCGTTCACTTGTTTTCAGCACACACTTGGCTATACACTATAAAAAGAGAGAGAGGGTTGAGTATGCATTGGTAGAGATGGTTTGGGGAATACAATTTGTGTTTTTTTAATGTTCGCTGTTGTGTGGGTGTTCACTGATGCGTTTTCTTTCCCGCCTTGCTATAATATTGGGTGCAGTATTGCAGCGTTCTCAATTGGAGAAAATAATATTATATTAACCTTTATAATTGATTGCGGATAATGCAAGACTGTCGTTGGTTCAGGACTGAGGAAAAAGTGCATAACCGTTTAATCAAAAACCATTCAACTTAGTAAAACACTCATTAGTATCTCCAAGACAGATTAAAATAGGTAGTCTAAAGGCGTACATGTATATGATTATAATTTTCCATGGTTAATAAGTATTAACTAGGTTTAGGTATATTACATCAATTATATGATCTCATACGCTAAAAATTAATGTTTGCAAATCACAGAATTATATATAAAAATATTTCTCCGAGTAGTTTTTCCCATTTTCCAGTGTACGAACGCGAAATATACATACACGCCAGATTATAATAGTAGGACTGTGTTTATTTTGAAGTCAAATTAGATTTATCGGAAAGTAACTAACCTCAATAGGGAAATGAACTGTACGACCAAACTGCACCTACAAACAAGTATATAACTACAAAACAAGTGTAACTCAAATATTTCATTATCTACGTCAGGAACCTGCGGACCGCGGGCAGCATGAGGTCTGTGAGGTTTTGTGTTCAGAACGTAAAGATAAAATTAAAGTTGTAGATCCATCTGCAGACGCATTTCGAAGGAAAACATTCTCGTGTTTTGAAGTGCAGTTATAAAATAATAGTTTTACACAATATTCTGCAAAATTGCGAGGAAAACCATTTACTTGTTCCACGTGTAACAATTATTAAAGCTCGTGAAATAATCTCAAGTTTAAGGTTCATCAGTTTTCGACCATTCGTTCGACGTTCAAAGTTCGAAGTCATCAGTCATTCGACGCAACTCAAGGGAAACCATTCTCGCGTTCCGAGTGCAGTTATAAATTTCTGGTAATAGATTCATGTTTGAACATGACGTTTAGTCAGGCATTTTATTTTGTTTTATTCGAAAAATTCTTGTCAGGTGTGATATAAAAATAAAATAAATCAGTTAATTTGTAAAACGATGTTATAATAATAAATTGAAGATTCCAACGCCTACACTACAAACGTCCAAATGGTCCACGACTGCTAAAATGTTCCCCAAACCTGATAGTAATAAAATTTAAATCAACAACATACACAACGTATTATTATTATCGTTACGTTTTATATAATCTTTTGTTTTGTATAAATTTTGTAATTCATATTCCTTTCTCACAAATTTAAAAAACTTATTCTATATTATCCTGTCTCAGGAGGAAATCTTATGTACAAACTGATTAAATGTAGACTGTCGATTTCCCGAAAATTAATAAATAAATAAATTATGAATACAGTTGTACGGAAATTGGAAAGTATAAGGATATGCATATTATTATTTATGTAAGGTAACTACTTACAGTGGGGAAAGGTTGCGGTCCGTCATCCCCCGTCGAGGGTGGGGGCGGCGGGACCCCCGGGGGCGGAACACCCCCCAGGGAGCCCGCGTCCTGCTGCGGGGACGTGCGGGGGGGCTCTGGAACAAGACAAACAATATTATCATTATGTCATAAAGGTCAGTAACTCTACAATACAAAGTAAATACTGTGGGTACCCACATTCAGAGTTGCGACGCTAGCGCCAACGATACTATTGTGGTCTACTTCATGATAAAAGATCTCAAAGGGTGCGTCAAAAATATTTTGTGCATTTGCGGAGATGTTCAAAGATTTGCGTACTTTAATAGATATTTGTGGTTATTTTTTGATGTTTGACATATTTTTATATTTCGCTTATACCCTATCTACCAAGCCCAGAATCGCGAGTAGACAATTACTAAAAATATGACCAAATACATCCGAATATAATTTTTGAAGAACCTATTACATTATCTTAGGTAGTGGAAAATACGTCCAAAATGAAACAATGTTTATGTTTAATATTTAATTCAGTACTCAATACAGATTTTTGGAAATAAGTTTTACTATTCGTATATTAACTAAGATATAAAATATTTAGTAAAATCAACGAATACAAATTTTCATGACAACCGAAATATGAGCTAAAAAGTTATTAATTAATTATTCAATTACCACAAAATATACATTTTAGCCAAGATTCTCTTGGTTCCGACAGAGAATATATCATTATACCCATGTAAAAAATGAAATATAGTCGTATACATGTGTATTTGTGAAATTTTTCTCGTATTTAATTTATGTACCTGAGATAATATACAAGTATATACTCGTATATATCGAGCCCACGAGTGATGCACAAAAATATCGAATTGGTTTTTGGCAGCAAAAGCAGCACGCCTTTGTATTGATTTGTTCGACTTATTCTATGGTTATGCTGACACTGTTCATGAGTTTTACAGTACATAAGACTACAATTATATCGGTTTCAAACATTTTCAAAACCATCAACTCTAATCTCATTTGTTTAGTCAGAACAAATATATAACAACAAATCTAGTTGAGCAAATTTAGTTGAGCAACTCTAGTTGAGCAACTCTATTTCAAAGATAAGTTTACAGTTTGTAATTACACAAACCAAAATCAATCTAGATAGCGTTAAATATTGATCGGCACATTAAATTTTCTATATTCATTTAAGAATAAATTTTGAGCTAAAATTGAAGCTTAATTATCTGCAAACATACTTATTTCGGTGATTTGTGATGTAGATTGTGAATTATTCCTGCGTGAAATTATTTACGCTCAATTAACTCAAATTTATTTTAACTCATCTCAACATCAAATTTGGAATTGCTTGTGTGAAGATTAATCCAGAGGAACGATAAAGTACCTACCTACAATATAACATTTCAACAGAAAATTAAAATAATTTTCCTTTTCAAAATGTGAATTACAATACCCCGTGATTTTTCACGGGTCTCGGCTGGTTAATCATAAAACATACTAATTTCGGTTGTATGTGCGTGGTTGTTTTTTTCCGTGACGTTATTCCTGCGTGAAATGTGAAATTTGAACGGAATAAACTTATTGATATAAAATATTGCTAATATTATAAAATCTAGTTTTTATTAAAATTAATCGTATTCCTGTTAAAAACGGGATTGCAGACCTAAAACAAATAAATTGACAGGTTTCCCCAAAAACTGCCGGTAAAACACGATCTGATATTTTCGCATTTCGTGTTTATACGAGTATATATTAGGATAAGCGCAGCTGCGTGAACACGTGTTCGGTTATATACTGTAAGTACTGATAGTTTGTTAGGAGACGCTGTGCCATCACGTTTTTAAAAGGATTTTATTAAATCTGCCATATTCACTTTTCTCCGTGTGGTCCAATGAACTCAAATAGTGCTATTTTCAAAAATGGTACTGCCTGTATTGTGTAAAAAATACTTCAAACAAGCGATAAATTTGATATCTACCAATAAAAGGTATAATATTGAAACAGAAAATTTTTCTAACCAAATCATATCTTTTAATTTGAGCCATTATACAGTAAAATGTGTTTTGTATCACATTTCGTAATATTTATTAAAAACAATGATTTTAGGTGGGAATGAATGACGACAGAAGTCTATTTTCATGTGCGTGTTTACTTAGACACGCACGCACATAATAACTTATCAATTATTACCGTTCCCCTTATTGGACATATCAATACAAGTGGCTGACGGATATGATCTAACGTAAAAATAATTTATCTTCAATTAAGGCACAAATAAAATCACGATCCTACAAATAGATTTTCTTTTGAGGAAACTATGTGGTTATTTTCTTGAATAATATTTTTTATTTTGTAATTAAAATGAGTCAAATTTGATATTTTTAATTAATTCTGATAGTTTATTATAATTTTAATAGCTGTTTCAGCAAAGCCTTTTTGAAATTAATAATTAAACACAAAATTTTAAAAAATGTTTTTTAAAAATAATGGGTTTCCCTTGTCTCATTTTATTAACAGCAAATTGTTTTTTGTAAGCTAAATAGCTCGTGATGAATTATGGTGATTTATTTTGGGGTATTATGCTGTGTTACGCTACTTCCTTTAGTAAACATTTCGGACAGCATTACAGTTTCCATCATCTGGGCAGATATGCAATCGATGTTTATTGTTTTTTATTTATTCTTTCGTAATCCTTTAACTAGCTAGGGCTTAAACAATACCCTTTCGTGTGTCTAACTTACTATTAATGCGGCTCATTTGTCCCTATTACTATTACCATCTGATGTTTATATTTACTTGAGTGATTTATGTATATATATGTAATACCGTTTTGCCAACTCCAATGCCCTAAGAGATGATATTACAGTAAAATTTAAAATAGTTTTCTGCGTTTAGTTTTGATGTAGCCGTCAATTACAGGATACCAAGAACTATTATATAACAGCGTAGCCCCGTCGTCTTTATTAATGTTAAAAGGATTTATTATGAATTTCAATTGCCTGTATAATTAGGCAAGCTGTATGCGTTTTGGGTCTTCCCAGGACTTCAGGAATAAAGCCAAATGTTAACCACTCAGAACATTAGAACGTCAAAAGGCGTAAATATGATAATAGCGGTCAAGACATTAGAACGTCTTTTCACGTAAACGCGCGAGATTTTACAAAAAATGATTTATTTCCATCACTAGTATACCGATTCTCATGATTTAAAAACCAGAGTATCGATAATGAATAACGCTACGCGTCTGTATTCAAAAATATCTATGGAACGTAGAAGTTCATTATCTGAGCCGTTAATGCTCGGGAAATTGCCGATTTGTCAGGGTAGCCAAGTTAACATGCTCGAAAGATCATGTTAATTTGTCAATATCGTCCGTTCTGTCTGGTCTACATAAACCTTGTCAAGCTGAGTGCGCAAACTTTTTCTGTCTCAAGATGATACTTGGTTTTTGCAGGCCTCAGTAAATGTTGTTTCTTGGTCGTGGTTCCAAAGACAGTATTGATGATTTCTTTTTTCAATATCTTGGCAATTCTGTCCGTCACATAAGCGCAGCCTTTTGGCTCTCATTCAATCCTGTCTTCGTTTAGTGTAGATTTAACTTTTACGATTTGCCTCATGATGATTTTTTTTGTTGGGATCTGAATTAAACGCATATATATACAGAAGAAGATTAAAAAAATCAAAATGCCAGAACCCTACCGTTCACAAGTTATTACTGCTATTTTATTAGAATTGTAAACATATCTCTGCTTCACAATTTAGATTAACCGAAGTATTATTTATTCATTAATAATAACAATACGTTTTGTAACAAAGTTGTTCATAGAATATGGTAATACTTTGTTTACACTGCACTAATTGTGCCAATTAATTTATTAATATTTTACCAAGCCGATGAGTAAACTGGGAAATTCATTTTCCCTATGACATTTTCCATCAGCATGATAGGAAATACGTTAATAACAAAGTTGTATATACATACCAAAATTTGATAAATTTATCTGAGTTACGTATCGCATATGTAAATATTTTACCCATCGGGCTATAAAGTGGTGGAAGTACGGTTTGTAAGAGAATTATGTAATTAGCGGAATATGAAAATACATGTTGATCTTATTATAAAAACGATACCTTGAACAGAAATTTGATTAGCAATTTAAGAAAACTTAATTAATACTCACGCTAGGAATATACAGAGTGTCCGTAGGGAATGTGAGATGATTCTACGTGATAGTTCAGGTAAAATTATTAATTCCTTTTTTAGAAGATTCTTAAGGTTTAAAAAAAAAAAATTTAAGGTTGTTTTCAGGTTCAAAATTTTAATTGATTAGATAGAAAAAATAATATTATTTATGTACGTAAAAAATAATAATAATAAATATTTTTGTATTATTATAATAGAATAATAGAATAGAATAGAATATTATTATAGAAATAATATTATATCCGTAGAAACGGATAAATATTTTTGTATGGAAAAAATAATTCAGAATGTTCCAATAAGAGGTGATATTTTGATATTCAATCGTAAAAGATCAATGGTTTCGTTGCTTGTGTGGCACGTAGCGCCGTTTTGTTGAAAGTAAACGTTGTCAAGATCAATACTATCCAATTCCGGCCATAAAAAATCATTAACCATCTCTCGATAGCGAAATCCATTCACCGTAACTGTTGCTCCAGCCTCATTTTCGAAAAAGTAAAGTCCAATGTCTCCGCCGGACCATTAACCGCACCAAACAGTCACACGTTGAGGAAAGAGAGGCTTTTTAACAATAACTCTTAGGTTTTCCAAGCCCCAGATGCGACAATTTTGCTTGTTGAAGAAGCCACCGAGGTGGAAATGGGCCTCATCACTCAAGATGATTTGCATTTGATTCACTCAAGTGAATTTTAATGCGTTGTTGAAGCGTGTATTATTCAATTTTTATTAATGGCGTAGTTTTTACTGGTCAAATGTCAAAAAATGACAGCTTCAAAAGTATTATCTACCGAAATAGCGGGCTATTCAAAATAACACCTCTTATTGGAAACTCTGTATTATTCTACGGAAAAAATATTTTTATTTGGAAAAACAAAGTAAGTTTGAAAAAAAAAAATATTTTTAATTATATCATCATGTCGAATCACCTCTTGAAGTTTGTGCACTTTACCCCATAGACACTCGTAGAGTAGAAGCCGAAAGTAGCAAATTTTATTCATATGTAGAAAATGGTATGATAAATTATTAAGTTCAAAGTCGTAAATGGATCAAATCAAATCAAATCAAATCAAAAATTATTTATTGTAAAATAAAAATTACAAAAGGTGTAGCTTATGGGTAGACCCCATTTCTTCCAGCTAACCACATTTATTTAATTACAATGTTTATATAATATTATTTGTTTTATTATAATAATTACAATGTTTATACAGATAAAATAACAATATACCAATGAAAAAATAAAAAAAAAATACAAATATTAAATAAAAATACAAATACCAATAAAAATAGGCGTTTCATTTACGTGAGGTATTCACTCAACGTGTAGTGACATTTATTAACAAGGAAAGTGTTTAGTAACGATTTGAATTTGTGTGTATCTTGTATTTGTTCAATGTTATGTGGAAGGTTGTTATATACTTTAATGGCCATGTAGTATGGTCCTTTTTGGAATATTGTTTTGTTTGCTTTTGGTATTAGTAAGTTTTCTGTGAGCCTTGTAGCGTATTTATGTGTTGAGTTTTTTAGTGGGAACTTGTCTGTAGATGATCGCACTAACATGCATAACTCCATTATATATATATGTGACTGTCAGAATTTTCAGATTTTTAAACATAGGTCTACATGAATCTAAACGATCAGAGTTTGTAATTTTTCTTATGCATCTCTTTTGTATGATGAAAACATCTTTAGCGTTTACCGAGTTTCCCCAAAAAATAATACCGTATTTTATTATTGAATATACATAACCATAGTATGCGGCTATTACTGATTCGGTGTTTAATATTTTTCTCAAGGTACCCAGAACATAAGAAAAACTACTGATTTTTGCTACAATTTTGGAGACATGTTCTTTCCAGTTTATGTTTGTATCTAATTCTATTCCCAGTAGTGAACAGGTTTGGGAAGGTTCGATTATATTATTATTAATGTTTACATTTATATTTATAGGTGTAGGTGTAGGTGATCTTGTTAGCTTTAGTTTTTTTAGTATAATATAAGATTCCAAATTTTAGGTTATTTTATAGTAAAATAATACCTAACACTGTACTTTTTTTATTTTCATCGATTTTAGGCATAAATGTTCCACGTTTCTACTTTTAACTCCATCGGTACTCCGTTTAAATGTACGGGTAAGTTCGACTGATTGCACATTGTTAGCATGGATATTTTTTTCTATGGATAATGCAATTAAATTTAATATATGTATGAATAAGTAGTCTTTTTATCTAATGCCCTTTACCCTCGGACTTGTATAAACTAATCTCACGAATTGAACGAACTTAAATATTTTTAAAGTTAAACTGCAAATTCCTATTTCTCACTGTTTAGGGCCTAGGCTCGGCTGTCTATAGAATAAAATATGTTGAAGAAATAATTTGTTATTATTCTCGATCGAATGCGAATAAATTCCAATAGAAGAATTTGTTTAAAAATAAAAGTACACAACTGCTGACCCTGTACAAATCGCAATTCAAGTGCGCCCCACTGTTGAATTTGGCTGCCACCTCTATTTTGGAGCCTCTAAGTACCTGAAAAAAGCCTTCAACTGTAGAAAAGGGCAGTCCGTTTGATAGATTCCTCTAACTTAAGAAGCAGATTGAATCTTTAGAGCACAGGACATGATGTCCTTATTCTACCGTTATTACAATGAAATATGCTCCAAGGCACTAGCGCCATTGATACATATGGCACCGGTGCATAATCGGGAAACACCCCAAACACACACTGTTGACATTTGTCGTATGAGAACGGGTCGCTGCTACGACTCGTTCCTGAGTTCAATAGCTCGACTGTGGAACGATTTGCCTGTCTCTGTTCCTCTCTTCAAGACCCATGTTCACTTCTTCCTCTACTCAAAAGACCCTCTACACAGTATCCCCAGAGATGAAATAGGCCCTGAGGGAAATTATTTTGCTCAGGGCCTCCTGTGTGGAGTTGATATTTAAAAAAAATAATAAAATAAAATAATATATTTTAAATATTGTTTACGTTTGTAAACTACATAACACCTTGTAATAATGTACACGCAATACTTTAATTAACGCAATATTATATACCCTTGTTAAATCGCAAGTTTCTGAATGGAGAGAACCGATTTGGACGAGGGTTGAACAAGGGGCGAATTTGGGGAACCGCTTGAAAATCGCTTTCGAAAACTAACACGATTTCAGAAATAGCAAATCCAAAACAAACTGTCTCTTGTATTGCCTCACTTGATGCTGCTAAAAAAAGATTCATTTGTATACTCACGACAACTCGGATACTTTATCATTATCATCATACTGAGATCATCTATGATTAATTTTGTGAACAATGATAGAAAGTAAGTAGGTAATCAGTACAATTCTAAACACACTAATCTAATCTAATTGTAAGTCCCTAAAATCGGATATTCACGATGAACTTTGGACTAAAGTACTAAATGAAATAGACCCAAACACAGCGCTGAACACATTTATAAATACGGTTGAAACCTACATAACCAAACACACCACAAAAAATCCACAAAAGAACTACACACATAAAGAAAAAAAAATAACACCATGGATCACGAAAGGAATAGTCAACAGTATTCATAAAAGAGATGCAATGCATATGCGAGTCCACAAAAACCCGAATGATAACAAACTAAAGAATGATTACTTACTGTATAGAAACCTGTGTAATAAGTTAATTAAACAAGCCAAATACAAATATTACAAAAAAGAAATAAAAATCGCCAAAAATGATCCAAAAAAAATTTGGGAAATTGTAAGAAATATTACTTATTCCACTCTGAAGAAAGATTCACATATCAAAGAACTATTAATAAACGGAGACAAAGTCTTAACAAACAATGAACCTAATAAAATAGCTAATTTTATTAACACACAATTCTCAAAAGTTGGCTCTACCTTAGCGGAAAAAATTCTTAAAAAAAACTGTACATCAGAAGACTCTTTATCCAAACTTTGCTCTTCCATACGACCAAATCACTCGTTTAATGCTTATCAAGTAAATACAAAGGAAATCTCGGATCTTATTAAATCTCTCAAACCAAATTGCGCGATGGGACCGGATAACATTTCCAATCAAATACTGATAAATCTACGAGAATACATACTTATACCGCTTCAACACATTTTCAACCAAAGTTTTAGGCTCGGAATTGTCCCTGATCACTTAAAAATAGGATGTATTACTCCAATACATAAATCGGTAGACAAAACTCTGATATTAAATTACAGACCAATCACTTTGCTAAACTCACTATCTAAACTTCTAGAAAAAGCTATGAAAAAAAGATTACTTGCGTACCTTGAAAAACACAACCTGCTCTCAAGCCGTCAATTTGGATTTCGTGCCAAAATGGGTACAGAAGATGCTTTATCAGAATTAACTAACTACATAGTGAAAAGCATAGATGGCGGATCAAAGGTGATTGGGGTGTTCTTAGACCTAGCAAAAGCTTTCGACACCATTTCTCATAACTTACTACAACAAAAACTCAAAAATATCGGTATAACTGGTCAACCGCTAAAATGGTTTGTCAGCTACATTGAAAAGAGACAGCAAATAGTAAAAATAAATAAATACAGCAGTGACAAAGCAGATATCAGGTATGGAGTACCGCAAGGCAGCGTTTTGGGTCCCATACTATTCCTCATATATATAAATAGTCTAACTGAGATAAACCTAGGAAAAATTGAGTACAAAGTAATCAGTTATGCAGACGACACTGCAATTTTGTTCAAGGCACAATCATGGGAAAAGGTATTCAAAAACACAGAAACAGGGATGACTGTAGTAAATAAATGGCTACAAAATAATCTACTAACACTGAACATTTCAAAAACAAAATATCTAACTTTTAGCAAAACAAAGGCTGGTCAACCACATAGCCAACCACAACTACATCTTAACCCCTGCACCAATATTTCGTCAAATAACACATGCTGTACTTGTGACAAAATTGTTTATGCAGACAATATTAAATATCTAGGTTTAACTGTAGACCATAAACTAAAATGGGATCTCCATATTAATATATTATCAAAAAAAATACGAAAATTATCATACATCTTCAAAACAATACGAAACATCATGTAGTTAAATCAACTAAACAATATATATTTCGCACTCTGTCAAAGTATTTTAACGTATGGAATATCAGTTTGGGGAGGAGCAGCAGATACTTACCTCAATTCTCTTAAAATAAATCACAAAACAATAATTAGAATTATGTTTAAAAAACCTTACCAACATCCGACGGAACAGCTAATGATCAAAAACAAATTACTAGACGTAAATAAACTATTCATAAGGAAGATCATTTACAAAAACTGTATCAAAACTTCACATCTCCACATACCTCACTCGCAAAACACCAGAGCAAAAATTAATAAGCACTTTCAAGTTCCCCATATCAAATCAACTTTTGCAAAAAAACACGAATCTTACCTAGCACCACACATTTTCAATACCTTCCTAACACAAACAAAAACTTACGTCATCCCAAATAATTTGAATTGGCTGTTCAAAAGATTTGTATTGTGGCTGAATGAAAAGGAAATAACAGATATTCAAAATATTCTAAATAAATAACATTTCATACAATTTCTCACGAAATTATATAAATTTCTCACGAAATTATATAATATTCAAATAAAACAAATGCGAGAAACTGCAATTTTGCAATACTAATTATCATGTAACCGCTATATCTATATTCAATTGTCACAAAATTTAATTTGTAAATATTTAATATACCACCACATAATTGTATCTTTTTGTCTTTTTACATACATATATATATATTTTTTTTAAATACATACATTTCTTTTGGAACAAATATAATATGTGATTTACCCGCTTCGGAACAGACTTTGTCTAGTGAGGCAGGTAAAAGAAAAGAAAACAATGTAAACAACCATGAAATTAAATAAACGCCCGGGTTGCCGGCACTGAAACTGAAACTGAACTGAAATCTCAAAAAAAGGTCATGAATTGTTAATATTCAAATGTCAACCTTGCTGTGAGTTAAGTTAATATATTACCCACAACAACATTGACGTGAATTTTGAATACTCAAATGTGAACATTTATGATTTTGATTAAATACCTTATTTACAGAAAACTATATGGAATTTTATTAGTTTGTAGTGAGAATTTTAATTATTTTTTGTTTGTTCTTAAACGCTATACCCATATTTATTAATTATTAATATGATTTTTAAAACGCAATATTCTAAATTTATTTATCAACAAAACATTTGAAATTTTAGTGAGAAAAATGAAATAAGGAAAATAATCTTTGTTTGCGAATATAAAAATGAAAACAACATTTTAAAGAAATATGAAATTATAAAAATTGCTGAAAAATTGGGTTACGTTAGCACAAATGGTTGGTACATCCTTCCCGGAACGTTTCCGAATGCGATGTTCTTCGCAAACTTATTCTTACAAACATACTCTTCTATTATTCTCCCTACA
Source organism: Hesperophylax magnus (assembly GCA_026573805.1). NCBI lineage: Eukaryota > Metazoa > Arthropoda > Insecta > Trichoptera > Limnephilidae > Hesperophylax > Hesperophylax magnus. Next base: position 6,951,408 of record JAIUSX010000977.1, on the reverse strand, counting down.
CTCCTTTCTTCGTTCATTCTCTCTACATGCCCAAACCATCTAAGCGTCCCTTTCATCTTACTCATTACGCGTACATCAGCTTTGCATTCTGTTTTTTTTTTTTTTTTTTTTTTTTAATGTATATTTTATTTAGTTATAAGAGTTTACATCTTATACCTAATATATTATTTTCTATGACTACTACAATATTATTTACTTCTTACATACTAAAATTTAGATTTCACAACATTGAGACATAATCCACGAAAAACTGCAAGACTTTTAGCTTCCTTAACAATTACCGGGAGTTCATTGAACATTTTAAAACCTTTATAATAAATATTGTTTTGTGTGTTTTAGGAAGCCTAAAATCGTTGCAGTTTCTCGTAGGATATAAATGAACTGCACTATTAATTCTAACATTCTTTGACATATAGTCAGGTAACATTTTATTTTTTAGCTTATAAATAAACACTAAGGTATTATAAACTAATCGTTGCCACACACTTAAAATATTGAGTTGACGTTGCATGGTTTTTATTCTGGTGTACCTGCTACAACACAGTATTGACCTCATGCCTCTGTTCTGGATTACTTCCATTCTCTTAATTTGGGTTTTGTTACTTAGAAATATTACACTTGTACAATAATTTAGATGGGATGCTACAGTGGTATTGTAGACCAATATCCTTGTTTTAATGTCCAATTTTCCTTTTATCCTACTTAAGAAATTAACCTTTTTCGCCATTTTTTTATTTAAAATTTGCGGATCTCCACAAATCTCACACGATCATATTTGGTTTTACCACACATATGACTAAGGGATCTTTCTCATTTATACAGCATTTGATTATTTCTATTAATTTTTACAGAGTTTTTTAATACGAAAAACATTTTTGACATAAAATAAACAAAAAAATATCAGTGTAAATTTACAAAATTTCTGATTTCCAAATAAAATGTGAAATATCACGAAAATCATATATTTTTCAATCAGTGTGATCCACCTTTTTTATACTTGTGGATTTAATCTTTTTGAATAGAATGTAATATGAGAGCAAAATTAAATAACTGGAATCGAAAAAATAAATGAAAAACCAATATTTCATCACGGATGAAATGGATAAGCTTAAAGCTAAAAGGACTGATAATCTGAGTGAATTGGTATTTTGTACTGATCAGTTGCGTACAGACAGTAAATATTGAAAGGCCCTAATTTAAATAAAGAAGTCGAAAAAAAAATTTTAAATGCGTTAATTTTAAATGAATATGAGAAAACGCAAAACACTTCAATTATCTCAACCAAACGAATGTTGACAAATTTTCGTCAAAAAAATGGTTGAGTATTGGAGAGTTGAGCGCAGAAATAGAAGGATTTATGCTTGCCATTCAGGATAGAGTCATTAATACTAAAAAATATAGGAAGCATATAATCAAAGATACAAATCAAATTGATGATTTATGTAGAAAATGTTTGGCCTTTCCGGAAACTATAGAACATATTAAATCTTGATGTTATATATTAGCACCGTCATAGTATACATTTAGGCACAATCAAGTTTTAAAAATAATTCACCATAGTTTGGCAATTAAACATAACTTGATTGCCTGCCGTAATATAATACCATATTATGAATACAAACCATATTCATTTTTAGAAAACGAATTTTATAAAATATATTATGATAAAACTGATAAAATAATAATAATAATAATAATAATAAATAATTATGATAAAACTGGAAATTGCTGTGATAGAAAATATTAATAAGTTCAAAAATGAATTAAGAAAATATGTCTATCTCAATTATTAATGTTTCTTTTTTTGTGACTTTATTGAAATATTTAAAGAAAGATTATGTTTGCCAAACAATGTACATGTTTATATGTTTATAAAACTATTAGCACACACGAAGATGTGAGCTAACTTAAGATTAATAAATAAATAAAATAAAATAAAATAAATAAATAAAACTATACTAACAGACCGAACGATTAGTCATAATAGACCCGATATAGTTTTACATGACAAAATTTAAAAAATAACTTATATCATTGATGTCGCTATTCCAAATTCCTGTAATATTCAAAAATCTGTTAATGAAAAAATAAGAAAATACACAGATTTAGGACATGAGATAAAAAGAATTTGGCATTCTCAGACTATAAAAATATTACAATTTGTTATTTCGGCTACTGGCATTATACCTAGCTCTCTCATTAAAAATTTAGGCGTATTAGATCTATCAAAAAATGTATATATAAAAATGCAAAATAAGTCATTTTAAATACATGTAGGATAACGAAAGATTTTTGAAATATTTATGTTGAGGGATCAGTAGGATTTATAGGCCCTGTTAGGAGTTCTACCGAGCCGAACACTCTCATATGAAAATATCTGGAGTCGGTGAATTATTTTCCCATTTGATCTCTGGTGAGTTAACTTGTTGTTCTTGTATTGTTTTGTATTTATTTTGCTTATATAATGCACTTACATAATGTTGATTGACTAGATGATCATTTGTGGAAAAGTGTGTGGAAGGGTTTAGTTTTTCCTATGGGGAAGATTTAACCCGGACATAAAATCGGAAAAGAATAATTATTTATTTTTTTGGAATATCTTTACTGAGTAAAACCTCAAATTGTAATATTTAACTATTGAAGATACCGAACATCATAATCGTATCCACAAATCGAAAAATAAAGTGATATTAAAGTTTCAGTTTTGAAAATGTCATTTTAAAATAGTTTTCTATTTAAACATTAAATTGTTCCTACGTTTATAAACCTACTTTTTGCTTGTCTGAATTATTCTTCACACAAGCTGTTCCTCTTTTGAAAATGACACTTAAATTCAAAGTGATTTTGCGTTCTATAGTTATTTTGTTTTTGGAGTATTGCAGTGTCCATCATCAGGGCAGATGTGTAATTTTGAGTTCATTGAACGTGAATATTTTCAGGAATAATTCACAATACAGACAACAGAAATTAGTATGTTTGAATGGCGTGAAGAATCACGGGATATTAAAATTTAATGTTTTATTAAACATATTATATTACAGGTAGATACTTTATCGCTTGTCTGAACTTTTCACAAAAACAGTCCAAATCTTGAACATGGGTTCATTGAACCAGAGTTCAGGACTCAGGACAGACAAACAATCAAAGTTAATATTTTTAAATGCCGATATTGAGAATCCGGAGTTTTTTAAAACACCGAAGTTTTCCTGGTAAATTTCGTTTTCTAATCTAAGGTATTTTAGTTTTCATATTACGTAAAATTTTCAAAAATATTGTTTTCTTTGAAGCCCTGAAAGAAAAGTATAACTCATGTAAAACCAAGTTAAAATCAGTCGCAGAAAAGCTATAGCCTTCCCTTGGTCAAAAAACAAAACACGTTTTTTGTGGTGAAGAGAATTTTTCTAATCCATTGATATAAAACTTATAATACAATTTATAATTTAAGAAAGGTTTAAATTTGGACTTACCCAGCGTGCGAAAGACGACAGGACCGCTCCTGTACTTCCTACCAGCACAGACTGCCGCCACAGACAGCTGGTACTGGGTGTCCGCCAGCAAGCCACTTAGAGTGACTGCACCACTGTTGCCTGCAACCACAGCCACCACCCTGTAACTAACACATCATCAACTTAGTTCCACAACTACTGTTGATACACTTTTCCCAGCACAGGCAGACTGCTTGCTGTAACTGGGTGTTCGCCAGCAGACCACACAGAGTGACTTCACCACAGCCACCACTTTGTAACTAACACATCATCAACTTAGTTCCATAACTACTGATACGCCTCTTTCAGAACATACAGGCTGCCTGGAGGTACTGGATGTTCACCAGCAGGTCAATCAGAATGACTGCAATACTGTTGTCTGCCTGATATTATGTGGATTCGAAGCCATCATCAGACTGAATAAGTAATGTTCAAGGAACAGGTAAGTCCTTTGTATGAATTATGAATTTCGATAGTTACCAGCAACTATAAAAGCATATTATGGGGTATCTGAAAGTAAGTCACTCAGAGTAACGGCACCTATTTTCCAGCTACCAACGAAAACTACCTACCTATAAAAAACAAACTCTTTTTTGTTGTTTGTTTTTGGGGTGTTATGCCGTGTTGAGCTAACTCCTTCTTTAGCCGACGTTTCGGACATCGTTGCAGTGTCCATCATCAGGGCAGATCCGGTAGATCCGAAGATGTGACATCTTCGGATCTACCGGATCTGCCCTGATGATGGACACTGCAACGATGTCCGAAACGTCGGTTAAAGAAGGAGTTAGCGCAACACGGCATAACACCCCCAAAACAAACAACGAAAATGCTTTTGGCCGTGAAAATCTAAAAACTTACCAAACAAACTCTTCATCATATACGTTTATTAAGTACTGACATACTACGTACTGACATTTTATTAGATTATATGCACTAAATAGGTATCTATTTTTCATAGAGATCGAGACTTCTAATACCTAAAATACCACAAATACATTCAATAAATATAATTGACAAAATTCAATAAATTTCACGAGAGGCATTAAAATTCTTAAAATACCCACATATTAAAAAACATGTTTTCTCTGATTCATTTAACATATTAAGACATCGAGAAGAAGACAGCCACACAATTTAAATCCGAAGAATATTATTTTTATGTTCTTCATTCATAACAAATGAAAAATTCCCAAGCTTTCGAAAAGATTCCAACCTCTCCGCGAGAACGAATTTCATGAATTATCTTTTTGATTACTCGATGTTTGTGCATTTTCCAGTGAATCTTTCTCAAATTCGTGAAACCAAAACAAGTATAGAATAGAGATGAGGGACTTTGATCTTTGTGAGAATCTTTTGTATATTTGCGCAGCCTTTCTAGAAGCTTGGCAGTAATATTTCATTCTTGGCAGACATACTCATTCAACAAGTATCTATAAACTTACTATGAAGTATGAACCAGTTTGAATGCTATATCCAACTAAGAGAGAAGGATAATATTATTCTTATTATGAGAGAGATTTTAAAAAGAGAGCAGCATTAAAAATTGTCTACATGGTAAACAAACATTTGTTGCATTTGAGCAGAATGTTTTTCTTGCAGCGATTCAGGAAATTTCCTGTCATGGCAAAAGCTTATAAAATATACAAAGTTGTTGGTAAATGATATGAAATGTTGTAGGACGAAATACAATAGATGCATTCAAGCAAATAAACTTGTGAATATACCGTCAAATCTTAATCATCACGAAGATAACAATAAATAAAAACTAAAAAATATATATTTTATCCCTTCGTATCGTTTCGGAAGAAGGGATATAAATAGTTAAGGGCTGAGTTTCCAGTAGGTACTAGCCTAAATTTAGATTGTGTTATTATTAAAGAAACACTTAAATTATTAAAAATTCTTTTCACAATTATTATTTTTATAAAATCACAATGAACTAGTAGAAGTCACTACACTTGCTTTTGGCATTTTGCATTGGTCATTTGTAAATAAGGCTAACACAAAAAGATCTTCATCATAGAATAAATTTGAATGAAAGCAATGTTGCCACTGACTTGGCACCTTTTGGATCTACTCCATTTAGAATGCGCTCTGTCTCTTTTACATCGTATTTCAAAATCTCTTTTGAATTTCATAATGATGGTGAAATACAGTTCTACATAAGAAATCTAAGCGCAGAATCGTCTAACTTTTGGAACAAGAAAGACGCCCTTGTGGCATTTCTTGCGTTCTTCTTTATTCTGTGGCTATTTATCTAGTCATTTACTAATAAAATATTTAGAATACATCTGTATAATAAAAAACACGATTTTCACAAGTAAAAAGCCATAAATTTTGCACGTTCACGTATAACGTAAGTATTACACCTTTTGAATATGTAACAACAACTTACCAATGCGAAACAGCTATACTCCGGTAAACTGTGTGCGTCATGTTAAAATAGTATTTCACAAAAAACGATCCACCTCCATAACAAAAATTTACCCTAACATACCGGAGCTATTTTCCCTTATCAGGGGGTAAATTATAATAACATAATTCAATTACGCTAAAAGCTCTTGTCGCAATAACTTCATTATTTATAATTCCCTCGAAAACAGTTTTCACGGAGCTTTTCACGACCGATATGAAATTCAAAATCCCGTCATAAACAGCCGCACAGCTTTATTGGTTACATTACAGGCTGGGGTGCTGGTGCCGGGTGTTGGGACTGCTTCCTTCCGGCGGAAGTGCGTGCGGAAGTGGTAGTTGGATATCGTTAGAATAGAGTGAGTAAAAAATACAAATTGAATCTTGATTAAATTAAAGAGTTTCCCTGATTTAATCCGGTCAAAAATCACAGAAAAAGATAAGTGCTTACTACTTTTCTGTGGAGACGGTGACGGAGTGTTGCGTACTTAGTAAAAATTTAGATTCACTAAAAAATGACTCTCTCTCTCTGGTTTCAATCCTGGGATTGGTTTGCAGCAATTTCATCTAATCTCCTCCTCCATTCTTCCCTGTCTTGTGCGGCTCTTTTGACTTCTGCATATGATGAGCAGCGCACGTCAGCAGGTCCTCCAGGTACTCTCGGCGTGGGCGTCCCCTAGAGTTGGTCCCCTCGGTCATACCCTCCATTATGACATGCAAGAGGCCTTCTTGTCGTATAAAATGGCCGATCCATCTTGCACGCCTTTCGGACAAGGTCCTGAGCAGGTGCCTTCTTCCTTCGATTCTTTGGAGAACCTCCTCATTTGTAATATATGGTCTCTCCAGGAAATTCCTAACAGTCTTCTATAGGACCACATCTCAAAAGCCTCTAGTCTCCGTTTATCTCTTTCGGATAGGCACCATGTTTCGCAGCCGTACATCAAGATACTCCATACATAGGTCTTGTTGATGAGGAGTATTCTCAGTTTTAGGTCTATATTATTCGATTCTATTATTTTCGACCTTTTATTGAATGCAATGTATGAAAATGACTAATAATTGAAAGCTATATTATAATATAAAGCCCCGTTGCTTTTGAGAACATTTAAAACATATAGTTTCGTTGAAACTATTCAAGAAAATGGTAAAAAAATTCCATAGTAGCTCAAAGAGGTGATTTTGGAATACCCATATCGTTGCTTCTGTCATAAATCATCTTAGGAACCCCATATTTGATATAATCCATCCATGTATGTATTATGTATTTTACTTATTTGATTAAATATAATTGTGTTGCTGCTCATCTCGACACAGCTATTCCCGAGTGCGATAAGCGGCGGAGGATTCTATTGTAAGTACCATTTTTCAATGAATAAATATTAATATAACAATAAGAATATTTTATAAAATCTTATCTTAATATTATCTCAAATAAGTATGCTATAATGTGGTTCACTTATCTTAAGATTGTTTAAGATTAACGGTTTTATTTATTTTTATTAATTTGTTTTCAGGCTATCGAGAAAGGAGACTGTAAATGTGTTTCCTCGTGTTTCTTTTTGACAATAATAATAATAACATGGCATTTATATAGCGCAGTTTAGTGTCATTTCGTGCGCTTAACTATAACAAATTTAAAAACGGTAATTTAGTATTAGTGGTCATGTTCATAAAATTATTCCTACAGTGTGCCTTACCGGATACAGATCTTTCAGTCTTCACTGTTTTAGTGTACAATTTATTATGTTATCTGGTTTAGTGTTCGTGTACTTGTTACGTTTTTATTAATGTTGTGTTCGTGTGTAAAAGTAAATTTTGTATTTTAAAATTAAAACGCATGTTTTATTCGTATAATTTTCAATGTGTTTATTTTTTAGTTTTTCGTTGGGGTTATAATTTTTAAATTTATAACTGTACAGAAATAAAGTATAAAGTTATGAAGAGTTTTTTTATAACTTAATTCTTTACTATTTGTAAATCGTTTAAGTGTGTGTTTCACCATTGAATTTGGAATTCAATAATAAAGAATTAATTTTATTTAAAGAAACATTTTCATGCTATGCTGTGCCAGAACATCTGTCCTGCGATGTGGTATCTTGAACAAGTCATGGCGACGAAGTTTTCAGGCACGTTAGTAGGTACTGATACATGATAACGCCTCTTAATTCGTCATAATATGAAGCGAAAATCAATACCATTGCTTATCTTATTTATAATTGGAACTCTGACAAACGCAAAATATACATGATTCTTAATTTTAAAATAATGACACAAAATAACAGAGTATTCTATCTATATATATATATATATATATATCTCCCATCACATCAATGGAATTCTCTATTATTCAGATTTCAGAAGGCGAAATTGTGTATACAGATTAAATGTTCTATTAATAATCCATTAGAAGACAAATTAAATATATTTGATGCTTTCATCGTATTGGCACTTTCACAAAAAAAAAACACTCCGGAAATTGTATTCGCTACAAACTACACAACTTTACATAACGAAACAATAAGCAACCTTCCAAAAGTGGATACACCGTTAGCAAATTTTGATAAACTTCTTTAAGGCGATGCACTACGTCGTGTAATATTTTAAATTGAGCCGCTATCAATAACAACCCTTACGTAAGATGGCGATAAGGTTTAAATTCCCGCTTAACACCCATCCGCCTGTTTTGATTTATGCAAGAAAAAAACATGGCCAAAAAGTGCCTTTTATTTGATTTTGTGGATGTTCAGGCATAAATATTTAATTTTTTTCGATCATTTTATAGATAACTTAATTTGCCACATTATACAATAAAATCATAACCGAAAATAGGTTCGTAATTAGGAGATTTTGAACTTTAAAGCAGTTTTCAAAGGCCTTATACATTATTTTTTCTGGGCTTATAAAAAGACTTATCTAAAAAATACTCGATCATTTCAAAGGCCAAGATGTATTCTACTCGCAGTATTTAATTAAAGCATCTGAAACATTTCTAGGCGACCAAATTTTCAAACCAAAAACACATGATTTTGCATTACTACCTATGGCATCGCCTTAAATTTGGATGTGTGTGTGTGTTTTTTAAATTTAGTTGATATAATTACATTGTGAACCTTAAAACATTAGAATTCTTTGGTTACGTTTTCTCTGTTTTCTGCATGGCATTAAAACTTGAAAGCTGAACAAAAAGACGGAATGAAAAGCATTTGAAATGTGGACAAGCGTAACCTATTGAGGTTATTCACCCTAAACTGATAGGGTTTAAAATGTATGGGATCATTATCGAATGCCTAAAAATGGTTTTATCTATCTATCCTATATATAAATAAGAATGTTAATGTTCGTTTGTTTAAAATCTTAAATCTCCGATAGCTCTTCACCGATCGCTTTTGACACAACGTTGCATTCAAATACACGTGTGTTTTTATATACATATATTATATAGATGTCACCTATGACAGGTAAAAACAATTTTTTTTTAAATACCATCTGTTGGATGTAAATGCAACATGCGCTATTGTTTCTCTACCTGCACAGACAGACTGAGTCACAATAACGCGTGGCGGGGTACAGCTATTTGGATATAAATATGATGAAATTGCTGTATCTTATTAAAAATTAATGGCAAGATTATTTGAGAAGATAAAATAAATAGAATGTTTCAATGAAAAAAACAAAAATACATAAATAACGGTTGCAACTGGGACATGAACGTTACCTTTGTCTTGGTCTAAACTAAAAACTTACCTTTTTAAGTTGTCGTACCCTTAAATTAAATATACCAATCCTAAGAGAAAGTCCAGTTATATTCAATTTTTCAATTAATTCCTAAACCCTGTATCTAAATTTCGCCAATAAACAATTAGATAATATTAATTAAGTGTTTATCTCAAGTGACCTACCAGGTAAGTATTGTACTGTATATTTTCTCCATAAATAGTTAAGTAATAACACTGTAGAAATGTATTACAAGTTTGTACAGCGCCCTTGAGGTGTTTTTGCACAAAAACGGCGCTATAAAAGTCATCCAGGTATTATTATTATTATTATTTTGTGATGGACCAAGGTCCTTCCCGAGGTAAATGATATAAACCGTCATAGTAGAGCCATCTATCGGAACAGACACATATGAATTACAGGGAACTGCATGCAAAGGTGGGAGGTTTCCTTTAGGGTTGCGACGAAAGGGTTGGATTGCCCAATCATGGTCACATAAAAAAAAGGGGGGCGCGACTTTCTGACAGGACAAAGGAAATTACAGATAGGGGGTGTGTTTAGGCTTTGATTTATATGGCATCGACCTTGGAAATATTCCCAGCAAATGATTAGGTTAACGAACGGAGTTAGATTCAAGGATGAATCACTTGACATTTTAGGGGTTCAAAACCTTTTTTGAAGGCGTAGTATCACTCGGACGAAGCGAGATTTGGTGGCAACAGGTCTGTTACTCGAGGTTAAAAGAAGTAAAAAGGTTGTCGAGTTCTGTCACTCGAAAATGTTGATTTTGGAAAAAAATTCGAACATGGTTTTTCATCATTTAGACAGTGATAATCGTTGTCAAAAGTACTAAATTTTACACGTGGCTTATGGAAGACGAAAATACATTAAAATTAATAGATAAACGATTAGCAGAGGAATTATGACCAAGTACATACGGGTTTGTTATGAAGGGGACTTGAAACCTCTGATTAATGTGAAATGAGAGGAGAGACAAAGACAAGAGACAGGCGTGAGCTATTATATTTAGAGTTAACACCCGTAATCACAGAGAGGGACCGTGAAAATTCAGTAATAAATATTGAAATAAAACTGGCCGGAGGAATAAACAAGATTTCAAATCGAAGCGGTCAAAGGTGAATAAATGTGCAATGTGGGAGACGACCTTACGAAAGGGATTTAGCATACTTTGGAATGGGAATGATTGTCAGAAGTGATCGATTCGGAAGGTAGAGGGAGGAACGGACGTGTACACCGTTTAAATTGTCGGAGGTAATTGATTCGGAAGGTAGAGGGGGGAACGGACGTGTACACCGTTTAAATTGTCGGAGGCAAAGTGAAGATGATCGAAGCTAAGCTCGTGAAGGCGTTAAAAACAAAGCGTACCACATCATAAACGACAGTCATTAAAGCAATTGTGCGGACACAATAGCATTTTAAAATAAAAGGTCCGGAATTCACACTTCAAAAGGACAGCTCTCACTAGAGCGTTATATAGAAAACGCCGTATGGGAATTCGGAACCGCTTCCCAGTCCACGTCTGATCATTTGGTCACATGAAACGAACGCCAGGGTGTTAACCTTTTTGAAATGATCAGAATGGCCTAATTAGCATGATGCAACTATGACCTAAATAGAAGGGAACATACGAGTCGATAAAGGTTGGAATAGCATATATTTAACGTGATTAATGAAGAAACACGATTATAAAAGGGCTGAACTTAGAAAAAACGGGGAGTCTGTTCGTGAATTTTGATAGTTGGTTACAAGTCGCCGAGGACCTTTTTAAGGAAGTATACGCGCCGCGCTACGAGGAATTATCACTTGGTAATTTATTCTGGACTTAGAAATTTTCTGGTCAAAACATACAGTTCAATTCAGTGTTTGAAGAAATTAGACTCAGTGTCCTTGACGTAATAATAAATTCAGGTTGAAAGTTTAATTGGTTTAAATTCAGTAATTAAAATTAATAAGCCTTAAATTTCCTTCTCGAATAAAGAAGAACGCGATTGCTATGATTTAAGTAAAGTCACGGATTATAAATGAATCGTAATTAAAATTAATAAACGCTAAAATTTCCTTCTCGAATAAAGAAGAACGCGATTGCTATGATTTAAATAAAGTCACGGATTATAAATGAATTGTAATTAAAATTAATAAACGTTAAAATTCCTTCTCGAATAAAATATAACGCAAGTGTTAAAATCTCTCGTTGGGGCTTCGATGAAGCCTCGGACTAAAGTCAAATTATAACTGAAAGTCTATATACCTAAGTATCTTGCTATCGCGTGTTGGGCTCGATCGAAGCCGTGTAACAACGAAAATTTTTCAATAACTACTAGGTTAGGGAGGGAAGATCGAAGTACATTCATTACGGCAAATAACGAGGGTAACACAATCAAAATTAGGAAAATAAGATTGGGGATATCTCAGGTGAAGAAAAAAATATTAGGTATAAACTTAGGGTAAATCTAGTGGTATTCGCGAACACCCCGCCAAAATGGCAACGGTTGTGTAAAACCCAACCTGGATGTTGTTATTTAGCGGATAGGGGCTTGGTAAGTGTTTTTTATTTCCAATTCAATTCAACCAAATTCCAGATAGACTTGGAACGCGCGAAGCTGACAGCTACTACTAATCCACTTTAATATGTACATAAAACCAACATGTCAATTTTCAGGATTCCCCGACAATATCAATATTATTACCTTCAAGCCTTTCCCCATTCCCAAATTTACCCCTCGACTAAACTTCATAGTTGGGTAATGTCTGATAGTGTCGCTGCAAATCCGTATCTCACAAATACGGACTAGACAGAAGGATTTTTTTTCTCACGCTATCACGTGAGAGGGGTTGCCAACGTGGACGGATCGGACCAACGGAGCGCTGGGGGACTACTCCCTCTGACGGGGCCGTGTAGAATTATTGGGCGCGAAAGTGGAATGGAAATAGTGATGCCAACTGGTAATGAACGGGGACATGGCCTGCAGTTGGGGCGTATAGGATGAAGGCACTTTGGACGTCTGTGAAAATCCACGTGGAGGGCGACGGCGTGGTATTGCGTGGGAATAAGTCCGCAGCGCTATCACATTATCCAATGGTGTCGACCGGGAAGCTGATGTAAGCCAACTGGAACGCTCCCTTGGCGGAATTACAGCAGCTTCTTTGAGGTGAACTGTAGGTCTGACAGCACGTGGGAGATTGAGCTTCATCAGGCAAAACCTACACGACACACTTTTCGCGTTAGTATCATGATATGAGATGCAATTACCTTCCCCATCTAGACTCAGTAAAGTAGTTCGTCTGGAGGAAAGGGCGTTGGAGCGATTTCGGAAATGGCGTGATGACTTAATTCGCTTTCTCTTGGACGTGAACGGATCCGATAGGTCAGGGTACCTTTATGAAATGGGTTGCCAGCTATGGGGTATAGTCTAGCCACGTCGGAGTCAGCGTTTGATTTCTGATCACCATCCACCGTTCTCGTATTTGGTCAGTGGAGGAGCCAACGTAATTTGAAAAAAAAAATATTTCGATCATATAGTTTACCCTTTCTCCCCTCTTCCCCCTCTCGTCCCTTCCCTATAAAAGATTAAGTGTCGAGTAACAAAATTAATATATGTTAAAACAGATGGAGGCGACCCCGGAGCTGAGATGGCGAAAAACGTCGCACTATGCATGTAAATACTATACTAAACTAATTTGTACAGTAACGAAACTATTTCATGTTCTCGGATTTATTTAGGGTTAGGAAGGAAAAATTGCAAGCGATTACCACTGTATTAGAGTTAGGCGTACTGTAGGGGACAGGAGCAGGTTAAACACGCGGTCTTATAAGAAAGTTAAAAAAAAAATTCAATGGTAAGGGGATCATTCACTCTAATTTAAACGAACCAGGATTACCACAAATATATGCATTAATAGCCCGTTCATATCTCATATGAATTTCAAAACCAAAAAAGAAACACAACGCTGAAAAAGGGGCATTATTGCGAATTAAAACTTAAGATCTTTAGTCGTATGTTACATACGAGGATCGAAAGGCTTAGCTAGGGTTTCCTCTTAAGGTAGTCCTTTTAAAGGGCGCCACCAACAGCTTAGGAAAATCGAAGGACAATGACCAGGATGTTACAACATCTTGCAGATCAGACAGGAGAAATAATCATTATTTTAATGTAGGTATAAATATAGAAGGATGGAAACATTACACCTTCTTTTCTGCATCTTTTCATTTCATATTTCATAATGTCACCCTTTAATGTGACATGAACTCAGATCCTCTAGTCTTACCGGTACTAATAAATCCGAATTCAATTCATTGTTTCTTTAAGAGTTGCATGAATTCTTCTGCAATCTTTCCCTCAATTATCAAGAAGAATCGTTTGGTATTTTTCGCTCATTTATATGTGGCATGAACCCAGGTCCTCCAGTCTTCAGTTTCAGTTGCGACCGTTACCTTTTTGTTTTTTCTTGTCGTTTGACACGTAACTCGCACAACATTTTATATATCTGGATATCCGTCTTCTGACATGAGGGCCCAGAAAAAGAATGTTGTAATAGGTACATGAAATACCTAAAGCGTTTTTCCACAAAGATATTCTGTGGAGAAAATGTTAGAGAGAAAATACTCAAAACTGACTCAGGCAAAAGAAACATTTTGCAGGGTAACAACCCCAGAGCACATCTAAACCGCAACTCCTGGATTCTAACAGAGCCAACCAGAGGGCAATGACACGTGCTCCCCTTTAAACCGGTGAATCTGTACACAAACAAAGCAAATAAACGATAACACATATAGTGTGCTGAAGTAGACATTTTCGTCGAAAAGTTATACGAATTCAGAAAAAGTGTTTTGCTTTTGATCAAACATATGTTGAGCTAATTATGTTGCGCATAATTTGTGTCTCTTTTGTGTCACTTGTGTCTCTTGCCTGTATTATTAAAATTTGCCATTTGAGTGATCTTTGACATAATTTTACATTTTGTTGTTGTTGTTGTAGATTTCAAATATCTTTGAATCAATGTTTTTGTAATTTTATGTACCTACATATATTTGTATATAAAGTTTTTATAACTGGATTAAATTCACGTAAGTAAGGAAAACCCAATAAACAAACGAAGATCCAAAGTCTGTTTTGCGTAAGTTCAAATAGTTTTTTTAGAGAGTATCTTTCACTCTGGAAAGTGCCGCAAATATATTTGAAATGAGTAAATTGTGTAATAATACAAAATTAATAAAATTAAATTTACATGCCCAGGCCGGGATTAGAACCCGCTACCTCCGGCTTGCTAGTCAAGAGCCTTATCGATCGACCACGGAGGCCGTCAAAACCCTTTCAGTATATTTAATTTGATAAAAAAAATACACCTCCCTCTTGTATACATCTAGCGTATTATGTAATGTATGTGACGAAAAGCACAACATAGGTGGAAAACGCAAAAACATATGTAAATAACAAAAGCTTCTTGTTAAAAGTGAAATTTACACCGAGTCCTTAGAGTGTTGTATGTTCGAGATAACCTTTGACATCATCCTACTAATGAGACTCAGGAAGGATCGCTAGAACTAATCTACCTACAGACTTGAATTAATAAATTATATGTAAGCAAGTGAGCATTCTGAGTTTTCTAATTCTAAGGTAAGGTGTGTTAATACTAAATAATGTGAGGATTATAAGTGTGTCGTCGTATCTTTGTAGTTCGCAACATCATATTATTAAGATAAGTTCTGAGAAGAAGTTACTTCTGACAAACGAGAAAATGAGACTTGGATAGTAGGTTACTTGTCTAATCATTTCCAATAATTATTCCCTGTATGACTCGCTGAAATGAACAATACATTAATATGGTTATTTAACATTGCGATGAAATATGTTGTTTGTTTTCTATATCCAGGGTGATAGTTCAATTAAATACAATAATATATATTAATCACATTAAAAAACTTTGTATTTATTGCACGTCTATATAAGTAGGGTTTGCACATATTTTTTTATTAGTTTTGTCTCATTGTGGATATCCACTGGCAAGACTGTGCAACTATGGTTCGATGAACTCGGATTTGTTTTAAATTTAGGTGTCATTTTCAATATATGAAATGATTGTGTCAAAAATTCAGACAACTAATTAAGTACATCCATCATCATAATATTTGAACATAAAATAATTTTAATTCTACACTAGTAGGTAACTTTTAATTTTTTTTAAATTTTATAGATTTCTTGAAAGGTAACGTCAGATTCCGTGATTTTTAGTTAAAGTGCAATTATCAATCCTACAATTATTATAATATCCTGTGATTTTTTCCACGGGTCTGTGCTAGATCTGATAAGTCCCCGCATTCTCAATTTCTACCGATTTACAAGTTTCTCTTTAATTCTTTATGATTTTAAGTTCAAAAAAACATAGATGTTATTTTTGAAGATAATATCTATACATTTGTTATGCCGAAACGTTAATTTAAAAAAAATTCCTCTTTAGAATAATATCGCAAAGTAAGCTCCGAAAATTGTCAAATTTAAATTAAAAATTATTCTGTTATTTAACACCTATGATATAGGCATGAAAAAAATCACAGTTTATTTATAAATAAGTATCTTTGCATCTAAAGCATTTAGCGAGAGATTTTTGCTCTATTTAAAACTAGTCGTGTTTTATTAAATATTTTTACCATTTTCGCTTAATTGTATTTTACTATTAGCTAACGCTTACTACCGGGCCTAAGGTGCCTGTTTTAAATTGAATTATTAAATTTATATACCGTATTTTTCCTTAAAATTGATTTTCGGTGTTGGTGTCTTCACCCGAATGAAAATGATAATTAATAGAATTTAGAATAAATGAGTACAGTAATTTAAAATCTTTATTTCCCACTTAATTTCCGATAGTCAGTTGCTATAAACTAACTTCTAACGTCTGAATTATTCATTAATTCTTAAAGGCTTCTTTTAGAAAAGGCTTTATTGCACAATGAAAAAGCTTTGAAGCTCCTACCCTTATCCAGAAATGCCTCACGTACAAAAGACAGCACAATCCTCTGGTTCCTGGATAGAACTCAATGTTGTTGTTAGGACTAAATCTCTTATGCATTAAATAGATTAAAGAAAGATTAGATGCTCTTGGGGCAAGGAACATGATGAAGTTAAATTGAACAAGCGCGCAATTCATGACATGAAATGGAAGGACTTGTAATCTTCCTAATGCATTTTATTTTTCTAAAACTGGCATTAGCATTTATATGACGTGGTTTCAGGAACCTTCAAGTTCATTTTTTTTTCAATCCAATTTCTCTTCTTTGAGATTAAATAGTTAAAGGGATGATTTATAAAGCTTCAAAGTAATGATATAAACAAAAGTGATTACGGCTCAAGTTAATAGCATCCTCAATTAGAGATATGTTGTGATGATGAGAGCAATGAAGGGAATAAGACGGGAAAATTAAAGAAAGGTTGGAAAATACCCAGCTAATAGATCTGGTAACCATATATGCCTATAATCACTGCGAGTAATTCTAATTTTTAATACAATTCTTGTTAACAAAGATTGAATCGTGTGGGAGAATGAAATTTGATTTAATTTTAGGGCACCCGGGGGGGCGAACATGATTTATTCACTTAAAGGGTAGAGGCGTGACCTCTGGAACCCGCAGGGTTCGTGGTTCAAACCTTAGTCGAAGATAAGGAGTTCTTTTAAGGTATTGGCAGAAATCACCTAACCTAACCTAACATAGATGCCCAGCGTCCAATATATGTACCAAGGGTGCCCCCATACCTAACAATGTGTATACCCACTTCAAAATTTTAAAATGATAACGACATGCAATTATTTTTTATACACTGCAGCGAAACTGAATACGGAGGAAAATAATTTCCCTGAGAGCCAATGTCATCGCTGGGGGTGCTGTGTGGAGGGTCTTTTTGCGGAGAGGACGGAGTGAACATGGGTCTTGAAGACACCAATTAAGAAGGGAGGAAACACGGAGGCCGGCAAATCGTTCCACAGTCGAGCAGTTGAACTCAAGAACGAGTCGTAGAAGCGACCCGTTCTCATGTGTAATGTGTTAATCGTGTACACATGTTGGGCGCACGTTTGGCATGTTTGTTCGACTATGCACTGGTGCCGAATGGATCAATGACGCTAATTATTCGGATCATTTTCCATTATAATACCGGTAGTACAGCATACCTATCTGACCACCCAAACCAATATCACAATCAAGTTTCATTTAAATCAGAAAAAAAATTGTTACAAATTACGCGTAGACCGGTTTCAGTAGTTTTAGTTAGAGCGTTGGGAGCAAAGATATTTAATATCTTTGGTTGGGAGAGTTGTAGGTCGGTTGGAGGTAAAAAAGCGTCTCATCTAAATTTAATATATCAATGTTCCACTATTAGAACGCGATAAGCAGTGCGCGTAGACCAGAATAGGTAGTTTTAGTTAGAGCGTTGGGAGAGTTGGAGGTAAAAAAGCGGAACTTCTGTTTTCGCTTCATGTCTGATCTAAATATAATAGATTACGATTACGTTTTTATTACAAAACAAAAAAAAACGATTTTGACATTGATTTTAAGTTGTAATAACTCGCTTTTTCTGTGGTCTGGACATTGGTCTCATGGCTCTTGACTCACATAAACAGCATAATTTAAAAAAATACTTCTCGACCGTTAAACCATGTTTTAGTTGAATATTTATTTATTTATATTTACGCCTAAAAAGGCTTTTACATAGAAGTGATACATGATGCAGTGTACATAGGAGAATATCTGTATTATACAGGAGATACTGACTGTAAATAGATGTAATCCATTGTAAAGAAGGTACAAAATACACAAAAGCAAAATTCTGATTACAAGTATAATGAGAAAATATTGAGAAAAATTAAAAAAAAAAAAAAACTAAAAATGAAGCAATATTAGTAAAATGTAAGAGTAATTGAATGAATACTAAAATTATTGTTTTTAAAACTAATAAAAAATGTCTTTAACTGGGTGCGAAAGAAATGTTGCATTTTGGCATATTAGCACACGAGGTTTCCCGTACTGAAAAAGTTAGGCTATATCAGACTGGTATCAGAATTTGACAAGAATTCCGAGTAAAATTATTTTTTAATAACATAAATGCCTTATGCACGTGTCGGTAAATATGAATCCAAGAAATCAACATACTAGTAATGCGCTAACAATTAATCCAAAATATCAGTTTTTTTGTTATTCTCTGGGAATTTTATTGCATAATTTTTTAGTATATAAAAGAGATAAAAAGTGAGGTAACAGTTTTCTGGCAGATTCCATAAATAAAAAAAATATGTTTCAAGTACAAAAATCTAAAATCATAATTTTTATCTTCAATAATAAGAAATATAACACTTTTTATTGTACCTTTGAAAAATCCAGAAATTCGATTGAAAATGTATCCACTGTGTAAACAATATCTCTATGTCTGTTAAATATCAGTTTGAACAATTTTAGTTTATTAGTAAGGTCAAAGATAAAGTTCTAAGGTAAATACAATTTAAAATTTAGGCTAACACATTTCTTGTACAAATACAATAAAAAATACTCTCACAACACAATCATACCACCAGAAATATAGCCAAACAACACTACAATGTACCTAAACCTCAAACTACATCAGCACAAAGACAATTCACCCACCTAGCTCCCAAAAACTTTAACCTTCTACCTGATATCCTGAAAAAAGAAACTCCACTCCATTCAAAATACAAATAACTCTATGGATCCTAACATCTGCAATACATTTCAACTACAACACCAATACATTCTACACTTTAACCCCCTAATCTCCCTCCACACATCTCTCACAATCCTCAATTGATTTAATTCATATGAAAAATAGCACTTGTCATCGTTTAATTAATTATTTATCACATAAAATATTAACTAAAACGGAATTGTATAATTTACCAACTATTATGAATATTATTAAATTCTTCAACATGTAAGCTTCACCCGCCATAACACAGGGGCATCCCTAGCATGGCGGTTGAAATAACATTCAAAATGTATCATCCAATGTAAATTAGACTAAAATAAATTAGTAAGGTTTTCAAATTCGGTGTTTTTTATCAAATGTTTAAAATTTACACCACCTTTATTGGTAAGGACAATGATGTTTATGTAACAATCCCACGTATTTCACAGAAATCTTCAAAATCGTATATTTCTCCTAGTAAATTTTAACATTCTGTTTTTGGTAGCCAAAAATGAAACAAACAAAATGGAGTCTTGGTTTAATTTGTGGCTGATCTTATTAAAACGCTCTATACATAATGATGAAAATGGAACTGCAATTCGAAAACAGTTGACCTATAAGTTACAGATGGAAAAGTTGTGTGGTTATTTCAAGACGTTAGAGCTTACTGTTGGTGATATTGCTGTTTCTGACATCAAACAAATAAGTATATTGATAGTTAAAATTATTACCATTCTAATGTAGTTCTTCCTGGAACACTTAATCCTCTATGACCTACTAATATCACTGTTAATGGACCGATAGTGAGAATAACTTACAAAATCATTACACATTAATTTTAGTGCAAACGTTTCAAAGTAATATTGAAACTTTGATGTGCGCTTAAATTTGCCAATTACGATGATTTATTTGCTCTTTTACGATGATGCGTACGTGTTCCTGTCAAACGTCATAAAATATAGTTTTATATACTCCTGCTTTGATTTGGCATCCATAGAAAAAAGATCACATTAAAATTAATGGTTGTCAATTTGCCTATTACCGGCCTATTTCATAATTTTATCAAATAACTATCAACTGTAAAACATAATGGTCATATTTTTGTGCTTGTCGGCTGATCAAAATTGGAACAAAAGCTAGAACGGGCTGACGATCGGAGTTTAACGAGGACAATTGACCGGTTGGTGGCCGAGTTGACATCACGTTTGGGTCCCACCCAGGCGGAGTGTGTTCAATTCCTCGGCTGGCCAAGTCCTCCATCACAACACAAGCAACATTTTTAGCTTAACGTGGTGGTAGTAGGAGATTTTCAAATATTGTCAAGTTATTCGTAACCCGGGAATGTTTGTCTTTCTTTAAAAACAAAAAAAAATCAAATGCCAAAAATTAAAAATGTCGAATGGATGATTATTAAATGTGATGTAGACAATCCAAGCTTATTTGCGATCAGACCTGTTTCAGAATGTAACAGACTGGTAAAATTTTAACTGAATCAAGGTGAAACTAAAGGTTACTACTTCATGTAAATGAAAAATGATTTGCCGGCCTCTGCTATTCACACTTCCTACAACATTGTACCTTCAAGATAAGTAATATACGCTCGGGAATATTCCCTTAGGAATATTCCCCGACGTAACATAAATTCCCCAGTCGGGAATTGATTTATCTTATTAGAAAAGTTATTCTTAACATATTTTCTATTGTTCCAATGAAAATGTATTGTATTGAAAGAGTTTATAACGCCGGTAAAATTAGTTTGTGGATATGTTATTATTATATTAATAAATAAATTGCATCTCGTGACGCCTTAAGAGACGCAATAGGCCACTGGCATGCATTTTGAAATGACCTGGAAAAATCGTAAGATTAGAAGTGCCTACTAAAATTACGAAAATGTTACTAAAAAATAGAAATTTACAGTTTTTTAATAACAATTTGAATAAATACGTTTTTTAGCTCTTGACATCACTACATAAACATGTCTATTCCTAAATTCTATTTTAATTTTATTTATTTATTCAAAAAACAGTTTTTAACATAAAAAAACAAACCCTGCACATCTCACTAGGGCATTCGTGTATCAATATGTGCAGCTTTACAATTACATCATTAAAAAAAATACATACATGTAAAATTAATAAAATAATAACATTAAATTTAAACCCAAAAAAGGAAAGTTAAAGACACGGTTGTGTCGAGACCGGTAGACAAAAATAAACTAAATTTTAGTAACAAATGTACGAAAAATAAAACAAAAATGTCAACAAAAGAAGCATTGGGCAGTACGTTTATAGTAAGTTGGCAACAATAATACTCTTCTGTTAACTAAAGTACAAGGTACCTGTGCTGGCTTATCAGACACTAGCATAGGGTAACCATACTAACAATTACAACATGGATAGTATGATAGTAATCTATATTCCTATATTTATTCTTATAATGACTTTTTTCATGTAAAAGTGAGATTTCAGTCAACTTTTTGAAGTTGACATTTAAAATAATTTTTTTGCAACCAGCAATCGTCGTTTTAGGAAATTATAAACAAAACCTTTGAATTATGCAATATTTATAATTATTGTTAAGATGTCGGATCCTACGGTAGTTTTGTGAATTCATTTTTAAAGAAAAGAACGCAGCATCCACGCTCCCCGCAATTTGAATCTTGACCAATAAATAGAGTACTGGAGGGCGATTCTCGTTCTACTTAACGACACTAAAATCGTCCTTACATTCAAATTAACGATTTTTCTCGGTTGATTCGTATGAAGCGATTCCGGTTCTCTCGTTGACAGATGGAATCCTTAGATTTTCGATTGCGCGCCAAAATTTTTAGCCTTACGCGAAGGGTACCCCTAGACCTGTCATTCGGCGGCCGAACGCTAGCGTTCGCGGAGAATTTGCTTCATTTAATTGTGACGTTTTGACAATTAGCAATATTTGCGTAGTTTTAATAAGAGAAAACTTAATATTATCGTAAGTATTGACTGTAAACATGATTAGTGACTTGTTTGTGGCACAATAATGCTATCAAATGAATTGAATCAGGTAATTGCGATGTTTGTAAAGTACGTAACATGTCGAAAGCCAGATAAGTGATTTAATTTACAATAAACTACACATACCATTGAGGATTTCTACATAAATAATAATAAGTTTCTGGCTGGCGCTCGAAATTGTGGGTTTTGAAGTTAACCACAACGAAATAAGAATCCCTTTCATTCTTAAATCAACTTGGGTGACAGTTAGCGCCATTCGGCAGCGTTAGTTTGACAGCAAACGTCACTTTAGAAGTGGTGAATCTGTAAAAAAGTCATTACTATCCAGCGAGGTAAGTACCTTTTCACAAAACGTAAATCTTCGATAAATGGCTTATTTATGTCATTAATAAATAAAATAAGCAGTTATTAAAATGCATTATAATACAAAGTATTTGTTTTTTTAAGTTTTAGTTAGAAACCTTGCGTCACTTAATTATATTTCACCAATTTGTGTTTTCAATAATCTCTTAACAATATCTTAGATGCTCTTAACCACGCTTCTTTAGGATTTTTTACTAGGTCTCTCAAAAATCGATCTTGTAAGGCTATCAGAAGAACGAGAATCGCTTAATAGTTAAGAAAAGATGTTACAAGCGACGGACAGCTATCTTTCGCAAACGATAGCAGTCGTTGACGAATGCTATCATTTAGCTTAAGGCTAAAAGAACGAGAATCGCCCTCCAGCTTCCGATGCAGGGTGAGCAGGGTCGCCAATGCATATATTCTAAACAAAGTGAAGTTCGTACAGGTCCGTACGGCTTCCGATGCAGGGTGAGCAGGGTCGCCAATGCATTTATTCTAAACAAAGTGAAGTTCGTACAGGTCCGTACGGCTTCCGATGCAGGGTGAGCAGGGTCGCCAATGCATATATTCTAAATAAAGTGAAGTTAGTACAGGTCCGTCCAGCTTCTGGTGCAGGGTGAGCTGGGTCGCCAATGCATATAATCTAAATAAAGTGAAGTTCGTACAGGCCCTTGCGGCTTTCGATGCAGGGTGATCAGGGTCGCAAATGCATATATTCAATATAAAGTGAAGTTCGTTCATGCCCATGCCGCTTCCGATGCAGGGTGAGCTGGGTCGTCAATGCATATATTTTTAAATACACACAAAAGATGTTCAAATTCCACGCAAGTTCCTTTACATTCAAAATTAAATTAAATCATACTGAAATCCGCATTTATATTATATTATGCAGTAATTTTCGGATTTTCTCTTTCACTCAGGCATAAAAAATAGAAATTTGTTTGAAAAATTGCTGCGGAAGGAAAGGAAATTATAGTTTATTCTCACTTGTAAATACTATTTGTCAGTATGATTGGATAATAATTAATCGGTATTATTTACGACAGTTCTCATATTGTAGAATCCCAGCATTTTCCTTACATTAACCTTCTCCCCACAATACACACAATCGGTTTAAATTCTTAGAAATTCCCCGCAATTTGAGGAATTCCTTATGGATTGGCCTATTCTGAAGCAGCTGGCTTTTTTTTTTTTAAATAATTTTTGGCTATTTAATTTATTTTTCCCCACTTTTTCGGTTTATTTTATTTTATAAAAAAATGGTCCCATTTTTCCGTGACCTATTCAGTACAATTCATAATTTGAATGTCAATGCTGCAGTACTGCCGCGCCAGTAGGTACTCGTACCATGATATCACAATATTTTGACGAATTATATCTTCTGTTAAGGTAAGTTTCTGTACTGAGCATTCTCTAATTAATATGAAATATTTATAAATAACACGAAATTTTAGAGTAGGACAAAAGCTCATTGGTTAGTCTGGGGATTTCCCGATTAATATGAAAATCCCTGCAATAATCCTCGTTTCGGAAATATTTTCTAAAAATAATTTTCCGTAAATTTACACCTTACTATTCAAGACTAAGATTAACTCCATCTTACCTTCGAAGCGACCATCAACCCAGCGTTTCCAAAGATGACAAAGGCCCAAGTGAAATATTTTCTTCAATAGAAATGTATTTTCAATACTAACATAGGTTTAAAATGGTAATATGGATTTCTGCCAGATGAAAAATTATAAAAGATTGTTCAGTTCATTCCCTTGAAGTAAACCCACAATCATGACAGTCAAAGACGCGTCATTATTCCCATAGAATTGAAACAATTACGAATTTGAATTGTATCGTTCTCCACGTTCTGTTCTGGAATGATATTTCATAAAGTGTGCTTTGAAATTGCTTTCAGTGGTCTTGAAATACTCTCAAAGGAATGAAAGCATTCAGAGGCTACCTCTATTCGCTTTTAAAAAGAATCGAAGCAATTTTTCTATTTCACAGAATGTAAGCACAAACAACAGAACATGCTTACACGATATAAAGATAAGGGTGGTTCATTTCAACTTTAAAAACGAATTTCTTACTTCATAAAGATTCTACTACTTAAAACCTTGCTATCTACTCGTGCGATTTTTGGCATATTTTGCCAAATGTGCAAAAAAGTTTTAGGTTAGGTTAGGTTTAAATTTCTTTTTCCTCGTTTCTAAAGACTTTATATCACTTTTTAAAAGTGTGTTGAATTGTCACTGTGTTGAATTATCATGGAACCCTATGTACATATCTACTTAATTGTAAGTAAATAGTTATTTGCCCACCATTTGCGAATTCACGTTATTCTAGTGAACATGACAAAATTCGCGATTTCGAGTAAAATGTCGAATTTCGCGTTATTAAATAACACGAAATTTTAAGGTTTCTGTAAGTGACAAATTATCTTGCTTTAAAAAAAAGAATTGTTTGTTTTTTGTGTTGTTTGTACACGATGAAGAAAAAATAAAAAAAATGACAAAGATCTAAACAAATAAATTAACAAAAATGGAAATAATAATATCTTCACTTTTGAAAAGCAATGAATTTATTTCACCACAATAACAACCCTAAAAAATCAATAAAATAATAAAGTTGAATAAAAAAAATACAAAGAACGGCCTTAGATACTTAAGGAATCCCCATTTCTAATTTAATGGGAGATCGATATACGTGCGTGCTTTCTTATAACTGGTTAATATCATCATTCTGATGGCTTATTCTAAATAATTCATGGTTATGCTAGAATTTTTCCTAACCGGCTTAACTGGACTTAAAGTAATACAAGTACCTCACTGGCTTCGATAGCTACCTAATAATACGTAATAATATAGTGATAATAATATTTGGATGATTTGTATAGCGCCGTTTTTGTACAAAATCACATCAAGGTCGCTGTACAAATGTATAATATATTTATACAATGATCTATGCTATTACTAACCATATATGGAGATAATATACAGCACAATACTTACCTGGTAGGTCACTTGAGATTGACACTTAATTAACATTCTTATTGTTTACTAGTGAAATTTAGATTACAGAATTTAGAACGTAATTGGAAAATTGAATTTAACTGGACTTTCTCTCAGAAATGGTATATTTAATTTAAGGGAATGACAGCTTAAAAAGATAAGTTTTTAATTTAGACCTGAATTCTGTTGTACTTGTTATGGATCTTAGTTCCGGAGGGAGTTTATTCCAAGCCTTCGGCCCAGATACTCCGAACGCGCGATCACCAAACTTAGTATTTGGCTTTCGCTTAGGTTCCATCAGTCTGCCTACAGCTGCTGATGTTGCTGATATCCACCCAGTTATTGAAAATCCGTCAGATCTTTTTTTGGTATGATTGAACCTTCCTACTCAGGAATTGGAGTCGTCTGCTCTACCAACTCGCCAAATGCCAATCGGTTAGGACATTATTTAATTTGAATATTGACTGCTGTAATGTCATCCGATTCCGACTGCTGTAATGTGTTTGCTGGATTGCCACCAAAATAAAATGCGCTGTCACCGACAACGAGTCAATCTGCCGAATTTCAGCTTGATCGGATTTCGAGAAGTGGGTTAGTATCCGCTTCCAAGTTTTGCATCCATTCATTACCGAAAACAAAGATTAAATTCAAATGGATGTACGTATTTAAAAATATCAGTTTCGCTAGGTATTTTCAATCACTTCAAGGGCGGTTAACGCTGGTTATTAAATGGCGGAGTCAGTTTTCTTTCAAATCGGTAAAGATCGCGCTTTTTCGTTTTTTTTCTGTTTAAAATGTATCGGTTCACCTCGTCACTGCTATCTATAAATGTTGATTTTTATTGGTAATGCCACCAGCCTTATTAATATTGATCCGACCTGCTATTCATTAATAAAATTAATACGTTAGATTACATACGTTCGTCTATTTCCAGACATGTTATTAATAATATTATTTCTGTTAAGTGTCAATATAATTGCCAGGTAAAAAATGTTTTTTCCTTTTTAAATTTTCACGTTCTTAGGATTTATGTTGAATTCAATATTTGAATCAGCTGTCTCATCAAATTTCATCGTGAATTTTCAACCTCTGTAAAGGTTCTATTCATGTTTTGTTATTATATCATCATTGCACAGTTGTTTTACATAACTGAAACGAAAACAAAACTTGAATAGAACCTGTACAGAACTTTAGCTTTGAAATTTGATGAATTGTCTAATTCTCTGAAACAACGCGTCCTTATTGTTTTCTTACGCGTTTTTTTTAGCATGTGATAATATATTGGTGACTGCTAAAATCCATATATACAGGGTTTTCCAATTAGAGGTGTTATTTTGATATTCAATCGTAAAAGATCAATGGTTTCGTTGCTTATATGGCACGTAGCGCCGTTTTGTTGAAATTAAACGTTGTCCAGATTAATACCATCCAATTCCGGCCATAAAAAATCATTAATAATCTAGCGCAATCCATTCACCGTAACTGTTGCTCCAGCCTCATTTTCGAAAAAGTAAGGTCCAATAACTCCGCCGGACCATAAACCGCACCAAACAGTCACACGTTGAAGATAGAGAGGCTTTTTAATAATAACTCTTGGGTTTTCCGAGCCCCAGATGCCACAATTTTGCTTGTTGACGAAACCACCGAGGTGGAAATGGGCCTCATCACTAAAGATGATTTGCATTTGATTCACTCAAGTGAATTTTAATAATTTAAATGCATTGCTGAAGTGTGTATCGTTTCATTTTTATTAATGGCGTTGTTTTTACTTGTCAAATGTCAAAAATGACGGCTTCAAAAGTAACATCTACCGAAATAGCGGGCTATTCAAAATAACACCTCTTATTGGAAAACCCTGTATATATACTCGTATATATAATAGATGAAGGGTTTTTTTTTAAACCCTATACACTCAAAACCACTGAACCGATTTTGCTGAAAATTTCAAAGTTTGTTCTTATTAGTATCGGAAGTATTTTGAGAATAATTTGAATGGTGGGAAAAGTTAGGGACGTCCGGGAAGACTTAATGCATTATCTCTGCACTGGAATAAGTTTCGCAGTTGAAAAATAGTCGAAGTAATGTAGTTTTTTAATAGTAACAAATGCAAAAAAGTAAAAAATGCTGTGTCCATGGCTTTTTAGGTCCATGATATTTTATGACCATATCTGAAAAGCCAGGCACTTCCCCACATTCTGCTTTTCCATCACTTCCCCTTCCAATCCCAGCCTCACTTTATGCAACAACACTTGGAGATAGCATAGTCTCACTGGCTTTGAACATTTAGGAATCTTGTGTATTTCACATTTTTAAAATTGAATTCAGCAGACAAAACTACTGTCATAAGTCCGGCTGTAGAGATCAAAAGGTCTCCCCCAACTATTCTCTACCGATCCGACCCGCCACGTAGTAGGTGAGCAAACGCATCCACCGCCAAGACCTAGACAAACCCCCTCTACATTAATCTTGCACCCCTGCTAAGTCACCAAACGTAGCGAACCATTTGAGGTGACCCATAGCAGGGGTGTTGGCTATCCAACCAATGGTTCCCGGGGCAGCGGTACTCATACCCGCCTCCCAAGTTTTTTATCAGGAAACTTATCAAATTATTCGCTAACCCGTTTTTAACCTGATTACGAATGATTTGAAGAGATTCCTAATAATTTATCAAAACTCGTTTTCCTCCGTTCAGTTGCAATCGTTACTCTATTTTTCTGGGTATATTTCTCAATCAGGTATCGTTTAGATTTACTAATATTATATTTTTCTTCAATGATTAAATATTATATAGATTCGTAAAACCTTCAAAAGATATTCCATTAATTTGAATATAAAAATATGAAGCAGTATTGCTACTCGTATATTAAACTATGCTACGTTCGTTTAGTTTTCTTTTAGGCTACTATGTATCAAAGCTTGCATCTTCGTGGGAAGTATCACGAAGGAGTACTTTAAAAGATGAAGCTCGCAAGTTAGTGAGATTAACGGAAATGAAAAAGCTTTTAAATCTCGAAACAGCAGCTGCACCCTATCTGATGAAACGGCATCTAGCGACTGAATGTACAAGTTTTAATGTGCAGTACGGAAGAATTAATTATTAACAACTGGGGGTTATATTCTCATTCTGTTTATATTTAAGAGGGTATGATTATATTTATTTTGTACCACTTTTACTATACGGCTTTGCAATAATTTCAATGCCTAACCTTTTAGCGGGCGCTTGGGCTTTTATAATAAAAAGGGCCGCGCGTAGTCTAATCGACCCATGGAATATATAGGCTTTTTTAAATGATATTTTTATTTATTAAGCTTGAGGTACACATCATCGTATGCACTAATAATTTACAAAGTTTGTTACATGACATTGTCAATATATATATATATGCTTTTTAAAGGAATTACTAACTCAAGGTAAATTACTTGACGTGTACCCGGCGTTGCTCGGGATTGTGAATGATTTAGAGTAATGTTTTGAGGGTGTAAATTCAAGGATAAAAATCGACTGTTATCTACTTTAAATAATATATTATGCGTGTGATAGATGGCACCAGTCATAAAGCTTACTCCAGAGTCCAACAGATGTCGCTAGAGTGTAGCAATTGCCTGTGGGATATTATTGCCGGACAGCAAACTTCTAGAAACAGAGAATTATCAACCCTCGGGTAATGAACAGTGTAGCTAAATCCAGACTTATTTATTGAAACGTAAATAAACGCAACTATAGTAAAGAACCTTTTACTTTATCAAAAGAGTTCCCAACACAGAAATCTGCAAGTAAGCAGAGATATAACACACGTATAATCTATATGAACATTCCGGAAGAAATTGTCTAAATGATAGTCAAAACCATTTCAAAATCCGTCGCGTTGTTTTGAAGAACTAAGCACACAAACAGACGGACAAAAGGCAGATAGCGATTTTATTTCACACTATTTATAGATGATTAGACAATTTCTTTTTAAAAAATAAACGTATTATCAATGGCAGTAATTTCGTATTTTGTTCATTTTTCTTTATCACTCCGACTTGAGAAGCATTCAATCACTAATGCAATACAAAACTCAACCAGAACATTGAGTATAAATATACTTGTAATTCCCAATTTTAATACATATTTTCGACAAAGAAATATTACAAATAGGTATATAAAAATCAATACAAAACGTTGCTGAGAGGACTGAGTAATAATCAATTTGCAAACATTACGAAAATAATGTAAACACATGTGGATAATCAATACAATAATATATTTTTTAAAACTACTACAGGCTGCCTTAGAACTGGTTACCATGGTGACAACGACTGTGAAAAACTGTTATATTATTATAGATAGTCTTTGACAATATTATGATATAGACAATATAATATTATAAAATACAGAAAATACCACTAAGTCATAATCAAGAGCAAACAGTTATGTAAATGCAAAGGTTTCATTACAAAAATTTAGTAAACCAATTTACTTTATTTGTTTTATTTACTTTATAAAAAAGTTCGATAAAAGCTATAAATTGTTATAATAAATCATTTCATGGTATCCGACCACAAATTGTCAAAATCCAAAATTTTAATATTTCATTGCAATATTTATCTCTTTTCAGAAACAAATCTGAGCTTAATTATGATTAAAACGTCATCCCTGAAATATTGATAAACAGATACAAATTAATTTTAAATGAAATCTATTTTTGTAATATATAGCTATGCAAGAGTGGGCAATTTTAGACATTCATAACTCGACAGTTATGATATTGATAGATAGATATTGATAAGATACTCAGATATTGATAATGTCCGAGTTGATTTTTCACGAAAACGGCGCTATATAAATTGGCCAAATATTGTTATTTTTAACAAAAACCTTTATCATTAGTTACGCGTGTTAGGTATCGTCAGGTAGATACTTTTTTGTAATCGGCACACCCTTTCAACTTTGAATGAATCTCTCGATTAAGCAAAGGTTCGGATTGCCACCCAGTCCAACCCTAGACTTTAGTGGGGTTATTCAACCATATGTTATATGGCATGGAATAATCCAGACGGGTCCACAGAGATTACAATATTAATTCTACAACATGATATTATTAAAATAATAATATTACCGTGGAAGGGCTTTGGGCTTTAGGGAGGTTGAAATCAGAGTACATGTGGCCAAATTGAATGTTATTTCTAGTAACCCTAAGCCATGTTTCATAACTTATATATGTTGTAGCTTCCCTTCCCGCATAACCCTTGTATTTGGATCATATACGGTATAAACAAAACGGCGTATTTTCCTCATTTTTTACAGTAAAGTGGATTACAAGCTTATCGTGGAAATTGTATTGCCATCTGAAAGCAGTTTCGTTGAAACCAGAGCTCTGTTTTACTGCTTTAGTGCGTTAAAAAAACTACAGACTTAAAAATCATATCATAGAAATAAAAAAGAACAAAAAAGATGTATGCATTACGTACATCATATGAAAGAATATAGTGCTATCCATCTTCGTTCTTGACAGGAATCCTCGATTTCAACACCTTAGAAGCACGCTGATAAATAGTTTTAGGCAAACGTTTTTTAAACTAATCTCTAAAATCTACTTATATTGGAAGAGGTTAACTTATACGTGCGTAACAAGTATACTCATGAGAGATCCCGTGCACTTTTTATACTCCGAGAATGAGGATTCCTGCCTAGCAGAATGCTCCAATCATTCTGCATTGACCATCGACATTTTCAACGTCACCTACAGACAGCTCAGCAACTAACTTTTGACGTATGTCACAAAATAGTAAAATTACCCCATGACCTTTTGAACTTACATGTACCTCAAATTTTCTCCATAATACATTGGTGCATAAACTTTTTATGGAAAACATGAATTATTAAATAGACTTGTAAAATGCAAACAGTTGAATCAATATACCCACCTAACTTGTAAAACCTTTTCAATATATATAAAGATTATTATCCTATTTTTTTCGGACCGAGATTGCGAGAATTGAACCTATCCCCTATATGGCAAAATATCCCGGTGCTCGATAGTGACAATGTAGCTATGCCTACGCATGCCACAAGTTAACTTTGAAACCTCCACGTTGTACAGCATATTATAGAAGATACAATGGGCGAAAGTAGTTACCAAGGAACCAAGAAAATTCAACAAAGAGAGAATGCCTGCAATGTTTAGTTAGATAGTGAATAAGCAAAATTCCTTGGACACTTGCCATGGAGCAACAAGTATTACATACTGAAATTGGTCATAAAAGGAGGACTGGAAGACAAAGTGGTGGTGGGACACTGGAGATTTTCACGACATCACACGGCTAGGTATCTGTTCTAGCTGGCTCAGGACAGAATATATTAGGATAGATGGTCGTCAATATCTTTAAAAAATGGAGCACCTGAAGAAGATGATATAAAATGGATAAATCTTTTAAAATTTTGTTCATTGCTTAAAACTGCAGCATTCGAATTCAAAATCACTGCGGATGTAAAGAAAGGGAGAAGTTTTTTCGATTCCATAATAGTTGATCCCCGACAGATGATCCCTTTACCAATTGACCCTCGGACAGTTGATCACCTAAAGAATATTTCTAAGTACGTCTACATCAGTATGCAGAGAAAATATACGGCCGTATAACCAAAATCGAAAGACTTATATCTGCAGGCGTCTTAAATGTAATTCCACTAACCAATATTGTATATTGACGTTTGTTCAACCTACAACAGTATATTCAGTTTGCATATTCCTTCATTATTTTATATATCAGTAGATATAGCGTATTTCCCTAAACAGACTTTATATTTAAGTATGTCGTATTGTGTGATTCTCACTGCATAGGTACTATTTCGGGGACACGGCATTGTTGTTTCTAAAAATATTTGTACATCGTATTTCCTCTCAAGATATCTGCAGATATAAGTATATCGATTTTGGGACGTATATACATGAGAAATAACCATTTAGGGGAATAACTGGTGGAGGAAATAACTGTCCCGGGGGATTAACGGTCCAAGGGATCAACTGTCGGAGGGGAAACTTGTCGAGGGATCAACTGTCGGTTTCACCGTTTTTTAAATGTTTCTGGCTTTCACCCTTCAAGCGTGTCATAGACCATCATTTCAAATTATGGATAGAGAGGGATGGCGAATTTATATATTGATTTTATAAAAATAGACAACATTGGAGTTGAGTTCGGATTTAGAAGAGGTGAGATTCAACATCTGAAGCTGAGGCACTTTTAGATAAGGCTTCATAAAAGAGAGGATTTTTTAGAGAGGGATATTAAAAAGGAGAATATATGATGCAAATGTGAATGGTAGCAGAAGTCGGGGACGCCCGAAGAAGATATGGCACGATCAAGTGAATCAGATACTCGAGTCGGGCCATGTCAAGAGTCAGAATAACAGAAGAGTATGTATGAGACGATGTATGAATGTCAATGAGGCAAGGAGTGTGTGCCAAGACCGATTTGTTTGGCGGTCCATCCTTTTTGCCTACCCGTGCGGGGAACGGCGTGATGGTTAGTTAGTTAGTTAGACATAAAAAATAAAAATAAATAAAAATGTCACCTAAAGTTCTCACTTTTAGAACACAGAAATTGCAATCCTGTGAAGTCAAGCAGGTAAATTTAGTTATTTTAAAAAATTTAAATACTTGTTCATCCATTCCTTAATTGTTGTTTTAAGTAAAATATTATAAAACACAAGAGAAATATTGTTTTTCCACGGCAGAGCAGGTACTTATTTAAATTTAATGTAAATTCACTACTAATAAACCGTACATTTTTTGCTTTTAAAAGAACATTAAAGCACAGTTAGTTTTAACACTTGCCGAGTAGAAAAAATAAACAAATTTACTGGTTTCTTCAGAAAAACGTAAAATCTTTCGGTTTTACCATACTCTTTTTATAACGACCGTAAAAATGTGATAAATTTGCATTAGGCCAAAAATACGATATTATACCAAAAAAGAAAAGAAAAAATGAAAATGAAGTCAAATTCACTTGACGAAAAATCGTAATGCGCAAAAGTATTACCTCATATCATGTCGCACTTGACGGCAACTACATTAACTACACTGTATCAGGTGAATTACTAACGACAGGGTGTTTGAATTTATGGACTGAATATCCTCTTCAACAACACCAGAAACCAGAGTACCAGGGTCACATAATGAGAGGACCGTATAATGTGGTTTTCCTGGTGAAGGTGGGAATATCAAATGGGGAAAATGGATCAGCGAGAAAAGATTGCCTGGTTGAAGAACCTACAACACTTGCTAAATAATAAGAAAAAAAACTGATTAAAAATGAATTAAGTTAGGTTACCCTTCGACTATAAACCAAATAAATAAGATTATAACAAAAAACGTCGTTACAGAGTTGTTATTGAGGTGAAGTGTCAACGTCCCGAGAAAGATGGATTAAAAAAATAATACGATGTACATTTTGAGATTCTCACGGCCAAAAGTATTATCGTGATTATTTTTTTAATGTTATGTCAACGTTAGAGAATCCAGCATTACATATGCCCTGATGATAGAAACAGTAAGGTTTTTTTATTTGGCTAGAGGAAGAAGCGCAACACGGCATAGTAACCCAAAAAATAATCACTATCACACGATATATTATTTAAGATACCTGAGACGTATTCGCAATAAAGTATTACGAAAACATAATATATTGTAGCGTATTTAATGTTATCGAAGAAAACAAACACTTTATTGCTTGACATTTTACAAACGAAAAAAGTTATTGTTTAAAACCACTTTACTTGAGTTATTCACGTCGACCGGTTTTGTTTGATCTCAACCTTCATTAGGACAATAAACATATAAACAGTTTAAAATGATTATTGTCCTGGTGAAAGTTGAGATCAACCGAAACCGGTCGACGTGTATAACTCAAGCAAAGTGGTATTAAACAAAGAATTTTTTTGTTTTTATTATGTCAAGCAACAAAGTGTTTGATTTCTTCGATAATAATTCAATTTCATATTCAATACGTGGCATTACGGATGTTTGAAAAAAATGGGTGTCGGAAGAAAATATCACATGAAGGTGAATGGAGTAAGTTTTCAGAGAGACATGGCGTGTTAAAGAAAATAATTATCAAATCTATTACATTATTATTTCTTCCAAATATTTCGTGCAGTACATTGGCGTGAAGATAAGTAACTTATTCACAACTTCTTATAACAGACTAACCTATTGTAAAATAACGGTTTGACTTCAAAAGATATATTAAAATTTTTTTTTTTTTAAATATCTAATTTATTTCATAACAATTCGATTACGGTGTTCGTGTCAAACGCCTCACGGACATAAAGTAAAACACGACAGCGAATTTGACAATGTAGTTCATAAAATAATATTCGATCGATGAATACGCACGAAGGCTCTTGTGGTAAAATAACCTTACGCCAAACAATAAAAGTTATACGAGTTCTTTATCGTGTTACGGAATACAAGTAAATTTTGAAAGTCAGCGTCATTAAATATAATAAAATAACTTCCGGTTGCTCCAATATATTTTTTGAAATATTTTACGAAGGTTAATGAGCGGAAATCTTGTTCGTATTTATTTATTGCCGATCGAGTTGGCATATTATTGAAATAATTGAATTATTACAATATATAATGTAACGTATCAATATTATGGGATATTTTTATCTAAAGCATTTATAATTTTATTATAACCCGGCGATATTTGAAAATCTGCTTCTACTGTTGCTTGGGTCGTGATGGAGGACTTGGCAAAGCCAATGAATGGAACCAGACCCGTTGCTAACTCAGTCACTGACCGGTCATTGATCACCACTAGATATTGCTGGCACAACGTTGCGCGGCGGCGTAACGTTAAATCTTTCAATATTTCGCAGCCATTACTAGTTACCATGTACATTGGAAAACGCTATCGGGTACAAATAAGTGCAACAAAATAACTATCCGTGATATCAGAATTAAATATTTTTCGAATAAAGTACATAGAGATCTGAAAAATTGTATATAATTTTTATTGTAATTTAAAATAAAACAATAACTTAGTAAACAGACCAATTTTAATTTAATTTTTATTATTAATGCTGACCGGGTTTCGTTTCAACCGTAGCTTCTTCGGGGCAGTATGTACTAAAATTTATAATCTACAAGTAACATTTTTTATCAATATAGAAGGTAAAAGATTGGAAAGAGATTGTTCTTTGTCAATAGGGAACAACTTAAGTATCGGACTTTTATTTAGGTCGATTTGGTTGTTGATGACTTTGCTATAAATGTTTTCTGCTTTCAGTAACTCTAGTGCATCCAAGTTATCCAGTGTGGACCAGTCAACTGACCCCTGTATTTATGTAATGTCATTGTTGGCAAATTCGGAGAAGCCATTATTATTTAGAAATCTTAGATACCTTTTGTCACGGATATCAATATTACATGAGGTTTTGCCTTTGCAAAACTATTTTTAACTGTTTCTAATAATTTCTGAAAATTATTGTTGCTGAAGGAATCAAACCCTCAACCTCTTAACTCAAAATATATTGCAGATTATATCGTTTCCTCGTAAAAGATATTGAAATACTACCCCAAATGTAGGAACACTTTACTCTTGAGACTACACCGGTTTTCGAGTGAGCAATCAATCAATCTTTTATGTTTCCGATCAAGTTTTTTCAGCATGAAAGTTTTGGATTAAAAATTTACGATTGTTTGCACATTAATAAAAGAGTTTGGGAAAAGGCAAGC
Organism: Hesperophylax magnus; assembly: GCA_026573805.1. NCBI lineage: Eukaryota > Metazoa > Arthropoda > Insecta > Trichoptera > Limnephilidae > Hesperophylax > Hesperophylax magnus. The sequence continues at coordinate 6,915,023 of JAIUSX010000977.1, read as the reverse complement.
TAAATTGTAAGAAAGTTAGTTTATTTTATGTGACCGTGGCCTCCACAAACTAGTTTATCACTCTGTAGAGAAGTTTGAATTACATTGTTTAAACTCTTCTTTACAATATACTTATATTCGTAAAAACGCAACATATCATACCAGCCCCGTTGGATTATAAAAAAAACACTAATTTTGGTTTCTGTACGTAAGAACCTACCTAATAAAAAATATTTTTAACAGGAAATTATTTTATTTGTCATTTTAAAAATTGGAATTGATTTTTGTAGAAATCAAATTAATTTGTGCTTTTTCACGTGTGTGCGCTAGTTACTACTAAAAATGAAAGGGTTGATAGTAAAAATATATTTTAGCAATTTGTCGAAGAAGGAAGTTTTGCCCAAGTGGATGGAAGAAAAAGTCGGGCACCCTTAGAAAGACATGGCACTGTTTTATACCACCGTATTTTCCACGCTATCCAGACGAACATAGCAGCATAATCAAATGAATCAATTTATTTGGTCAAGTACTGCTGGAAGTTGAAATAACGAGAGAGTACGTATGAATAAGATTGAAGCAAGGAAAGAGTGCCAAAATATTGGTTCCCACACTGGGGAATGGCGTCATGATTAGTGAAATAAACATATTATTATTATTTATTTACCAAACAGCATTATTCATTACCACTCCAATCAGCCGCACAATGTTATGCACTGTATTTAATCCACTCAATTAGCTTCCAAAATAATCAGTCATCAGTAATTCGAATTTTACACACCATTACTCGAAAACTTTTAAACATTAATCATTTTCTACAATTTACGACACCTCATTAAAATAAAACATAAAAGGTTTTCGCGATAATTATGCTTTTCTACAAATATTCAAAATTCTAACAATCAATTCATGATGTTTTTCCTTGGTAATTGTATGCTCTTGTAAAATTTAAAAAAAAAACACTTACTTGAAACGAGTAATCTCCTCGTAACGTATAACTGAATATATTATTATTTCTTTCAAATTATCTGTGGTGTCAAATATCTGGTAGATCCTAAACTCCTCAGGCTGATTTGTTCGGTTTTGGGAACAAACAGCTATTACCCGTAGAATTAACTTGTTCGCTTTTCAGAACAGCTCAAATGGACTCATAAAAATCGTTCTGTCTCCCTTACCATCATAGTGTAACCCAACAGTGTTTGAAAGAGAAAACACCAAACTTTATATATTCAAATACCTACAGAAGTTTACCACAGAATAGTTCAAACCTGTATGAAACCAAAGGTTCCAACCGAATTTGAGAACAAAATTTTAAACTTTAATTTTTTCATGAAACGACAAAAAGAGAGGTGGCAGTAATGTTTATAATACATTTTTCTAATAAAATATGTGATTTTTTTTCGTAATTAGTAATTTTAGTTCAGCTTTTAGACGAAAAACGTAAGGTGAGCTATTTTAGTATTTTATTTATGTTTGATTTCAAAATTTTAATATTTAAAAAGATTATGTTTTTAATAATAAAATTTGAAAGCGTACCTATTTCATCACTCTTCAAAAACAGTGTTTAGTTTTCGGATACGTTTAGAAATATTCTGTTTTATTTAGTTTTTATTGAGAAGCGGATATTCACACAAATTCTCCGACTTGCTGACGGTAACTTTCAGAAATGAGTATGTCAGAGGCCAGAAGGATTAGATCGAACTCAAGTGTTGCGCAATTTTCAATATAGTCCCGAAATAAGTTACCCGCTGACTCGCCGACTGAACGTGTACTGCTAGAATAGGCTTGGTCTATCTGTGGCTTTTTGGGGATTATTCCACCATCTAATCGAATTAAGCTTTCCCATTTCGAAACGGCATTTAGCCTAATTTGGCCTTCACTGTCAGATCGATGTACAAAAATCAGTAGTAGGTATATATGAGTTATATAAGACCCGGAATGCGGTTTTAATCAATTTGTTAAGAAATGCAATAAAGGTAGTAATAATAATACTACTAGCGCTGACTCGTGAAAAATCGTGGGATAGTTTGAATTCTCGACAAATCAGTTCCAATTTTTAAATGGCAATAAAAATAATTTTTCTTTAAAACTTATTTTATTATAGGTAAGTATCGTGTGTCAGAATTATTCAAACAATCAGTTATAATTTTCATGACTCTTAAACTCAAAGCAAATTTGATAATTGAATACTTCGTTTGTGTGAAAGCACTATGAAACAGTACAATAGTAAATTTCAAAATTAAAAATATTTTTACTGAAAAACAATAATGTTCAAAATGTACCCAAATATTTTTAAAAAAATAGCACTAAACAGAACCATACTTCCTTGTCACTAAAAAACAGTGTTTAACCAAAACCACTTAGTTACACAACAGTTATATGATGAGAAAAAAATATTTCGAGAAGATATTTCATAATAATAAAAATGCATTTATTTCACAATAGGCTGTTACGTAATTATTATGGTTACCGGATAAATCATCAAAATGATAATTCATCACATCTTTAAAAAGTTATATAAAGTCATGGAAAGTGATGAAACAAACACTTTATTAACTGGGTTAAGTAGGTTAGGTTTAATTTTTTTTTCATCGTTTTAAATGACTTTATATCACTTTTTAAAGGTGTGTTGAATTGTCACTGTGTTGAGTTATCATGGAACCATTTATTATACATCTATCTCTTTTGATTGCATTGATTTTATTGATAAAAAGGTCCCTGCTCAGTTGTACATTTAATATAATATATAAATATGCAATGTATAACAGTGAATCCCCCGCAATGCTTCCCTATTGCTAATGTTTTTCTCGGGCGCCTCCGACTTCTTCCACCATTCACTACTGTATACCACAATGTTACTGTTAAAAAACTACATTACATCTAATTTAATTCCACCCGTATATCATTACGGTGCAGAGATATTGCGTTAAGTATTCCTCGGGCATCTACCATTTAAACATCTCGTAAACACTCCGGGCTCTAATACTCGTACTAACAAAACTTTGAAATTTTCTGCGATATCGATTGACATAGGCAGGCTGAATTTTTATATATTATGTAACCAGTTAAAATGTAACTCAACCATTTAAGACGTTGTCCTGCCACAGACCGCCTTCTATTTTGGATATTAATTCTGAAAAAAAAATCTTGTGACTCACTGTGACCATTTTTAAACACGTTCCCCCTACCTCAATCTACCGTCCACCGGTTCGTTATTTATTTTTATTTTTTTACTTTATTTATTTTCATTTCTTTACAAATATTATACATTTTAATAGATAGTATATAATAACATAATATATAAAACCAAATAGTATACACAAGAAATGAATACCCACTAAGGCACTGCCTGAGTGTGGGTAATATAAAACGATTACTGTATTTCAGGTACCTAAAGTATAATATACTGTTCAATTTTGCAGGCTACCGACATCTGTAGTCTAGAAATTTGAAGTTACTACGTTTAACCAAAATGGTGTGAGTCATTGCTTAGAAAATATTGTCAATTTGGTCGGTATAGCAGGTTTCATTTTTACTGCTAGACATCACGATGACAAGTGGTTTATTTACATGTGGTGGTTTTTGAAGTCTTTAAAAAGGCTCGCATTATGTGTTTTTTCGTTCCTTTCTCAACAATAACTCGATAATAAACAAGCTCATAAGTCAGAGCGATCGTAGCAGTGTTATTCGCACAGTTATTTATAAATATTATACCTGTTTCAATAGTTTGAAATAAATGTAAAGTTGTGTCAAGAAAACCAGTTTTTATTCAAAAAGGATCACCCCCAATTTTTACCATTTGATCCTTCAACCGGATTACGATCAGGAGATTGTATGTAAAAAAAAACAAAGAACCAGCAGCCAAAAGGATACAAAATTGATTGAAACTGGAAATCATTAAGGAAAGTGGACCACATCGCAAATCTGAGATAAGTATTCAGTGCTTTCCTTCCTATCATCCATTTTATGTTTATTCAGGTCTCATGTAATTTAAACGAGATTAATCTTAAATAGAGTCAATATTATAAACAAAATCACTACCCACTTGAAAATAAGAATATAATATTATTGAATAGTGTTCTCAAATAGTATTGTCAAGGTTGTCGTGGTATTCTTTCAAACGGGTGTTTGCTAAAATAAAATAATTGTCAACCGATATTAACAAAATATAATTAAAAATGGAAAATATGAAGTCATTAATAAACAAACGCGGCGTAATCAAAGGAAAACTAACCCGATTCGCGGATTCCTTAAATGCATTGTCGGTAAATGAAATTAAATTAAGATATGAGCGGGTGAAATCATTGTTAGATGAATTCGAAGCAGTTCAACGGAAAATTGAAATGTTACCGGATTCAGACGAAATTGAAAATTATAGTCAACGAGAAGCTTTCGAAAACCAATATTTCTCAGTTTTGGCAACGGCCAAAGGTGCGATCGAATCCGTCGATCAAAGTAAGGTGGAAATTAAACTACCCAACCTCCAATTACGGGAATTTCATGGCGATCAGAAAAATTGGGTTAATTTCGTCGAAACTTTCAAGACTTTAGTCCATAACAATAGTACTTTAAGCAACGTACAAAAATTCTTTTATTTGCAATCAACTTTAAAGGGAAACGCATTAAAGATAATTGCTAATCTAGAAATTTCTGAATTAAATTACATTTCCGCTTGGGAATTATTAAATGAACGTTATGCAAATTTAAGAACTACCGTTCATAAACACATCCAAGCTCTATTTTCATTAAAAGACATGAAACAAGAAGAGCCTGTAGCATTGAGGTATCTAATTGATGAAACAAACGTTAGTTTAAAGGCATTACAAAATATCGGGGTCAAGGTAGATCAATGGGATCCATTGGTTATTTATATAATATCAAATAAATTAGACGCACCTACCCGAAAAAATTGGGAACAATATACATTACAAGACGAATTACCTACGTTAAAGGAATTCTTAAAATGTTTATCTGCTAGAGCCCAAGTATTGGAACTGATGAACGCTTCTGAGAAAAAATTTTCTAGCTTACATAAAACACAACTAGGCAACAATAATTGCAAAAAAGATTCATCAGTATTTTTAGCGGTAAAGGCTAACAACTGCATTTATTGTAACGAGAAAGGTCACCATATTTATTATTGTAAAAAATTTCTAAAATTAAAATTACATGAGAGGATTGATGCTACGAAATCAATCCAAGCTTGTTTTAAATGTTTAAAGGTGGGTCACCAGGCACAGAGTTGCAAGGCAACCTTTTCTTGCAGGCGTTGTGGCAAAGATAATCACAACACCTTGCTACACAATGAGGTACCTCTGCGGGAGGCCTCCAATATGGATGCTGATAACGAGGTTTCAGTATCGAATTTTTCTGCATCGGATAAAGCAGAAAAAATAATATTATTGTCAACTGCCAACATAGGAGTTGTGGTTAGTAACAATAAAATTTTTAAAGCCCGCATTCTGATTGATTCAGGGGCCCAGTCAAATTTTATGAGAGCAGAATTTGCTAATAAATTAAATTTACCATGTGAATTGATAAACAAACCCGTTTCTGGGATCCATAATAACATCACTCACATAAAAAAGAGAATTTCAGTGGAGATGAATTCGCTTCATACTGATTATAAAAGTGAAATATCATGTCTGATTTTACAGGAGATTACAACAAATTTACCACAAGTGACAATGGCGAAAAAAGACTTCAAGTTACCACGAGGATTGGAGCTAGCTGACCCGAACTTCAATATAGCTGCACCCATCGACATCCTGTTGGGCGCGGAGAGCTTTTGGGAAATCCTAACCAACGATAGATTGAAACTCGAATCGGGACCAACACTTCAACGTACGCAACTGGGATGGATCATATCAGGACCAATCCACATGTACCCAAAGCAAAGGCCTGTATCAGATTGTTGTAATTTATCTATAAATAAAATAAGTCATCAAATAGAAAAATTTTGGAAATTGGAGGAGATTAATCCCACTAAGATTCTAAATCATGAAGAAAAGGCTTGTGAAGCCAGTTTTGCTAGTACTCATACTAGACAAGACGACGGTAGATACGTAGTAAGTTTACCGCGTCGAGCATGCATTGATCAGCTGGGAAGTTCATTGCTCACTGCTGAAAAAAGATTTAAAAATTTAGAGAGAAAATTTGTGTCAAATCCCGAATTGAAGACACAATATATACAATTCATGCGTGAATATGAGGAATTAGGTCATATGGAGGTGTGTGACCAGTCAAAGGGGGATCGTGAATCCTATTTTTTACCTCATCACGCTGTAATAAAAGAATCAAGCACTACTACTAAAGTGAGGGTCGTTTTTGACGGCTCCGCCAAAACTTCAAATGGAATTTCTCTCAATGACGCCTTGATGACAGGACCTGTTATACAAAAGGACTTATACACCCAACTATTGCATTTCAGGAAACATCAAGTAGTACTGACGGCTGACATCGAGAAGATGTACCGCCAGATTAACGTGTGTGAAGCGGACCGTGACCTGCAGAAGATAGTGTGGCGCGAGTCGCCGCAGGAGGTGCTCAAGCATTACCGTCTGAAGACAGTCACATATGGTCTGGGGCCTTCCTCTTTCTTAGCCACTAGAAGTCTACGGCAAATTGGTATGGATAACAATATAAATTTTCCTAGAGCTAGTCAGGTCATAGAAAATGACTTCTATATGGATGACTTGTTAACCGGAGGAGATGACATGGAATCCTGTAGAGAGTTAAAAGAGCAATTAATCAACATCTTTTTGTCTGCGGGGATGACCCTGAGGAAATGGAGGTCCAATGTCTTGGAGTTGTCAGCCGAGTCGGGCCAAGCTAAGATTGCCGAATCAGGCAATTCTGAAAAAATTATTACTGACAATCCAAAGACTGAGAAAATATTAGGATTAATATGGAATAATGAATCTGATTATTTTTCTTATGTAATAATGAAACCATCAAGTAGAACCGAGAGTAAAAGACAGATATTATCTTGCATCGCATCAACCTTCGATCCATTAGGTCTTCTAGGACCGATTATAGTTGTAGCCAAATTGATAATGCAGAAGTTATGGCAGTCTAAAGCAGCGTGGGATGATCCATTGCCTAATGAAATATTAGCACCCTGGAGGTCCTACCTTCAAGAATTAATTCAACTAAATGTGTTGAAAATACCAAGAAAAATTATTTGCAGGCAATCTACATATCTACAACTACACGGTTTTTGCGACTCATCTGAGAAAGCTTACGGAGCCTGCGTTTACATGGTGTCAGTGGACCATGTCGGTAAGCGGCATTCACATTTAATAACGTCCAAATCAAGAGTGGCGCCATTGAAGTGTATTTCCCTGCCCAAGTTGGAGCTTTGTAGTGCTGTGCTACTGGCGAAATTAATTAAAAATGTAAAACAAGCGCTAAATATAGTGGAGATCGACACACATTATTGGTGTGACTCCATGATAACGTTGTGCTGGCTGAAAGGTCAACCTACGAGATGGGCTACTTTCGTTGCAAACCGAGTAGCTGAAATACAAGAACTTAGTGATCCAGATCTATGGAGACATGTATCATCAGCCGACAATGCAGCAGATATACTTTCAAGAGGAACCACTACAGATAAATTGATAAATTCTGCAATATGGTGGAATGGACCAAGTTGGTTGACCGAGGGAGTCAACGCTTGGCCTATATCAAATATTTCGTGTTCAAACCCTCCGGAACTCAAAGGCAAAAATATTCTATTATCCACAGATATTCAAGAATGGGAGATATTTGAAAAATTCTCATCATTTATTAAATTGAAAAGAGTTACTGCGTATGTATTGCGATTTGTCAAAAACTGCAGAAGTGTTAAGGGTAAAATTTCAGACAATTTAAGTGTGGCTGAATTGGAATCAGGCTTGAAATGTCTATTGAGATCAGCTCAAATACACGCCTTTCAAAAGGAATTGAAAGAATTAAAAAACCATGGCATCGTCAGCAAGAAAAGTAATTTAAAATCTCTTAATCCCTTCTTACATGATGGTCTAATATATGTAGGCGGTAGGTTGAATTTGGCTACACATTTATCTTACCAACAAAAACACCCAATTATCTTGCCGGCTAAACATAAGCTAACTGAATTGATAATACGTCACTACCATTATGTAAACCTAAACGCAGGACCTCAAGCTTTGTTAACTGAAATACGATTAAAATTTTGGCCCATCTTTGGTAAAAATACTATTAAAAAGATATTACATAAATGTATTGTATGTTTTAGATGTCGTCCCCGAACCGGTCATCAAATCATGGGAAATTTGCCACCCGAAAGAATTACGCCGAGTCGTCCTTTCACTATCACCGGAATAGATTACGCCGGACCAATTCTAATTAAAAGTGGGACGCTGAGGAAGGCTTCCCTCGTAAAATCGTATTTATGTATCTTTATTTGCTTCTCAACCAAGGCTGTTCACTTGGAATTAGTTTCGGATTTATCTAGCAATGCTTTTTTGAACAGTTTAAAAAGGTTTATATCCCGTAGGGGACAACCTGAAAAGATCTTTTCCGACAATGCTAGTAATTTTAAAGGAGCTAGCAGCAGGCTCAAAGAGCTGTACACCAGCTTGAGGGAAAACAACGACAATATTCAAAATTATTTAGTGAACAGAGGTATTGAGTGGAAGTTCATAACCCCTCGAGCCCCTAATCAGGGAGGTTTGTGGGAAGCAGCAGTAAAATCAGCAAAGTTCCATTTGTATAGAATCACTAACAATTCTTCATTAACATTTGAACTCTTGTATACCTTAATTTGTCAGATTGAGGCCTGTTTGAACTCCCGTCCATTAACTTCCTTATCCGACGACATCCATGATTACCAACCTCTTACCCCAAACCATTTCCTTATAGGCACTGAATCCTGTATCATTCCTGAGAGAGACGTCCGGGCGATACCGGACAACAGACTAACTCAATATCAGAGGATCAGTTCGCTAATTCAATCTTTTTGGTCTAGATGGAAGCAAGATTACCTGATGGAACTACAAAAGAGGACTAAATGGCAGACCAGCACTCAACGGGCACTGCAAAAAGACGATCTGGTGATTTTAAAGGAAGATCATTTACCTCCACCTTTATGGAAAATGGCCCGAATTCTGCATACACACCCTGGAGCGGATGGAGTAATACGAGTTGTTACCCTAAAAACACCTCAAGGAGTCTTTGTGAGGCCCATCACAAAGATATGTCTGATGCCCCTGGATTCAGACACTAAACCTGTAATTGACGTCCCGGACCTTACCAAGGATTGATTATGTACATTACACTATGATGCTTATCTTCTCGACTCCACCTTGGATGGATCAAGCAGAAGACCTGAGAAGAAAGAAGAAAAAAAAGGAACAGTAATTGTGTTGTGTTCAGTGTGAACTATATTATTTGTGTTATTGAACTATTTAAATATGTAAAAATTAGTATGCAGACGTGTGTAATTTAGTCATTTTTGAATTTTTTTTGGTTATTTAATAGGATTAATAATTTTCTAGTTATTTTTAGTTAATTAATAGAGTAATTCAACAGCATTTATACAGTTAAATTTATAAGTTTACCAGTAGGGCATAAAAAAAGGGGGTTTTATTTTGTTAATTTCTGCTATTTTGAATTATTCTGTTAGTATTTTTGTGGTATATTTAGATTAAGAATTTTTAGTTTATTCTGTTTGTTTTATAGTTTATTTTTAAATAGATTATCATTCAAAAATTTAGTGCAATTTTTGAATCCCGCCCCCTGGCAATATGTTCAATTTTGCAGGCTACCGACATCTGTAGTCTAGAAATTTGAAGTTACTACGTTTAACCAAAATGGTGTGAGTCCTTGCTTAGAAAATATTGTCAATTTGGTCGGTATAGCAGGTTTCATTTTTACTGCTAGACATCACGATGACAAGTGGTTTATTTACATGTGGTGGTTTTTGAAGTCTTTAAAAAGGCTCGCATTATGTGTTTTTTCGTTCCTTTCTCAACAATAACTCGATAATAAACAAGCTCATAAGTCAGAGCGATCGTAGCAGTGTTATTCGCACAGTTCTTTATAAATATTATACCTGTTTCAATAGTTTGAAATAAATGTAAAGTTGTGTCAAGAAAACCAGTTTTTATTCAAAAAGGATCACCCCCAATTTTTAACAATATACATTAGTAGAAAAAGGTTTTTTTTTGTTTATAGTTATTATAAAAAGTAAAGAGAAAACATTATGTACAATAGTTTATAAAGTTTCAGCAAGTGAGTTGTAGAAAGGATCAATAAATTTATAGTAAAAGCGTTTCAATATCTGCGTCATTCAGCCATAATTTTACCTCTTTAATATATTCTATCTTTTTATTTATCATTTGAGTTTGTAGTGGTAGAAGGTTAAATGTACGAGGACCAATGAAACTGCTATGTGTCTGCATTAATTTAGTATTGGTTTGGGGGGTGTAAAATATTTTATTTGTTCTTTTGCTCATTCTGTTTTCATTTATTTTGAAATTATTTTTGTTTTTAAATAAATATTTCATAGTTAGTAATATAAATAATTTACGAATGTTAAATAAATTAGATTCCTTGTATAATAAGTCGGTCGAGAATGATTTATTTTTGTTATATATGACTTTAATTATGTGTTTTTGAATTATTTGTAGAGGCTTACTAAAAAAGGGACATTGTAGAGGATTAATTGAAAAGGAACATCGAAAAATTGGTAGTAACAAATTGTAGAATAGTAACATTAAGGACGGGTTGTTTCGGAGAACTTGAACAATTCTTCAAATTTCAAGTTAAGTTAAATTTCAAGTTCAGTGAAAGATATTTTTAAGTTCTGTTTTTATTTCAGTTCTGTCAAGCAACTGGCCTATAATGCTATAATAACAGAATTTGAATAGGACTTTCACAGAACCCGTAAATGAACGTTGAAATTTGATGAATTTTTCAAGTTCTCCGAAACAACCCGTCCTAAGTGCCCATTGTGATCATTGAATTAGCACAAAAAATAATCTACACTTTTACAGAATATCGTATCTGTTTTATGCTTTCTATTGAACGTATGCCAAGACAAGATCATTAATCTGTTTACACATATGAGTAGGCATAATATCTAATACAGATGCAGCTTCATTGAACAGTTGTATCGTCTTAATTATAAATGTTCGGCTCTTGAACGCATAAAACATCATGTGATGCCTCGCGTGAATATATTTATTCGGAAAAGCATTGTTAGTTCTATCGTTTATTCTTTTATTACATGTGAAAATAAATTTATGTTGAGCTTCATAAAAAGATTTTTTATACGAACGTTGTTTTGAAAGTTCAACACAAAATAGAGGTTATTCTTAACCTATAGATGTATCTACATACGTAATACGTTTACTTAATATCTAAAATTTGCCAGTTTCGATTTGTGGCCTCAAAAATGTACATTTGGGACATCTTTAAGCACAATTTTTGCTCTGTATGATTATCTAATGCGGTCATAAATGCGTGGCAATCTATGGCCATCTAAAGATACATCCATCAACAGCAAAGTAAACATTGATGAATAAAGAAACATAAGAAAATCTACGGATCCAACCCTGTTTAGTTATACCTTTTCATCTTTCTGTATCGAGTGACTTCCGCATTCAAAATATTGCTAATTCATTAATTAATAATTCTAGCAAATAAAATCCCGCAGCCGCAGTTTGAAAACTACAACAGTTCGTTTTGAATATAATAGATGGCGCCACTTCCGTTTACCACGATCCTAAAATGCACACTCATTATGATAATAATACTATCAGATATTTGTGATGCAAAATCAATGTGTCTATAATAGTACTCACCTAGCGTCAGTGGGCTTGTAGGTGACGTCATACTTGTCCACGTTGTCCACCGCGGTGGCCCAGGACACTTTGACCGAGGTGGGGTTCAGGAAAGTCACCGTGATGTTCTCCGGCACGCCCAGCCCACCTGGGATGGAACCTGGAACCAAACAGTTACATACATAAGCATTATTCGGACATCTTGACCGAGGTGGGTCTCAGAAAGGTCTCCTGGACGCCCAGCCTATTGGGGGTGAAACTTGGAACCAAATGATGATGAACTTAAGAATTCATAGTTACTCAGGCACTACGACTAATCTAACTATATTTTTCCAAAAAAAATATGGGTGAGTATTTAGCACAAGCCAAAGACATGTTTTCATGATAATTTTAAGGTACATTAAAAAAATAATTATTGTAAGTATGAATAAAATTTAATCGAAGGCATGTCCGATGATTGAAACGTGAAAATAAATAAAAACAACAGGGAAAATTGAAATTTATTTAGGACTAGCTGTACTCCGCCACGCGTTGCTGTGGCTCGGTTTGTCTGTGCAGATAGTGAAACAATAGAAAATAACAACTTTTACGGCAAATAGATAGTGCTGTTTTTTTAAAAAAAGCATGTATTTTGTTACGTAATACAAGTCACCCTATAAAAAGTTGCATACTTTAGCCTCGCTTTCCCCATGCAAACGATCGTGGCGTACGTGACAAAACGCAGCTAGCCGCCACGTGACCGGCACAGACCTCACGCAGCGCCGCGGCACAAGCTAATCGCTCGGGCAGTCTAGCTCCGGCCTCCGCGGTGGCAACAGGTTCTCTTGTATACGGACCGCAAACACTCGCAATGACTTGCATAATTACGCGAACAGACGGAATCTCGTTCCAGTTTCTTAATTAATCACTATCGAATTTACAATCATGTTTATTATTACGGTTCGGGCTAACTCAATGGAGTCCCGTTCCCGTGAAAAATCCCGAGTGCACTTCACCGCCTCAACTGACCCGCCGCCTGTGAGCGCGGGTACCTCTGGCTCAACCTGATGCCCCTTACCACATCGAGACGATTCGTAAGCTTTCAACCTTCCCCCTTTTTTCTTGTGTTCAATTCTCGTAAATTTCATGTAGAATCCACGCTTTATCTGGTCGTCATAAATTAGTAGAGAGAGTTAGTAGGGAGATCCAATGTATACCTGTATTTCTCGAGACATTTAATATACCTTGTGCCTTTTACTTATGTGTTATTATTGTGATGTCCTTTTCCAACCTCCTGACCGATGGACGAGCTGCTGATCAAAGAACTGCCCACCCCTGATTGTACACGAGTCGCCTGCTCTGCCATTTTATCTGAGCTTAGCCAATTTAATAACCAGGTTCGAGTCCCGGTTTATCCATAAGTTAGCACTGGCGCAAACGTGGTTTTTTCTCTGATTATTAATCGTCCATCGGGAGGTCAAATTGGAAATAATCTTGTACCCTTTCACTGTTTTTCATGTCTTGCTTTGTATTAACAATTGAATAACTATGTTTTCTTCCAATAAATCATAGCTGTTCTACAAACCATCGCGTCAAATCTAAAACAACTGTGTCACATTAAAGCCATTCGGTGTTAAATTACAAGTTCTACGAATCGTCACTCGACAAAATTTAATTACCGGTATTCTATCACAAGGTGCGCAACCAACATTCACTTCTTTTCGGACATCTCAAACATCACATAGTGATCTTTAACCATGAAGGTTTACTTTCCGGTTACAACTATTAGAGGAAACGAGCTACATTAAACTACAATTCAACAATTTCAAATCTTGTACATGATACAAAATAAATTCCTTGTTAGTGGAGCCATAAGCCAGCATCGTTCTGCAAAATTCATAGACAAGGAAAACTAACGCCCTTCTGTCATCTGATAATTTCGCTTTATATGTAATAAAGGTGGGTAGAGTATCCTTTTTGAAAGAAAAGTCTTGAAAGCCGACTTACCCTTTACATATAATTGAGATTCGCGATTGACGTAAATCCCCGACTCTCGGCCCTTCTCCGCCTCGAGCCTGTCGTGTCCAGGGAAAGGGATGCTTGCGTGTAAATAACCAAAAGCTGGTTCTGCCTAAATTCAGACAATTGGTCACGAATCACAAACAACCCTCCATTAATTGTTGAAAGAAAAAAAAATACTTCCTCGAAATCTGTATTCGGAAATTTTTCGGAATTTTGAAATTTTTTTTTTTTTCGGAAATTTGGTTTTTTCGGAAATTTTTCAAAAACGCACAATCTCAGGGACTTTTCCATCAAAATCCCAGGACAACCCCTGGCCGTTTTTTTTTTTTCAAAAATCAAGGACTTTGAAAATTTTTCGGAAATTTTAAATTTTTTCGGAAATTTTAATTTTTTCGGAAATCTGTTTTTTGGAAATTTTTTTTTCAAAACGCACACCTCAGGGACTTTTCCATCAAAATCCCAGGACAATCCCTGGCCGTTTTTTTTTTTCAAATCAAAGACTTGGAAATTTTTCAAAAATTTCCTTCACTCATCTAGGACTTTGAAATTTTTCGAAAATTTTTTTCAAAACGCACAATCTCAGGGACTTTTCCACTAAAATTGCAAGGAGACCCCTGGCCGTTTTTTTTTCTCAAATCAAAGACTTGGAAATTTTTCAAAAATTTCCTTCACTCATCTAGGACTTTGAAATTTTTCGAAAATTTTTTTCAAAACGCACAATCTCAGGGACTTTTCCACTAAAATTGCAAGGAGACCCCTGGCCGTTTTTTTTTTTCAAATCAAAGACTTCAAAAAATTTCATCTAGGACTTTGAAATTTTTCGAAAATTTTTTTCAAAACGCACAATCTCAGGGACTTTTCCACTAAAATTGCAAGGAGACCCCTGGCCGTTTTTTTTTTCAAATCAAAGACTTCAAAAAATTTCATCTAGGACTTTGAAATTTTTCGAAAATTTTTTTCAAAAACGCACAATCTCAGGGACCTTCCCATTAAAAACACAAGGAGACCGCTGGCCATTTTTTTTCCATACTGGGACTTCAAAAATTTCACAAAATTCTTCACCTACCATCACAAGTAAACCCCTGGTGTTTTTTTTGAAAAACAACCAGCCACAACACTCTGACAATTCTTTTTTCTTTTCACAATGTCTAACTCAACTAGCCACAAAATGAATCCTCGAAACAACACCTTAGGCATAATAGCCAACATCTGCTCTCGAAGTACGCAAAGTTTAGAAAAGGAATTGAAAGACAGGAATATTTCTCCTTTCAACAAAACCAAAAACGTCCTGATCAAGTACGCAACATATTATAACAGGAAATATATTAGGAGACTGGAATTTCAACCCGGCAGTATAACAATCTCTGACACAAGCACACCTACTTGCACAGAAATTAAACCACCAATTACACCCGTCAAGGAAACCACAAAACCCTTCGATCTAACTGGATGGAAAATTAAGTACAACGGCAATACTAACGTAGAAGATTTCATCGACCGAATTGAAGAAACGGCCGCGATACGCAACATTCCTACTGAGATACTACACCGTAACTTCATAGATCTCATCTCGCACGAGCTACTCTCCTGGCATAGAATTCACAAGAAAAAAGTAAGCTCCTGGCCCGAACTCAAAGCTGCTCTCCTGAAAAGTTTCGCACCAAAAGAAACACAGCATAGGATTAAGTCTACTCTGTTTTCCATCAAACAATTCTCCAACGAAACTGTAGCACAATACGCCCAGAGAGCAGATCTTTTAAACATCAAACTGACAACTCCAGTCCCTGAAACAGAGCTAGTCCCTATCTTGACTGATGGCCTCCTAGCAAGATATGAGAACATAATAACCTCTCAAAAAATATCCTCAGTAGAACAACTCAAAGATGTCTGTCTTCTATTGGAAAACTATCAAGATAAAAGAAGAAACACCAAGACTTCTAACGAGCCCCTTCTACCAAGCCTCGCCTCTCGGTCATCCAATCAAATTAAACCAGAGTTTAACGAGAAGAAGTTTTGCACCTTTTGCAAAAGAACCGGACACTCACAATCATCTTGCTACAAAAAAGCTAAACTTTCGTATACCCAAGATAACAGGGGCCACCAAAAGCGCCCCCGTGACCATTCTCCTCAACATGACAACTTGAGGGAAATCTTCAAGAGATCAAGAAATAACCTTGAAAGATTGCTTCCTTCTAACAACTTAATTGCAAGACCACCTACAGATTTCTCTAAACCTCCGCCAAATTGGTCCAAGAGAACTCCAAAAAACTAAGATTCAACCCCTCGGAAGTTCATTCAATATCTAGGCCTACTGAATGGACCGAGTGGTTGAAACACATTGCATATTTCAAAGAGGCCTTACAACTTTCTACAGTGAGCTGCACTCAAGCTAAAGATGGTCGCCCATACGCGCAATTTTCTGTTAATGACGTCGTCTTCTCTGGACTACTGGATAGTGGAGCTTCAGTTAGCTGCCTCGGCGGTAACGCCCACATCCCCTTTGTCAACAATGGATTCACAATCAACAAACACCCCGCTTTCGTCACCACTGCAGACAACAACACTCAAAAAGTCACAGGAGCAATTGTCCTACCTGTCAAGTGTGGAAGTAAATCAATTCCAATAAATTTTCTAATTGTACCAACCATCACCCAGAAATTTATTCTTGGAGTTGATTTTTGGAAAGCATTCAACATTGCACCCCAGGTTTTCAACCCATGCAACAACACCACACCCACCACCTCAATCAACGAAATCCGTACAATAATTCCGTACGAGAACCTTCACCCACCACAGGCCGAACAACTGGAAGGCATGATCAAGAAATTTGAATCAATCTCGTTCGAAAAGTGTGGACTTGGTTTGACAAATTTAGTCAAACATCACATCAAGACAAATGGACCACCTATCAAACAAAGATACTACAATTTGGCTCCCCAGAAACTAAAACTGTTGGAGAAGGAACTCGATGATATGTTAAATATGGGCATCGTGGTTCCCAGCAGAAGCCCCTGGACCAACCCCACACTCTTGGTATCCAAAAAAGACGGTTCCGCCCGATTCTGCCTCGACAGTAGAAGACTTAATGCCTGCACTGAGGCTGACGCGTACCCACTTCCGCTTGTACACGCAATCCTGGATAAACTACGCAACGCAAAATTCATCTCTTCAATAGATCTGTCCAAAGCATTCTGGCAGATACCTTTGGATGAAGTTTCATGTGAAAAAACAGCATTTGTAGTGCCCGGCAGAGGAATGTTCCACTTTAAGAGACTCCCTTTCGGTTTAAAAAACAGCCCTGCTGAGCTACAAAGACTGATGGACAGACTGTTCGGCCCCGAATCCGACAATAATTTGTTCTGCTACCTGGACGACCTAATAATCATCAGCGACACGTTTGAAAAACACATCGCCACCCTAGAAAGAGTATTCCAACAACTCAAGTTTGCCGGATTAACAATCAACCTAAAGAAATCCGAATTTTGCAAATCACGCCTACGCTACCTCGGCTTTGTAATAGACGAAAAAGGTCTAAGGACCGACCCTGCCAAAGTCGAAGCTATGACAAACTTTCCCAGGCCAAAGAATGCTAAAGAAGTTAAAGGTTTCCTTGGTCTCGCCGGATACTACAGAAGATTCATAAGGGATTTCTCCACAATAGCGGCCCCCCTTAATAAAATTACCGGTACCCGTAAAGGTGTCAGTAACTTCGCTTGGTCTGCCGAAACTGAAAAGGCTTTCACCTCTCTAAAAACAGCACTGCAATCTGCACCGGTACTAAACTGTCCAGATTTCAATCTGCCTTTCACCCTGCATACAGACGCCTCCAATGTTGGAATCGGCGGAGTCCTAACACAAGAATTCCCCGATGGCGAACACCCAGTGGCATACTTCTCTCGTAGTCTAAACAAACACGAAAAAAACTATGGGATAACTGAAAAGGAACTACTCGCAGTCATGGATTCTATCCACCATTTCCGCGGCTATATCGAAGGCAGTAAGTTCTCAGTCATCACCGATCACAGTAGCCTAAAATGGTTGGTATCATTAAGCAACCCATCTGGTAGATTGGCCCGCTGGTCGTCTCGCCTATCACAATACACCTTTGATGTCATCCATCGTAAAGGCGCAGACAATATCGTCCCAGACGCCCTCTCAAGAATAGAACTCGCCACTCTGACCACCGAAGAAGCAACACCAACTCCTACCACCAAAGACACTTGGTATTTAAAAACCTACGAGGAATGCAGGAACAACCCGCAAAAATTTCCCAACTTTATTATAAAAGAAGGTCGGTTATATCGTAACTGCAAACCACCACTGTCTATACTCGAGGACTATGCTTGGAAGTTAGTCATTCCCTCGGAGGACACACAAAAAATTATCATCGACAATCACAGCGCCCCCGGATCCATACACCCAGGAACTTTCAAAACCTATAAGAAGATAGCCTTAAGGTATTACTGGCCAGGCCTGTTTAAACAAGTTCGCAACTACATCTCTAAGTGCGACATTTGCAAAGCATACAAACATAGTACTGCACCCCCATCTGGTCTCATGAATAACCCCAAACGAGCAGACAGGCCATTACAATCATTCTCTATGGATCTCATCGGCCCTTTTCCCAGAAGCTACGCCGGAAACATGCATATACTTAGCATAGTGGATGTATTCACAAAGTTCTGTTGGATCTTCCCATTAAAAAGAGCCACAGCCTCTGCAATCATAAACTTGTTAGAAAAAAACATTTTTATCCCCTATGGCACTCCTCGCACCGTCATTTGCGACAATGGAAAACAATTCATAGCTCTGGAATTCAAGGAATTTCTGGCCAAATATGGCATAAAAGATATTTTCTATAATACCCTTTACACGCCTCAAAATAATACGGTAGAGCGTTACAACCAGACCATCAACACAGCTCTGGCAATCCTGGTTGACAAAGATCAACGAACATGGTGCAAAAATCTAGAAAAAATTCAAGCTGCACTAAACAATACAGTGAACCTCACTACTGGGTACACCCCTTTCTTCCTCAAACATGGTATGGAACAAATTGTTCATGGCTCCTTGCATTGGGACGCTAGCCTCCCATCATCTTTTCCTCCTTCTACTGATAACCCATCAGAGAATTATGCTCACCGTCTTGAGGAACTTTCCGCTATCTACAGCGAAGTCACAGATGCGTTGATACTTGCTCACAAAAAGAGTGCAAACAGATATAATTTACGCAGAAAACATGTTACCTTTAAGGAAAACGACATAGTTTGGAGACGCAACAACACACTCTCACAAGGTGCTCTGTATTTCTCTGCAAAACTAGCTCCTCGCTTTGTTAAAGCAAAAGTCCTGAGAAAAATCTCCGATGTAGTGTACACCCTATCGGATGCCTCTGGGAAACACATCGGCAACTATCACGTAAAAGATATTGTCAAACTAGGAAGTGTGGACACAACAGACACCACCTTCACTAGGTCACACTCACATAACTAACAAACTTTTGGCTCTACCTTTGTCCCACGAGATTTGGCCCTCGTGCAGACAAACAGCATGTCTTAACGCGTTAGTTTCATATAAAAACTCGCTTTTTTCGACCTCTGCAAGGTAACCTTTTTTTTTCTAAAACACAGAAGTGTCAACTGTGGTTTTAAATCATTTCTCACCCATACTTGTACTATTATGCTCTTTTGTATAAACCCTTTGTTATTTTTGTTTCTTTGTCACACCTCACCGTGTAATGTTATAATTTGTACTCATATTTTGTACGTATCTTCTCTGGAACTGATCATTCTAGTCAAGAGATTTTTTTTCCGCCTCCCAAAACAATTTATGCTCCCGGAGTCATGACCCTGGACATCATTTGTTAGTCGTTACCATTCTGACACTTACGACACTAAATACATAACTATTTTTTGTCATAAATACCACAAAAAGTCACGTACAACATTGTTTTGTAAATATTTTTTCTGTTCTTTGTTTTTCACATTGTTCTTTCATTTTGTTCTTCACATTGTTCTTTACATTGTTCTTTACATTGTTCTTTCACATTTGTTCTTCACATTTGTTCCAATGGGTTACATCGTACATAAAACAATGGCCCTTTTGCAACATACACCCAATTGAGGTGAATATCCTACCCCTGTAATTTGTAATCATAATGCGTGTGTAAATTCCAGTTTGGTATCGTCATTTGATTCAAATTACACAGGAGTAACAAATAAAAGTTACAATTACTTTGTTTTAAAGTTTTTTCAGTTTTTTCTAAAAAATTGAATGGCGCTCAACATTCCCATTTGCTCTAATTTGTTGTTTTTTCAGAATTTGATATTGACACGTCAATTCTGAAAAAGGTTATTGTAAAGGAGAACAAACACCGATTTGTCCTCCTCATCAATAACAATGTTACATACATAACACCTTTCGGTCACATTGAGTATGTAAAATCTTAAGATCTCAACTTCCTGACCCCAATTTGTTATATTATGTACTATATTTTGACTTAAATAAGCATTAATTTGCCTTGTCAAATACACCGAGCCAGGTCACTCATATTAAGTCATCCTGTGTCTCTAGGTGCCTTTTGTATCAAATTTGTAACATAAAGTTCACAACATTCGTGTTTGTGGCAATTTTGGCAACACCAAGTGTGTTTCCTTGTTTTGTTTGGTCATTTTAAGTAAGTAAAACCCTAAAACGTCTTAAATAAACCACTACAAACCTTTTTTGTAAGCAAAGAGTAAGTAAAACCGATTAGGTCTCTTTTGCTATATGTGTGTCTTGTTTAAGACATCCTTGTAGGCATATGTTTTGTATTATTGCCAACTTAAAGCATAAACCCAACCAAAGGTTATGCCATCACAACATTTTGTGAGCAAAGAGTTAGTAAAACCAAATAGGTCTCTTTTGCTATGTATTGGTGTCTTGTTTAAGACATCCTTGTTGGCATATGTCTTGTATTATTGCCAACTTAACGCATAAACCCAACCAAAGGTTATGCCATCGCCTTTTTGATAATACCAATAGCCACTACTTGATTGTTTTTGACATTGTGTATGTATCTTTTTTCCGGTATTGAAATGGTACTTTTTTATTATTGAACGTTGATATATTATTTTCATGATACATGAGAATGTTACAATATCCACCATGAGACGAGGGATCGTTATAAAATCTAACACTATACATGAGAATGTTATAATATCTACCATGATACGAGAAGTTCGTTATAATTACTTTTTACTGGCTTACATACACTGTGGCCAAAGAGATAATTTGTTCCATTAAATGGTTATAAATATCTATGTTGTACCTTTCCTTTCAATACTAGGGTTCTTTCGTAATTCGTTCAATTTCTACATGAGACGTGGAGACGTTATAATACTTACCATGATTCGTGCGAACGATACAATATCTTGTTGTTGTCTTCTTTAAATAAGTTGACACTATGTACTTGTTCTACCGGACGTAGATCATTTTACCCTGACTTGTCACCCTTAATTGGGACCCTTTTTTGTATAACTCATGACACTGAGGGAAATGTCTTTCACTGTAGTGAGAATTTTTTTTGTTCTTTTCAAACAAACATGAAGCTGTGCATTCAGCAATTTTTACGCTAACTGATACCTGTGGACTTCTTGTCAGCGGACCCAAGAACCATCCACTATCCATTGACCATGGACTAGCCATCAGCTTCACTGTTGGTTATGAGGTATCGTGTCGTGGGAGTTAATTGAGACAGTGACACAAAACCACCTAACTCGTTGTCTGGGAGACGAATAAGAAAAACTCCCAGGTTTGTGAAACTTGAGCAAGGGTCTGTCATGTTCTCACAAACTGTAGAAGATTAAATACGACCCCTAATCTTTCACCAAATACACGTGAAAGATTAGATTGTTATTACTGTGTATTCTCCTTCACCTTTTCATCAAATTCATGCATATTTGTGTAAAGAGTTAGGAAATTTGCTGGTTGATATATTTCGTCCTCACATAGAGATCGAATTGGGAATTAGCTCAGTCACTATCAATTTTCGCTACTCAATCCTCCATCCTTCTCCCCTCCATCAAACTCTTGTACATTTGTAAAAGCTAGGAAATCTGCTGGTTGACCACATTTCGTTCTCTGAAAGAGATCGAACGGAGAATCAGCTCCATCACCAGCAGACCTTCTCGCTCATCGCCATTTTTTTTCTCCCTCATTATCCTTGAGGTTAATTTCATGAATCTGGAAGGTGTACCCTACGCACATAGCGTATCGTCTGTCTATAAGACAATCTTTATCCATGAAATTTGCTTCAAATCTCTCCTTTTCACCCTATTCCTAGGTAATCAACACATTTCTTGTAATTTTGAAAGTCGTAAGTTGTTATCGCTCAAGCGCTAACACCGGCCATGGAAGGCCAACTTCTTTCAGAAACTTGGTGTTACTACTGTACAACCACCTACCTATACCTTGTATATCAAATAGGTAACCTCACGCCAGTCGTGATAGTTTTTTGTCTCCCCAATCTCGGGATACTCATGGTATAGTCAGCATATTGGATCTCTCTCTACTCTCTCTTACTCTCTCTAACCAACGACGTTTTTTTTGTCTTTTTGTCTTTTCTCTTGAACACAATTTGTTTCTCTCCAAACGTTTTGCATCATTGGTCTACTAGGCAGGTAAACTTCAAGAATTTTGGCTCTAATAATAACCTGTCCCTGGATTAAAAAGAAGACCAGCAGCCTTTCTCATCACCTGCAAGCTGAGCTTCTCTTCTTTGCCGCCTTCACTTCCATCACTCACATC
The DNA here is from genome assembly GCA_026573805.1 of Hesperophylax magnus. Lineage (NCBI taxonomy): Eukaryota > Metazoa > Arthropoda > Insecta > Trichoptera > Limnephilidae > Hesperophylax > Hesperophylax magnus. The sequence goes on along the minus strand of JAIUSX010000977.1, from coordinate 6,892,452 downwards.
CCTCCAATCTCTGCGTACCAAAAACACCCGACCGCACCCAAATTAGGTGTGAGTCGTGCGTGCAGTTGCAAATCAAGTTGTCTCATCATTCAAACCACATTCAAAAGAACCAACCTCAGAGCATGCCAGCTCAAGGTTAATTATGTTCCTGCAATCAACCACTTGCCGTTTGTGCAAATCAACCACTTGCCGTTTGTGCAAATCAACCACCTGCCGTTTGTGCAAATCAACCACTTGCCGTTTGTGCAAATCAACCACTTGCCGTTGTGCAATCAACCACTTGCCGTTGTGCAATCAACCACTTGCCGTTTGTGCAAATCAACTACTGGCAGTCATACAAATCAACCACTTGCCATTTGTACAAACCAACCACTTGCCGATGCGCAAACTCAACATAATAACCATTACACGCATCAACCATCAATCAACTTATTGGTATTACTCCATGTTATTACCAACTCCATTTCACCTTGACAACCACTGCTCCACCGCATCAGCATAATGGAATTCACGCTGGTACAACAACAAAACCCGGATACTTCTGGCCCCCCGCATCACCATCTCTCAACCACAACCAAGAAGCACAGTTCAATTTCTATGGCCCTAGTGATACTTGAGTGCAATCTCAAATGGGTCAAGTTACAGTGAAAATGTAACTTTATAACTTCAGTGAAATTACGTCTACTTGGTACTCTACGAAAACACTACGCTCTTCAAACTTAGCTTACAGACCAATGAAATTTTAGAGTCCTTTTTGTTCTTTTCATCACTGCATAACCTTGTATGTTGTTCTTTTCATCACTGCATAACCTTGTATGTTGTTCTTTTCATCACTGCATAACCTTGTATGTTGTTCTTTTCATCACTGCATAACCTTGTATGTTTGTTCTTTTCATCACTGCATAACCTTGTATGTTGTTCTTGTCGTCACTGCATAACCTTGTATGTTGTTATTGTCGTCACTGCATAACCTTGTATGTTGTCTTTTCACCATTGCATAACCATGTATTTTTTCTTTGTTTTTTTGTAAATCAACACTGTTTTTTTTCTCTCTCTACTCACCTCACGACAAGATGAAGAGGATTTTTAGCGCCTAAAGCTTCATTACCACGTCGCCTTTTACTGGCGGAGGGGGAATGTGTTACGTAATACAAGTCACCCTATAAAAAGTTGCATACTTTAGCCTCGCTTTCCCCATGCAAACGATCGTGGCGTACGTGACAAAACGCAGCTAGCCGCCACGTGACCGGCACAGACCTCACGCAGCGCCGCGGCACAAGCTAATCGCTCGGGCAGTCTAGCTCCGGCCTCCGCGGTGGCAACAGGTTCTCTTGTATACGGACCGCAAACACTCGCAATGACTTGCATAATTACGCGAACAGACGGAATCTCGTTCCAGTTTCTTAATTAATCACTATCGAATTTACAATCATGTTTATTATTACGGTTCGGGCTAACTCAATGGAGTCCCGTTCCCGTGAAAAATCCCGAGTGCACTTCACCGCCTCAACTGACCCGCCGCCTGTGAGCGCGGGTACCTCTGGCTCAACCTGATGCCCCTTACCACATCGAGACGATTCGTAAGCTTTCAACCTTCCCCCTTTTTTCTTGTGTTCAATTCTCGTAAATTTCATGTAGAATCCACGCTTTATCTGGTCGTCATAAATTAGTAGAGAGAGTTAGTAGGGAGATCCAATGTATACCTGTATTTCTCGAGACATTTAATATACCTTGTGCCTTTTACTTATGTGTTATTATTGTGATGTCCTTTTCCAACCTCCTGACCGATGGACGAGCTGCTGATCAAAGAACTGCCCACCCCTGATTGTACACGAGTCGCCTGCTCTGCCATTTTATCTGAGCTTAGCCAATTTAATAACCAGGTTCGATTCCCGGTTTACCCATATGTTAGCGTATGTTAGCGTATGTTAGCGTATGTTAGCGTAAGTTAGCAATTTACCTGTCACAGGTGACATCTATATAATGTATGTATATAAAAACATACGCGTATTCAAATGTAACGTTGTAATAAAATTTAAAAACAATCGGTGAAGACCTTTCGGAGATTTAGGATCTTGAACAAACGAAAATTAACATTTTTAATTATATTGATAGATAGATAGGAGTTGGCAGTTTTATTGATATAGATACTGCATAGGAGTTGGCAGTGCGCAATGATGTTGATATTACGTTACATAAGGATGCCATTAAATTCACACATTCTGGACGTGTAAACAAAAGAGATCCAGAGAGTGTTGAAAAATACATTAAACAGAATAAGTCTTTATCTAGCGACATACATTAATAAGTGATTACTCTTTCTGATTTGTGTTTTAAACTGTCACATTAATACATTTTTGACAGTGATATGTGTAAAGGTTAATTATATATGTCAATGCTGCAAAGTTCACGATGGAAATGACACTACGAGCTATAAAAAATTTGGTTCACCTACAAAATCAGAAAAAAGTGTAAATATCATGTCACATCACATCACAGAAGAGCTCACATATGATGCCTCAGACGAACAGCAGATTTCTACTTTACAAATCATATGTAAACATCATGTCACAGAAGAGCTCACATTTGATGCTTCAGACCAACGACAGATTTCTACTTTACAAATGCAAACATCATGTCACAGAAGAGCTCACAATGATGCTTCAGACGAACAACAGATTTCTACTTTAAAAATGTAAATATCATGTCACAGAAGAGCTAACATTTGATGCTTCAGACCAACGACAGATTTCTACTTTACAAATGTAAACATCATGTCACAGAAGAGCTCATATTTGATGCTTCAGACGAACAACAGATTTCTACTTTACAAATCATATATTTCAAATTTTGTTCTTGTGCATTTATCTGTTTTATTATAACGTAAGAAAAATTATGTAGGTATTTTGCTGTAGAGAAGCTTTTCCTTATCATACAACAAAGACTCCATTTTCTACAAGCCAGAAAAATACCCTCATCAGATCTGTCCGGCTGTTCCTCGAAATTAATTTTGTAATTGTCCGTATAAAATAAGTTTCGGAACAACTATCTAGTCTGTACACTGACGGCAGACACCAATCAATAATTATTATTGTACGACCCCAGAGAGGGTTAAAGTATTGATTCATAGACTATTGATTTTGGTAGAGTGGTTGAATGGAACCGGAAGTCCGGCGTCATCTAGGGCGGACAACTAGACTTGTGTGGACACCGGACAGGTACGGATGTCATTTCATCAATCACACGGGAGACTGCTCCAGATCTGTGGACTTGATTTGTGATCGAAGTAACAAATGCCTGGGAAATATTCGGTTAATTATGTTTAACTTGTGTACCTTGGGTTTTTCTGATCATTAGACTCCATATATTGTAAGAAAAAATATTACTTGACCAACAAACCATGGAAAAAATAATATGATAATGTATTTTTTCCTACATTATAATCTTTATGTACATTTTTCGTTTGAGAGTCGCTAATATTGTCTTCAACGATTAGATATCAAAATTTGAGATAGTATTCATATTATTTATTTATATACCTATTTATATTTTGGAATAACTTAATGAGTAAAACCTCAAATTGTAATAATTAATTATTGAAGACAATATTAGCAATTTCTAAACGAATTTTCGAAACAGAAAAATCAGAAAAGGATACGGTCACATCTAGGAATCGAAACCAGGACCCTTACAGGACAACTGAGCTAATGGGACACTATGTCTTTCGGTCATATTTAACTGTACCATACTTCAAATAAGATCTACCGACATTGCCTTCATTTTTCTCACCTCACATCTTTATTGGCTTCAATATTTATGTATGATCGCAAGATTCAACTCGAACTAAATGTAATCTACATAGACAGTGTCATAGATAAATATATCTTATTTTAATTTTAATGTGCGACATCTATTGACTTTATCTGCAAGTATAGGAAGAATATATATTTTTTAAATAACTTAATGAGTAAAACCTCAAATTGTAATATTTAATTATTGAAAACAATATTAGGAATTGCTAAAATAGTCTTCAATAAATAGAATCAAAATTGATAGTCAATATACTATCCAGATTAAATAATGTTGGTAGTTCTTAGTCGAAGTATGATACATTTAAACATGACTGAAGGGGATATGGTCAAATCGAAGCCCTGGAAAGGCTGAGGTCCTGGGTTCGTAGATGCGACAGAATCTTTTTCTAATTTTTCTGTTTCAAATTTTCGTTTGAGAGTCGCTAATATTGTCTTCAATGATTAAGAATTATAATCATTATTGGTTACCAATAAATTTCCAAAATATAACAAAATGGTCTCTCGATGACAGCTTTATGCTAGAATAAAATAAAGTAAATGTACACTATATTTAAAACTAAATATCAAACACCTTTGGATATGTTGGTAGAAGGAAGGGGGAGGGGTAAGAGAGGGAAAAGATTAGCAGAATTGGAGTTTCAATGTCATTAGGGAAAGACCGGATAAGTGGGAAAAAAAGTTTTTTTCATCGTCAACGTTTTCCAACTTTCCCCAATGGAAAACGTTGACCATGTAACTTATAGAGGTGTAAAAATTTAAAATGTTCTGAGCACATTAACTATCTAAATAGTAAAATTAAAAAAAAAACTAAGTAATTTCTTCAAAACCATAAGGTATGTTCTTAGTAAAAAAAACTTAATAAAGATCTCCATGGCTCTTTGCCAATCGCTCTTAGGATACGGTATTATCGGATGATATCCTAAAATCACTCATTAAAACCCAAAAAGCTACAATGAAAATTATTCTGAAAGTCCCTGTAAGAACTAGCAAGATGAAATCTTCAACAAACTTAACATCATGTTACTTAAACAACTCTATTCTAAAACAATACTCCTTTACATTCATAAACACAAAACACAAGAAATAAAAAACTAACACATATATTAGAAACACTAGATCTCAGGGTCAAAAACATACAACATGCAACTACAAACACAAAATTTGGGCAAAAAAGCTTCCTATACTATGGTACTAAACTCTACAACAAAATCGCAATATTATTCAAAACTCACAATAATAGTTTAACATTTAAATTTCAAATAAAAAAATGGATACAAAACATAGGGAGACCAGAAATAGATAATATACTGACACCAAATACAGACGAAAACCGAAACCACTCAATTGAAGAAAAAAAAAGCCTTGTAATATATTTATAATTATTTCAGAAAAAAAACACTATTGAATATATCTAATAATTACTTTGTATTATCCGTACTACTAAATTCGAATCAAATGTAAATAAAATCCTCAGCACGGGAGATCCCAGTGAGGATGTCAGTACAAAAAAAAAGATAATTATTATAATTTTTTTGCTTATTCATTATATCTGCATTGATATTTTACCTTCTTTTTATTTCTAAATTTTCAAAATTATTTATATCCTTACAGATCTACTAATTAATGTCTTACGACTTGTAAGAGTATTTCGAACCCTGTATTTACTTCGAAAGTATGATAAATTTTCAATAAATGACAGTGAACTTAAAGTCACTATTGGAATGTGTATAGAGCTCTAATATGTTCTTCAACTACAACATCAAAGCTTCTCGTAAAATGATTGCAATTCCTTTAATACAGGTAGAACTACTACAAGCTTTGAGAGTTAAGGAACATCTCACAGCTTTATAAATTATGTGTAAATTATCTCTGATGAAGCGAATAGATTGTGTATATAAGATTAAAAGTGATGTTAATTAAGTTATTTGTATTTATAACAAAATAAATAAGGCCATATCAAAGGTATAACCGGTTAGAACAAGTTTACTTCGTAAAATTTAAAAAAATAAATTAATATCACACGTACACACCTGGTCGCCAAGTCAATATTTTCTAGAATGATTCCATAAATTCCATTTTCTTCTTCTTCGATAGAATATCAGAATCTAATATCCTCTCGCCATTCTACGAAAGCTCTAACCTAAATCTCAACCATGGCCCCGATCTGATGAGTGTTTTATAGAGATTGGATTTAGTCCTTCTCGAGAGGAGTTTCGATTTAAAATGTTTTTGAAGACCGAAGTAGCATCTGTTATACTTCTTTTAATTTCCTGACTTATTATGTTTTGCGATTTGAAGGAAAATAACCCTTATTCACTGCTTCTAATCACCTTTTTACCATAAAAAATATAAATTTATTTCGTATTCAAATCGATCAAAATTTGTTTGTAGATTATCTAGTAAACATAAATATTTATGTTTTTCATCATAATGAAGCAGGGGGTTTTTAAAAGGGTAGTAGATAATTGAGAAAGATAGAAAGTATAAAAATAAGAGGAAAAGAAAAATAAGAAAAGAATCAAAGGAAATTGAAAATTGATTGAAAAAAAATTGAGAAATAGTTTTTAAAATGCACAGACGTATATTCTGCCAATACCTACACATTGCACCAATTTGATATTTTGATTTAAGGTGACCCGACAGTCAATCCCCGGCAGTTTTCCCGCCGACAGTTTGATCCCCCGGTCAATTGATCCCTCTGCTAGTTGATCCCTCGGGCACTTGATCCCCCAAAGGATAATTATCCTCGAAGGATAATTATCCTTATCGGCCGTAGGTTACAACATAAATAATTCTTTAGGGGATCAAGAGTCCGAGGGATCAAATGGCAGAAGGATCAAAAAGCCAAGGGTCAACTCTCCAGGGGTTCAACTGTATGGGAGATTAACTGTCAGCGATCAATTGTCTTGGAATCCTGATTTAAATATATTCTCAATCCAGGAAGCCTTAGTATTGTGGAATGTATTGTCCCTACTCAGATTGGGTTCTTGGACATTCAAATGTAGACCGTCATTGTCATCTGTATTAATTTGTTTGAAAAACCTAATTACATACGATTATGTCGTTTATCAATATTGGCTTTAACCTAAATGAACTACTCAACAAAGGAAGAGAATTTCCTGGGAAATTTAATCAGATTCTGATCGGTCGTCCGGTCACGATTGAGATTTATTGATGCAGACTTGTGACAGACATTCCATGCGTAAATAAGTAAAAATGAACTACATATTTCCAAAATAAACAGGTAAATATTGTAAGAGAACTGGTGAAAGTCTACCACTCAGAATCGAAACATGCATCACTTGAAATGGTTTTGGTTGTATTTTGTGGCCACATTTGAATAGCCATAAACTTCTCTTCCCTATCTCATTTTTTGCCCACTCACTTAAACCTCACAACGCACCCCATTTGGAAAATTCGTAGTCCAACTGGTTCCGGAAAGTCGGGACTGTTGTGCGGTATTCATATAAATTAAAACAAAACAAACAATAACAAACTATACGACGTACTTCATTTATTTAATTTGTTTCTTTTTTTACAACTACTATTAATGACTACTTTTTCAAAATCGCTTTTTATGATATACAACTAAAATCTCCAATGCTCATGATGGAATTCAAGTAGTAAGCAGATAAAAGTTGTGTTTGTCTAAAAATATCAATCAGAAAAAGCTACAGAAAAAAAATTCACATCATAAGGGCTCTACGTTCGAGAGTTTTAACGGCTTCAGATAAAAAGGTTTCTGCTTTTAGTTCAAATGTATTTTTCATTTCATATAACTATTTTATATACGAAATATTTATATATATATTATATATATTTATATATATAATATTTTATATACGTTGTTGGTTAGATTGAATAAAACCTGCCCTGCCGATAAACTCGCAGAAGAGAAACTTTCGTTTGAATTCGAAAAATAATATCTCTAGCTCCTTGCTTACAAATTTGTTTGAGCTTATCTTTCTACGAAATTCCCAAACGACACCTCTCCCTACTTCCCAACCAATTTTCACTTTGAATGGGTACTGCCACATGTATGAAAATAGTCATTACATACAAACTTTTTATTAGTAAAAACTTTGTTATCGGGATTTTTTATAAACAGCGCGATCGTCGTGTTATTAGAAAAGAAAAAAAATATTATTAAACATCCTCAGGCCCAGCTATATTGCGAACAAGTTTTGTAAACGTCTTCATAACCGTAGGTGTGTTATTTTTGTTTTCATTTAGAAGTCCTTAAATTATTTTTGTATGATAAAAAATAACATAAATGCTGTGTCTTGTTTTACAAAGAGCCAATCAGTTTATTAAATTTCGTGAGGCACATAAGTAGAATTTTATCTATTTAGCAAGTTTTAATTTTAAGAAAAGCGATTTTCTAGTTTACGTTGGCTTCCGAAAATCGAAAAATCCTGTCACAAATTCGAAAGGTTCTATTAAAATTTAGAAGATAACCTAATTTGCAGACGAAATCGCAAAAAATGTGTATCGTAAGCTGACATTGGCTCTTTTAGAAGCAAGCTATAGAGTTGATGAAAATTTTAACTACGCTATACGCACACTTAAAATGCGTCTAATACTACACTTTCGACCTAGATACTCCAATAAAGCAACAATGTGGCCTCTGTGTTTCTCTCTCCACCAACATAGGACTCTTCAAGACCACTACTTAAGACGACACAATATCCTAAAATAAAGTCGTAATCTTAATGACGTAAGTTAAGAAGACGTCTACAAAAATATGCGAAGCTCGGCCCCTGTGTTTTAGACGGACCTAGAGTCGAATTTTCCATTGCAAATACTCTAAAATAAAGTGGGAATCTCAATGACATAAATGATGTAGTCGTGTACAAACTAGAAGGCCTAGAAAACTGATCTGATGTTTAATTTAATTCATTCTTATGAACTTGTTAATAAATTTCAGATGTTTCTAAATTAATATCTCGCGAAGTTACTAATTCACCGTCTAGAAAAATAAAATCCTGTTCTTACCGCGAATTAAATGGTTAAAAGCGTTTTATAAAATTTTTCAAACCGTTTTACGTAAAATATTTTAAGGGTATGTTACTGTTTTTATAAACTTAAATTAAACTTACATCCGTGGTTATCGGTCTGGAAAAAGAGTATATAAATTAAAATGTGAGTCTCGAGCGAACCCTCATTATTAGAGTCTTGATTCGTCTTAAGCTTCACTCCTTCCTTTCCTCAAACGGACTCTCCTAACAGCATCCCCAAAGATCACATTGGCCCAGAAGTTAGAGTTACTTAGTTTTAAATAGTTCTAAATTTTTCCAATGGTCAATGGTCATTTGGTCCTTAACGTGTGCTCAATCAGTTACCGAGGAAAAAACAACGCTGGGCGTAAGGGTTAATTAAATATTTAGCTAAAAGATGGAAAATTATGCATAAAACATTAGAGAAAATTACACGTTACCGAAGGGTTTGGACAGTAAAGTTGTTAAGGATGATATGTATTGATTTATTAATCAATATTCCAAACAACCCGTCATGCCATTTACCATCGTACAAATCCATCAGAAAGTACAGACCAAAGCTCTCCATTTCATTATAATATTACCTATGTTATTTTACGCACGAAATATTTCCATCGGTTTAGTTTTAATGTCTTTTCCGGACTCGGAAACTTTGAAATAATAGGTATTAAAATTGCAAATTACGCCCACATCTAAAAAACTAAACTCTTTGAGGGTACTTTGAAAAAATATATGTATATTTAATTTTCTGATTGTAATTTGAAACAAAATAAGAACTTATTTAACACCACTTTTTTAATACTTAACGTCAACCGAGTTTTGCTACAACCGTAGCTTCTACAGGGCAGCATAATATTGTATTAAAATCTAAAATCTAAACGTAACATGTCATATCAATATATGGAACTTTCACATACGGTTGCAAAAATTGTGCTGAGCTCTAGTAGTAGGAATAGTTAGAGGATTGTAAAGAGAGTGCTCTTTGTCAATAGGGAACAACCTAATTATCGGACTATTATTCAGGTTGATTTGGTTGTTGATGACTTTGCTATTAATATTTTTGGCTTTCCGTAGCTTTAGTGCCTCCAAAATATCCAGCCTGATCTTTATTCCGTTTTTATGCAGTAAACTGACCCTATATTCGTCGAACGTCACAGCGGTGCTGCCAAGGTCTGGTATATATGTGAGGATATTGTGTCAGCGCTTTATTAGCAGCAGACACATACCTGAACGGATGACGAACCTCGTGCTGGCACTGTTGGTGGACGCGGTGGACTCTCTCGCTGCAGCAGCTGGTCCAGTTTCTTCACCACCTAGGATTCTTGCTGCAGATTCTCCATCTTCTATCTTCGTGTCACCTGTTCCTGTACTTCGTTTTGTTTTACTTAATTTCACTTTATTTTTGTAATATTTATATTTTTTGTAATACCTGCATCAACTGTAAAGCGCCCCTCACAAATTATTATTATTATTGTCAATATTATTATTATGATTATTGAAGTTTTATTAAATGTGTGGTCTGGCTGATGTCTAATCTGTCTGAACGTCGCTGATTCAAGTTTAAGGTTTTTAGGTTTAGTGTTAAAAGATTATATAATTATTGTGCAGGAGCATTATCAGAGTATTAAAAACATATTTAGTAAGTACATCAATAACAATAATACATGAAAACAGCTTTATATAGTCTCTCCTGAATAATCCATTTTCGGCTTACTTGATTTAATATTAACATAATTCGATTCCAAACTATATATGTATGTAGAAATGTTAAAAGGAATTAGGGTTACACAATAACTACTCTAGGTCATCTTTGAAATAAAAAATAAAATAAAAATTTACACATTCAAGACAGACCGAAAATAAGGTAAGAAAATCTTCCAACGCAATCGTTTGCTGAAATTGACATGATAATCAAGTTTAAATAGGGTTTGTAAACTTGCTAAGGCTCGACTCTAGTGGAAAAATGAACGAAAAATTTATTTCTATAATGAAATATCTTACCCGGGAATGTCTTACCAATTTATGGGTAATCTCATTCAGAACATGCATTATATTTCTTAGTAATTTCACGTCCACCACTTCGGAACTGGTAATTATTGAACTTGCAGAACTTTGAGGAAAATTGTAAATAAATATATAAATATATATATATATATATATGTTATGGTTAAGGTTTTCACGGGTGTAAGATGTAGAATAATGTTCCGGGTAAACCGAGAACATTATTCTACATATGTATATATATATATATATATACATATGTATTTTTTTTTTTTTTTTTTACCTAAGCACCACGCAGGAGGCCCTGCGAAAAATATTTTTCTTAAGATCCTACGCCATCTTTGGGGATGCTGTGTGGAGGGTCTTTTTACGAAAATAAGGAGAGGTAGTTCTGGGAACGAAAAAAGTGCAAGGGGCGGGTAGTAATCAGAGGGTCAGTGTGTCTAGGAGAGACGGACGTATGAATCCATCCCTCTCACTGCCATGCAAGGTGATACAGGAGACCAGTGCCAATCTGGGCCGCCAAGCCTACGTGGGCAGAGGTATCCGCATCCACCGCCAAGACCTTTACAAACCTCACTCCATAAATCCGAGCAAACGTGGCGCAAAACTTGGGGTGACCTATGGCTGAGGTAATAGTTATCCAATAAATGGTTCCCGGGGTGGCGGTATCCAATAAATAGTTCCCGCCTCCCAAATTGAAATAAGCATTAGGTATCAGAATGTTGATTGAAGGCTTAATATCTCGAAATCTCCGATCAGTGGCGGCATACCTGTGAATATGTATATATTCATATAATAACATTATATATTTTGGTCAATTAGTGGCTGAGTTGACAAAGTCGTCAGTTTCCGACCAAGGCGTGTCGTAGGTTTAATTCTATGGCTAGCCAACCTCATCCTTTATTTCTTTTTTTAACTTTATTACCTTGGAAAAAAATTGTTATGAATTATTTATTTTTGTTATATTATTGACCTTACTGGTTAATTATACCCATTCTGAGGTCAACACAATATTACAGTTATTGTTTTACATTATTATTTTGTGATTTTTAACTTAAGGCGTTAATGCTAAATAACTATTTGGATTAATCTTTATAACGATTTGGTGTACATTATGAATACCAAAAAATATGCTTTAGATAAATTGAAGGCTTTCCTATCATTTTGCTTGATTAGAATACAAATAAAATAATAAATTACTCAATAAAAAATATAATTGTAAACCACTAAAAAAAATATTTTTAATAGAAATGTACGAACGCGTAAAGGAAACAACTTTAAAGAATACAGTATTATATCTAAGATTATCTGTGACAGTTTCACTTGATTTACTTTTTTTGCTTTCTTATAAAATTATTTACAAAATAAATATAAAAACATTTTTGTGCTTGAAATCGAACGTTTCTAGACTATATAAGGTATACCAAGAATATACACATTTTTGGCTTGTAGCTTCCTCTTAAATAAATAATAGATCTTAATGTGTTGCTTCTGTTAGTTGTGTTGTGTTTATGATTCGTGTATATGTTATTTTTTTATTATTTTATACTTTGTTTTTATATAATTTCTTCCTGTTGACTTCATCCAGTTTTTTTAAATTGTTTTTGAAAGCTGGATAGCTTCATTTGTGTTTGAATTACGACCGGAAGCAACACCATTCGTTTTAAAATTTTGGTAATAGGAGTTTTTTTTAAATATAATCAGGCTATTCGTAACCCGGGAAAGTTTCTTTCTTTCAAAAAATAGAAAAATAAACCCGTAAAAACATTTTTTTTACTGTAATACATCTTTTTATAAAACGTCGTTTAAACTTTTTTTCTTGGTCTGATTGGGGATTGAATCTTTCTACCCAGGAACTGGAGTTGACAACTCTGCCAAATGCTAATCGGTTAAAATCGACATTTATTTCGTATATGTTGTAATGTCTTCCGATTTCAGAGAAATGCGTATATATCCGCGTCTGTGTACGTTATTGACACCAAAAGTTGATAGAATGCATTGTCATTAATAACGAATCTATCTTATGAGTTTCAGCTTCATCGGATATCGGGAAGTGGGTCAATTTACTTTTCTAAGATTTAATTCAGTGAAATTCAAAGAGACGTTTTAAAAATGTGTTTTTATATAATTATCTACATAAAATATTACACAAATATTTCATTATTCATTAGAAACAATATATTCCTAAATAAGTTTTATCTTGTTACAGAAGAAGAAAGATTGATTTTTGATCCCAATGATTCGGTGATTTGACAGCTGGATGAACTATAAAAAATGATTTTACATGTGATGATCTACCGTGCATCAAATATACATCAACATTTCAAACCATACCCAGACAATATTTTTCGTTAAACTGTATTTTTTTGTGCAATTCAGTACCCTGGACATCTCTCTGTGGACCTCATCAGCACCGGGGCAAAATTCATGAAGCGTGAATTCATACACTACATGTTCGGTATTCTACACCGCACCGCAATCTCTCTTCGCCAAGCCTTTTATGTCCCACCAGTGCATTATACTTGGGCACAGCGGTTATGGGAGCATCGTTCTCTTCTGTTCATTCTTCTTTAGGACTAGACTATACGGGGTAGAGATCTCTCAGGGGGGTCAGACGTAGATCACGCGCATCAATTAATAAATCTTATGTTTTCAAATAATAACTGTGTCGTAGTGAAATAAATATATTTGTAACTGCTTCAACATCAAATCATATCTTAACACATCCTCAAGCAGAAAATCTGTTTTTTTTAGGAGCAAAAAAATCTTCGAATGGTGAGTTCTAGGTTTACGCAATTTACATAACTTTTCAGCTTGGGATTTTACTGTAGATACACTCTCGTATTATCAGTTTGCAGCATTATTTTGCGAAGACAAAAAAGGTGTCTGTAGGTAAAATTAACTTACTTCGGGAGGTGATTCTACGCGTAAAAAAGGTAAGTAACTTTAGTATTAAGTAAATTCCAAAGTTTAAACGTAATTTAAGGTTAAAAAGTTGAAGTTTTTGTACGAAACATAAATCTTCTACGGAAAAATATTTTGATGTGGAAAAAAAACAGTAATAATTATATACCTATTTTACTTCTACCACATGCATAATCACTTCTGAAAGTTTGTGCATTTTACCTCTGGACAAATATATAATATACGCATTACCACAAGAGTATTTTTTTAAAAACCTAGTTCATTTATAAATATGAACAAATTTATTTTATAAATTACAAGAAAAAATAAGATCCCTTAATAATTTAAATAATTCAAAACACGAGTAAAAAAAATATGCAGAGTACTTAAACTAAAAATGATATTAAATTAAATCATCTGTGTAAACTTTTTTGGGAATGTTACTTTTCAGTAGTCTTATATAGAATAGTCTTCAAAGCATAATATGAAAAAGTAATTTTTGCCGATTAAGGCATTTTCAAAACTATATTTATGCGTACAATTCTTATCGGTTATTTCCATAAAACCGTGGATGAAATTACTCAACTCTCAAATGTCTCAAATTTATAAATAGAATAGCAATATTTTAAATTAAAATTTTGAAAAACAAATAACCACTTTCATATAAATTTTTTAATAGTTTTTAAATTTCAAGATTTTTTAGAATTCGGAAAAATCGATTTTATCGTCTTCTATAAAGTTTTCATTTTGTAACCTCTGACATAGGTCACCACAAGTGGCTTGCTACGTTTGATGATTTAGCAGTGGACCCCGGGTTCACCGGGTGAGATGTGTAAAGGATGCACCTGCTCAGCAGCAGTGTGACGTGCCGGATTGGGAGAGGCTGCTTTGGAGAGACCCTTTGACTTCTCCAACTCATCTTTTGTCTCAATGCCTTGCATTGGGAAGGAAATATCATTCATCCGTCACTCCTAGACACGCTGATACCTAGATTCCTACCAACCCATTATACCTTTTTCCTTCCCCGAACTTCCTCTCCTAAAAGACTCTCTACAAAGCATCCCCAAATATGTGATAGGCACTGAGGGAAATTATTTTCCATGGGGCCTCTTGTGTGGGCTTATTTAAAAAAATAATATTGTCAAAACAAATAAATTTCTTAAAAAAAAATAATCACTAGAAAATGATGTTATTATTTTGGGCGAAATTATAAGGTTTGATATTAAATTATTTTTGAGTTTAGGTGAAGCTTGTGCACAAGAAACTTTCGGTTTATAATATTCTAATGTATTTGGTTTCCAAAACAATGTATGTTTAATTTCCACGTTTCCTTACAAAGCATAATTTTTAAAATCCTGATCTAGGCTTCCTACAAAGGTAACGAATTGTTTTACGTAGTTACTGTGTTTTAGTTACGGGTGGAGGTTGAAATCGCAGAACATAATTAAGGCTGGATGTTTCTTTTCCCAGAAACCCCGGGGAAATTGGAAACTAGACCAGCTTTGCATCTGTATACCTAGTGGAAGTAGTATTTGGTACCTACTGGTAGAAACAAATAAAAATCACAGAATACAAACTTATTTTTTATATGAGTACCGCAGAAAAATCCCAACTGCTCCCACCGTCTGGAGCCAGTGAGACTATGGTATCTCCAATTAGGGTATGTTGTGAGACTGAAAAACTACTAGAGAAAGGTGGAAAAGTACCTGTGAATTCAGATCTGGTCACCAAAGCCATGTCAAACGCGCCCAATATTTGGACATTTGGATTTCACGACCTCCGTGTTGACTCCCTCCAACAATATGGGTCTTGAAGAGACTAACTAACATGGTATCACCTTTCTCTCCTCAGAAAGACTCTCCACACAGCATCCCATTTCTATTCTAATGGTGGTCTTTCATCGAGCGATACTGAGAGTACCTACAACTCCGAAAGTGCCGCAAGTATGCTGTATATCAAATATTATATGAATTTAATATAAAATAACACAATTGAATTTTTAAAAAATTACTTGCGCATGCCAAAATTCTAACCAGTAAATAAAATATTTTTTTATGAAACGAAATAATAATATAAACATAATAAGGTCTTCATGGACCTACCCTTGTCCTGCCCTGGGGGTATTTCTGAGACCCAAATATTTTTTTCAAACACTGTACAGCACGATGTTGATTTTTGATAAAAGTTGGTGGCCAATGGTAGATTTCAAAAAATGAACGTAAAATTTACATTTGTATCCCTGAAGAGATGTCAATAATACATCTTTGCTTCCAGTTTTTAGGTTCCATGATACCTCCGAATACTAACGTGAAAGTATTTTCCCTTGTAATGCTGTTTATTTTATTCCCCATTGCCAAAATTTACTTTGAGTTTGATAGTGTAAGCATATTATTTGTTCTTGTAAACTCCTAGAGAATTGTACAATTCCCAAGAATCTGGAACATCAAATTATAATATAAATCATTTGTTATTGTAATTTAAGTGATGTATTTGTCTTTTACAACTTGTATTGTCAATTTATTAGAATTAACTTATTGGAGCTTATAAACATCATTACATTATTTATTAATTAAAAATATAATATCAATAACCCTCTGTTACCCCAACCATGTGCATCTCCCTTTAAGGAGTGTTTATGCATTCCTCCACCCAATTAACTGTTACCCAATTACCTGTTACCCAATTACCTGTCCCTGTCTGACAGTGTGAAGTACCAACATTCAGTAAAATTACAACAATTTATTTATTCATTACCAGTCTGTTAAGAAAACCGGTGCAGTGAACATGTCGCTTCAGCGCATTTAATTCGAGTCTATTACAGCAGCTTGTGCAGTGTTAACCAAGCAGTGTCTCTCAAGACCATAATACCGATCAAAAATACCAAAGGTATTTGAGAATATTTTCCAATTCTAACTGTTAACCGCAGCTACTCCAATAGTTGTGTCAAATATTGATTACGCATAAGTGATTCGCATACAATCTTTGCGACTGTAACTCTCAATTATCAACTTTCGTTTTTTCAATGAAAGTATTTTTAATTATTGAAGACAATATTAGCGATTTCTAAACGAAAATTGGAAACAGAAAAATCAGAAAAGGATACGGTCACATCTAGGACCCTAGTGATCTAGTGTCCTGGCAAGACATGGGTCCTGGGTTCGTGTCCTAGATGTGACCGTATCCTTTTCTGATTTTTCTGTTTCCGATTTTCGTTTAGAAATCGCTAATATTTATTGTCTTCAATAATTAAATATTACAATTTGAGGTTTTACTCAATAAAGTTATTCCGAAAAATAAATGAAAGTATTTTTATTTATTTAATCTCTTTGAGTTTAAAACCGATCCTTTTCGGGGCAGCACCTACTTTACAGTACCTGATTATAGGTAAATTTACTTTTACTTGGGGTAAGTTGCAATATCTTGAAGAAAAGAATATATTTAAACGTTTTTTATGGAGAGTCAAACATTTCCGGTTTATAAACAACCTGACAACATTTAAATTCCTACTTTTTATTTTGAGAAATGTTGTAAGCACAATAAAAAAGGATTTAGCTAGCAGACGATTACACTCGTGACGTCCTACGCCTGGGTGGAAACCTGAAGTTTTTCAGCTAATCGGTTAGCTAAGCGGTTAGTCAAAAATATTATAAAGCATAAGAAATTGGGAGAGGTTTTGAAATAATATACTTTTGTGTTATGTTCATGATCCATAATATTATGTTATATGACGACGCGTGTTCATGAAAAAAGGCCGTAAAAAGAATGATACCTACATACATTGTTTAGTCTTGAAATGAATATATGATTGGTTCATACTGGAATGTCATTTATCCGGTTCCTATCTCTCCGAAACCACCACCTTGCTGGAAAACTATTTGAACTATGGAAACATGACAATTGCAAACAAGAAGTGCAAAATGGAGTGAGATTGTTTTTGAAAAGAGAAGAAGGAATTAAAATTAATGAAAGTAAATAGAAGGAATTTGACTACCTTGAAAGTGTGTAATATCGTTTTTTCTGGTGTCGATAATTACCTCGATGTATCGCGGTGGAACTCACTATATTTTGCTTGTGTTGTGTGCTCTTTCGCAGAGATATAGTGGTAAGTGATTTGTCATCCCGTTTTCCTTCCTTCCATACATTGTTCATTCCTACACATACTATTACCCGATTATATAATAAATAGCATTACATTCATGTATAATCTATTACAAGGGAATATTATCATTAAAAATTAACAAAGTTTGACAAATATTTCGGAACATGAAAACAAATATTGGTGGATGGAATATATGCCACCTTCGAACACTGCTTAAATCACATAAATCACAGGAATTTATAAGATATCTGATAGATTATCTGATTGAGCATGCATATAAGCTGTCACGTGAAGGTAGTACCCATTGTAAACATAAATATATGATTGTAATAATTGTGTTTATACACATAATTTAAAAAGTGCAAAAGGTTATCTGTTTGTGCAGTGAAGTACACGAGAATGCTACTGATGTATCTTATACTGAAGGACACAAAAAGACAGATTCAGACAGAAATCACAGTCCGATAGTGCATAATTTACACTGTTTGCTGGGTGACCGGATAAATCATCACAATGATAATTCATCACATTTTTAAAAAGTTATATAAAGTCATGGAAAGTGATGAAACAAAAACTTTTTTAACTGGGTTAAGTAGGTTAAGTGAGGTTAGGTTAGGTTAAAAAAATAAATTTTTCATCGTTTCTAATGACTTT
Source organism: Hesperophylax magnus (assembly GCA_026573805.1). Taxonomy (NCBI): domain Eukaryota; kingdom Metazoa; phylum Arthropoda; class Insecta; order Trichoptera; family Limnephilidae; genus Hesperophylax; species Hesperophylax magnus. The sequence continues at coordinate 6,873,982 of JAIUSX010000977.1, read as the reverse complement.
ATATCACTTTTTAAAAGTGTGTTGAATTGTCACTGTGTTGAGTTATCGTGTAACCGTTTGCTGAGATACGATTTCCGAGAAGGTTAAGGATGTACGATATTACGATTACGTAGAAAAAATATTGGTAGGTTTACGAGCATAATCGAAAAGATCCTATGATCACAAAATACTTATATATTTTCTTAATGTTTGTAATATGTTTATTCTTAATTATTAATTACTTTAACTACACAGTGAAAACTTTATCTGCCGTGAATATGGCGTTAAACCCGAGTCCATCGTAATTTTTCTACGAATTTTACCAAAAAAGCCAACGTAATTGGAAGTATAACTGATGGATTAATAAATAATCATGCTGATTAATACTGATGGGAGTTGCGTTAATTAATTAATGAGACATGGTGAAAAATCGAGCTAAGTGTAACAAAGTCGTGAATTAGCTTCGTTATATTTTTTCACCAATAGGTATCGAAAGAGAGATATAAATGTAGTGCTTTTATATGTAAATTGGTCAAAACTATAAAAATCTTATAAATTTTATTGTCTTACTTCAGATACACAAAGTTTTTAAAACTTAATAGTTTCTATAGCTTTTTAATTGCTTTTTATTTTTTTCCCAAAAGACCGTCCGTACAGCAAGTCCGTCCCCAAAGATAAAATAGGCCCCGAGGGGTGTCAGAACAAAATAACGCAGGAGTGAATTTAGTGTTCCAATATAACACTGCAAGAATTATATGTGGAAGAAATTTAACCCCCTGGAGACTTGTGTGTGATAAATAAAAAAATATATATATAAAAAATAAAAGTTATGTTTGGTTAAGTAAGGTGAGGTTTTTTCGACGTGTGTAATTCCAGTAGGTATAAAAATTATACACGGAAAAAAATGATCTTTAAATCATTGATAATCCGGTTTAAAACGGGATCGCAGTCCCCTAGCGAATGAATTAATGGGTTTCCTGATAAAATTTTAGTAAAATACGAATAAAAATGTTAAAATCTTAACATTTTTGCATATCATCATTATATATTATCAAGGCAAATGCAGGTGCATGAACATGTGTTCCGATAGATTACGAATTTACTAAAACTTTTTTCAGAAAACGGCGTGCATTCCCATTTTTAACCGGACTACCAATAATTTGGAAGAATTCTTAATAAATTAGCAATACTCATTTTTCTCCGTGTACGACCACTGTAATTATTAAAGTAGGTACTTTACACGTGTAATTTCGTCCATGTTTTATTAGGACAGAGTAAAATTGGTACGTGAAATCACACCTGTGTAAATTCGTCATATTATAACCACTCTGAGAGAAGTCTCCCGTATGGAGTTAATGCAGAAAAATAGAGGTGTTAACTTAGTACTTGCATCGTTAATTTGGACAGGTGTATACGTTAAATTATTTCAAACAGAATTTCTATATATCCAACTCAATTCAGTAAGCTATTCTGTAGTTTTGATTCGAAATAACTTACCAGCAAAACTCGTTTGTAAAACCAGTAGCGCAGCGAGGAGCGGGAGGGTCATATTGGGCGCCGCGCGCCACAGCTCTAGGGCGCGCCCATGGCCCGGGCTCAGCGGCGGGCCAAAGGCAGAGGGGGGCACATCCCGCGCTGACTGTAACAAAAATAACAAATTATATTAACATTAAACGTCGGATTATATACCTCCCAGCAATCGGAGGCAATATCGGGGCAGTGTTGGGTGGTGCAAATCTTCCTTTATTTTACATAATTGCATGCAAGAAAGCGCCAGAGCCATTCCCATTTTCTGATTGGAAAGTTTTGATCTTGATCGACGAGCGCTTTGCTGCACTTTCAGGGGCGGGAGTGTAGAGAAGACGCCGATTATACCCCCCCCCATTCCACCACTATCGCTCTCTCGCGCCTCTAATAAGGAAGTTGAGTCCATTTTTTTATTTTTTTTATCAATGTTCGCATTCAAACTTAAATACTGGTATTTTTTTTTTTTTTTTAAAGTTTGTTTTCATAATTAAATTAATTCTCAAAGTTTAAATTTTATTAAGCCCGCCAAAACGAGCGGAATCCGAGCGGTAAGAGGCGGGGTGTGGTGTGACGTCATTAGAACTGTGAAAACCACGTCGCATAAGCATTTTGTATCGAAAAATTTGTAATTCTTCAACAAGGAATTCCAGTAATTTTTTTACCAATGTTAACCGTCTATTAGAATTGATGTTATTAAAAAAAAAGAAAATTGATTAAGATTTCATAGTTAAATTAATATTTTAAGTTAGAATATTTGCTTTTCTCGCCCAGTACGGTACTTGTACGGTATTGCCGTCGCTACTTGTTGACGTTCCCCGCGCGAATTCAGGACCACCGCGCAGAAAAGTAAAGACCAATAGTAAAATAACGGTTTACAGCCCAGTTCACTGTTTGAATTTTCTGGGCGGCCGGCGGCCTGAAGTGTATCACATGCTATGTGACATGTATAATAATAAAAACTTCTAAGTTATGCAATAAACAACATATTATTATAAAGCACTCTACGAATATGTATCTTTAGAAATCCATTTCATATAATAATAACAACAAATACGTACATATATTTGACAAACCCAAATAAATCTTTGGCCTATACACCTCTCTCATCTAAACCGACCATCTGTCATGTAACAGAAAGAGATGCACCATAGGTGATCTGTTGTACGTACAATCACGACACATGTGACGTCAGAATTCTTTCGACCAATCGTGGAGCGTATATAGTCAATTGCTATTCAATGCTTTTTCAAGAACGTTTAACTAATTCTAAGAATAATAATATAGAAATATATTTATATATTTAGAATCGATATTTTTTGATCTACATGAACATATTTTTTCAAAATTAAGTAATAATATAATAATAATAATTAAGTCAAAATATTTTTTACTCAACTTCCTTATTGTAGGTAAGTGTGTAAGGTCTGTTAAATTGCCATTATTTTCGTATCATGCACATTTTGTACATTTCGATACTCGAACCTGTGAATGTGGATATAAGTAAGTTTGCTATCGAGGACAACCGGATAAGCCAGAACGGTGACAAAACAGAATACGATGAAATAATAACTTGGAAAGGAACAACTTAAAATGGTTCTTGGGGAGACAGCCACAGCCAAGCTTTTCAACTCCACGAACCATCCATTCTCTTGTGACGAATGTCAACCATGCACAAAGGTTGTTTCAACGTATTTCCCGACTGTGCACCGGTGCCGAAGGTATCAATGATTCTATCGAAATACCGGTGGAACAAAGAAAGCATTCCTATCTGACGCCTGTGCCCTAAATATTGCAATCTGTTTAGGTTAAGTAAGGATAGAAGTTAGGAGATTAGGTTAGGTTAGTTTCGATAAGGTTAAGTTAGGTTAGGTTTTGTACATTTTTTTTTTACACTTTTTTTTAAACATTTTTTTAATGTTCTGCCTTGACATGGTTACGGAACTGTTCAGAGTCATACCTAATAATGTTTAATTAATTAATTATTGTCATAATCAATTCCCCAGTCAAAAGCCTACAAAGGCTTGGAAATAAATTCACAACTGTTAATATTTTTATTTATTCCAACTAAAATTTAAAACCGAAATTTCTAAAATTTTGCTTCGTTAACATTACTATATTATTTATTTTGTAATTTAATTTTTTATGTAAATATTGAACCTATAATTTACTTTTTCCTTTTTAATATTTACTCCAGGCATATAAATACCTTTTTTTATATTAACTCCACACAGGAGGCTCTGAAGAAAATAATTTCCCTCAGGGCCTATGTCATCTTTGGAGATGCTGTGTGGAGGGTCTTTTTGTGGAGAGGAAGGAGTGAACATGGGTCTTGAAGAGTCCCATGTTCTAGGAGGGAGGAAACACAGAGGCCGGCAGTTCGTTCCACAGCCGAGCTGTTGAACTTAAGATCGAATCGTAGAAGCGACCCGTTGTTGTTACAAATGTTGGGCGCGCGTTTGGCGTGTATCCCGACTACGCACCGGTGCCGAAGGGATCAATGACGCTAGTTCCTCAGAGCATCTTCCATTGTAATACCGATAGAACAAGGACAGCATACCTACCTGACGCCTGTGCTCTAAAGATTGCAGTCCGTTTGTTAAGATTGGGGAATCTATCAAACGGACCGCCCGTTTTTGCACAGAGTCAAGGGTTTTTTTCAGGTATTTAGGGGCTCCGGACCAGAGATGGCTGCCAAATTCGAGAGTAGGGCGCACTTGCGATTTGTACAGGGTCAGCAATTGTGTACTATTAAAGTATCTGCGGGCCCTGTACAGTACGCCCAGCTTCTGAGAGGCCAGCTTTACTCTGGCTTCGATGGAGCCCCCATACCTAAGCTGGTCACTTATAGTTACACCAAGCATATCAATGGAAGGCCTGTTCGGAAGATTGCTTCCGTTGAAGGAGACTAGGTTATCATTTAGATCCCTTTTAGACGTAATCAGACAGGATTGGGTCTTTGAAACATTAAATTCGACGAGATTATTTTTACCCCAGGAGGAAATACTCTCGAGATAACCGTCCATTCTCTGCTTCAAAGCCCTCCGAGCCGTTGGAGTTTGTGTGCCCTTTGGGGGCTTGTCAAACAAAAAGCTATCATGAACTGTACTGTCATCCGCGTAACAATGAATCGGTGCACATGTCAAAAGGTCATTGATGTGCAACAAAAACAAAGTCGGAGACAGAACCGATCCCTGTGGGACGCCAGCATTTATGGAGTGCGAGGAAGAGGTGAAACCGTCAGCAACCGCCTGAATCGACCTATCCCTTAAAAAGTCAGCAATCCACGTACACAGGGATGCGGGAAGTCCGTAAGAAGGCAATTTGTTAACAAGTCCTCGGTGCCAGACCCGGTCAAAGGCCTTGGATATGCCTAGTGCGACCGTTTGGGTCTCACCGTGACGCTGATCTGCTTTCGGGCGTTCAAGATGTGTTGTAGGCTCGGTAAGCCGCGTTTTTTCGTCGAACTGCTTCGGAGCATTGTCGACTGAACCACGGCTTTGAGCCCACACCAGTTTCTTTCGTAGTCGATTGTATGAAGCCATCCATCGCCGATTTGATGACTTCACCAATCTCCTGGGCACATTTTGAAGGGTCCGAAGTCCGAAAACAAACAGCTGACCAAATATATAAATTGTATAAATAATGTATAAATACCTTTTTTCTATCTTTTTTTTTGTATTTGTTGAATTGATGTGTATTACGTTAATTCATTTTGCTTGTACCTTATTTTTTATAATATGTTGATGCTAAACATCACGATGCAATACAAATATTAATATTTGTTTTTTATTATTCTGGTAATTTGAATGCACTATGTAATGTAGTTAATTTATACTTGTTTTATATAAAAGCCCGATGGGCGAAAATGAATAAATAAGTGAAGAACAAAGAACCGTGGATACAGACGAAGTTTGATAATCCTAAAATTATCTGCGGAACTTAATGCATAGACCGGCGTTGGCACTTTACTAGGATTAGTAATGCTCATAAAGAAATAAGTTTCAAGTTGAAACGAAATATTCATAATTCCTTGGAAAACTTGGAGACCTAATAAATGGTGGTATATTTCCATAAAAAAATGTAAAATTTTAATAATAAAATACGCAAGCTTTCAAAAATAACTTATTTTGTAAAGCGTCGTCTTTTATTTTAAATTTTTTTATGCTAAAAAATTAACTATATTGCCTACACACTTTATAATTCTCTTCAATATATGTATAAAAACAGCCGGCATGTAAAAAATAAAAGAAATGCTTTAAAATAATACTTTTTAACATTCAAAAACGAAAATCTATATTTTGTCCTTTGTTTCTTTTTCTCGGCTATTCTATCACCTCTATTTGTAAACAAGCATAATCTATTTTTACCAATATATTAGTGGATTAGTACCTTTTTGTTAATTCCTACCTTGCCTTTGGCTTATGTGTAGTATTTCCCTGATTGTTTCTTTTTTGTTTTTTCTTGTTTGTTCTACTTAACCTCCCCTTCTCTCCTTTGTACTGTTTTGTATGTGAAACTTATATTTTTGATATCAAAATACAAATGTAAAATTGTACCTATTGATTTCCACCTATGTATTGTAAGTTCCTCCCGTCCTGTAAGTTTTGTAACTCACCGGGATAGCTCTAGCAAGAAATACGAAAATATATATTTTTTTAAATACCGTGAAGGTCCAATCGTTTTTATAAAAGAAAAACAGTAAGTGCAGACCTGAGTATGCTGTGGTCTGCTGGGGTGATTAAAACTGCATTGAATTGGAAACAACACAATCTATCCATTTTAAAAATTATTAATTTTCTTCCTTAATAACGCAGTAAAAATAATACCGATGATATAGGTATCGCTAACAGATTGAGTCATATTGCGCAGTACTTACACAGATGCATTGCTTGAATACAGTACGTTTAAAACTGATTATGAAATTAAAGAAAAATAAATCGATTGATCGAAAATAGTTTCATTTAAAGAACACAGTGTAAAAGCTTTTAAATGTCTGTGGGACTATTTTATCCAATCCCACATATGGTAACACTTTTTAAATTACTCCGCCGCCTGACGCCCCGGATGAGCTAGGCGATAGCGGGAAGAGAAGTCGCCATTCATTCTAGTTCCAACTTTCGACCAGACCACCACTCTCCACTACCACCGTCTCCGCGTTCGTCTAAATTGTAAATTCATTCTCCGAATAAATTCAACCAAGACCGCAGACCTTTATTTTTTCAATCATCCAAACTCCTTGAACACTGATTTACGGTACAGGCAGCCACCGTAAATTACATAAGTACACACATCACCGCCACACTGGTGACTCCACACATTGCTGCCATATTGGTGACCCCCGACATTTCTTTGGGTGATAATTATATTTAGTGGACACGGTAGGTCAAACGTTGAAGCTGGAATGCTGGACAATTGAGTAAGTAACTTCCAATCTCATTACTTCCCATCTCATTTTCTACATTTTTAAGTCCAGTATATTTATTAGAATTTTATTGTCGAATCATAAAGCACATTTAAAAAAAAACATTATTGTACCACCAATTCTGATACTTAAGTATATCAAATATACCCACTAATCTGAACCAAAAAACTCGTATATTCGAATAGTATAGTGCCAAAAAATCTCAATTTCAGTGAAACACCGCACCAGCAGCTGCAGACAAGGCATCAAATTCACCACAGAACGCAACAATTTCTGCAGACCAACATCAATTTCATCGCAGATCAAGAATCTACCGGATTTACTACGCAGGCAGAACTCCAGTTCCGGACCTCGTAACATCCGCCACAAATCAATGCCCAGTAATCAACACCAAGTAACGAACCATAATTAATCCTACATACAGTGATTTTACAGCTAAATTTCCGAGTACGAACATTCTAAAATAATTTCATTAAAAAATAATTTTTTTGCAAGTGTACAATATTGTTACATGTTTATTAAATTAAGTGACCAGACAAGTTGAACTCGTCACAGTTCATCTAAATTTATTTACATTGTATGCACTCTGGATTAAGGGACTTTTGAAATTTTCGGATACCATCAATCTAACATTTTTGAATTTTTAATTTTTTTTTCAAAATCTAAATTTACTGTCGTCATTGCTTTTGTTTCCTTGCTATTTTTACATATACATCTGCCTATTTTATACTGCCTATTGCTTGCCGTATTATCAAAACAATATGTCATTCGAGGATAACCAGACATCGAACGAAATCCACGGTAATAATTCCACAATGGACACAACAATAAACTCTGTCTCGGTTAAACTACCCGCGTGCTGGCGCGACAACATTGCACTTTGGTTCGCACAAGCTGAAAGCCAATTTTCTAACTCGAGAGTAAAGGATGATCTCACCAAGTACAACATTATTGTTGCCGCTTTGGATATGGAGACCCTCACGACCGTAAGCGACGTCGTTATCAATCCTCCTGCAGCAGACAAGTACACTCATCTCAAATCAGCACTCATCGAGAGATTACAAGATTCTGAAGAAAAGCGACTCACTCGTCTTCTAACCGGACTACAGCTCGAGGACAGGAAACCTTCTGGACTGCTTCGACTCATCCATGATCTCGCTGGTCCCGGGCTATGGGAGAGCCCAATCGTACGCGTACTTTGGCTGCAAAGACTCCCGCAACACATTCAGGCCATACTTACCGCACTACCCGACGACAATCTGTTACAACTAGCATCTGCAGCAGATAAAATCTCGGAAGTTTATCAAAAAACTGAATGTGAAACTATGGACAGTAAACAATGCAATGGCATCCCGAACTCGAATCCAAACATAGGTGCTATATTACAAAATTTACAAGAACAAATTTCGGCACTCACTCTAGAAGTCAGTCGACTTAAAACGACTCGGAGAGATGATCATGGACAGGCAAACATTAATTTCGAAAACCGAAATCCCAGCAACCGCCGCGAATGGCGTCATCCATCGACATCGTACCCAAATTCCGCGCACCGACCTCGTTCCAGGTCACGCGGTAGACCGTTAAACACCAATAATACCGCACACGGCTACTGCAGGTACCATGCAAAATTCGGTAACAAATCACATAATTGCATTAAACCATGTACCTTTATTAATAACAAGTCGGGAAACGACAATGGAAACCCGCAGTAGGGACGTGCGATTTTCCTCAAAAAACTTGTCGTGTCTTCATCCACGAACTAGTGACGCGACAGAAATTTTTAATTGACACTAGTGCCGACGTATCTGTTCTACCAAGATCAAGCGGGAACACGACCAATACGGTCACCACAGATATATGCCCCACCACATTATACAGTGCTAGTGGGAAGCATATAAAAACATACGGTACAAAAACCATAAACCTCCAATTTGGCCTCCGCCGCGATATGAAGTGGAAGTTCATCATCGCAGAAGTTTCGAAAGCCATTTTAAGAGCAGATTTCTTACACTTCTTCAACTTAAGCGTCAACTTAAAGAAAGGAACCCTAACGGACCAGTCAACAGAATTGCAGATTAGAGGAGCTTCGCTGCAAGGACCCTCATCTGGCATATCGACGCTGTCTACAAGTCAAAAATGCCGGGAGATCCTAAAAAAATACCCAACACTGACTCGACCCAACATAAAGAGTCACGACGTTCCGAGTCACAACATCACTCACGTCATAGAAACCAAGGGACCGCCGGTAACTGAACGAGCCCGCAGGATGGCACCAGCACTGCTGGAAGTAGCAAAGAAGGAATTTAAATTTATGATGGAGCAAGGGATTTGCAGGCCGTCCAAAAGTAGCTGGGCGAGCCCACTACACATGGTGAAAAAATCCAACGGGGAATGGCGCCCTTGCGGCGATTATAGGCTTTTAAACGCAATAACAACGCCAGATAAATTTCCGATACCACAGCTCCACGACTTCGCACACAAATTAAATAAGGCGAAAATGTTCTCTACAATTGACCTAGTGCGCGCCTACAATCAAATCCCAGTCGACGAGGCGGACATTCCGAAAACCGCAATTATAACACCGTTTGGCTTATACGAATTTACATCGATGCAGTTTGGACAATCTAACGCAGCCCAAACCTTCCAAAGATTTATGCACGCTGTAACAAGAGATTTAGAATCATGTTTCGTGTATATAGATGACATTTTAATTGCATCAGAAAACGAGCAAGAACACATAAAACATTTAGATGCCCTTTTCCAACGCCTCACAGAAAACAACCTGATAATAAACCTCAACAAGTGCAAATTTGGTCTACCAGACGTTGATTTTCAGACGGTATCACTCCCATTAAGGAGAAGGTGAAAACTATTGTAGATTTTTCACTTCCCAAAACGATGCAAGGTTTAAGACGTTTTCTTGGAATGCTGAACTACTGCAGGAGATTTTTGAAAAACTCAATCAGCACCCAAATTAAACTCTTCAACTTCACAGCAGGCTACAGGAAAAATGACAAAAGAATCCTCACTTGGACTCCGGAATTGACAGCTGCGTTTGAGAAATGCAAAAATCAGCTGGCAAACGCCACCCTCCTCGCGCACCCGGATCCTCAGGCGAAAATCGCCATAATGGTCGACGCGTCTGATTTGGCAATCGGCGCATCCCTCCAACAGTTCAAAGGTGATGCATGGCAACCTTTAGGATTTTTCTCCCGTAAATTTACACCAGCTCAATGTAAATATAGCACGTTCGACCGGGAGTTAACAGCATTATTCGAAGCAATTAAATATTTTAGAAATGAAATAGAGGGTAGAAATTTCACAGTCTACACCGATCACAAACCGATTACGTTTGCGTTCAGCAAGAAACGCGCTTCAAGCTCACCGCGACAAGAAAGACAACTAGATTTCATTTCACAGTTCACCACCGAAGTCAAGCACATATCCGGTCATCTCAACACCGTAGCAGATACGCTGTCTCGAATAGAAGAGATAAACATCCCCTCTGCTATTGATTACAGACGTATGGGGAAAGAGCAGAGTCTCGACGACGATCTTATTAAGGTGCATGAGGACTCGTCCCTTGTCTTGCGGAAAATGATAATTCCCGACACTGACGAATTATTATGGTGCGATATCTCCACTGGTCGTGTGAGACCTTTTGTTCCTCGAGACATGAGAGAACAAGTTATAGCCAACGTACACAACGTATGCCACCCAGGCGCCTCCGGCACCTCCAACAGCATACGTCAGAGATTCGTCTGGCCCAGGATGGCAAAGGAAATCAAAACCTTCGTCAAACAGTGTGTCGCTTGCCAGAAAGCCAAAGTATCACGACACACAACTGCACCCACAGCGACATATATCCTACCCGAGGACCGATTCAGAAACGTCCACATCGACTTGGTCGGCCCTCTACCAGCTTGCAATGAGTACAAATACCTCCTAACAATGATTGACAGATACACTCGCTGGCCAGAAGCAGTGCCATTAAAAGATATGTCCGCAGAGAACATAGCTACCACCTTAATGTCACAATGCATAGCTCGACACGGCGTTCCAGAAACAATCACCACAGACCAAGGACGACATTTTGAATCTTCTCTTTTCAGGAGCCTTACTCAAAAATTCGGTATCAAACATAACCGAACCACCGCCTACCACCCGCAATCTAACGGAATTATCGAAAGGTGGCACAGGACCCTTAAAGCATCTCTGATGGCGCGTGATAACTCGGACTGGTTGGAAAATCTCCCGATCATCCTACTCGGTTTGAGATCAACAGTCCGTGAAGACATAAAATGCTCACCCGCTGAAATCACGTACGGAAGAACGCTTAGGCTACCATCTGAATTCTTCACCACAACCCCCCGCGAAGAACCCGACACCTAGGTCGGACGCCTACAAAAAAGGTTTGATGAGATGAAACCCATTCCCACTAGTAACCACAGCGCTGGAAAATTTTTCATCCACAAGGATTTACCACACTCATCACACGTTTTCTTACGCACCGATGCCGTAAGGAAACCACTTCAAAACCCCTACGAAGGACCTTTCGAAGTCAAAGAACGTGATGATAAAACTTATGTTACCATGGTCAACGGTAAACCAAAAAGAGTTTCAATAGATCGACTAAAACCTGCATTCTTTCAAAGCACAGAAGAAATTCCATCAAGAAGAACCTTCACACAGCCTCCAATAACAAAAATGACAACTCGATCCGGATGACATGTTCATTTCCCGGACAGATATCAAGCGCAGTAACAATTTGGCAATACCACAATTAAGGCACAGTAATTAGCAAAAAAAAAACTAACCAGAAACCTTATATTGACGTATCCATAAATTATTTTGTAACTTTCATATCGCAAATGTCAGACAATCTAATAAATTACTTTTTTGTTGTTTGTTTTTGGGGTGTTATGCCGTGTTGCGCTAACTTCTTCTTTAGCCGACGTTTCGGACAGCGTTGCAGTGTCCATCATCAGGGCAGATCCGGTAGATCCGAAGATGTGTAAATTTTTGGTTTTCATGTGCTTATTTATTTGTGGCCTGGGCCCGTCCAAGTGCGAAATGCCAACGGAAGTGGCGACATCTTGTGTCGAATTCTGAAAGCACAGTATTTATGTTAGCCTGAGGCCCGTCCAAGTGCGAAATGCCAACGGAAGTGGCGCCATCTTGTGGCGAATTCTAGAATTAGAAAACCGATTGACAGCGGTTAGAGTAGATGTACCCAGTATCAAGGTATAAACGCAATGGTTTTATATTGTATTATTATATGGTATTGGAGTATACTTAGATATGTTATTTGCGTTTAGCTTTGGTGTAGCCGTCAATTACCGGATACCAAGAGCTGTTGAGCTTAGCTCCGTCGTCTCTATTGATATTAAATGGATTTTTGTGGATTTCAATTGCCTCCATAATCAGGCGTGATCTGTAAGTTTTGGGTCTTCCCAGGACCTCGGGAGCAAATCCAAAGTAATGGCCGGTTTCAATTAAGTGTTCGGCGATTGCCGATTTATCAGGGTGGCCAAGTTTACAAGCACGAAAATGTTCTGCTATCCTTTTGGAAATTGTCCGCTCTGTCTGGCCTATATAAACCTTGTCACAACCAGAGCAGCTGAGTTTGTACACTCCATCTGCTTCCAGAGGAAACTTAGTCTTTGCAGACCTCAGTAGGTCTTGGATTTTGGTGGTGGTTCCGAAGACAGTTTTGATGTTTTCTTTTCTCAACAGCCTGGCAATTCTGTCTGTCACATTGTGAACGAAAGGCAGGAAAGCACAGCCTTTTGAGTCTTGTTCAACTCTGTCTTCGTTTGCAACTCTTGGTATCCGGTAATTGACGGCTACACCAAAGCTAAACGCAAATAACATGTCTAAGTATACTCCAATACCATATAATAATACAATATAAAACCATTGCGTTTATACCTTGATACTGGGTACATCTACTCTAACCGCTGTCAATCGGTTTTCTAATTCTAGAATTCGCCACAAGATGGCGCCACTTCCGTTGGCATTTCGCACTTGGACGGGCCCCAGGCTAACATAAATACTGTGCTTTCAGAATTCGACACAAGATGTCGCCACTTCCGTTGGCATTTCGCACTTGGACGGGCCCAGGCCACAAATAAATAAGCACAAACTCGACAACCAAAAATTTACACATCTTCGGATCTACCGGATCTGCCCTGATGATGGACACTGCAACGCTGTCCGAAACGTCGGCTAAAGAAGGAGTTAGCGCAACACGGCATAACACCCCAAAAACAAACAACAAAAATGCTTTTGGCCGTGAGAATCTAAAAACTTACCTAATAAATTACTGTTACTAAAAAAAAAAAAAACCATCTAAAATTACAATCAATAATACGCATATATAAGCATTCTACACTAAATTCCTTATTATGTAAATATTTACAATTGCATGTACTCCATCAAAAGTGCATTAGTAAAAACAACAATAGAACTGTAAAAACAAAGGTATTTTTAGAATCATAGTAAACACAGGTAGCTCGGTACCACTCTTAGTACATTGCGACTAGCGCTCGCCGGTAATCAACAAATATGCCAATACTATGTACAGCACAATCATGTTTACCGTTATTTATGTTGCTACCTACTGACTACGGCGAATAAAAATTCGTACGGCACAAATATTAGTCAGGCCACTCATAGGTACACAGTTACTATGCAGCGCCGGTATCGAACAATATATTATTATTATTAATTTACCATTGCAGCTATATCTTACCATTGTTATTATTTTCCTGTCGCAAACCGAGCGCAATATTATTACAACAGTATGTACCTTATATTATGATTTAACATTAACTTAGTAAATAAAATTGTGTTTTATAAATTATTATTGCCATTATAAAATATTCATTGTTGTAAACATCATACTGTGACCGAACCAAAAGTGTTCACCAATTGTTGTAAATATATACTATATTTCCTTGTATCGCGTGGAGACGCTGGTGGGGAGGTATGTGGGACTATTTTATCTAATCCCACATATGGTAACACTTTTCAAATTACTCCGCCGCCTGACGCCCCGGATGAGCTAGGCGAGAGCGGGAAGAGAAGTCGCCATTCATTCTAGTTCCAATTTTCGACCAGACTACCACTCTCCACTACCACCGTCTCCGCGTTCGTCTAAATTGTAAATTCATTCTCCGAATAAATTCAACCAAGACCGCTGACCTTTATTTTTTCAATCATCCAAACTCCTTGAACACTGATTTACGGTACAGGCAGCCACCGTAAATTACATAAGTACATACATCACCATCATACTGGTGACTCCACACATTGCTGCCATATGTCCATAAAAACTTTTCGAATATGCAAATTCGCTGATCGCCTACACTTGTTATCCCTTTTTCGCAAATGGAAAGGCTTCATCGGTGAAGTGTGTTCAGGATGCGCCTGCCCCCCAACTGCGTGGCATGCCAGATCGGGAGAGGCTGGATTGAGGAGACCCTTTAACCTCTCCACCTGATCTCTCGACCCATCGCCTTGCGCCGCAGTGGGAGGGATATATTTATACGTCACTCCGGGGTACACTGATACCTAGATTCCTACCCACCAATAATACATTTTTTTCTTTCCAAAAACTTCATCTCCTTATAAAGACCTCCCACACAGCATCCCCAAAGATGTCATAGGCCCTGAAGGAAATTATTGTCTTCATTGCCTCCTGTCTGGATTAAATATTTAAAAAAAATAAGTAGCAAGCAAGACAAAATGCTGTTTCACAGTGAGGCTTGGTAAGGACATGACTATCGGTTGTGTATATATATATGCACCAATATTTGCCCGATCCCTCCAGGAACAGCAGTTTAAAAATGATGAATGTGATAATTATAATAATGTCTATACATATACAGGGTGTCCGGGGTTAAAGTGCAGTAACTTCGGGAGGTGATTCTACATGATGGTAGAAGTAAAAAAGGTACATAACTTTTTTTGAAATTTCAACTTTTAGATGTACTTCAGCTACAAACGAAAAATTGCGCCGGCGTGTGCGTACTGCATTATTATTGATTTTGGATCATTTGAAATCGACCGGCCGATCCTATAACTAACACCCACCACCCCCCCCCCCCTTCCTGCGCTTTACAGCTGGTAACAGAACAGCTGTGATTTGTTTACTTAAAAGAAATATTATAAACAAATACCTCACATGTACTCACTATACATGTGGGTTACATAACTCGATAATTGGTTAGAGGGCCTGAAGGCTGCCAGTTACGTAACAAGAGATTCATTAATTAAGTCTTCTAAAAGCTGATTACTTCAATGATCATTTAATGCCGTGAAAAAGATAATTGACGGCCGGCATAGTCCAGTGGTAACGCATTGGACTGCCATTCCGAAGGTCGCGGGTTCGAACCCGGCGTGCGCAAATAAATTTTATTTGATTATATTGTGTTATTTCACGATTAATTAATTAAAAATAATATATAGTATATTTGCGGCACGTTCCAGAGTGGAAGATACTACCAGTATCGCCCTGGTGTAAGACCACCATTCAGAATTGAAACGTTGCTCCAAATGGCTTTAGCCGTGTTTAGTGACTAGATCTGAATAGCCAGGTACTTCCCCACCTTCTTCTTTCCCTTCCCCACTTACCTTCAGCCTCACAACATCCCCCAATTGGGGATGCCATAGTCTCACTGGCTCCAGACGGGAGCAGTTGGGACTCTTGTGAGGTATTCACTATAAAAATAAAAAATAAAAAATTATCAATTTTTAATCCACATTGACGACAACATACCTCTCAACGACGGAAACTTCACTAGCAAATAATAAACAATGTCACCAGTCTCGCGCTCGACAAGCACACAGCGAATTTATCGGGTAAGTGTGTACCTCTACTACGGATTTTTAGTAGGTATGTCTTTTTGTATGGAAAAAAAAGTTGGTATTTCGTAAAAAGTTTTTTTTCTTTTTTGCTCCTACAACCGTGTAGAATCACCTCTCGAAGTTACTGCACTTTGACCCCGGACACCCTGTAAATTGGTAAAAAAAGTGAACGCTATATTTGAACCAATATCTATTGAACCAATTGATTTAGTGTAGAAGGCTATCAACTTCTAAATAGTTTCCATTTGAAACTGGTCGGTAGCCACAATAGTTAAAGAATTATCAATTTAATTATATTTAGAAGAACAGGGAAAACCCTGTTTAAGGCGAAATAGGTAGACTTGACCTGAAATTTGGCATTTTTGATGCCAGTTATAGACGTATGGACACTTTTCTAGAGAAAAACACAAATTGATTTCGAAAGATCGTTATTTTATCTAGTAAAGTAAGATGTTAAATTTTCAAAAATAATATTATTTTCGTACCATAATAAAGTGTTACCGTTGGACGATGCGCAGATTTGTTGCATTTTCAAAGGCGAAGTTGTATTATGCAACAAATATTTCAAATCATATAATAATACAGTATAAACAATCAATAAATTATCTATCATATGTATGTATAAGAATTTTGTTTTTATTTCAAATAAAATTACTAATAAATAAATCCGAGGACGCGTTTTGTGACGAAAATCCCTCAATTTGACTATTTATTTATGACCTTACAAATTGGTATAGTTGTGATTTTTTTTCAAAAATAATTTACGATGATATTATTGAAACATTAAAAATAATTTATGACTAAGAAATATATTCTTAAAGTATATAATAGTAATTAATTTCGATTCGCGTTCGTTGTTTCTGATTACCACGGCGCAAGCCGAAATTTCGTCAGTATCCGCTGCGACAGGGCGGTGAATGGTCGTTTGGTTCGTGCCGGTCTAGTAAATAACATTTTAACGAAATTCCTAGTTTAAAAATGGGGAGAAAAATACTATCGGACAAAAGTTTTATAAGAAAACAAAAATTTCGTCATCAAAAACGTACATGGGAGAAATTTTTGCAGAAAAAAAAGGGTTAATCATATTTAATTATCCTTGTGCATTGTACGTACTCTATATGCTACAGGGTCGTTCAAACAAATCAGTCAGAATAAGCATATATTTTTTATAACATTTAGCGATAATTTTGTGTTGTTTAATTTTCAGGGAAAATAATCAACTACCAACGAATGATTGTGATTCTGAAGCAAATATTGTCTCTAAAATTCCGCCGGTGTAATTTACATTAATATTATTATTATTTTATTATGTAAATAGGTAATACCTACAATATATTGTGAATCATGGATATTATGGTGACCAAAACCGTTAATATCGGGGTATTTATAAACTAGAAATTATTCCCGGCGTTACGCGAGTTACACGCACAAAACCATACCCAAATACATGGTGTCGGGAAACGCGTAGTATATTACTGTGACCGATTCAACTCTAATTACCGCGGTAATTATAAACAAGCATTTACTACCAGGTGTTGTGCGATTTACGCGCATGCAACATTACCACGTGTACACGGTGTCGGGAAACTCGTGGTGAAATAACGGTGACTGAAACCGTGAATATCGCGGTAATTATAAAATATCAATAATTCCCGGCATTACGCGAGTTACACGCACAAAACCATACCCTTGTATACATGGTGTCGGGAAATGCATGGTATATTACGGTGACCGATTCAACTGTAATTACCGCGATAATCATAAACCATAATTTACTACCCGGCGTTGCGCGAGCAACACGTATGCAACAGTATCTTGTACACACGGTGTCGGGTAACTCGTGGTAAAATGTTTCCAGTCATGGATTCAACGTTGGGATAAGTATATCTCTAGTCAAGCACAGTACTTCGAAGGAGATTAATTCCATTTCCATGTAAACTTATTTGTAATAAAATTCTGTTCTCTTATTGTTGTTTGTAATAAAATTCTCATCGTATTTTTTGATGAGATCTCGTTTTGATCATACGATCGGCATCTGTGCTCATTAGATCAGAAACTTTAAAGAATACTAGATAAATCTGGAAAGCTGGAAAGGATGGCCATTCGCCTTCCAACGCACAAAGAACTCTCCAAATATTTATCTTTGTTTATTTATTTAATGAATCCAATGTCGTCTTCTCTTTTTAACTTACTTGCTTTTATTTTTACTAAAATATAAATTTAGAATCAATAATCTGTGTAGGTCGTCATCAAAATGAATTTGATTCTGAATTTACATGTGTTGCGTACGTGTTGGAGACAAATGTGCAAGTTGCGCGTGGGAACATTGGATCGCTTACATTGCGTGTTTATGGACGAGCTTATTGCCTGATTGTTTACTTATGATGTTGTTTACTTATTTCATAGATTAGTGGAGCTGTATCAGTTGATGAACATTACCTGCCTGAATCTGACACAAGACAGCAACAAGAAAAGCAAAATGAAGAAGAAAAAAAACAAACTTTTCAATGAGTGGACGTCGAATCGTTGATATGGCCTTTTTCTTTAAACAGCTCAAAAATATAGCCACTCATGGTCAGATATTCGGATGCTCAATTTTAAATTTGTGTTTTATTGCAGAAACGCGACATTTTAGTCTATGCGTATATGATTCCCGTCAAAATAACGGTTTTGATTCGTGATGTGCGATTCAAATCATGTTTTTGTTAATAATTTCTATTCTATTGTCCAATTCCCTATTACATTGGTATAATTCAACATTTTAATATTTTTAGTGTTACTTTTTGTCAGTTTCATAATGTCATATTGTGAATTGAGCTTCTTGTTTTAGGAGAAAAAAAACGAGGTTATTTTGACATACTTACTTTAAGTATTAGAAATAAAACTTACAGGTAATACCTATCGTACAAACGGATAAATATGTAAAACGAGAGATTTTTTACAATCAAACTTAATGTTAATCACTTTTGTAAAACCTATGTAAAATAAAATTTAAAAAAAAACAAGTGAATAAAAATATTTGAAAAATTAAAAAAAAAATGTTTATTCAAATACTTACCGATTTTGTACCTACTATGTCAACGCACTGCATTTGTATTTATTTATGTTTACGCACTCCGACGTATAATTTACAAATATGTATGTAACTACTTATTAGGAAGAAAGCAACAACCGAAAATTCAAACACAATAATTGTTATTTCATCGGAACCGTGCTGTAGGTTTCGACCGCCGCGCGGAGTGTACGGCTGGCAGTGGAATGAATATGGTATTTCTGTCTAGTTCTAAAAAAACGTCCGATCGCGAGACCGTCTTTTGACCAAATTCGAATTCTCGGCCGCTGGTTAATACGCCTTAAGTATGTACGTAACTGAATAGTGACTAAACCGAACCACTGAGAGTTAATACACTGATGTGGCAGAATTGGGTCGGTGGGTTAATACTTAATATGGGTGACACGGAAACAACTGATTGTGTTGGACTATTTAAGCAGGGCTGCACCACAACTATTCTGAAATTTCTATTTGATTTATACTTATACACATCTTCGGATCTACCGGATCTGCCCTGATGATGGACACTGCAACGCTGTCCGAAACGTCGGCTAAAGAAGGAGTTAGCGCAACACGGCATAACACCCCAAAAACAAACAACGAAAATGATTTATACTTGCCTGAAAACTTCAGCTGTGGTTGTCGCCACGATGTATTCAAGATACCACACAGCATAAAAAATGTCTAGCACAGCGTAGCGTGACAAGAGAAATAGCGTTTTTAAAAGATATTTCTAACACAGTTGAAATATTTTTACTCTTTATCTCCTCGACCTAATTTGTTTGCATCTCGGAACTGATCATATTATGGTATCATAGAAATCGTTGTCTCATTTACCGACAGAAAAATAAATATCAACTAAGCGATGTAAGAAAGAGAAATTATTAAGCTTTGTATTCAAAATATAGAAGTAAACCACAACTCAATGAAACCAAAGGTTCCGACCGCAACATGAGAAAATTTATGAAACGTTGTGAATTTTTTACTAATTATTTTTACATAATATGACCAAAAATTAAGGTGGCAGTAATGTTTTTTTTTTTTTTTTTTTTATTACAAGATAATACATTACAAAATGATAACAAAGTAATAATGTATTATTCCCAATGAGTTTATAAAACTCATTTCGGGAAAGACAACATTAGAAAGGACAAGGCAAATAAATAAAATACATTAAAATAAATACATTAAAATAAATAAACGCAGATGTTATTATGGAGTTCTAGAGAAAGATTGTGTTAGTCATTAATGAAACTGTTAAGGAAATAGCTTTTAAGAGCTTTTGCCAGTGTTTTTTTGTTTGTTGCCGGAAGTTTTAAATTACTAGGTAATGCGTTATATTGTTTATGTGCAATGTATTGTAAGGAGTTAATTCCAAATTTGGTCGTGTAAGTAGATGACGATAAATGTATTTGATTTTGTGATCGTGTTTTGTGCTGGTGTATGTCAGAATTAAAAACTGGTTTAGTGTTGGTGTGTGAGGAGTGTTGAATTATTTGTAGAATGGCAGTTGTGATGTTATACTTTGGAAGGACTGTAAAGGGAAGTATTTGTGTCTGTGAGTATATATCTTTGACATGTGTATCCCATGGCAGATTATATATATTACGTACGGCTCTATTTTGAATTACTTGTATTTCCGAACTTTTTTTTTTGGTAATGGTGCCCCAGATACTAACTAGATAACTCAGGTGGGAGTGAATCATAGCATAATAAGTTGCACGCAGTAAAGATGTGGGGAGCACACCTTGGAGTCGATAAAGTACACCGGTTATAGGGGAAATTTTGGATTTTACATTCTCAACATGGGAGTTCCACGAGAGGTTAGAGTCTATGAGTAACCCCAAATATTTCGTTACTTGAACATGTTGTAGCTTTTCATTTCCAAGAATAATATTCATACCCATGTTATCTTTTTTACCGAAAGTAAGGTAATGGGTTTTTTTAACATTGAGGCTTAATTTGTTTAATCGAAGCCATTTTGCCAGCTTTGCGAGATCTTTATTCATTAGAGCTTCAAGTTCCTTCAGATTTTTACAATGGTAGTAAATCACAGTATCATCAGCGTAAAGTTGAAGTTTTCCCGAGATGCCACATTTAGTTATATCATTGATGTATAGTAAGAAAAGTAGAGGTCCAAGAATAGAGCCCTGTGGCACTCCACATGTGATTTTTCCAAAGCCGCTTAGGTTCCCTCCGATATCGACAAGGCAAAATCTATCAGCTAGGTAACTTCGGAGCAAATTTAAAGATTTACCTACTATTCCCAAATGTTCCATTTTCTGTAGAAGTATTTCATGATCTACCGTATCAAAGGCTTTTTTCAGATCTATAAATATAGCTGCCACATATTCGCCCTGGTCTATGTACTGCTGAATGTTAGAAATGAAATCGAAAGTGGCACATTGGGTATTGGAGTTTTTCCGAAAGCCATATTGCTGTGGTGTAAGGATATCATTGCTAGAGATGTATTTTATCAGTCTATCTTTGATAATTGACTCAAACACCTTTGAAAATACCGATAAAATCGATATTGGACGGTAGTTAGAAATACACTTCTTGCAGTCTTCTTTAAAAATTGGTATAATTTTTGCTAGCTTTAACTGGTTTGGAAATATTCCCGAGCCTATGGAGAAGTTGATAAGTTGGGTTAGGTGCCCCGCTAGTTCTTCTTTACAGGTTTTAAGAATGCACGGTGTTACTCCATCGATTCCTGCCGCTGCATTCGACCTAAGTTTCGAGATGACCTTTATTACCTCATCCTTATTCGTCCTAGTCATATATAAGGATTGTCGTGCCTTTGGTTCTACATATATTGTATTACAGTCATCCGGGAATGATGGAATGGCAGCTGCCAATTTTTCTCCAACTGACAGGAAAAACTCATTAAATGCCAACGCTATTTCACGGGGTTCAATTGTGTTGGTGGGTTTATGTACACGGTTAGACAGAATTGAGTTAATGGTTTTCCAAGTTTTTCTTGGGTTAGTTAGGTTTTGTTGAAAGCTATTGATGTAATATTTGTTTTTCAGACTTCTCCTATAATTAGTTATTATGTTTCTGAGTTTATTTTTACGTATTGCAAGAGTAATATTACCTGGGTCTTGTTTCCACTGCTTGTGAAGCTGGTTTCGTTCCTTGATTAGGAAATTCAGTTTAGAATCAAACCAAGGTGTATTAAGATGTTGCCGCCTTCCTGTTTTTACGTTCGGTGTAGTTTTACCTACTTCTAATGCATTTTTGACATAATCATTAAAATCTTTGTAACCGTCTTCGGGTTTGGTTGAGTTGATAGCAAATTTGTTAGTCGCAGTATAAGATTTTACCGCCATACTGTTGATGATAGGTTTAGTAAAGCGTGGTTTAGTTCTATTATTAAACCATTTTTTTAAATTATTCTTAAAGTCAACAATTACTATATTATGGTCACTAAGCGGGTCATCTATATTCGATATGGTTGTTGAAATGTTTTGTCTGTTTGATATAACGTGATCTATAATAGTGCTGCTTGTATCAGTGACTCTCGTGGGATATGATTTATTTTGTATTGAGAAATTGTATGTTAATAAGGTGTTGATAAAATTTAAAGAAGAAGGTTTATAATTCATTTTCTAAAAAAATATGTGTTTTTTTTCATCAGTAATAGTTCAGTGTTTAGACGAAAGGGAAACGTAAGGTGAGTCAATGTTAATGTTGTTTGTGTTTGATTTGAAAACTTTAAAATCTAAAAAAATGAAATGTTAAAACGTAAGTTATCACCTTTCAAAAACAGTTTTTATGTTTGGAATACTTTCAGACATATGCCATTAAAATATGAAATCTTGTATCCACTTTAAATTGATGATTAATCTGTAGTGCAATGATAAAAGACACCTGGGTAGGAACCAGATGCTTTGGTCAACTCAGTCAACGATTAATTACTTAATTCCAGTGTGCTAATTACTACACCGTTAAGCAGTTGACATAAATTATATTTCTTTTAAATATTTACCGTTATCATTTGAACGGCAAGCAGCAACTTTATTTGTTTTATTTTCTACTAGCTCATGTGTTGCCCGGGCTTTGCACATATTTTTAAAAAATCAGTCGTTACAGAAACCGTCCTCTGGTTTTTAAGCTTTTACCAATCTCGGCAAAAAATGCAGATTAAAAATCAAAGCCGCCCGCAAGCCACAGACACGCTTCTTTATATAAATATATTTAGTCTCCGATAATTTTCCAGTAAAATTAATATAACAGCACATGTACTAATCCTACCCTGTGAAATCTACTTGATCGCTGAAGTATGTGTGGGATATAACGTGCTCCCTATCAGTAAACGAGGCGAAAAGGAACTCACAATTCACCATGCACCCACCATTAACAACCTACACTTATTCCATTTAAAGATGACCCCAACACGGTACCTGTATACAATATATTAGCTCCCGCCGCTATAAGCCGAATTTGCGGTTCACGTATTGATTGTGTCTATTTAATGATTCAAACCAAGTGAACGTCATATGAACTCTAACCATTCCTTTGGTCAGGCAACGGAATTTTTAAAACACAAGCCTGTGAATCGGAATACTGTAGATTATAATTATATATGTACTGTGGACTATTGACCTGGTGCCGAGTGCATTGATCATGTTTACGTGATGATTCTCGCCCTATATGTTGCTTGAAATCACTTTAACCCTTCTGGGTGGAAAAACAGTTAGAAGCTAGAAACACACTGGTCGACCTACGCTATGTAAGCAACGCATTAAGATATCTTTACTAATTATAATCCATACATTTTATATGGAAATAAATGCTTCAGTAACACGCTTGTCACACGCCACGCAAACTCACACTTCCATCGCTGCGCAGACCTGGGCTGTCTGGATCGACGTGGGATGTGTAAATTATAGAGGGGGTGGCGTCACGACTCCAACGAATTGATTTTACATCTATGACTGGTATTATCTATGCAACTACTGTTATGTTTGGTATATCTATGGTTGTTTGTTTTGAGTTGACTTATTGAAAATAATTAACTAAGTAAATCGTCCTCAAATTCGCTCTTTAAATCACAAGACATAGCAAAGCTGCGAATTGCATCTGTTGACAAGTGAAACACATAAAAATAACCTAAAAAATAAATTTCAAATCAACTGACGCGCATTCGCTCCGCAAACTTAAGAACTAGATACCATTTGTCACGTGATCATACATATGCGTTGCGTGCACTAAGCCAGTGTGCATGTTGACCTGGGAACGTAGTAATGCGTGTTTCGCGTAAGTAAAGCCAGTGTGTTTCTACCTTTACGGTTAGTTCCCACTCCCAAAGACAGGTAGAAACTCGAGTGACTATTAACTGATAATATTGGAAGTGCCTATGTATATCTCGTGTTATCAATTAACATAAGATGCTCCGTCGGCCATTTTGCCCACATGTTTTATAGGAAGAAGACCCTATAAAATATAGTATTATTACATTTTTTTTATTTTAAGTTAGAATCAAAATCTGTTTTCGAGCTGATTCAGTCACGAATAATATTGGTCTGATATAAATATACGTTCAGTGAGAGCCGTTAATGCAATGATAAATGTTACATTCACTGAAGTCGGCACTGAAAGGAGAATAATTATAATTGAATCGGAAAGAAGCCAGAATGAAATGAAACGAAAGCACATTCGGTCCGGCAGCCAGTTGCAAAATCACGTTAAAATAATTGTAAAAGAAAAACTTTTACCTTCTGTGCACTTGTGCAGTGCGCAGCGAAGTTGTAAGTTTTTTCATATTTATTTTAGTGCATATACCATAGACATATGAATATTAGTAGACCTGCCCTAAGTGATTAAAAGCGTATTATTCCCCACTCCCCATACCGGTTCCATTGGAGCCGGCTGTGCTCGCGTATGGCCTCAAGTGAATTTAGAAAACGTGACGTAATCATTCTTGTACGAACTAGCGTCGAGCTATGGTCGAGGCATCATCGGTTCATTTTACGAAATAACACGGCAAAATGGTGGCTTGTGCTATGAAAACTTGTAAAAATAGATGTGAAAAAGAGAATAAACCCAATTGTCGTATTACATTCCATATATAAGCATTATTTTACTTTATTTTAAGCATATTCACATCGTATAATATGGATCAGTTGTAGAAACATATACTATCACATCGAGATACGTCTGGACGCGAAACACAAAGCTGGTTGGTTGTTGGTAAGTAAATTATGAACATTTATAAAAGTGTCTTAACTAAATGCGTAAACGAAATATTCGACTCTGAAAATAGAAGAAATTTATTTTGCCGAATTTGGACTCCGCAAATTTGTTCATAACGTGGCGAGTAATTTGCGCTCCCATGTAAAAATGTCTATTCATTCAAAAGCAAATTTTACTTTTAAGAACTAAATGGTGATATTATAATGCAAGATGCCTATTTACTGTCAGATTGATTTATTAACGAATCACAGTCAGCTTTCCTCTCTGCGTCCCGCAACTCTTGTTTTAACCCCTCGTCCTTAACTTCTCGTCTATTAATATTCATATGTCTATGGCATATACCAAAACGTTTTCGTTGGATAGGAGTTCTAGGACCTAAGTTTTCGTGGTTTAGGTTTAACGTGGGTTAGGTTTTGTAGAAAATATAGGCTGAAAAAATCATTAAACATGCATAACTTGAATAAAAGAAATTTGAGTTGTATTAAGCCAATCAGTAAATTTATAAAAAATCAAATGTTTCACGTAATAAAATACAGTTTTTATTTGTGGCTATGGCTCGAAAATGGTATATCACTTAGAAGGGTTGTTTCACAGAATTTGAACAAATAATCAAATTTCAAAGTTCTGTCAAGGTTCTATTCGAGTTATGTTATTATTTAGTTTTGGGTAAAATCTGGCCAACAGTGATATAACAGAACTTGAATAGAACCTTCACAGAACTTGAAAATAAACTTTGAAATTAGATGAATTCTTCAAATTCTGTGAAACAACCCGTTCTTAACTTAGGTATGAGTATTCAATAAAATAAAATAATTTATTTCAAATAAAAAATTTTAAAAGTTAAATTTAACAAGTGAATGCCTCAAAATAATAAGCAAATGGTAATGGATGAGAAATATTTAAGAACGCACCAGAATAAACACGATGACGTTAAATAAGTTAATGTTCAACACACAATTACGGTGATAGAATTAAATATACCAAAAATACTACCACTTTAATTGGCTAGATAGTGAAATAATGAAACTGTGTTGATGGAGAAAAAGAGATACCAAAGAGAGAGTGGGGGATTTTAAGAAGCAATCTGCCGAGTTTGATAAATATAATTATTTTAAAAAAAACTTAGTACTTAGTGAAAGCCACTGCAAGCGCAATTTGAATAGACCATCAAAAGCTAACAAATTATAATAAGCAATAATTAGTCGCCTGTAATATCAATACAAATTGAAAATATCTCCCGAGTAAAAATAAATGCCGCCGACGGGAATTGAACCCGCACCTTAGGATGTCCGGTCAGATGCTCTGGACCATTGACCTACGTCGGCTTATTTCCAACGCGCTAAATAATTCAATATGTACTAGTAATTCAATCAACAAATAGTTCTTATTATATATTTTCACCTGTAAACAACTTTATGCTGTTGATATTTTTACTCGGGAGATATTTTCAATTTGTATTGATATTTCTGGCGACTACTTATTGCTTATAATAATTTGTTATCCTTTGTGCTATGCATAAAAAACCTTGTCTTATAAACATTAGTTTATCAAAATAAAATAACCAACAAAAGCGATTAATACGTTCTATTTATGGTATAATTCTTTTCTGGTTATAAAAAAATAACAAACACGAATCATTACAGGTGAAAATAAACACAGTTCTAAAATGCGTATTTGTTAAATTTGTTCTCCTTTACAACGAGCCTTTTTCATAGCAATTTTACTAATACGTGTACCAATCACCCTGTTTATACGTTTTAGTAGGTAATTACATTGAACTATCTCTAGGTATATTTTTTTATATAATTTTAATGTCACATTCAAAGACACTTCGTCATAAATCATTCAGTTTTTTCGAAAAAATATATTTTATTTGTCACTAGTAATGACATCATCCTAAGCGATATCTTATTGAATTGCGGCAGAGGAGCGAACTAATAAATTTCTTAACGTCACGGTGATTGAAAATCGATCACTTATAATGTAAAAAAAATAATATTTGACTTACGTTGACGACAGCTAGATTCATCCCAACAGTTCCCATTAAGATAGCCAAGAGCGCTTTCATTCAGATTAATATACTTTTCAATAAAATGCCCCAAAACCAAATCAGAATGGTTCGTATGGGATGAAAATCTGAATAAACTATTAACGTGAAAGAGAGACAGATTTTAAAACCGAAAATTAAATGGGAGGGGGGTCCTTAAAATGTTCTGGACAGATGAGGTAAATAATTTAGTTGGTTTTAGTTAAATTACATAATTCCTCGACAAATAGTGAATAGTTGGAAAACACGACAAACGCGACAAGCGTACACGGTTGAAAATTGTCACGTGAGAACGGGTCATTCCTACGACTCGTTTTTCAGTTTGTGATGGTTTGAATACTCACGTAAAATAAACAAACGAAACGAACATGCTCCAAAAAAATTTTTGTTTGGGATAAGAACATAAGATTTATTGACAGGCGGGCCTTGAAGAAACACATTCCCACAGGATTCAAAATACAGGCAGTCGGGTTTTGAACTTGTGTACGTTGACAGCTCCGTGAAATCGATACAAATCAGAAGTGTTGTGTATTACAGTTAATTAGAGAATTCAGATGGCGTTAGAAAGCTTTCCTGAATATTGAATTAAAGTGAAAAAGTGATTGGACTCAGTGAGAATAATAATAATAATAATAATAATTGGATATTTGTAGAGCGCCGTTTTGTGAAAAATCACCCCAGGGGCGCTAAGGGTTGTGCGATCGCGATTATAATATAAAATGTGTTAAATTAAACGTGTATACGGTTCCAACTAAATTACTCGTCTTAAAAACATGGAAATAATAACGATAATGATTGCGTTTAAAACAGAGTGAACGTATTTAAAGGCAGGAAGTGTTTGATTCAGGTGGTGTTCTAACACGTTGACCACATTGAGACCGTAAACCAGGGAACCCAAACAAATCATAAAAACTCGGGTTCGAATCCTGACAGAGATTAGGTTAAATTAGGGAGGTACAATTTATTTACAGAGTTATTTAATTACCCTTTTAAAGGTGTAGGGAGGGGAACAAAATTGAACAGATTGCAAGGGTTTCGCTAAAATGACGAAAGAAGCCGATAGGGAGGAGATCGAAAATTAGACTGATTTAGCTATATAGTGTAACCAGGTAAGTTTCACACTAGGATTTGGAGGTGACTAACAGGGTGAGTTTTTATATTATTTATTAAATTCCAGAGGACCCTTTTTAAAGGACGGGTACAACCAAAGTACAGGAACCGAGTTTACAACGCCTGCAACCCAAATAATGTTCTCATTAAAATGAATGTGCTAGGCGAGTTGTAAATCAGCTGTGAGTGGGAGACGGGCCAATGACCTTTTCATATATAGGACAAGACGCAGGTACAGTCAGTCAAAGGGGAAGTTTTGCTAGCGTATGACCGCCCGAATTGAAAGCGATCGGATGCAACCAGACAGAACAAAATGAAAACTTTTCTTCTGTTATTTGACTTTCTAATTTAATACTTTTCATCTATTGTTTGACTTTCTAAGTTACGAATTGGGATGCACAAAAACAAATCTAGGATCAAAAGAGGGAGATGGTAATCTCCGAAATAAAACTACCATCCGAACAACTTCTCTCAACAGGTACCTTTCGAGAGGTAGGCAGCCTCTTTAAATTAAATGCAAAAAATCAAACCAATTATCCGTTTATACCTACCTGAGAGGATAGGTATTCAGTAGAAGTTACCCATACCTAATACACGAGGGTGCTAGTAACCTCATAAAATAAATACTGGAACCAAATATTAAAGTACAGACAGTCCTCATCCTAAATTTGGCATTTCGAGTAGACCTTACATATATCTCACATGATAATTGGCTGAATGGGTAGGCACACAACCTATCGTTAATAAGCAGGCTAAATGTCGACAAGATCGTCGTGTGTTATCTATGTTATTGACCTAGAAAGGGATGTAAATCCCCGACGACGAGGGAGTTACAACGTTTTCTAGAGGTGGCACGTAACTTAGGACCTTAAGTGTCACATTTTCGCGACTAGATTCGTGACAAGGGATGTCATGGTTTTCCCCTTCTACACTCAGTAAAGTAGTTTTTCCTGGAGGCGTATGAGATTGGGGCAATTCTGAAATTGGTGATGAGACCTGGTTTTCTTTATTCTGGCGTGACGGTTGCCGATTTGAAACAAGGGGAGACCCGGCCGGTTGCGATATCCAGACACGCAGATATCGATCGCCTTGCTCAAATTATCATCCATCGGTTTTGTTTGGTAAAGAGGAGGAGCCAATCTTTAACTAGAAAAAAATTCATTTCCTTTCCTCTCCTTCCCCTCCCAAAATATATACATGGATGGCGCCGACAACTAACACCATAAATTTATCGTATGTATATCACATATATAAAATCTAACACTTTATTATGTTCACATTACCCTATGACAGGTAGAATCACGTAGCTAGTTTGAAGAGCGGGCGACTTCAGAAAAATAAGGTTTATGAAATGGCTTTAAAACACAGCGATAATGGATTCAACTCACTCTATCTCAAAAGAACCAAGGGATACCACACATACATAGATAACTAGGTTTCTAAACCGAGAAACAAAAAACCAACACAACGTTCGGAGAAGCCTTTTTATACTGAACCGTCACGTGAAATGAGTACGTTCAAGGTCGTACGTCACGTAGACAAACTAGGATGTACACACTTGAAGGGGTGTGTAATAAAGAGAGAGGCAAGGGCTTGAAAGACGGCAGGGAGAACCTTCCTACCCCGGATATATACATAACCAAAGCCTTATGGAAAAGTTACCTATGGGACTTAAAGAAAATTTATCGTAGAAAGAAGAGAAGGAAAAAGTTTGAAGTAGAAAGGGCGTATCATTACAAGTTCAACAGTTTGGCTGAGAAATAATTTGTCGGCTTCTATGTTTTCTCCCTCCTATATAACAGGTCTTTTCAAGACCCATGTTCATTTCTTACTCTCCTCAAAAAATGCCCTCCACAGGCCCACACAGATCCCCAAAGATGACATAGTTCCAAAGTGAAATTAATTTCCCCATGGCGTCCTGTGTGAAGTCAATATAAAAAAACATAAAACAACCAAAAAGAAATATTGTACTATATATTTAAAAACAAGTAATTGTTTTACAAAATTATCTTTTAATTACTGTCTGTATCTGTGATTTCTCCTTAAATAAATAAAAAATAAGGAAAATAAAATTTTTGTAAGAATTATTTCTAAAATTTTGTTTCACTTATGTAACTTACCTTTAACTCACCGTTTACTTTGATGTTCTTTTAATGTAGGACATATTTTATCTTAATTTGTGTTGTATCGTGTTGATTCATGCTGTTCGTCTCTTATTTTTTTATACCATACATATTTCTTTATTACACAAACACAGGCTTTTTTTTAATAATATTTTTTAATATTTATTTCTATATATAATTTACAGTTTCACATAATTATTTATATTTATATATGATACATTTCAAACTTATAACTATAATATGTTGTGTGTAAGGTAGGTTTGAGAAGGTGATACTGTATGTGAGTAATATTGTATGTTTCGTGAACACCTCACTAGGAGAACCTGTGCTGAGGTGTTTACGTGGTTATGTATAAGTGTGACAAGTATTTATGTGTTGTTGAAGTTTTTATTTTTTATAAGTTTTAATTTTAATTTTTTTAAATTTTTTGGTTTTTTGTAAATTGAATATTCATAAAATTTAAATGGTTTTTGTAAATTGAATATTCATAATAAATATGTAAAAAAAAAAATATTAATATATATATTAACATATATGTAAGTGCATATATTTGTATTGTAAGTGTGAGTATAGTTGGTAAAATCTCGAAAAATTTGTTTATTTATTATACACTTTTAATGGTTTAGTTATGTTTGGTTTGGAGTTATTATGTTTTGAAAAAATAAAATATCTTGGTTTTTGATCCAGGCTGTGATATGTTTTTTGTGAATGTTTGCGGATGTATTTGCAGTTAGTAGTTGCTTCAGAATAATGGGCATACAATTAAACAGTTTTGTAGCGTAGTATTGGAAGTGTCTTTGTCCGTGTGTGGTGTGTGTTATCGGTATGTTTAGTGTTTTATTTGTTAAGGATCTGGTTTTTAACGAGGTTTTTGGTTGAATTGGAATATGGAGTTTGTGTTGGAGGAGGTGTAGTAACGCAGATTTGGCGTAAAGTTGTCTTATTGACAAGACTTCTAATGTTTTGTAAATTTCGCTTGATTCTGTGTCGAATGGTACTTTTAGGATTATTTTAATTATCGCCTTTTGAATTTTTTGAATTGGGTCAATTGTCATTCTTGTAGCACTTCCCCAAGCTAATATTCCATATGTGGCAATTGATTGACACAGTGCAAAATATATGGATCTGAGTATTGTTAGAGGGAAAATGTTTTTAATGGACTTCATTAGGTACATGACTCGTTTTAATTTGTTAGTGATGAAAGTAATGTGGTCAGTCCAGCGTAAGTGTGTATCGATAATAACCCCTAGGTATTTTATTTGTTTTACCCTTTCTAAACGTTCGCATTGGCAATTAAATGAAGTTTGTTCACAGTCGTGTAGTAATAGGTCTATGTTAGTTGGAGGTTGGCCTCTTTGTGTTATACTGTGTGTGATGTATTTTGTTTTAATTGTATTAATGGTAAGAGTATTACTGTTTAGCCATTTTTTGACAATTGATAAACTTTTTTCGGCTATTATAAATACATCTTTCCATGTGGCTGCTTGACACAGAAGAACTGTATCGTCAGCGAAGGTCACGATTTTTCCTTCAATTTTAATGTCACACAGTTCATTTATGTAGATGAGGAATAATAAAGGGCCAAGTACACTCCCCTGTGGGACTCCGTATGTAATTAAAAGTGGTTCACTTGTTTTATTGTCAATTTTAACTTGTTGCGTTCTGTCAGACATAAAGCTTTTAATTAAGTCGAATTCTACACCATCAATGCCAATGTTTTTTAATCTCTTAAAAAGTTTTTCGTGTGAAATTGTGTCGAAGGCCTTACATAGATCTAAGTAAATAGAAATAACTTTTTTCTTAGCGTCAAGATTATGTGTTATAAAGTCCGTTACATCAGCTATTGCATGTTCTGTGCTCCTATTTTTCCTAAAGCCATGTTGGTTCATC
Organism: Hesperophylax magnus; assembly: GCA_026573805.1. Taxonomy (NCBI): domain Eukaryota; kingdom Metazoa; phylum Arthropoda; class Insecta; order Trichoptera; family Limnephilidae; genus Hesperophylax; species Hesperophylax magnus. Next base: position 6,841,763 of record JAIUSX010000977.1, on the reverse strand, counting down.
GATAGTATTTGTTTTGTTTCCAGATAGTGTTGAAGTTGTTTTTTTATAGTTTTTTCAAGAATTTTCGAAATTGTATTTAGTAGCGTAATAGGTCTGTAGTTGTTTACTTTATTTTTTTGTCCCGATTTAAAAATTGGAAAAACAAGACCTTTTTTTAGTAAGCTAGGAAAAATTCCTTCTTTAAGACTACGATTAAATAAGTATGTGAGTGGTTTAAGTAGTTGTTGGCTTAATGTTATGATAGTTTTAGAGTCTACACCATCAGGTCCCGTAGTTGTGTTATTCTTTAATGTTTGAATTATTTTGTTGGTATCTTCAAGTGTAATAATTCGAAATGTGAAGTTTCTGTTAATATTTACATTGTTGATGTTAATTGGATCGTTTTGAGGTTCCTGAATATCTCTGAGAGGTGACGTGTTTTTTGATATTTTCAGCTAGGTTAGCTCCAATGTTTATGTAGTGTTTGTTAATATAATTGAGGATATGTGTAGGATTGTCGTGGAAGTGGACTTCTTCATCATCAATAAGTAATTTTTTTATGGTATCATCTTTGTTCTTCTGTGAATGAGTACTTTCCCTCAGAATTGACCATACGCTTTTAGGGTCATAGTTAGCTGTTATTAGTTTGTTTCGATAGTATAATTCTTTGGCTTTACGTATTATCAGAGAGCAAATGTTCCTGTACCTTTTGTAGAAGAAATAAAGCGAAGTGTCATAAGGGTTCAGTTTAACTTGTTTGTGTAGTTTGTCCTTTTTTTTAATGCTATTTATCATGCTTTGGTTAATCCATTTTTTAAGTCTTACCTTGCGATGTGGAATAGGTGTGTATGTTGTTTTGGTATTTTGGGTAATGTGAGTTTGGAGATGTGTTAAGAAAAAATTCCAGGCCTCTTCTGCCGAGTTAAATTTTGTAAGATGTTCCCATGTTTGTTTTTCTAAACATTGTTTTAGGTGCGTGTAATCAATTTCTCTTTTTGTTGTTATGTTTTTGAAAGTTAAGTTCTTAGTTAGGGAAGTCAGGCCTATGATAGTTGTGTAGTGATCTGTGATTGTGGATTCGTATACTGCACTACATATTTGTCTTTTTGATTTAACCATAAAGTGGTCTATACATGATTCTGTATCTTTGGTTACTCTAGTAGGAGTGTTAATGATGCTTATAATACCATGTTCTAGAAGCATTAGTTGGTAATCAATATTTTGAGGGTGGCCATTAGGAAGTATGTTTATATTTAGATCACCAGCTATGATGATATTTTTGTACGAAGTGAGTTTTTTTAGATGAGAATCTAGAGACGTTATAAATGGTGCAATATTATGTATGGATGGTGATCTGTATAGGGCAAGAATACACGTATCTGAGTCAATGATTATTTGAAAACAGTTGGTATTTATCAAGTCAATTTCTGAAACCGAGGCGTTAAGACTATCATGTATGTATACTACAATACCATCATTTTGATTTTTATTTTTTAATGTGTGATATGTAGTATAGTTATTTTTATGTTTTTTTGTAAAGTTGTTTGAAATCCAACATTCAGTTAGTATTATAATTTTGAATTCTGTTTTAAAGTTGTATAAAAGTATGTCGAGTTCGTTATAGTTTTGATTAAGGGATCTTATGTTTTGGTTAAGTAGTGTAAGAGAGTCTGGAGTGTTAAAAATAGAATCACAATGCTTGGTGTCGTTGGTTATATGATGTTGGTGTGCACTATTTAGGTTAATAGAGAGGAGTTCAGCCATGATGATATGCAAATTCGTACAGTGTTCTAATGAGGTCTGAGTGACCTATATTAGTTATACCATTTTTTTAAGTCATTTTCATGTGTAATTTGTGCAATTTTTTGTCCCGGTCCTTTACGGACGAGTAATTTGCCGGCTTTAAACCATACGAATTGATAATGTTTGTCTTTTGCCGATTGTTTAGTTTTCCAAAGTAATTCTTTGTAATATGGTGATGTTACTTCACTTATGTAGATTGGTGAGTTTGAATATAATGTCTTTGCCGCGTTTTTTAAAGATAAAATAGAATCCCTAGTTTTTAGGCTGTGGAAGGTAACACGAAGTTTGTCTGGGGTGTTCTGTCTCCGGTCTTGTGTCTTGGTCACCAGTCGTAGGTCCTGTTGTAGCAGGGGCATTCCTAGGGAGCTGGCTATCCAAAGTACCGCTTCAACAGGTGGTTCTCCCGGCCGCAAATCCACGCCCGCCATCTCTAAACTGTCGGAGATCTTTTCTTGTTCCAGGTCTGCTAGACGAGTTTCCAGAGAAGAGATTCTAATGTTTTTGTTTTCATTCTCTTCGCGTAAAAATTTTGTTTCCTTGTGGAGATCCTGTATGTTTTTGAAGTTTGCGAGCAGATCTTCATATTGATTGCAAATAAAATCGTTGCTTCTCTTCAGGTCATTTATTTCTTCCGCAAACATTTTTTTCATTTCGGTAATTTTTTCGTCGAAATGTTTTGTAAGACGCTCAAATAGAATGTTAATTTCTTCATTAGGTTTAGATCCGTCACTTGTAGTACTCGTACTCTGTGGGGTGTCCTTGATTTTCGGTTTGGAAGAAGTTTGTGGTTTCTTTGAAGGTGTATCATTTTCATCTGTGTCGCAAGATGTCATTGTTTTTTTTTGTCTACTCATTTTGTATATTTTAAGTTAGAAATGTGATTTTTGTTTTTAGATTTGAAGATAGATGGCGATATTACTATTACAAAATTGTATTAAATTATTTATATTAATAATATTAATAATAATAAAATAGGAAAATAACAAAAATTGTCTTGGATTCTCAGGGTTTCGAACTGAGGTTGACAGAAACCAGAGTCCGATGCACTGACCACTACACTAACTGTTTCTGTGCCGGAGTCGCGTATTAATCACAATATAAGCTATACTGAACTGTAAATGTTATTAACAATTTTGTTGCACCGATCGAAATGTCCACGCAATGTATGATTCTTTACTTTATTTTTTGCACACTTAATCTAGATTCACTACACTTAATTAGGAATTCACTTAGTTATTGTTTATGCTTCGAAGTTTTCTCAGCCACAGGCATAATTGTGATTTGTTAATGGTTATTTTTTTATTAATCACTGAGTTTGCAATTTTTCATTGGATATCACCAATTATAATTTATGAGTTTATGCAACTGAATCACTTTTTTATTAAAAAATAAATACGCGCAGACACCCACGGTAGTAGGTTTAATATTTTATGCACCCTTTATAACTTCACTGTAGCTTTTAATTATGCTTATTTTGATTTTGTTTATCTCTGTTATGAGTTCGCCTGACTGTCACGTAGGTAGATGTTATTATTTAACAAATCTTATTAGAAAATATTATTATTTTCTAATAAGATTTGTTATTTTGATATTCAATCGTAAAAGATCAATGGTTTCGTTGCTTGTGTGGCACGTAGCGTGTTGAAAGTAAACGTTGTCCAGATCAATACAATCCAATTCCGGCCATAAAAAATCATTAATCATCTCTCACCGTAACTGTTGCTCCAGCCTCAATTTCGAAAAAGTAAGGTCCAATGACTCCTCCGGACCATAAACCGCACCAAACAGTCACACGTTGAGGATAGACACTATAGACAGGCTTTTCAACAATAATTCTTGGGTTTTCCGAGCCCCAGATGCGACAATTTTGTACGTTGACGAAGCCACCGAGGTGGAAATGGGCCTCATCACTCAAGATGATTTGCATTTGATTCACTGAAGTGAATTTTAATAATTTTAATGCGTTGTTGAAGCGTGTTTCGTTCCATTTTTATTAATGGCGTAGTTTTCACATGTCAAATGTCAAAAAATGACAGCTTCAAAAGTAACATCTAACGAAATAGCGGGCTATTCAAAATAACATCTCTTATTGGAAAACCCTCTATAATTAACACTCATATTTTTTAAAAGCGCTTAAAGCGTAAATAAATTAAGTAAGATTAATTACCTAACTGATAATTCAGAGGAAGATTGACTGAAAGCGTAATAGATAAGGACGTTTCACGTAATGGCTTCAATTATTCTTAGACCTTCCTAACGATTTTTTATTCATCTAGTTCCTACCTATTCGATTGATTCCTATATGAAAAGTGTTTGAACTACTGGAAGCAAGCTATTGGTTTTTTTCGTGCATATAATCCAGTTGAAAAGTGAAAAAAACTAAATTGACTGTCTTCGAAGTGCTTAGTAGCGTTTAAGTACTCATTCGTTTTGCTGTGGCGATAATTATCTCGGTGACACTCTGCATATTGTGATTGTGTTTTGTGCTATTTGGCTGAGATACAGTGACAAGTGAATGGTCTTCATTATTTTCCCTCGTTCCATACCTTGTTTATAGACATACTATCACCCAATTCAAACAAACAACAATTCATTTCATCTCGTTTTAAATCATTTACAGTCCATATTTCATGTTCATCAGAAGTACATCAGAAATTCGTAAGCAGTTAGTACTAGATTCTGCACTTTGCATAGCGAACATTGCCTCTGAAGGCGTTGTTATGATTTGCACAAACTGCACAGTTATGTATATCCACTCGTGGCCCCCGAGAAACGGAGCACGCTTTGAGGGCATGTTAGCTCACCAATACATACACGTACATCGGAGATATCTCCGTCGGACACGGATCACGCGAGGGCTAACAACCAATCAAATGGCTAGATGACAAAAGCGTGCCCTTATAAGGGCATCGGACCAGGCGCCAAAAATAGATGTGGAAGGGACAAGCTCCCCCCCGCGAGCAGACCCACGCTTCAGTTCCCCAACAGACGCGTAGCAAGCAACATGCTGTATTAGTTCCGAGTAAACAATTGCCGCCAAATCGGTGTCGCCGTAAATATGGACCGGCCTGATTTGTTTCACCATGTGTGCCGCCTCTCTGGTTCCAGCTTTCCACTTCAAGAGGATCCCCAGAACCACAGCCTTCTGATGTTATAGAGCTGTGTCCTGTCTCTGACCACGCCGCCAGCCTCGTACCCCTGTGATGCTGGCTGCCCCACCTACCGTCGACCCCAGGCTGAGACCGTGAACTTGTAGACCCCGGCCTCAGCCCTGGGCGTCTGCCGCCCTAGCCTGTTTGTGTGGACCCCCTTGGCCCTCCAATCAGTGCCCCCGCCCTGCTCCATCGTCTCTGCATCAGCCCTGGGCGTCTGCCGCCCTAGCCTGTTTGTGTGGAGCCCCCTTGGCCCTCCATCCAGTGCCCTCGCCCTTCTGCATCAGCCCTGGCGCCCCTTTTGTCGTCCAGCGCAGTGCGCTCTCGTTGCCGCCGTCTCTGCGCCGCCCCGTAGGCGTCGTAACCCCGCCTATGGCACCTGCCGACCGATTCACCGCCTCCGCCGTAATTTACACGTGAGCTAATATTGTACCTATGTCCCTCAGAGCCATTAGATTCAGTAGATTGCCTAGTAACAGTCAGGACTTAAAAAGCTATGTACCTTTTGTAGATCTGTCTGATAACCTGTTTATATGTACAATAAACCCTCACATCCAAAGACTTGTTTCATTGGGAGACTGACTATATCCACACCCTGAAAGATTGGAGTATCAAGCTCTGCTGCCTGACTTGTGCGGCGATGGCTAATTGTGTAACTCACCTGTAATATATTATATGGCTTTAACAGTTATATAACACTGGCGCCGCAACCTGGATAGTCAGTTGCCCGATGAAATATGTCTTTTGTTGCTTTGTATTACTGTGATATTGATGTCTACTAATATGCATTATCCACAGCTGTGTGTGAAGTTCATTTCTGTGATTGTGTTCGTCGCCGTTACGCATACGTAGTATATTAAATCTGCCGTCGGTGGTGTGAACACGCGAAATTTCGTCATAATAAACATTAAATGTTGGTCGTTCTCGAGGGATAAATGGGTTATTTCAATTTTGGAATGCAATTAATTGTTTCTTTAAAGAAATATTTTTTTTTTCAGGTTAAGCTTTGCTTATCTGTTCCATTGTCATAAGTTGGAATAATTCAAATACTCGGTTGTTTTTAATTAAGATCCGTAGACCTTACCGGTTGTTACCATTATTAAATCATGGATCCTCCCAATATTGATAGAATTTTAAATTTTGAAAAAGCGACAGCGCTATCAATTAAAAAGTGGTTAATAGAAAGAGGTATAGTTCCAAAAAGGGCTGTGTCATCTCTAAGAGATCAATGTGTGGCATATAATGCATCAATTAATGTGAGCACAGAACCTCCAATTATATCATTAAGTTCGCCAGAAGTTAGTACGACACCTAAAGCAAGCAGTTCCGTTTCCCACGATGTAATAAACCCGATTGTTGTGGATCAGAACGTTGATAGAACCAATTTAAGATACGTCGAAAGGAAAATCGTAAATTTAACAAACTGGAAAATTTCTTTTGATGGCAATACGGACGTTCGTGTTTTTTTGGATAGAGTTACGGAATTACAATATGCCAGAGGCGTAGACTGGGAAGACTTAGCTAGAGGGTTCATTGACTTGCTGACCGGCTCCGCTTTGTTGTTTTACAGAAAAAATTTTAAGGCTAACCTGAAAGGGGAAGAAATCAAGATAGCTTTTTTAAAAAGATTTGAAAACCCGTCATTCCAAATAACTGAGAAGTCGAAGTTATTCAATCTAAGTCAGAAAGTTCATGAGAGGGCGTCGGACTACATTCTGGAGGCATTAGCGATAAATTCTAAACTAAATATACCTCTTCCGGAATCGGAACTTCTATCATTAATCACAAAAGGTCTTCTGCCGGTATATGCACAATTAAAAATCGGACGTGAAATCTCTAATGTTACGGAATTGCAGTCGTTATGTGATGAGATGGACAAGATTAAATTCAATTCCGCCTCAAGTTATGTTGAGACAGATACTGCCTCGTGCTCTAAAGTTCTCGAATGTGATTCCAGAATTAAATCTAAATTACACCGTTACAAACAGTTATATAATGTATCTGTTAGACAATATGTAAATTTAATGTCGTCCTTGAATAATAGATTAACATCTCCATTGTCCGAGGAAGACTTGGCTTTAACAGTTAAAAATGGTTTATTACATAAATATAATAAACTTTTCTCGTACAATGCACCTAGCTCTTGTAATGAATTTATTTATTTATTTATTTATTTATTTACGGACAAATAGTCCATTAACAACATATTAATTACACGAATAAGTTTTATAAACAGAGATGACAGTGAAAGGAGAGCATATATAAATGAGGAGCGAAGACAATAATAATGACAATAGTAATATAAAAGTAAGAATGGGAGATAATAATAAGTCAAAGCATGAAGATGGTTCAAAGGGCATTAGAAATTAGACATTGCGTATTGACTGTCGAAAGTCATTTAGGCATATACCACAAAATTCAATGCTTTGACTTGACAGTGAGTTGACAAGTCTCGACATTCTGGACAAAGGAGAATGGTATCCATAATTGGTAGAATGTTGATTGACGAACAGCAATTCATTATTTCGGAGTCTACGGGAAGGGATGTTGAATTGGATAAGTTGCAACAAAGCAGGTGAGTCTGTAATACCATTGATAATTTTAAATATGCAAATCAGATCAGTGTCCCTTCTACGTTTCTCCAAAGAAGAAATGTTTAAAGTTTGTTCAACTTCATCATATGAGTACTCTCCTCTTACAAGACTCAACCTCCAATTAATTGAATTAGTTAGAAGTTGTGAGCTCATGGATGAAACTCATCATGATAGTTCTCAACTACGTAACAAAAGTAGATTGTTTGGCCAGAATAAAAACTCTCAGTTAGCAATGATTACACAAAGATCGACTGATTTAGCTAACCGTGCTTGTTTCAGATGCAATCAAAATGGCCATTTCGCAAAAAATTTTAATGCAGTTAGCAATAGTAATGTCCCGCGCCGTAGCCCACGATGGAAAAAGCCGGATGACAACAGAGCAAATGTTATGCCGGATTTGTCAAAACCACCCCCGTTTCAATGCAATCGGAATCAAAAAAACTGGTAGACAGTCATTCTAGTTCAAAGCCATCTTTAAATACTAGAAAAAAAGAATGGAATGACTGGTTAAATTACGTAAAGTTATTTTCGTATACGGATTCCCTTGAAGCTTGGAATGTGACTTGCAGCGGTGATGGCCGACCGCATGTAACATTTTATGTCAATAATCGCGTTTTATCAGGATTATTAGATTCGGGTGCATCCTTGTCTTGTATTGGAGGAAATTTGCACAAACATTTCTCTTCTTATACGTTGTCACCCTGCAACTTGTTAATTACAACGGCAGATAACAAGAGACAGGAAGTGTTGGGAAAAATTTCACTACCAATAATTTATAACGGTATATCACAAACTATAGACTTCATAGTAATTCCCTCACTGGGTCAAAAGATCATTTTAGGTATCGATTTCTGGAAGAAATTCAACATAGCTCCGAATTTATTCACGTCAGAACAAAATATTTCGTACACTTCTATCTCAGAGGTTAATGTTGTAAAATCTAAAAACGATCTTACACCGGAACAAATGAAATCTCTTAGTGATGTAATGGAGGAATTTCAATCCATATCTTTTGCTAAATGCGGTTTGGGTAAAACGAATGTAATCGAACATGTTATTGAAACTGAAGGTTTACCAATTAAACAGCGCTATTACCCCTTATCTCCTGTGAGGTTGAAGCAGCTAGAAAACGAAGTTGACAAAATGTTAGAATTAGGCGTAATCGTAAAAAGTAAATCTCCTTGGTCAAATCCAGTGATACTGGTACCCAAGAAGGATGGAACTGCAAGGTTTTGCCTTGATAGTAGACGTCTTAATATGGCTACCAAAGCCCAGGTTTACCCACTTCCAAATGTGCATCGTATTTTGGACAACCTTCGTCACGCAAATTTCATTACATCGCTAGACTTACTTAAAGCCTTCTGGCAGATTCCATTGCACACGTCATCCTGCGAAAATACCAGTTTTGTGGTCCCAGGTAGAGGTACGTTTATGTTTGTAAGACTTCCTTTTGGTTTAAGAAATGCTCCAAGCGAGTTACAACGTCTGGTAGACACTCTTTTCGGTCTGGAATTTGAACCAAACCTTTTTGCATATTTAGATGACTTAATTATTATTTCGCAAACTTTTGAAGAGCACATTGAACTTCTTAAAAAAGTATGTGGTATACTTAAGAAGGCGGGATTAACATTAAATATAGAAAAATCCGAATTTCGTAAGTCAAGACTAAAATATTTAGGTTTTGTTATAGACAGGGAAGGTCTCCGCACAGACCCGGCGAAAATAGAAACTATTAAGAATTTTCCCCGTCCTCAGAATACGAAACAGGTGAAATCATTCCTAGGTTTATGTAGTTATTACAGACGTTTTATTGACAATTTTTCAAACATTGCCGCACCTTTAACTCATATAACTGGGGGAAAGAAGAACCTACCTAATTATACATGGAATGATGAAGTAGAAAAGTCATTTACCACTTTGAAAAATGCATTGATTTCGGCACCGGTATTAAGTTGTCCTGATTTTAAATTACCTTTTATAATACAATGCGATAGCTCAAATTTTGCAATCGGTGCATGTCTCTCTCAACAATTCGAAGACGCAGAGCACCCTGTAGCATATTACTCGAGAGTATTATCAAAAGCGGAGAAAAATTATAGCACCACAGAGCGCGAATTATTAGCCATTCTGGACGCCGTGTACAACTTTCGCTCATACGTCGAAGGGTCAAAATTCACAGTAGTCACAGACCACTCGAGTTTAAGGTGGTTGATGTCACTAGAAAATCCTTCAGGTAGACTTGCTAGATGGGCGACTCGTTTGTCTCAATTCGATTTTGATATTATTCACCGTAAAGGTTCCCTGCATATAGTACCGGACGCACTCTCACGTATAGAAGTTACTCAGCTAGACTCTTTATTAAGCACGCCCAGTTCTAAGGACAAATGGTACACAGAACTATATAAAAAATGCGTTGATAACCCACAAAATTGTCCTAACTTCCTGATACAAGAGAATAAGTTGTTTAAACATTGCAAAGCTGATTTTTCTTTACAAGAAGACTACGAATGGAAATTAGTGTCCCCTGTAGAAGATCGGCAAGCTATTATCTCGGATTGTCATAATTCTTCCGCGTCAATACATCCAGGTGTGTTTAAAACCTTTAAAAAATTATCGTTAAGAAATTTTTGGCCCGGTATGTATAATGATGTGAAAAAGTTAGTGTCTCTTTGTAATACTTGTAAGGCTTATAAACATTCAACGAAACCAGCCTTAGGTTACATGTCGCATCCCAAAAACGTCGACCGACCAATGCAGAGTTTAAGTATAGATTTGATAGGTCCCTACCCGAAGGGTTATGACGGTAAATTTCACATTCTAAGTGTGGTAGACGTTTTCACTAAATACTGTTGGTTATTCCCACTACGCCATGCTACGGCTAAAGCCATAATAGAAGTTTTGGAATATAATATTTTCTTACCAATCTCTGTACCTAGAACACTGATAATGGACAACGGTAGGCAGTTCATATCCAGCACCTTTAAAGCTTTCTTATCTCAATACGGCATCCCCGACGTTTTTTACAACACATTCTATACTCCTATGAATAATGTAGTGGAACGCTATAACCAAACAATCGGTACCACATTGGCCATTCTAGTAGGCAATGATCACCGGCAGTGGTCAAAACACGTCAAGACAGTACAAGCGGCAATAAACAATACTGTCAATCTTACGACTGGTTTCACTCCATTTTTTCTTATGCACGGGTTCGAGAAGACAGTGCACGGCACGTCACATTGGCGTATCTCGTCTGGTAGTCGAAATGACGTACAACCAGATACGGTAGCAAAATACTGGGAAAAATTACAAGAACTAGTAGCTATTTATGACAAAGTTAGTGATTCTCTTGCGGAAGCATATAAACAAAGTGCCGCTCGGTACAATACAAGACACAAGTTGGCTTCTTACGGAATTGGAGACATTGTATGGAGAGGTAACTTTGCACAATCGAAAGCTGGGACGTACTTCTCAAATAAACTCGCACCTCGTTTTGTAGAAAATCGGGTGAAACAAAAAATCTCTAGCACGGTGTACCAGCTAGAAGATTTAAATGGAAAAATCGTAGGGTGATTTCACATTAAAGACATAATAAAACTAGGTAACAATGTCACCTAATAATTGTCACTAATCGGTTTGAATTTGTTGTTATATTACAGAAAATAAATAGTTGGTTGAAATAAAAACTCGCAAGAGGAAATATTATTACACGAAAAATAGATTATCGTTATGACAAAGGAATTGTTATTATCGCGAGGCGGTAAACAATATTTAAACATAAAATAATAATAATAATTATGAGTTGATCAAAGGTCGCCGCGTTCAAGTTAATACGTATATTTTTTTTCTTGCACCCAGTTCAATGCGATATAATATGTATATAATAACATAAATATTTCGTGCATTTTTAATAATATTATTTGAATAAACAGGGGCTATGGTGTCATTCAATTATTATAACTCAAAGACGTCATGAATCTTTGAGTGTATCTATTTTGGCTGACATAATAACCTCTCTGTTTTGGTTTATCATGTTTTCTGGGAGATTCTGTCTAGCTAGCAGACTTCTTGTAGAAATACATAATGTGTTTTTTATCTCTCTCTTCCATAACTAAAACTCGTTTTAAAATAGCAAATAACAATAAATCGAAAATCAAACACATTTATCACAATAAGTGAGTATTGTGTTATAGAAGATATAAGTTGTAGTTATGAAATAACTACATAAGTTATATAAAATTATATTTAAAAATATACATTTATGTATATATTTTGTTTACGAAACACGACACGTTACATTGATTGAGGGTTTAATTGAAGCAACCTTGAGTTTAGTGGAATTTTTTTTATTTAATAAAGAAAAAACCGCCTTAAGTATTCAATATCCTGCCCGGGACCGGAATGTAAACTTAATTTTCATTTCGTGGAATTATTGTACTAAGGAAATATACCAATTCTTAGTACAAATTAAGATTATATGTGTGCATATAATCTTCTTTTCGTTGACAGGAAACGGCGTAAGAAATGTCCTGTACTTTTGAAGTGATGATTTCGTTCTTCATCACTTAAAGTTATCAGTGGTAGATTAGGAACCCATTTTGTAATTATAACTCAAATATCTTGTGTTATAAAAATTGTATAGTTTGAATAAGAAAAACCCTGTTATGTGGTTTTTGTTCGGACATTCTCTTGTATAGAAAATTATGTCTAATGTTTTTTTTTGTATTTAATTGGTTACCTACCAATTATTTGTTTTTTCTGGAATTTTTTTTTCTCTTTCTTCTTGCGTAGTGAATACGTGTCGTTTATTTTTAAGGAAGTCAAACTCTAGGAATCGGATTATGTAGTTCTCGGTTATTAAATTGAAAAGACTCAAATAAGTCTTATGTAACAAGAATTGAATTGTCACACACAGTAGTTGTTGAATGGTATGTAATATGTTTGTAAATAATAATTGTGTAAATTATTCCTTAACTAATTGTTAATTAGTTGTGGGTTGAGTATTGTATTTTTTGTAAACACGTATTTGATTGCTTCGGTATCAATAAAAATAAATAACGTGTAAAGTCCTTCATAAAGTTGTGACGAAATAAAAGTGTGTTATTTGTAATATGTGCTACGCCATGTCAAGTATAGTGTGTATTGTATTTTTTGTAAACACGTATTTGATTGCTTCGGTATCAATAAAAAGAAATAACGTGTAAAGTCCTTCGTAAAGTTGTGACGAAATAAAAGTGTGTTATTTGTAATATGTGCTACGCCATGTCAAGTATGGTGTGTATTGTATTTTTTTGTAAACACGTATTTGATTGCTTCGGTATCAATAAAAAGAAATTTATTGTTATTAAGTTTAATTTGTAGAACTCCATTTTATTTTTTTTATTTTTTATATATTCAATAATATTATTATTGGGTTTATAAAAACAGTTTATTTTTAAACAAGTTCTGCTGTGTAATTATTATTACGCGTGACAGCTGTTTCGCCTTCTGAAGGCATTATCAAACTGTGGGTAGCCCACTTACAGACGATACATTTATATTATTTCTAGGTAGGTATTTTAATAACAATTACTGATTTCTTAATTGATTTCTGAGTAAAATATTAGAAATTATTAATGGTTTTTACCCCAGTAAAGTTTCCCCAATTAGTGTAAAGTTTAAATTTGACTGAATGTCTTTATGTTAGTTATTCCCAAACGATGACTCATAGGGTTATTTTAATAGAATAATTAAGTACTTCATAGTGCACTCATATGTGCACTAGGTTTGAAGATATCTAGTAGGGGTGAACGAATTATATTTGTTTGTTCGTTAATTAGAATAGCTTTCGGATTATTGGAGTTTTTGTTAATTTCTAACTGCTCTAAAAGATTCAGTTTACGGCCTTTATTTTGTACGTGTAACGGAGTTGGTTTATTATTATCATTAAGTGAGTGATTTTCATCTAGGAGATGTTTGGCAAATTGAGATTGCATTTTATTATTATTTTTAAAAGATCTTATATGTTCTTTGAACCTAGTGTTATCTTATATGTTCTTTGAACCTAGTTTATGTTGGACAAACGGGCCGGTCCTTTAACACTAGGTTCAAAGAACATATAAGATCTTTTAAAAATAACAATAAAATGCAATCTCAATTTGCCAAACATCTCCTAGATGAAAATCACTCACTTAATGATAATAATAAACCAACTCCGTTACACGTTCAAAATAAAGGCCGTAAACTGAATCTTTTAGAGCAGTTAGAAATTAACAAAAACTCCAATAATCCGAAAGCTATTCTAATTAACGAACAAACAAATATAATTCGTTCACCCCTACTAGATATCTTCAAACCTAGTGCACATATGAGTGCACTATAATAATAATAATAATAATAATGTTTATTTCAGCTGGACAGAGCGGTGTGTGCAATGCTCTGCCTGCCATAAAAGTTTACATTTAAGTTAATACATACATAAAAAGAAAATCATTAAAGAAATAAATAAAAATAATAAAAAATAAATAAAAAATCAATACATTGATGTGCAAATTAGGTCTTTATGGTGGCTTTAGAGAAATTCTCCATCTCCGGTGTAGAGGCGCTCCCTGCCACTGGGCAACGGCCTGGACAAGAGTGTTGTCCGATCTCTGGTAGCGCTGCCTCGTCCCGGCTATTCTGTGGCGCATCAAAGCAGCGAACCCATGCACCCTTCCTTCGGTGAACATCTGTGAGGCGCTGCATCGTCAGGGGAGGCCAAATAGGGCTCTGTATGCGTGGTTGTACTGTACTCGGAGTGTGTTCATGACGCCTTGTGTGTATGTCGTCCATAGCTCGCTAGTGTAGAAGCTCATACAATATGTTTGGAAAAGTTGCTTCTTCACCGGAGGACTGCATTTGTTGAATCTCCTGGCAAGCATGTTAGCTCGCACACTCAGTACTCTTCTTTGACGTTCTATGTCTTTTTTATCATTTAGGTCATCGGTAATGACATGCCCCAAATATTTGATTTCGCTGCAAATTGTCAGGTTGGCCCCGTCGAGACGTATGGATGGAATGACAGTGGGACCAGTATTTGCTTTAAATATCAGCAGGGATGACTTTTTAGCATTGTACATCAGCCCGTGACTATCAACGTAAACTTCGCATATTGCCAGAAGTTTTCTCATCGCTCTTATCGATGGAGCTAGTATGACCATGTCGTCTGCATAGCTAATATTGTTCATACATACCCCGGCAATATGGCATCCGATTCTTGTTGTATTCAGTGTTTTACTAAGTTCATCCATATATACGTTGAAAAGCACTGGGGACATTGAGCCTCCTTGTCTAACGCCGCACTTTAATTTGGCTGCTTCTGATAGGCTTTCATTCCATCTGACAAAGTTTTCCTGTTGGTTGTACCATGTTCTCAATATATTGACAATTTGTGGTGGAACTTGTCGTTCGGTCAGTTTTTTCCACAACGCATTATGACAAACCCTGTCAAAGGCTTTGCTTAAGTCTAGGAAGCATGCGTACACCGTTGTTTTTCTGGCTTTATAGTATTCGATTGTTTGTTTCATGCTATATATGGCCGTATCAGTAGAGCATCCAGCTTTGAAGCCCATTTGAGAGTCCTCTGTATTGAGCTTGTCTTCCGTTAAATTTAAGATCACCTTTTCGAAGATTCTTGCAATTATTGTGGCAAGAGATATGGGTCTGTAATTAACAGATGATGTCAAGTTCAACTGGCGGCTTTTTGGGATCGGTATTATTATTGTTTTGGACAGCTCTTTCGGAATGTGTCCGAGGCCGATCATGGCAGTGAAGAGAGAGGCAAGCAGTATTGTTAAATACTCCCCCGCATGCTTGACATGTTCTATCACTAGTCCATCGTGACCTGCAGATTTACCTCCTGCCATGTTGCTTATTGCTCGCTGGATCATCTCAGGTAATATGACGATGGACGGCTGTTGTTCTGGTTGATGCATTGTTGTCTCGATCTCTTTAACCATTATTTGCGGTTGATCTGGTGCGGAGCAGAATGTATTTCTGAAAACTTCAGCAATATCTTTATTTACAGATTTTCCATCAATCTGGCTCGGTGCGGTGTATTTCGCTTTCAATACGGCATTGGTTTTATTCCAGAAAGATGAAAAATTCTTGCATTCAAAGCTGTTCGCTATTTTGTCCATTTTGTTCTGCTCAAAGCTTCTTTGACAATTCTTATATTTTTTCTTAAAAAGCAATCTGGTTTCTTTTCTGGCTTCCATGATGGGACCTTCAGTAGGTCGTCCATTCTGCAGCCAATTTATATGGGCGTTTCTAGACGCTTCATAATATAAGGCAACCTGCTCATTCCAACCCGCTGTAGCCTTCCATTTTCTCCCATTTTTTGGCCTTCTCCCTATGTTAAACGCAGATATAGCTGAGTTACTCAATGCTTGTACAATGTTTTTGTATAGGTCGTCGATTTGGGCTACATTCATCGCGGTGCTGTCATAAGTTTCTGTGTTGGTTCCATAAATTATCTGAAGTTGACCAATTGCAAATTGGGCATACCTGGAGTAGGACTGCACTTCTACATGACTTTTGGGCCGCCATCGACACGGATCCTCTACTTTTGTGTGACTTGCGGTATATGTGGGTAACCCATTAGTTCTTAGAGTGGTGTGCATTGGTCTATGATCAGACCAGTCGGACTTGTAGTCAATATACATATTTTCTATTGTATTGAGTACTGCCTGAGTCACTAGACAGTGGTCGAGCCACTTCGTGGTATTATGTGCATCGCTTACGTATGTGTAGGAGTCGAGCGGGAGTATGTCAACATCCGCAATTTGTAGGTTATATTCGGATCAGAATGATTTAAGCTCACGTCCAAATGGCGAATTCATGTCGGCATTAAAGTCTCCCAGAATAATACAATTAGGGTTGTCTCTTTCCTCAATTATCGTGTGCATTTTTGATAGACAGGATAAATATTCCGGTAAATTATCAGTGTTGTCCACTGGCATGTATACACTCATGACAAGTAATGTTCCAGTGTTGAGTGTGATATCAATCGCTATTATCCTGGGAGTTTCACAGTCGATTGTCACTGCCTTGAATGATTTCCTCCATAGTATAGCTAGTCCGCCATATGGTCGTCCTCGTAGTGGGCCATTAGAGACGTCTACCGCTGAGGTACCATAGCTCATGAATTCAGGGTGAATTTCGCTAAGAAAATCTAAATCAGTTGGTATAAGCCATGTCTCTTGTAATAGAATGATATCGTTTGTAATACACAGATCAGAAATAAATTTTTCTACTCTTTTTACAGATCGGCAATTGATCGAAGTGATGTTTAACTTATTCATTTTGTTTTGTTCCTTTCGTGGTTCGCTCGATAGCTTCTCTGTATCTTCTGAATCCGATGCCTTGGGGCCAGAAATCGTGATTCATCACAGTTTTAATGTCGCTTTGCTGGATCATGATTTTAAATGTCCTGAATGGAGTTTCTTTGAAAGGTTTTAGGATTTCAACATTAATTACTTTTAAACCTTTATTTTCGCAAAATAATTTTACATCTTCTGTGTTTGTTTCAAGTGCGAAACGAGATACATATAACCCTATTGAAAGGTTTGCTATTTTTAAATTTCCTTCGTTACTTCCTGTTCCGCGATTATTTAAGAATCGCTTCTTGCGATGTTTATTCATAACAACCGTAAAACCATTGTTTACGTTTGACGCGTTTGACAGTGAACTGCTTCGGGCTGCTTCGGTTTTTTCCGGCTCTCTTCGGGCTTTCTCACTAACACTAGCATATGTACGAGCATTTCGTTTAGATTTGCCGTCGTGAGCGGCTGTAGGCTGCGGCCATATTTGCGTATTCTCGTGATTTGCATTGTTTTCGTTTGAAATGTCAAGAGAGTTTATAGAAGGACTTACAATTTTTGGTTGTGCATTAGAATTTGATCGTTCATGTGTGATATGGCTGACGGTTTCTTTGATTTGACTAAGTTCCTGCTTCAGAGCATTCATATCTAATATTGTTGCCTTTGCGGCAATTTCGGTTTTCAGTAGTATTAAATCTTTAAGAAGTCTTGTAACGTCGACGTGGTCAAAAGTAACTGGTGGTAACTTGTTGAGATCACGGGCGACAAACGTAGGAAGTTGGTCTGGATCGGTTTCCTTCATGATCTTTATGATATCTTGCAATGTTTTCGTTATTTTGCCATCGCCTTTTCTCGTGATACGACGGCCAGGGACGGATTCTAACAGGAGGCATTTAGCACTTTCAATTTCTTCCTCTTGGAAGCTTGTGGAACATATTTGTACAATGCTCACTTCATCAAGAACATCCACTTTATTTTTTACGAATGTTAATAATTCGTTAATAATAACTCGACAGGCGCAATTCGTTGACATTTTAATTGAGCGGTTATAAACGCGACTTATGGCTATTCAAAACCATAGACTATGAAGTACTTAATTATTCTATTAAAATAACCCTATGAGTCATCGTTTGGGAATAACTAACATAAAGACATTCAGTCAAATTTAAACTTTACACTAATTGGGGAAACTTTACTGGGGTAAAAACCATTAATAATTTCTAATATTTTACTCAGAAATCAATTAAGAAATCAGTAATTGTTATTAAAATACCTACCTAGAAATAATATAAATGTATCGTCTGTAAGTGGGCTACCCACAGTTTGATAATGCCTTCAGAAGGCGAAACAGCTGTCACGCGTAATAATAATTACACAGCAGAACTTGTTTAAAAATAAACTGTTTTTATAAACCCAATAATAATATTATTGAATATATAAAAAATAAAAAAATAAAAAGAAATAACGTGTAAAGTCCTTCATAAAGTTGTGACGAAATAAAACTGTGTTATTTGTAATATGTGTTACGCCATGTCAAGTGTGGTGTGTATATTTCTCATAGGAAGATGAATTATAGTATATACCCGGTAAGAAGAAATAGTTTTTGTAAAGATAACGTAATTATGTCTTAGACTCGTTGGAAATCTAAATTGTTGGTCATTAAGGACAAAGGGAGGTTGCATATTTATGTCATTTTGGGACATTATTGAATCTTAACCTCTCGGAGAGTGAGCTTTTGTGTAGCAAACTGTATCCCAGGAGTGAGCATTTTTGAAGTATACGAATTAAAAAAAATTAAATGCAAAACCATAGTTTTCTCAATATCTAGCAATGTAAAAATATTTAAAAAAAAAATAATACTTGTACTCACAAGTTAGAGACAAAACTAATATAGCCTATTGAAGTGATCGTTAACCATTGGAGGTGAACCTACCATGACATGATTACAACGTATATACCTATATATATATATATCAACACCTACTAAAAAATATTACTCACAACAGGATGTCGGGAGAAGATTGAAGTAAATTGTATCCACGTTTGTTGTTTTTGTTGTTGTTGTTGTTTTTTTTAACATGGGGCATTATACCCGAATTTCTGCCATCGAAATCGTGCAAAGTTGGAGTAAATTCTCCCTGATCCCACACTCGGCAATCACCTTTTTTACGTTTAGGAGCTGATGCTGGTGCAGTATCTTCCTCAATTACTTGATACTCAGAATCATCATCATCAGATTCATCCGAAAAATTCAAAAAGTCTGCTATGTCTTGATCATTCAGGAAATTTGGTTTAGACATTTTTAGAAAAAATAACGGTATCGAACACAAATATTATAGTTGAAAATAAAACGACCAAATCAAAATATAAACAAACAAGAAAAATAACACACGTGGTATTATAAACACGTGTCACTATCACTTCACAATATTTAGTCAAACACTCTATAAATTATTGAACAGAACGATATTATTACATAATGTAACAATCAACAATACGCAAAACCTCATAGTAATACGTAAAATTCCGATTCGTAGCGAAAATAACGAAAAAACCGCATAAAAACAATGTTAAAACTTAGCAAACTCACACGCTCTCAAATCAAATGTTGTCAACCGAAGAAAGTAGATCAATGGCGGTTGATGACGTCACGTATTTTTTTAAATTTCAAATAATAACGTCGATAAATAAGACAACTGTTCAAAATGTTTGACACATTATTGTAAACTGTCCATAGATGGCAGTACACTTCAAATTTCGTGAATAAATCGCGTATGGGTTGAGTTATACACGCGGCCGTAATAGTACGGCCATACTCCTTGGAGAGTTTTTTGTTCTGGCCATACTTGTACGGCCATACTCGCCAAGAGGTTAACCAAAGAATTGGGTTGATAATTGCACTTAAGGTCATTGTGGGTTTTGTCTGGTTGTTTGGTGAGAAGAACACTTTATGAGTGGTCTGAATGATTTGTCGAACGTTATCGTTACGACGTGCGGGTGTTTCTTGTTAACACCTGGTACAGCGCTGTGCGGTTTACAGGAAGTAAATCGTTAAATGTTATAGGATGATATTAGCCTTAGAATTAATTACATGGGAGGTTTTGGTAGCGTTGACCTTAATAATCTATATGCGAAACGAGAGGTTGGTCTATATGCCTAAGAATTATTAGCAAACCAGACAAACCATGACAAAAATGAGAATATATCGTTAAAATCTTGAGTAGAATCTTTTTTTTCCCGTTTTTCAAAATTATCAATGGATAATAAGAAATAACATAACATGTGTATTGATACTTGTTTTGTATAGTGTCAAGAATTTCATTGTAAGTGACGCAAAAATGGGTTGATTTCGGTCAATCGCATGATACAATCAGCGTACATATTCCCTAACAGGAATTTTGTGTATAAAAAACCATGTCTAGTTTAAGAATTTCATTGTGAAAAATGCGAATATGGATTGATTTTGGTCAATCGCATAAGCGTATAATATTCTCTAACCAGAATATCATTATGTATAACATTGTACAATTGTGAACATGGCTTAATTGTTCTTCTTTTGTGGTTTGATGGAGAGTGTAGGCCTTGTGGTAAATTGTGTACATCCATTCGGATATACCACATTGTATGCTACATTTGTTGTTTTGGTGTTGTCTTAAAAAAAAAAAGGCCATGTGTAGTCTTTTCTGTTTGGAAAAAGTCTTATGTATTCTTTTCTGTTTGGAAGGAAGGCCATGTAAAGTTTTCTGTTTGGAAGGAAAGCCATGTGTAGTCTTTTCTGTTTGGAAAAAGTCTTGTGTATTCTCTTCTGTTTGGAAAGAAGGCCATGTGTATTCTTTTTTGTTAAAAAAAAAAATCGAGTATGTAAATCATAGCGTGTTTTGTATCGCGCCTTGGAGTTCATTTCTGCAATTATTTTTGATAGAGGTTTGGCAACCCTTGTTCAGTGTACTTGTTAGGGTTGTTCAACTTGGCTCTCAGGTAGTTAATTTTTGTTTTGGCTCTTAAGTTAGGGAGTGTTTAAATCTTTGTGAAAAGAGGAAGCTCTGTACCTCTAGTACGGCAAACAGGAAGACGTTGCCCTGCTTCAGCTACGTTGCCTGGGATCTTCTTTCGTCGACAAGGAGGGTAATGTTATGATTTGCACAAACTGCACAGTTATGTATATCCACTCGTGGCCCCCGAGAAACGGAGCACGCTTTGAGGGCATGTTAGCTCACCAATACATACACGTACATCGGAGATATCTCCGTCGGACACGGATCACGCGAGGGCTAACAACCAATCAAATGGCTAGATGACAAAAGCGTGCCCTTATAAGGGCATCGGACCAGGCGCCAAAAATAGATGTGGAAGGGACAAGCTCCCCCCCGCGAGCAGACCCACGCTTCAGTTCCCCGACAGACGCGTAGCAAGCAACATGCTGTATTAGTTCCGAGTTAACAATTGCCGCCAAATCGGTGTCGCCGTAAATATGGACCGGCCTGATTTGTTTCACCATGTGTGCCGCCTCTCTGGTTCCAGCTTTCCACTTCAAGAGGATCCCCAGAACCACAGCCTTCTGATGTTATAGAGCTGTGTCCTGTCTCTGACCACGCCGCCAGCCTCGTACCCCTGTGATGCTGGCTGCCCCACCTACCGTCGACCCCAGGCTGAGATCGTGAACTTGTAGACCCCGGCCTCAGCCCTAGGCGTCTGCCGCCCTAGCCTGTTTGTGTGGACCCCCTTGGCCCTCCAATCAGTGCCCCCGCCCTGCTCCATCGTCTCTGCATCAGCCCTGGGCGTCTGCCGCCCTAGCCTGTTTGTGTGGAGCCCCCTTGGCCCTCCATCCAGTGCCCTCGCCCTTCTGCATCAGCCCTGGCGCCCCTTTTGTCGTCCAGTGCAGTGCGCTCTCGTTGCCGCCGTCTCTGCGCCGCCCCGTAGGCGTCGTAACCCCGCCTATGGCACCTGCCGACCGATTCACCGCCTCCGCCGTAATTTACACGTGAGCTAATATTGTACCTATGTCCCTCAGAGCCATTAGATTCAGTAGATTGCCTAGTAACAGTCAGGACTTAAAAAGCTATGTACCTTTTGTAGATCTGTCTGATAACCTGTTTATATGTACAATAAACCCTCACATCCAAAGACTTGTTTCATTGGGAGACTGACTATATCCACACCCTGAAAGATTGGAGTATCAAGCTCTGCTGCCTGACTTGTGCGGCGATGGCTAATTGTGTAACTCACCTGTAATATATTATATGGCTTTAACAGTTATATAACAGCGTCCTCCGATATTAAAGGACAAAAGAAGAAAACCATTACACTATTAAAATTGCTTGATTGATCAATGCATACTCACACAATAAAACAAATCATTATATAGAATATATCTCTGAAAGGATATGACTTTGTGCTTGATACAAAATAGTAAATTAAAAGGGGCCTACGTGGTCGATTGGTAAAGCTCTCTATTAGCAAGCCGAAGGTCGCGGGTCCAAATCACAACGTGCCCAAGTAAACTTAATTTGATTATATAAAAATATTAAGAAAACTTGCGGCACGGTCCATAGTGGAAGATACTATCAGTATCGCCATGGTTCCACACTACCATTGAGAATTGAAACGTAGCTTGAAATCGCTTTAGCCATATTTGACCTCTTCCTCTGCCTCATATCTTTCCCCTCCCAACAACCTTCAGTCCCATAACATACCCCGATTGGGGATGCTATAATCTCACTGGCTCCAGATGGTTGGTAGCAATTGGGACTCTTGTGAGGTATTCATATAAAAAAATATAAAAAAATATTTTATAAAGTTGATTACTTAAATGTGTTCATCAATGTTCACCACAGCTGTACAAACAACCCCAAGGTGTAATTATTAACAATTACATCTTGGGATTAAAAAACTTACGATAAGATTAGGTAAGACAAACCGGAAACATCCTGAATTGTTGGATAATAAGTACGGATGTTTCTTTCACGGAAAGAAAACCCTTAAACTTTAGATCAGTACCCAGTGCAACTGTTTAAAATCGCCATATAAAAAGGCTCATTTCCCTCTCCCACTAAATGGCTGTCCAAGAAAACCCTTATAATTATGTAAAATGGTTTTTTTTCAGTATGGAGGAGTACTTTTATTCGGGAGGTCTTATCAGAGTGGTGATATACTTCCTAATAACAGGATTGTAATGCGTTGGTAGATTATGCGTCCTCGATTACTATATAATTTGAAGAAAAAGCAATCATTCCCGGGTTACGAATAACCTGACAATATTCAAAAATCCCCCGCTACCAACAAAAAATGTTGCTTGTATCGTGATGGATAACTTAGCCAGCCGAAGAATTGAATTCACGCCGCCTGGGTAGGACCCAGACACGCTGCTAATTCAGCCACTGACCGTCTCAATCTCCTTGTAATCCATACACTGTTATGCTCGCTACCTAAATATGCTACAGCTACATAATATAAAAAATCCGTTAAATCCGTAAAGAGAAATGCGTGACTTTCAAAAACAGTGCACCCCAAACGCGTTTAGAATTTAAAAAAAATTGTGAATAACTTCATAAATGAACGTGTATATTAATAATCATAGCACCCCACTGTTGATATAGTCCCAGTGGGAAATTATTTTCAGGAGGGCCAGTTTGGACTGTGTAATGTTGTGTGGACTTAAGGTATGATATTATTAAGACAGATGTCAAAGCACCCAGATTTTTCAACAACAATGAATAAACTCATAGACAAATCTTTACGTTCATATTTCATATCAGAAGAGGAGATTGTAAAATAGGTAAATGTTTTTTATTCCCTATTCTAGACAACGAACCGTTTCGCAGTCTGTTGCTTTTGGATCGATTCGCGTACGTTGTGATTGTAGAAGTACCTTACTATCTACGTTGATATAATACGAGATACTTATGTTATCTACATATACAGGGATATATAATATGATATACTCGTACTTGACTCACGCTATAAGCGACGCATTTCACGTGATACTACGTCAACCCGTATCACGTACATACGTAGTTATTCGTGAATATAATATAAAACGTACGGTGAACCTAATACGATTGTACGCAGGTACCTGCTATGTATATAATGTAAGTAGAACCTTATCGATTTTGAGATATATGTATGCATAAATCGTGTCATGAATTAAGACAGTAGCTTTGCAAACGTTTGTACTGCGTTGTTATGTTGGATTGAGGCTTGCATATTATGATTCAAAGTGAGTATAGTGCCTCTTAAAATGAATAAACTTTCTATCTATTTTTTTGTAATAACTTAATGAGTAAAACCTCGAATTGTACCCAGGTACCAGGACCTATGGGTTCAAGTTCTGAATGCGACCGTATCTTTTAGAATTTTACTGTTTCAAATTTTCATTTAAAAATCGCTAACATTGTATTCAATAATTGAATAAACTTACATCTAAATTCTTGTCAAGTGTGTCATAGAAAACATTTAAAAATGCAGATATATAAGTGTGTGTACATATTTATATACATTACGATCAAATAAAATCTTTTCTCAAGAAACGGGCCTGATAATCACCAGAAATAACACAATGGAAATGAAAATTGTTTGACTAACCATCATAATTATCTTCTTACAATTAGATTATCGGAAATTGTGCGAAAATTGTTCGATTAGTTATATACTGCGGCAGTTGATCAAGGGAACAAAATAACAACATAAACACACTGTCGGGTCTACGAAATCTGATGTTATTATCTTAATGACTGTACAGTTTAAGATTGTTATAAACAGAAGTGGCGCCCTCTGTTATTTTCAAAACGTACTGTTGAAGTTTTCAAACCGCGACAGCGGTTTTTATCAGTCAGTTTATATAAATTGCCTACCGGCTTCGGAATAAGAAAGAAAAGATTCTTTTGAATTTTAATTATAAAGTTTTCTTCATATACATCTTAATATAGTAATCGTCAATGTAACCGCTTTTTAAGAACATGACATCAAATTTAAATGAAACCCTAATAAAATATTTTTTTATATCTCATAAAAAGAGCTATATATAGTAGTCTTATAATAAAAAATACCTAAGTTAACTCTTTCACACCTGCATTATTGTTTCCATATATATAAAATATGTAATGCTTGATAATACCTCACAAAATTATTTCAAAACTTTTGGTATTTATTTTTTTTATTCTACGTTAATTTAGATTGACATTGGATATCAGAGGGTATTTTTTAAACAGTAAGGTAAAATAAACATAACACAAAAGTAATACAAATAAAAGTTTCATGTCAAAAATGCGCATTTACAATGTAGTGATAATCTCTTAGGTACAAATAAATAATATTTTAACTTAAATTAATTCAGAAATAAAGAAATAATCTAGGATAATAAATCTTTGAATACTCGCCATACTAGTCGAAAACATGTCAGTCACTAATTTGAGCATTGAACGTTGGAATTCATTTACAATATTCTGGCAAATGACCGTGAAAAGTGAATTCAATTGCAACAATAATCACAGTGACAACTGTTCGTGTTTACTTTGCTCTCGCAAAAAATCATAAAAAAGCAGAATAATTCGTGTGAAAGTTGTGTTTGTATGGATGATACAAGTGCCAGAGGTTTTGCGTTTTTGAGTTTGTGAAAAAAAAATATCTGTTTCACTGGATTTTAAACATTTTTAACAACATTTTGCAACTTAACCTAGGATCGTGTTCTTGTGTTCTTTGAAATGTCCAGCCCAGTCAACCCTTGCCTGATGAGTGCAGCCATCGGCGGAAAAAACGAATCATGATGTCCTCAACGTCCTCATCACACAAAATAGCCTCGGAACTGATTTCTCCAGTGTCTGAAAACGAGGAATCTGACGGCGAATCTGATTATTCAGACGTATCTGAAAAGGAGACCCATAGTATCCCAGTGTCCTCAGTGCAGATACTAAACGACACACAAGCCAGTCTTAGAGCACTCCAAGATGTCCTTGCGGAAAAGCAGTCTAGAGTGTCAAAGGACCAACAGCTACGGATAAGCGGATACATATCTGAAGTTTTCCGATCAGTATCACAGCTGCTGTTAGAAAGAGAGGCTTTCAAAGCTGATCTGGCAACAGCCAATGCCAATTTAATGGTGGCAAAAGGAGAAACTACCATTGAAAAAGCCGAAAACCAACATAGGCTTCAAAAAATCTTGCAGCTGGAGTCGGATCTGGGACCGGTGATGCGCAGAGTAGCTGATGCCACGGAGGCAAGCCTTTCATTTGCGGACATGGTCAAAAATGATCCTCAGAAGACGGCACCACCAATCAACCGCTCAGGACCTAAAGTTGGGACCCCCAAACCAGCTATATGCATCTTCCCAAAGTTGGACTCTGTAAAAGACAGTGAAGGTACAAAGCAGCTTCTAAAGGACGTGTTGCGACCATCAAATCTTGGGATACGCGTTACGGGTATGAGGAATATCCGAAACAAAGGAGTTGTGATCCATACTGCCACTAAAGAAGATCAAGAAAAAATTTTGAAAACCCCTTGCCTAACTAACTCGGACACTCTGAGTGCCAGATTACCTACAAAACGGCATCCACGAGTGATTTTTTTCAACGTTCCTCGTGATTTAACAGACGAGTGCTTCCTGAAAAGTGCTTTAGCAGGAGTACAGGACAAAGCAGACCTAGAGTCCACAATCAAAAATTGTAAGCTTAGTCACCTAGCTGGCGCTCGAACAGGAACAACTTGCCACAGAGTCTACGAGGTTCCTGCTCGCACACGACATGTGTTGGTGGAGCAAGAGAAGGTTTTTGTGGACTGGAATGTGTGCCGAGTCCGCGATTTTATTGGCCTTACAATATGCTCCAAGTGCCAATTGATTGGACATTCTTTCAAGTTTTGCAAGGACAAGCAAAGATGTGGACACTGTGCAGGCGAAGGTCACGCCAGGATAAACTGCCCAAAAGCTGCCACCGAGCCAGTTTGTGCTACCTGTACCAGGTTTGGAAAGCCCGCAGCACATCCGACTGGAGACAAGGACTCATGCCCGGCCTACAAAGCTGCCCTTTCCAAGGACTTTGCCACTATTGATTATGGCCGATAATTATGTTGAAGAAGATGACGAGGTAGAATTCGATAATACTAATGATTTCCAGGATTGGCTAAATGTTCATAGTAACTATAGTATGGAAAATATTAATATTGTTCAGTTGAATATTAGATCGATTTATAAATACTGGAATACTCTGAATGTCTACTTAAATTCTTGTTGGAAACATATTCATGCGTTAATGTTATGTGAAACGGCTATAACATCAGAGCTAGTCTGTCTGTATAATATTCCTGGATTTAAATGTTACAATTATTGCCGAAGTAAAAAATCGGGTGGAGGTATATTGTTGTACGTTCGAGATGAACTCACATTTCAACAGAAGTCAATAGAAACAAATCATTTTGAATGTGTGCTTGGCTCTATGATACTTCCAAACAAGAATATTTTAAACATCATAGCAATATACCGCCCCCCCAACTCCAACAAAGTTCAATTTCTCAATGAAATATCTTCCATTCTGTCTAATATAAGACCCAGAGAAAATATTGTACTTATAGGAGATGTTAACCTAGACCTTTTAAATTATCAAAACCCACTTATTATGTCCTATGAAAATATAATGTCTGACAATTATTTAACCAAATGCATTTGTAACGTAACTAGGGAAGCGGTTTTAGCAGGAAAAATTACTCGTTCCTGTTTAGACCATATATTTGTACGTTTTAATAGCGGATGTCAACAAAGCAATACTCTTTCTTCATGTGTATGTAATAATATTAACATAGCGGATCATTTTTTAACTGCAGTCAATATTAAATATATTGAAAGGACAAAAGTCGTAGAACACGGGGAAAAATATCGATCTTATCCCAAAACAAAATTGACAAGAATATTTATAATTTTAAGTGGCATACCTTGCTTGAGGAACAAGATTGCAATATGTTATACACTAAAATTAAAAATAATTTTCAGGATTTGTATGAACAAAGTAAAATCGTTATGTATTATAAACCCAAAAAAAGACCCCTCGCAATAAAATCTTGGATAACTTCTGATATTTTAGAAAACATAAAAAAAAGATTTACTGTACAGAAGGTGGAAAAATACTCCTACCAATAAATTCTTTGAATTAGAATATAAAACTTACAGAAATAAGGTTACAAAAGAAATCATTAAATGCAAGTCTATCTTTTTTAACAATAAATTTAAAAATTATTTCGGAAATACCAAAAAAACTTGGGATGAAGTAAATAAAATATTAGGACGCAAGTCTAAAAGTAGTTGTGACGAAATAATCTCAAAATATATGTTAAACACGCATAATGAAGAAACCGTAGCAAATAATTTTGTTGAATATTTTACGAGCAGTGTTAGCTCTATGATACATAAATGTGATTATGTAGCTTCGACCGTCAGACCGACAGAAGTTCAACATAGTATGTACCTACCAAGAGCTACCTGCGAAGAAATTAATATCATTGTTAGCAAACTAAACAATTCAAAGTCACCAGGGATTGACAACATTCGAATGTTTGACATTAAGAAATATATTCATATTTTAGGGCCTGTCATAACTCATTTTATCAATATAATTTTAAAACAAGCAGTGATTCCAGATGAACTTAAAAGTAGTATCATTAGACCGATTTACAAAGGCGGCAAACATACAGATGTACAAAATTATAGGCCAATTAGCATTTTGCCAGCCCTAGAAAAAATACTTGAAAAATACATTTCTACAAAACTTAACAAATATTTAGAATCCTTCTCTTTGCTAGATCCCAACCAGTATGGTTTTCAAAAGAAAAAAAGTACGGAAATGTTGCTTCAGGAATTTTCAAATCACGTAAATCATGAATTAAATTTAAAAAAACATGTGTTGGTTTTATTCATAGATAACTCGAAGGCGTTTGATACCATTGATTCAAATAAACTTTTAGAAACAATGGATGCAATAGGAATACGAGGAAAGCTACGAGTTTTGTTAAAAAAATTATTATCAGATCGACAAATAACAGTAAAAATTCTAAAAAAATTTAGCAAAAGAAAATATATTTCAACAGGTGTTGCACAAGGGTCAATTTTAGGGCCAACCCTGTATATTATATGCGTCTCAATTATGAGTAAATTATTTTCTTTCGTTAAACATTTTGTGTACGCAGACGATACGGCTCTCGTAATATCACACGAGGATTTGATTACTGCAATGAACCTTATGCAGCTTGATTTTATTACTCTCCTAAAATGGTCTCGTGACGCGGGTCTCATAATAAATGCCAAAAAAACTAAAATTATGCACATAAGATCACCACACGCGAGATACAATTTAATCCCTTCGTTATATACACATACTTTTGACTGCTTACATAGAAATGTTGCACAGCCCTGTTCATGTGAAACCATCGATTTCGTCAAAAATTATGTATATTTGGGCGTTTCTATTGACTGCCACATGAAATGGGATGTACACATTACTAATGTTTGTAAACGTCTACGGTCTATTGTGGGTAGAATTTATAAAATAAAATATTTTGTGCCTGTAAGTACTTTAAAATTAATCTATCTATCTCTGGCTGAATCCACAATCCGTTATGGAATCACTTCTTGGGGACATTCTTGTAAAACTAATATAAGTTATATCCAAACATTACAAAACTCCCTTACAAAATTGTTAATCCATAAATATACCAATGCACACAGAAACGACACTAAATTAATATACAAGTCTCTGAATGTTTTACCTGTCAGAGGATTATTGTTTTATAATATTGTAAGTCAACATCTTATATTGTCTGATTCCTTGTATAGGGAAAGAGTTTTACATAAACATAATACAAGATTCACCCAAAATGAAGGATTGGTGGTCCCGAAATGTACCAATAAATACGGTGAAAGAACCCTAAACTTTATTGTACCCAGAATATTTAATAAACTACCAATGGCAATTAAAAATATAAACGTTTTTACAGACAAAGTCAAATATAATCTAAGGAAATGGCTATTAGATACTGAGGATTTATATTGATGCAATACTGAAGACCTTGTTTTCCTAATTGGAATTCACATTCTAGGGAAATGAAAAATCGTTATAATTTTGTATTACCTTATGTATATTAAAACCATAGAAGTACTTGTTGATTATTTCACTTGATATTTTCATTTTGTTCATATTAATTTCATTTGTGCTTGTTTTTGTTATATGAGGCTTATACTGCTTCTTACATATTTATATTTATACAATTCTGTAATTTAACCAACTTGTCATTTATTGTTAATTTATCATCAACATTATACATACCTACATACTGTTTTACCATTGTACCATGTTATTGCAAAAATGTTGTCATTATGTACCTGCTGACAAACTACATAAGTAGTTTGGCAGGTTTGAATATTACTAAAAAAAAAAAAAAAAAAGAACTGATGTTATTATTTTTGTTATTTGTTTTTGGGGTGTTATGCCGTGTTGCGCTAACTCCTTTAGCCGACGTTTCGGACAGCGTTGCAGTGTCCATTATCAGGGCAGATCCGGTAGATCCGAAGATGTGAACAAAACAAACAACAAAAATGCTTTTGGCCGTGAGAATCTAAAAACTTACCTGATGTTATTATTACAGAACACATCTTAATGCGTTAAAATATTTGTAATTCGAGTAGAAAATATCGATATCTCACCTTAAATTAAAAAATCAATGACGGCAGAAATTCGATGAAAATCACAATCGGCACATGTCAAAATATTTATCGTTGTTGTGGCGGGAATAAGGTTTTCAACCGAGCGGAAAAATAGACGCCATAGAAAAGATTTCAAGCTATAAGAAAACAAAAACATGACTTCTCTAAATCGCTACCGCTACGGTAAAAAAAATCACATAGTTCATGTTAATTTAAATTAACACTGGGGATGAAAGAGTTAAGGAGAAATCTGTATGCCGAAAGCTTAACTTAATTGCAGATTGGTAATAAAATATTTTAGAGAGATAAAGTGTAATTGAGGATATTATCCTATGGAAAAGGTTTTTTCTAAAATTATACAGTATTTAAATATTTACAAATAAAGGAATGATAGTTACAATCTGCCAGTTGCACGTTAAGTAGCTTACGTCAAAAGATTTTCAACGTTTTTATGTATTACCAGCTCTTGAAGGATTAGAGTTGGAGAGACGGTATCACATCTACATACATTGGCAATTATTGCACAAACAATTTTTACACATTTGCCCCACACTGTAATGCTGTCCGAAACGTTGATTAAATAAGGAGGTAGCGCAAAACAGCATAATACCCCATAAATACATCACTATAGTTTTTATGTGTTGTGAAATTACGCGTAACTCATTCCTCTTCAGTTATTTAATAATTGACATCTTAAAAAATGCATCGTCCAATGTATTATTTTCACATGGGATTTATTTTCGTAACTTAAATGGTCTAGAACTAATATGTCAGTAATCTCAATGAAATATTTTTTTATGCTTTTTTATTAGTTCTAGACCATTTAAGTTACGAAAATAAATCCCATGTGAAAATAATACATTGGACGATGCATTTTTTATTTCTTGGCAGGTGTATGTACAATATTGAAAAAATGCTAATAAGAAAGTTCAAATCAAAACGACCTCACTTTTGAAAAAAAATAATTTTTGAGTCGTTAAAACGGCCACCATTTTGAAACGGAAACGGAACGCATAAAAGAAATTTACAGTCAAATGAAATGCAAAACAGTTGGGTTAAAACTGGACTTGGACAGGCTTGGAGATAGTTTTCACGTTCCGTGATGTTTCTTTTCAAGTTCTGTTATTTTATCATTATTGGCTAGTTGTTTCAGAAAACTAAATGGAACTTTCACACAAATTAACATAAAAATTTTGAATTTTTAAAATTCTGTGAAACAATCTATATAATATATAACTAATTAACGAAAAATTCCAACTGTAATTTTGCAGATAAAAACACACCGATGTTATAAATCGAAATTACATTCCACATTCAATAAACAAACAAATAAAGCTCTCTAGTGAAAAGTGATCCGAACTTTGTAAGATTCCGTTTTCATGTGTGAATTTCTCTATAATATTTCCCAGGTTATTGTGTTCGTTGTTTGCAGGTGAAAATTACCGCATAACCCGCCGCGATTGCTAAAATATTCATAAAAAACTTTAGCACGGTAACAGATTTGTTCGCCGCAAGTTTCGCCATGTGTTACAAATTTATTCGTACTTAAAAACAAAACAGAATTTATGTACATAATATTATTAGTATTACTGGTAGGCAACTCTGCGCCAAAGCAACTGGGACTTATGGCTGCCTGACACGCTTGTTAACACCCAACTCTGTTAAAGATCCGACGAAATAGCGGACATTGTAACAACGGACAAACTTCACATTATTTCAAAATCCATTCAATGTTTTATGTTACTTACCAAACCTGAATGATGAACGAGAATATGCGTTGACGGTCTGACACGGAGAAAACTTACTGATATATTGCCAATTTATTAAAAACCTCTTAAAAATTATTCGTATGCCGGTTAAAAACGTTAAAGGCCTGAACTTTAACGAATGAACATGATCTGATTTATTATTAATGTACCAAAATTTTCTATCCCGTTTTTAAGGCGAAGCTTAGTGCTAAATCACTATTTTGATTAATCTTTATAACGAATTGGTGTACATTATGAATACCAAATAATATGCTTTAGATAAATTGAAGGTAGTGAAGTAGAATACAAATAAAAAAACAAATTACTCAATAAGAAAATATAAATGTAAACTACTAAAAAAATTTTTTTTTCAATAGAAATGTACGAACGCGTAAAGGAAACAACTTAAAAAATACAGTATTATAGCTAAGATTATCTGTGACAGTTTCACTTGATTAACTTTTTTGCTTTCTAATAAAATTATTTACTAAATTAATAAAAAAACAGTTTTTTTACTTGAAATCGAACGTTTCTAGACTCCGTTTGTCAAGCGATTTTAATGCCTATTACCTACTATATAAGGCATACCAAAAATATACACATTTTTGGCTTGTAGCTTCCTCTTAACAGGATTTTAATTAATAAAAAAAAACAGTACAGTTTCCAAAATTCAGTTGCCACGTCAACACTATTATTAACTTGTACCCTTAAAAATTATAATATGGATTCGCACTAGTGTACATAAAACTAGATGATTACGTCAGCTTGCCCAACTATACATCGCCAACCCTCTGTTACTCGAACTTTCATATCAAAAACCAGCACGCAGCCCTCGTTGTAATACCTATATTTTTGTACAGAGCCGATTAGAGTAATTATGTAATTAATTCAGGTGTAAAGGTGCATATCTACCGCCTCTATAGCCCAAGCACAAACAACATGAGTTTGAAATGTTAGCTTGTAAAAGCGACATGGTTTGACACTATCCGGATAATCTTCGTTTGTATTTTGCCGAACAATGGTGTAGATAATAGATAAACTCACTTTTTGAGGTTATGCGGGTAAAACATTACTCCCTGTGGACAAATTAATAATTTGACATTTGAATTCATAACGTATTGAACGTTCGTAGGCCTCTTACAAACATAAGACATGCCAAATAGAATTAAAGTGAAATAGGATAAGGTAGGCATAATAATTCAGAAATAATTATTTTTGCTTTGATGCAGGACGCAAAGGTTTTGAATTTGTCGAAAAGGTACTTGGATGTACTTGGATGAATTAAAAGAGAAGATAGGTTACTGAGACAACACGCGTGGTTTCACCGAACTAGGTCCAGTGGACTTTGAGGTTTACTGTGTTTAGTACCGCTCTTAAGTTCGTTGGTCAGACAGGCTGTTACCAGTTACCACAAACACGTCGCTCTAGGCTCTTTGAAAAAAATGCCGTTCTGTGCTTTTGAGAGATGCACAAATCATTCCAGAGCAAAAATCAAATCTGATGTAGTTTCTTTCCATTCGTTGTGCTCAAAAATCACTAATTATTTCAATAAATACAATTATTAACAAACCTTTTTACTACTTAAGCTCGCGGTTGGTGTTGAGATGCACGCACACGGAAACAAACCGGCGTTCATAATAATATAGCTGATTCACGCATACACGCATATTATTTGCATGGCTATCCCTTTCCATGTTAGGCATCTACACATCGTTATTAGCTTTTCTTTTCTTATGCGTTTCGTTTTGTTCGATTAGTATGACGCGCCTTTGTATTTGTGTTAATGGTATATTACCAGTATTGGCAGTTCGATAAACATCCGCCCGCGGTGTGTTATATGAAATACAGGGTTTTCCAATAAGAGGTGATAAATTGATATTCAATCGTAAAATATCAATGGTTTCGTTGCTTATGTGGCATGTAGCGCCGTCTTGTTAAAGTTAAACGTTGTTCAGATCAATACCATCCAATTCCGGCCATAAAAATCATTAATCATCTCTCGATAGCGCAATCCATTCACCGTAACTGTTGCTCCAGCCTCATTTTCGAAAAAAGTAAGGTCCAATGACTCCGTCGGACCATACACCGCACCAAACAGTCACACGTTGAGGATAGAGAGGCTTTTCAATAATAACTCTTGGGTTTTCCGAGCCCCAGATGCGACAATTTTGCTTGTTGACGAAGCCACCGAGGTGGAAATGGGCCTCATCACTCAAGATGATTTGCATTTGATTCACTCAAGTGAATTTTAATAATTTCAATGGGTTGTTGAAGCGTGTATTGTTCCATTTTTATTAATGGCGTAGTTTCTACTTGTCAAATATCAAAAAAATGACAGCTTCAAAAGTAACATCTACCGAAATAGCGGGCTATTCAAAATAACACATCTTATTGGAAAACCCTGTAGTTTGTGTTAGCAATAATCACAGAAGCACATATGGTGTAGTCGAGTAGATTTAACAGGAACATGGATAGCACTTAACATTATTTGAGGACGGTCCAAGTAGTTATTCAGTAATATAAGAAGTATAACTCTAATTGTTCTTTTGGTAGAAATAATCGGTAGTTAAAGATAAGATATTAATGTTTTGTAGCAGGTATAATTTAAAGGTTGTCTCCTCTTATAATATTGAACATATTTAAGAAACCCCAAAATAGATACACATATACATCTAATCACAATATATAAAAATCAGTCAGTGTATGTTTGTGGACGCAAAACTAGAAATATACTTGAAGGATATCGCAGAAAATGTCAAAGTCTGTTTTATTAGTGCCAAGAGTAGTTTTAATGGTAGAAGAAGTCAGAGACGCTCAAGGCATACTTAAAGCAATACCTCTGCACAGGCATGAGATACGGAGTCGAATTAAAGTCGATGTAATGCAATTTTTTAATAGTAACATTGTGGTAATAACAGTAGTGAATAGTACAAGTCGGAGACGTCCGAGAAAAACTTTACCAATAGCGAAGCACCGCGGGGTCCATTAGTATGGTATAAGATATTTTCACTTCAGAAGTACATAGAAAAAAAATTATACACAAAAATGCTCGTTGGTTGGAGACAATAATTGAAAACACTGATGTCCTTTTTCTGGGAATACCACTCAAGAGTCCCAACTGCTTCTAACCGTCTTGAGCCAGTGAGACTATAGCATTCCCAATTGGGCTATGTTGTGAGGATGAATGTAGTGTGGAGGGGAAGGAGATGGGGAGAAGAAGGTAGGGAAGTACCTGGCTATTCAGATATGGCCACCAAACACGGCCAAAGCCATTTCAAGCAACGTTTCAATTCTTAATGATAGTCTTACATCAGGGCGATACAGAGGGTATTTTCCAATCTTTGACGTGCTGCAAATATATATTATTTAATATGAGTAAATTTTGAAATAATAATAATAAAATTTACTTGCGTACGCCGGGATTTGAACCCCCGACCCCCGGCTTGTTAGTCGATAGTCTTGCCCCTCGACCAATATAACATTAACTGTTTGGAGACAGTGTGACAATGACAATCCAAATTAGAAAATGAGTCTGTCGTGAGTAGGGAGGGGAAGGAGATAGAAAAGAAGAAGGTTGGAAATTAACTCACAAATCGTTGACCGGATAACTCATCAAAATGACAATTCAACGCGACGTTAAAAAGCGATATAAAGTCATGAAAAGTGATGAAACAAAAACTAGGTTAAATAGGATTTTTTCATCACTTTTAATGACTTTTTGAAGGTTTGATGAATTGTGTTGAGTTACCAACTGTGTTGAGTGACCATGGAATCTTTGATTCGATGAGCCAGATACTTACTGCATAATAAAAACCTTGCTCGTCAAAATAAATCACTCAATGCTCAGTACCTTCCGCCCAACACTTACGGCCTTTGTTCCCAACTTTTCGAACGATCGATCTCTGGTTCCGATCAGTCAAGTGATTTGTAGAGTATCGTTCGATTCGCCTGTTTCCAAACATCTTTACCGTTGATTATCTTAATAGGCCTCGCCCACTTTCATAGACAATAAAATGACATCAAGGTAAAAACTTTCAATGTTTTTTCGCGAAATAATGATTGTATTTATTATTAATGCCTATATTTTTTAAAATACTGTAATGCATAAACCAAT
Organism: Hesperophylax magnus; assembly: GCA_026573805.1. NCBI lineage: Eukaryota > Metazoa > Arthropoda > Insecta > Trichoptera > Limnephilidae > Hesperophylax > Hesperophylax magnus. The sequence continues at coordinate 6,805,357 of JAIUSX010000977.1, read as the reverse complement.
ATTTTATAATTTTAATTATAATTTTTTTTATAACAAACGTATGTAATATGTTAAAAATTAGTGTTAGCTTAACTTTAATGCCACCGTTTCTTGAGGTCGCGAATGTTTTTGCACTTGGTCGACACTTTTTATAACTAGTCATTTACTGACACAGGCTTAATCCAGTAGTTTGGATTCCTTAGATTGGTTTATCGCTCAGTCGTCGCCTTTCTGTTGGAAATAGTGTAGGTGTGTGTTTGAGCAGTTTTGAGTCAAAATTTCGGCTCAAATGTTGATCAGTAGGATTGGGAACAACGGCCATTATTGCGTCATCTCTAAATAGTATAAAATAATGTCGCTATCCTCGTCTGTCTATATATATATATTTATAATACATGCATATATGACCGGTCGGTGGCTGAGTTGACATCGCGTTTGGATTCCACCCGGGCGTAGTGTGTTCAATTCCTCGGCTGGTTAAGTCCCCATCACAACACAAGCAACATTTTCCGCTTACTGTGGTGGTAGTAGAAGATTTTCAAATATTATCAGGTTATTCGTAACCCGGGAACTTTACTCCAAATCATTCACAAACCCGAGCAACGCCGGTTACACGTCAGCTAGTTCAAATTAAAATAGTGTATTTTCTATAACCACATGTAGCTACACCTTAAGTTTATGTATACTTTGCAGTGTCTTTAGCTATATTTAAAAAAAATTGTACCCTTAAAGCTCTTCCAATCTCATCTTACCAGTCTATCTCAGCCCGCGTTGAATTATTCTGTCACTTCACAATACGGCGAGCTTTCACTCTGCAATATTCCGTGTCACTTCATAATACGGCGAGCTTTCACTCTACAATAAAGTCACAAAATTGCATTTTTGCTTACAATGGAGGTTCTTCGAGTAACAACCTTGACACAGAAAAACTCCAATAATCAGAATGGAAAGTTTTCTAGGGAGTGCACGGGACAACTACAATGTGTTTTAGTACCGATTGGACTTGTCGGAGTTATACAACTTTACAAGAAAACTGGTGGCATCTCGCAACAGTGTTAGTAATAATTTTGACAATACGTAAACTAATTATATGTTACAGTATTAACTTATCAAAATGAAAATTCAACACACCTATAAAAAGTGTTATAAATTAATGAAAAGTGATCAAAAACTAGGTTAAACAGATCACGTGTGTATCTCTTTAACCTAGGTTTTGTTTCATCACTTTATAATACTTTTTATATGTGTGTTGAATTGTCATTTTTATGAGTTATCCGGTCACCTACGGTTCCATGATAACTCCTCAAAATAACAATTCTTTATTAAGTTCTTAGTTATTAGACCTAGTTTTTGTTTCATCACTTTTAATGATTTTATATCACCCTTTAAAGGCGTGTTGAATTGTCATTTTGAGGAGTTATCATGGAACCGCAATCTTGGTTCAAGCGAGTATCTAAATGATTCAGTTCTGATATTCTTGTTCCAATTGAAAAAAATTTTCGATTGAGTAGTTAAGTCAGTAGGTATGTTGATGGCGATTAGACTCAGTAAAAAATCAGGGCTGTATATAATTTCAATAATAAAAACGTCGCCAAAATTAACGTTTTACTTTATTCTGTGAAGTTCAGGCAAAGAAATTCCATGTTATTTCAACTGACACGTAGACCTTCAATAATGTATCAGGTAATATTATACAATCCCGACAAAGTCACATAGTTAAACTTTGAAGGTGGCGAATAGATTGCAAGAGATTAAAAGCTTACATAGGTATTATGAATTACAAAGGTACAAAATCTGGGAGCGCTGGAAATTCACAAATGATTAAATAATCGATTGAACTTAACTTAGGTATATCATGTCCCCGTTAAGCCCTCGTATTACTTACCCCACCTTTATTCCTCTACCTCTCTTCATTACCCTCCTACGGTCATGCTGTTGCTCCTCTCTTCTTGACATACTCACCCTTATAAGGGAGTTAGAGTTCACAGATTAAAGGACTTAAAGTACTTGATTCATTTGACGCTGTTCATTGAAGTGAGTAAATCACTCCTAAACCAAATTACCAAGTATATATGTAAATGAAAATAGAGTAAGTAAAAGGATTAATAATGTATCTTATACCCCCCCTCAAATCAATACCAAACTTAATGCAAACACAGCAGTATTATTGGTCCGCGTACATTCAATCTTCTACCAAAACAAATTCAAATGGCTAATAAAATTTCATACTATGTAAAAGAATTTAAATTATAGCTGAATATTTAGATGTTTAAACACTGGTCATATAAATTATTTGCAAACCTTCGATTTCACTACAGCATTTACCACAACTTCTAAATTTACATTATGTGTGTGCCTACTTGTTATTGTATTTAAAAATAAAATATTTATATATAAAAAAATATATATATTTTTTAATAATAGACAATTTATGTTTAATATTACAAATTGCATATTACGTTACTTAACGTAACTTTAAACAGTGCATTATTAAACCGCACCTTTAAATATTACATAACTATCCCGTAACTTTAAACATTACATTACTATACCGTAATATTAAAATTTAAATTACATCTTGCTTGATACTGCATTTTATTTTGTTGAAAAAGTTTATTTCTATTCTTATTTTATTAGTATTTTTTATATTACCCACGCACAGGCCGTGCCTTTATGAGTTTCCTTAACTTATCATGTTTAAAAATTTAAACACCTGTAATTTTTTATTCTAAAAATGTCGATATAAAAATGAGTTACTAAAATAACTATGTTCCATTGCCCGCCTCAAAACATTGTTTTGCTATAAGGGAGAGAAACATACAAGACATCTTTCTTTGTGTCCGCATTAGGTATCTAATGTTAATATATTTACTAGCCCTTCCTTCTCGCCTTACAATGTCCATCGCCAAATCAGATATAATATGCAGTTAGCTCCGGCCCTAAGTTTTGTAACCGACTAGAATCATGTTTGATTTCCGACGTTTAACACAGCAGTTATAATATTTGCGCAAACAGTAGAGGTACGAAAGATGCTCATTTACACCCTATTAATTATTGTAAAACGGTCTTCATAGGGAAGTTGTCTTTCCATTTGATTTGATGTTCATTCAACTGAGACAGGTGAGTACTGTAATAGTCAGTAGGCGTAAAACTTGACCGACTTGGATCGATTTGTTTCAAATGCATGGTTTAAGGTAGGGCGACCCTGCCCAGTGAAGAACAAGACAACAGGCGATGGGAAGGTAACTGAATAACTTACTTTGATTAAACCTCCGCATCACGAAACACGTGTAATTCAAAACAGGGAACTTTACGTATCTACGTGCATCCATTAATCTCTCTTAATGTATGGACGTAGAGCCTTCAACGTACCGTAGTTGAGGCAGTATATTGTTTTTCCTACGTGAGCGTAGCGCAGTAGCCCTATCGCATACAAAATGAAGGCATACATAATCGGGCTTTGTTGTAGCAGTCATTCATTTTCATGATTAAGATGTCTACAAAGAGAGAAATCTGATTGAGCGATTGTGATCGAATTTGTGGATGACGTATCTTTAAAAAAAAATTGTTTAAAAACAAAATTATATCAATGCAGGTACGGGTACCTCATAAATATTTTTATGTTGAAAACAAGAATGCTCTTAACGAAGCTTCCTGTTTTGAAATACACTCGGCGTCACAAAAATCGCACACTCTCGAAAATAAGTTTCAAACTAATGTAACTCAAACAATATTGACATCAATTAAAGGTACAATAAATCAAAACAATATCTCGCGAACGGTGCGTTTGGCCTCAAGAAATTTGCATAGTTTGTTTTATCTGAAATTTCAAATTAGGAACTATACCACTTAATTGTACAATTTGGGAGACGGGTTTGGGTTCCGCCACCCCGGAAACCAATTATTGGATAACCAACACCTCTGCCATAGGTGACCCCAAGTGGTTCACTACGTTTGGTGACTTGGCAGGGGCGCTCTGGTTCATCGGATGAGGTGTGTTTAGGATGCACATGCCCAGCAGCAGCGTGGCGTGCCGGATTGGGAAAGGCTGGTTTGGGGAGACCCTTTAACCTCTCCAACTGGTATCTCGACCCATCACCTTGCACCGCAGCGGGAGGGATATATTCATACGTCCGTCACTCCTGGACACACTGATATCTAGATTACTACCCACCCCTCATACTTTTTTCTTTCCCAGAACATCTTCTCCTTCCTTTCCTTGTCAAACACCCTCCACACAGATTCCTTAAAGATGATATAGGCCCAGAGGAAAAGTATTTTCCTCATGGCTTCGTGTGTGGGGTCAGTGCAAAGATATTAGAAGAACGAGATGTGCTACGAGCAGTTCGTACTGTGTGGAATTGTTTTGCCGAGTGTCGCCGGTTTTGTTCACCAATACTACTGCACACCTTCGCTTACGCTAAGGTATCCGCACTAATACATAGAACAGATTTCTGTGCGTACACGTCCCGATACCGTTCAAAGAACCCTAATTAGGTAGTACTCCGCCTACGGTCGGGCGGCCAACATAGCATATCTCGTTCTTCTAATATCTTTGAGTCAGTGTAAAAAAAGTTACCAATTTCATTAACATCTTAAGCATTGAATCATAGTAATATCTATTTATAATTTTCATTTGTTGTGTTAATTTTATTTTATTGAAAATCGAGAAAAAAACACCTTTACTTAACAAAATGATATATTTCTTGAGTAAAACGACATTACATTTAAGTATTGCTAGTTGAGTCCCGTCACAAAGGAAACTAAAATAATAACAATATTTCCAACATGACAGAAACCCGATTTAATTATACTTTTCCATTTCTTTTTCTTCCAGATCTTCTTTGTATAACTTGACATGTTCCTCACACACGCGAAAATCTATCGGAAAAGCTTCTAAGCCTTCCAAACAATAAACAGTTTCATATTTTCAATCACTTTGTATCACAAATCTCAGAAAAGGTTTGAACAAGTCATTTTTTTATCCAGAGTTCCTGAGTTTTTTTATTCGGTTTGTTCGTTCTATTTATAAAACAAAGAAATTTCAGAAATAGGGATTAATGATTTCAAATAAGAGACAACACTTAGTGGCTTGACATTATAAAAATGAAAAAATTCTTTGTTTAAAATCACATATCGCTTATCACATATAGGTTTCGGTTAATCTCAACCTTCGTCAGAACAATAAACATATAAACTAAATACAGTACAGATGAAGATTATAAGGTAAACAAAAGAGTGGGAGAGAGCATCATAGGCAGACTGGTAGAAGGAAGGGGAAGGGTGGGGGGTCATATAGGGAAAAAGTGAATAAATTTTAAAATCGGACTTTGATATATTTGGGAAAAATTTTGACTTTTAATTTTTATGTAACTTAACACAATAAACTAAACAACACGAATCCAGCGGGACTATGGCATCTCCCATGTGAAATGTTTTGAGACTGAATGCTGTGCTGAGGATCAGGAGCTTCGAATATGTATGGCCGAATCAAACTGGATATTCTGATATAGCTAAAATACCAAACGAAACACAATATCAATTCTGAAAGGTGATTGAAAGACACTGATTGCTACTATTTAAAAAATACTTGGTTGAATGCTTTGACTTCATAGCTAGAAAAAACTATTTTTACATCCTTCAAAAAAAACATACACGTCGATTGTAAAAAGGCTAAATTAAGTTTCAAGAACCTTCCAAATTGGTGATTGAATTAAGCTACATATAGACTTTGAAAGATTCTAGAAACAGGATATCGACTCGGAGCCACGTTTTAGCTGTGGGCCAAATTTATTTAATCTTACATGACAATTTGCTAGATATACTTTCTGTAATGCATCAACTAGTGAACTAGTAATAAGAATGTTCACGATTTATTTAATTTATTCCAATTAATAAGCACCCAAATATTTTACTTTTTTATTCTAAAAGCGATTTTTCGCATTGAAAATTGAAAGATAAAAGTATACATTTTCTAGATGGAAAAATTTCTTAACCTTACACTAATGTAAGCTTTTACAGGATTTGTTAAAAAAAACACCTTAAAATGTTTAATTAGGTACTACAAACCTAATGAAACACAAAAGGAATCACTAAAATGTATTTATATTTTCTAAGTTCAAAAATATATAATACTGGCTGACGTGTACCCGTCGTTGCTCGGGGACTAAATAATTTGGGGTAAAGTTTTGTGGTTGTGAATTCTAGAGTACCTGACAACTGGGTGTATTTTACTACTGTGCAACTGGGTGGAAATAATATTATTGTACTGTAATAAGTTTTTTTTTTAAAGTCAGAGGCGGTTTACTTACGTTCCCCGCGAGCACTTAGGCCATAGGCCCATTGTACTATCTCCCATTTTACCTCATTCCCTTGCCAGTAACCCGGTCCCTTTTATTAAGTTCACCAGGGCTGTCATTGGATATGTGGCGATGTCTTCTGGTTCCACACTGTGTCTTCCCAGGTATCTGAGCCTTATTCCCAGCAGAGCGGGACATTGGCACCATAGGTGAATTGGAGTCTCTTCCTCCTCCTCACATTTCCTACAGATGTTGGTGTTTTCCACTCCCAACAGTTGCATGTGTCTCCTGAGATGGCAGTGTCCCGTTAATAGTCCTACCAGTTCCCTCAGTGAGTTTCTGTCCATATCGAGTAGTTGCCTGGTTCGGTTAGGGTCCGGTCCGTTTATGAGTACTTTAGATTACCTCCTTCCGGGTGCCTTCTTCCATTCCTTCCAGTGTTGGGATTTGACCCACCTCTTGATATGTAGTTTGGTGTGGCAAGCTACTACTCCTACGGCCGGCTCAGATCCCGCAAGTGATGCTTTCGCCCCTTTCCTTGCTAGTTCGTCAGCCCGCTCGTTGCCCTCAATACCTTTATGTCCTGGTACCCAGAGCAGGGTTACTTTATTGATGGTCACCAGTTCTATTAGGATAGTCCTGCATTCCATCACCAGTCTGGAGTCGCATCGGTTACTTTCCAGTGCCATTAAGGCCGCCTGGCTATCCGAACATATGTTTATGTTCTTATTTCTGTACCCGATACTCATATTCTCCTGTGCGCAGGCTAAGATGGCTTTCATCTCAGCCTGAAACACAGTGCAGTGCATTCCTAGAGGTATACTGAGTTTCCTCTTAGATCCCTGTAGACAGACCCCGGCCCCTGTTCCTTCCTCCATCTTGGACCCGTCTGTGAACCAGATTAGTTCCTGTTTGGAGTTTGGACCTGGGACCGAGTCCCATTCCTCCCTTGTGGGGTACGTCACTTTAAACAGCTGTCCGAAGAAGTATTCGGCTTGCTTGCCGTCCTTTCTTCATCCCAGCCGTCGGACTAATTGCCCTCAGTCTTATTTCTATCTCCGTGTGACTGTTTCTGGGCAACTCTCCTCTCCATTGGCCATTGCAATGTAACCTGTAGGCTGTCGCCATCGCCGCCCCCTCTATTTCTATGTTTAGTGGGGGTAGGTTCAGCAGCACTCCCATGGCTAGTATTGGAGTGGTTCTCATGGCTCCTGTGATGCTTCTGCATGCAAGTCCCTGTATGTGATTGAGTGTGACCATCACTGTTTTCAGTGTTGTTCTCCTCCACCAGACCAGGGCTGCATGCATGATCCTTGGTTTTACAACGGCTGTGTAAAGCCATTGCATCATTTTAGGTTTGAGACCCCATGTTCTGCCGCAGATTCGCCTAGTTGCCCACATCAGAGTACAGGCCTTTCTGCCTACAGTTTCCACCTGGTTTTTCCAGCCCAGTTTGGCATCTATGATGACTCCGAGGTACTTAACCGTGTCAGAGGGTTCTAATTCCTTTCCAAAGAAGGTTGGATTTCTCCATCCTTCTAGTTTCCTTTTACGCGTAAAGATTACTAGTTCTGTCTTGTCTGGGTTGACTGACAGTCCTGTTTCTTCACACCATTCTTCCACTGTTGCCAGTGTTGACTGTATAAGGCCTCGGGTTGTGTCTGCATCCCAACACCTTATTATGGTTGCAATGTCATCCGCTAATTAATATTTGTTGTAATAAGTATTTGTTTCGCTTGATCGTGCCATATCTTCCTTAGTCCTTTTAACCATTCACTTCCAAGTCATACATTTTCATAACACTTCTTTCTTCGTTCATCACTTAAATCAGATTTTACCACTAATAATTATTTGACTCGTATCTTCCTCGAGTATCCCTGACTATTTCTACCGTTCACTTCATGTAGCATCATAAAATCCATAGTATTACTTTTAAAAATACTACATTATGTCAACTTTAATTCAACTCCGTATAATTCCCAGTACATAGATAATGCGTTAAGTCTTTCTTGAGCGTCCCCGACTTCTTTACCTTTCAAACCAGTCTCTAAACACTCGTAGGCACTAGTAAGAACAAATTTTCAGTGAAATCTCATAAATGGTATAGGAAAGCGTATGGGACAAATAAAGAAACACTATTTTTTATATAAATAGCTTATTATTTTAAAACATAATAATATATGTATAGGTTAACGCTAAAGCTTTTGACACAATTAACACTAAAAAACTGCTAGAAACATATGAAAAATAAGTACCAAAATAAATAATACTTTTAGTAAAACAAAGAATGTATCTGCAGGAGTTCCACAAGGTTCCATATTGCGACCTACACTATATATAATTTATTTAACTATAAAGAAAAAACTTTTCTCTTTTGTTAAACATTTTATATTCGCAGATGATACGACATTGGTTATATCACATAAAGATCTAAAAATGCAATTGAACTCATGCAAATTGACTTTAATCAACTTTGTAAATGGTCACATGATGCAGGACTATTAATAAATGCTAAAAAAACCAAAGTTATGCATATAAGATCACCTAATGCCAGATTTCAATTTAATCCTAATATTATTTCTCATAATTTTGATTGCATCCATAAAAATATCCCGACTTATTGTAAATGTGAAAGCTTAGAATTAGTTACGGAATATGTTTATCTTGGTGTTACAGTAGATTGCTTTTTCAAATGGGACAAACATATTAAAAAAACCTGTAAAAGACTCAGATCAATTGCTGGCAGAATGTACACATAAATTTTTTTTCTATCAATTGAAACACTTAAAATAATTTATGTCAATGGCAGAATCTATTATAAGATATGGATTAACCATATGGGGAAATACTACTATAACCAATCTGAAACAAGTCCAAGTTGTACAAAACGCAATTGTAAAATTACTAGTCGTCCCTAATATTTTTAAACAGAGACATAATACACCGTTGCTGTTTCAAAGAACCAAAATTTTACCTGTTAAGGCTATTCTATGGCAAAAAATCATAATTCAGTATATATTTACCCCGCAGCATAAAGAAAAATTAGAACATAAATACAGTACTAGTTTCACGAGCAATGACGGGTTTGAATACAACATACCGAAGATATTTAATTTATTACCAGACACTATAAAGGAATGTAAGTCTATGAATAAGGTTAAATATATGGTGAAAAATTGGCTATTGGAAAAAAATATTTTCTTTAATATGTACGAAAAATTGTATGAAAAAATGTTGATTCTGTAGATATAAGATGTAAATTATAAATAAAAATGTATATGTATCTAAACTTTAAGCACCTGTTGACAAGCCAATTCAATTCAGTTCAAACAGGTCAGTGGTTTTGAATACCCATCTTCTCGAGATAACGAAGAACAGAGATATTTGAAAATTATCGTTAGATCAATTTCAACAGAAATAAGAAAAAAATTCGTGCAGAAAGACAAGCCCACAATACACTTCTTCCTGTTTATTTTTCCTGCTAAAATTCATTTTCTAGGCTAAATTAACTTCCATAAGGTAAGTCCCATTTTAAAAAAAACACAAATACCTTCAAACTTAAATACAAGTATATATTTTGATTGTAACAGTTAGTTTTAATAGATGAGAAAATTCAAAGTTTTAATTTTTCGGGTCTCAAAATCGCACAAAATCTATGAACCTGACCAGTGACGTCACCAGTCACCAGTCTCAAATAGTCTACTTTTCAACCTGTGATGTATTTTGTATTACAGTCGAGACGTTTTTCATTCACAAGATTACCAGCTTTTAACATTGAAGAACTCTGGGTAAAATGATAGCATCTTGTCACTAATGTTATTATATTTAAGTGCAAAAATACATCCATTACCGAGCCTGATGTTTTCAACAATTCACCGGTGTTTAAAAACAATATTTTCATAGTTTCTGATGTGGACTGTAGACCATTGATATATTACTCACGTAGACTGGTTGAAATTAATTCTAATCGTACCAAACAAACAGTGTGTTTTAATGTGAGGGTTTAATTTTCGTTTTTAAAGAACGATTTATAAATTCTACGTATAACAAAACATATTCACAATCACCATTTATGGATATATTTTCTTTAAGTCATCATATTTTTCTCTTTAGTTCTTTCTGAATTTCGTATATAAAATTCAAAGGGTTCTAAGAGGGTTTTGAATCATTCCACGATCAAAAAGCATATTTCAATAAAATAAAAAATAACTTGGAAAGACGACTGACCGTTGACTGACCTGAATAATTAATTAAAAATCATTTATTCTGATTCCAAACCATTTTATGGAAAATACAAAATTTAAAAATCAGGAATGATTTATTAAGGCCAGACATTTTTTTTAACAAAAAAGCAATAAATTTCCTAATATGTAATTGCAGGGTTGGGTTTCTAGAATAAATATTATTGTGGCCCCTAATTATATGTACGTGTTCGCGTTTTCCCCTCGTTTCCCCATACATCAAATAATTTATGGCAACATAAATTACAACCAAACGTATAGAAAAAAATATGTTTATTCAGTTTGATGACATGATTTATTAACGTAAAATTTTGAAAGCCACTAAGCCACCATAAGTACAGTATTATTATTGTATATCAATACTTTTTATGTCTTCTCGATAAGTAAACTAACTAACTAACCATCACGCCGTTTCCCCGCAGGGGTAGGCAGAGAGGACGGACCGCCAAACAACTCGGTCTTGGCACACACACTCCTTGCCTCATTCACATTCATACGTCTCATACACACTCTTCTATTGTTCTGACTCTTGACATGGCCCGACTCAAGTATCTGATTCACTTGGTCATGCCATGTCTTCCTCGGGCGTCCCCGACTTCTGCTACCATTCACATTTGCATCGTATATTCTCCTTACACTCCTTTCTTTCTTTCTTTCTCGATAAGTAGGTTAAGTTTTATTTGAATCATAAGAATACAATAATTTAACTGAAAACAGAAATCCGGAAATTTTAATTTTCTTTTAAGAAAATTCGAATAAAGAAAATAAGTGATCATTTTTCTGGTAAGTTCCTATAAAAACGGATTAGAATTTTATCGAAGTTGATGGAATAATGGACCATGGTATCTATTCTAAAATCCAGGCCGCTCGCAATCGCCGTCGAAAGTACATACATTGGTCGAAATTCTTATTCTTGAGTCTCGTTGACGGTACATACTTACGCCAAGCATCAAAAGTCATTCCATTACCCAAAGTCAAATAATCAAAGAACACAACGCTGCCAAGACAGGCCATTTAATTAATAAACTAATTACGATCCCAATACAGAGCCAGCGATCTTCCGACCCAAAGTCAAATTCTAAAAGAACACAACGCTACTAAGACAGGCCATTTAATTAATAAACTAATTACAATCCCAATACAGATAGAGCCAGCGATTTCCCGACCCAAAGTCAAATACTCAAAGAACACAAGGCTACTAAGACAGGTCATTTAATTACAAATCGATTCATTACTACTTATTATTCATTACCACTTACCAGACATTACAAGGAATCATAGGTACCCAACATGAAATATATAATTCCTGTGGTGACCGGATAAATCATCACAATGATAATTCATCACATCTTTAAAAAGTTATATAAAATCATGGAAAGCGATGAAAAAAAACTTTATTAACTGGGTTAAGTAGGTTATGTTAGGTTAATTTTTTTTCATCGGTTCTAATAACTTTATATCACTTTTTAAAAGTGTGTTGAATTGTCACTGTGTTGATTTATCATGGAACCAATTACTGTATATTGTTTCATCACTGTAATTCATGTACTGTATGTTTCTATAATATCAAATAAATAAATAAAATTACATTTTCTCAACTATTTATTAATGTGATTTTGTATGTTTCTTTTATGAATGTTTCGCTTTTACCACATCGACCTTAAAAAATGGTACAAAAAATGACTAAAAAAATCTTAACTACGTATTGAATATGCATTGATATTCGAATCAAATGTGGTTCCAGCCCAGGAGGATGTTCAATTGGATTTCAGTTCTCTCAAGACGCATCTTAGTTTTCCTCTTTATTTTAACTGTCATATCGTTTGGTAGCGTAGGTTCAGATCCTACCAGATGCCCCAATTCGTTGTAAATGGTTCTTATAAATAAAAAAGCCTACTTCAAGACAAAATACTTTGACCTTTATATACATTTGAAATTCTTATAATTGGGAACCAATGTGCAGTATGGTCAGGATACTAATTTTGTCGGAAAACTCATTAGCTCACCTCGCCTCTGAACTAGAGAGGCAAACCTATATTCTAGTGACATCTATTGCACGACTCTATAAACTTTATGAGCTACTTACACTTGAGCCAATTAACAATAACAAATATTCACAAGTCTAAACACCGATTATTTTTTTTTAATGATAAAGTAATGTTAATAAGACAAGGTTTTTTATGCAAAGCACAGAGGATAACAAATTATTATGAGCAATAATTTGTTTTGATATTTTAGGCGACTAATTATTACTTATAATAATTTTCTAAACGCCAATGTTCAAAACAATACTCATGCTGAGAAACGCGTCGAGTCTTGGTAAGTACATTCCGACAGCCTTCTGGAATCGTCTTTTCTAAAATATTTGTCTAACACTATCGTAAGCCAGTAGGACTATGGCACCTAAATTGAGGGATATTGTTAGACTGAATGGGTTGGCGAGGGGAAATATATTGGGAAGAGGAAGACGTGAGTGAAGTCACCAAACACGTCTAAAGCCTTTTAAACACCATTTATACCAGGGTGATACTAAGAATATCTAATACTCGGATGGTATGTCTTAATAATGTTACAAACATTTTATGAAATCTAGCTAGCTTTAGGAAAGAGTTATAACTTTAGTATGCCTCCCGTTTCAAATTTTGTTTCTTCATCAATTGACGTCAAAGTAAGCCCGTTGCAGGATTATAAAATAATATAATTTCATTTAGTAAATTTAATTAAAATAGCGTAACTTTAAATAATGAATTGAATACATCTCATGAGCGAGTCGTTGCAAATATGTAAGTATTATCCTCAACACGGGCTTGTTTTAGTGAGGTTAAAAATTGTAACGTAAAAAATGATAAAATGTAAAGAAACAATAAATAAATTGTGCGAAAGCTGCAAAATGTATTTAAATGCTTTTAAAAATATTTCTGTAAACGAGTACAACGATACATTATTTATGCAACGTGCTAAAGCATTTTGCTGCAACGTAGCACCGTAGAATGTACGAATAAATTTCAACAAGCGTTATCGTAACGAGAAGCGGATTCCGTAGAGAGTTAACTACGGGAATGCTACGGTGGCGTAGCAAATAGGGACGTAGCGACGTAGCCACGGAGGTATTTACGTAGTTGCCTAGTTGCCAACATGAGCTCGGGGTTAACTTATTCGTATTTAAATTTATTTGAAGCAATGAAGTACGATTTTGCATAATTTATGCAAACGCTGAAGTTTTAGTATTAGCCATCTTAACAGGGAGTTTAGCTATTGCTATGTACGACTCTGAACTTATACATAATACGAAGCATGGCGGAAAACTATAAAACGATGGAAAACATGGATTTAATGCGGTATCGATAATGCTCTATGAAAAAACATAAAAGTAATTTTGGAGACCTAGGTAAAACATACCTACCATAAATACCTTGATATTTTAGGTTTTCTATTATTTCGACGGCCTCCGTGATCGAGGGGTAAGACTCTCAACTAGAAAACCGGAGGTCGCGGGTTCAATTCCCGGCGTACACAAGTAAATTTTATTTTTATTTTTTCTATTTTCGTAGAAAGCAATCACTTTGTGGTTTAACATTTTAATGAAATAAAAACAATATTTTTTGTTTAAAACCACGAATTTTTATTAATTTTAAGACCGACCGGTTTCGCTTCACTTGAGCATCGTCAGGGTACAAAATTAAACTAATCAATAATAATTTAATAATTTTGTATTATTGATTAGTTTAATTTTGTACCCTGGCGATTCTCGAGTGAAGCGAAACCGGTCGGTCTTAAAATTAATAAAAATTCGTGGTTTTAAACAAAAAATATTGTTTTTATTTCATTAAATTTTATTTGATTAATTTGTGTCATTTTACAATTTACTAATTAAAAATAATACATGGCATATATGCGGCACGTTCCAGAGTTGAAGGTACTCTCAATATAGCTCTGGGGAAAACACCATTCAGAATTGAAACGTTGCTTGAATTGGCTTTGGCCGTCTTTGGTGACCAGTCTGAATAACCAAGTACTTCCTTTTGCTCATCTCCATCCCTTCCTACTTCCTTCAGTCTCACAACATACCACAATTAGAGATGACATAATCTCACTGGCTATAGATGGTTGGGAGTAGTTGGTATTCGTGTGCGTTTTTTTACATACTTATAGATTTGTTTCAACGAATAGAGTTAATTTCAAAATGGTATATGCTTCCATTCGTGTTTTATTAATAAAGCCTGTTAATTTATCGCGAGGACAAAAATCGATTTCTCTTTTGTAGGTATTTTAATACTAAAAAACCGGTTTAATACTAAAAAATGGGTTTTTAGAAAGTAGATAACTTAATCAAGTGTTGTGAATAAGCCCCCACTTGTAATAATAATAATATAGTAGGTATAAATGCATGAGACCCAGCGCAATCGTTTATATCTATGGAAAACTAAAAAAAATCTACCACGATTCATTATATTTGTGTTTATTTGTACAGTCAATCAATTTGCAATTCAATTAAAGCGAGAGCTTTCAGAAAGCTTTGAACTTTATATATGCCAGATATACACGTCCCTTGCAAATTACTTCCTATTCATTCCTCTCATTGACACGTTACGGCAAACCCTCAAATATCATTTCATCATCCCGGCCTTTCAATGGATGGTTACATCAGACAGGTGGGATTTTAGGAATAATATGCACGATTTCTCTTCATTTGGGAGCCACTAAATTAAATTTTATTTGTTCAGAAATTGTATTTCGCGTATAAAACGATAATTAATACTAAAATAAATTATTAAAACGTGATAGTTTCGACTCATTACTGTCCGGAGCGAGTGATACTAAAGCGTTTATTTAATTAATAAGCATCTAAATAAAGAGTTACACACATTGATCAAAAGTTTAAAACCAAGTGAAAAGTAAACAGGCAAGAGCATTGATCAAAAGTATAAGGACGAATCTAAGTAAAGGTAAACAGACAAGAACATTGATCGAAAGTATTATGTTAAATCTAAATGAAAGATAAACAGACGAGAGCAGTGATCAAAAGTATAAGGTAAAATCTAAGTGAAAGATAAACAGACAAGAGCATTGATCAAAAGTATAAGGTTAAATCTAAGTGAAAGATAAACAGGCAAAAGCAGTGATCAAAGGTATAAGGTTAAATCTAAGTGAAAGATAAACAGGCAAGATCAATGATCAAAAGTATAAGGTTAAATTTAAATGAATGATAAACAAGCAAGAGCATTGATTAAAAGTATAAGGTTAAATTTAAGTGAAAGATAAACAGGCAAAAGCATTGACCAAAAGCATAAGGTTAAATCTAAGTGAAAGATACACAGGCAAAAGCATTGATCAAAAATATAAGGTTAAATTTAAGTGAAAGATAAACAGGCAAGTGAAATATTAACAGGCAAGAGCAATGATCAAAAGTATAAGGTTAAATTTAAATGAAAGATAAACAGGCAAGAGCTTTGATCAAAAGTATAAGGTTAAATCTAAGTGAAAAATGAACAGGCAAGAACAAAATAGTGCAACAAGTATAAAATTAAAACCTCTTGGTATTATTTTGGGCCTGAAGAAGAAGAGAGTAGGAAATGAGAATCTTAACGAAGGGGTTTGGGAGTGCCTGGCTAAACAGATCTGATAATTCGGCTCTGACGCTTAGCCTTCAGAGTAATACTGAGGTTGTGTTATTATTACATCAATTTGAATCTATGACCTCTGAGTAAACGACCATCTTAACGTGCTGAAAAAGCTCAGCTTACTCTAAAGCTTATTTATTTATTCATTTTAAGGAACATAAACAGTATTAACATTAATTTAATAAACGGCGGAGGATGGAAAAAAAACAGACGAATTATTATAAACGTTCACAGATGGTTGAATTGGTAATATACAACTAAGTATTTAGTGAATGTAGACTTAAAGATAAAAAGCAGATTTAAGTAACAAATTTAAAAGCCGAACTAAGTATTAAGTATTAAAAAAATGGATGTAGAACAAATGTAATGAACCTATATAAAGCATTATACAACAATAATTGAATTTATAAGTATATAGGACGGATAGAGTGGGAAACAGGTTTTGGCATTGGTGCGGGATGGGGGAGGAAAGGGATGAGGGAGTGTTGCTGCGTAACTGAAATTAAAAAAAAAATAATAAATTAGCAATTTAAAGATAAAATGAGGTGAAATTTGATTATCATTTTTGTGTTATTCACACCTAAAATTTGATTCAATAAACTTCTATAAGAATAGTAACTAGCAGTGAATATGTCAGCATGTATGTCAATATTTGCATGTTTTTTGTTGTACCAATTGCAGGTTATGTTCATAAATTCATTTTGATTGGAGTTGGTGTGCAAAGAGAGTTTTCTATCTTATATTTAATCTCTAATAAAATTGTTAGAGATTAAAGTCACACACTAGTCACCTCAGCCAAACTCAGCCGCAAAACTAATGAAGTGTATTTTTAATATGCTTCTTACTCCTATTCTCGTAGTTTTTCAACTTTTTCTTTTAAGTTTAAGCAGGAATTTATAACGTCCTACTTATCCAACAAGGTAAGCTGCGTCTCACCCAATTACTGCAAAACTTTCAAAAAAACAACACTGAAAGAACACCAATTTCCTTTCCTGTTGACTAGCTCTTCGCCGAATAATTACGTATGTAAATTAGCTTAATCATCGACTGTAAACGTTCAAATTCACCCCACCATCGTAAGGCTTTTAAGCCGGTCGTAATTTGCATAAAACAAAACTAATTGAAAACAACAGAACGCGGAGAACCTTAAAGTTAAGTATCTACCCTATCGTAAAAAGGGTTGCCTTAATGAGATTCTGGTTGATTTTGTAAAGGATAATTCGTTTAAAAATCGAATGCCCGTTCCACAATTTAAAATTTTCTTCCCCAAAGGCTTCAATTTCTGAGATTGAAAAACTGTTTCAATTTTGTAAGAATAGAGGTTTGATTTAAATTTGAACTATTTTTAAGCGATTTAGTAGTTATTTGACGCAGTGGGATATACATAGTTCAAGTAAAACGGTTTGAATTTTAGTGTATTTAAACAATATTTTATTAAATTATTACAAGCAATAATTATCGGCCTGAAACATCAGTACAAATTGAAAAAATCCTCCGAGAAAAATAAATGACCGACGGGAATTATTCACCAGTCATCTGGTTTTTTTCAGGTGAAAAATCTAATAAGCAATAATTGTTTAATGAAAATTACTAGTATATTGAATTACTGGGCGGGTTTAGTTAGAATAAGCCGACGAGCGTATTGGTGGAGCAGCTGACCGGCAATCAAAAGGCTGCGGGTTCAATTCTCGTTGGCGACATTTTTTTTTCTTGTAAGAATTTTTCAATTTGAATGGGTCTTTCAGGCTAATAATTATTGCTAGTAATAATTTTATATCCTTGTCTATAAACATTAGTTTATTATTAAAATAAAAAAATTTATATTTTCTTTTATTTTTTCACAATTAAACATCATAAATCTGTCTGTTTGAAATACTGCTTGAAAGAGCAATCCAATTTATTCGTTATTTATCTAATTCAATTTTTGTTCCGATCGAGATTCGAGGAAACCACCAATACTCTTAATAAAGCTACAGTAGTTTCCAAGTACAACTCGAACTTTCATTTGAGGCAATCGGGCACAAAAAATATGCCATAACACTGTCGCAGTATTTCACGAATGAAATGTGTGCTGTCGTCAAAAATTTGGTTTAGTGATTTTATTTTCCTTTTTTTCATAAAGGGTGATTATTACATTTTCTCAGTGTTTATTTTTATTTTGATTACCTAGTTTTACATAGTACGTCTTACATAGTTTTACATAGTACGTCTTACATAGTTTTCATAGTCACTAAACAAAGTCTCTTCCGAGGCGGGTAATTAACATATTTCAATAATAAATATATGTATACATTAAATTGTAATATTAAATATTAACACATACATATATATGCACCATTTGTCTACGGCTGATATAGGTACTCCCTAAGCATTTATTTCGTAAATGTATTATCTACATCGACGAAAATATTATACATATCTCTACCGATTGTCTGATGTATTATAGTTTAAATTTATAGATTATACATAAATATAAATTATTTTGAAAAATATAAACCCTTGCAATCTGTAATATCATAAATTTATTTTACTAACGTTTCTTTTTCTTCCTCTTTTCGTGAGTTGTATACCTACACGTTATGCATTGATTAACATTATTTCTTAGGAAATTTGTTTTTTTTGTCTTATTTTACACCTACCTATAAGCATTTACTGTACCTATACCTCATTTAACTTAAGTCAGTTACTTAAGATATAAGTTTATACATTTTTCTAATATTTTATTACTTACACAGGATCTCAATTGGCTTTGTTATTTATTCATGTTTCTATACTATAAGTATCCTTTGTAAAAGCCGAAAGCGTTAATTACATATAAATAAATAAATATTATGTTTTAATATTTAATACTATTGTATTTAATTGGGCACTATATATATACGAAATATAAAAATATACATAGAAAACTAAGATATATAAATACAGTAAGTACGCGATAATGAACATTACAAATATTAAAATTATATAAATTCGTTAGAAATTGCATGAAGTGTGTCCATATGTAGAATTAGTTATTACGTGAAGTGTGTCCATATGTAGTGTTAGTTATTTAGTATATATGTTCGTTTTTTTTATTCAGCCACATTCGAAATCTTTTGAACGGCCAATTCTAATTATTTGGGGTGATTTTAGTTTTTGTTTGTTTAGATGTTATTAGAGTTTATTTTAAAGAATGAGTTAAATGTAAAACTGTATGATTGTCTCATTTTTGATTAAATTGTCGCTTATCCCCTTTTGCCTTTCCGGCGTCAATATATGGCCTTTTTCTTGTGAAAGTTGATTTGATGTTAAGTACTTGAAAGTATTTGCTTATTTTATCTTAGCAAATAATTATATGATATCAATTTCTGGGATTCTATTTTTAAGCTTGAAATATTTTGATCGGTTCAATAATTATTTTTCTGTTCTCTTACAGTAAAATAAAATCGAATAATTTTATTATTGAAAACAATGTTCGATTAAACGATTTTTAAACGAAAACTTGAAGCAAAAAATCAGATGAGACCGTATATTTTTCTGTTTTAAAATTTCGTTTAATAATCGCTAACATTGTCTTCAATAGTAACATATTACAATTTGAGGTTTTGCTCATTAAGTTTTCCAAAAAAATAAATATTCATCCTGGACTTGCAGAAACGTCAATAGATGTCGCACATTAATAATCAAAAAAATGATATAAATCCAAGACACGTGAATGTTCATTGTTCGTTTTGAATCTTGCGATCATACAAAAATATAGCAGTTAATAAAAATGTGCGGTGAGAAAATGTAGTTAATGTTAATAGTTTGAAGTACGACACAAGATTTTTCTGTACAAAATTTTCGTTTAAACATCTCTAACATTGTCTTCAATAATAAAATATTACAATTTGAGGTTTCATTCATTAAATTATTGCAAAAAAAGTATATCATAGTATATCATGTGAGATGAAAGCCTATAATATGTATATGGCACTGCACGATTCAGGGTTTGTTTGAACCACACGCTTCGCATTTAAGCTCCTTTCTTTTATCTTAAGTATGACCATTGCCACTAGAGATTTACTACTAAGCTAAGGTATAACCATTTGTCTAGTTGGCCATTATATTATTCGCGAACCCAAATAACACAAGTTTCAATTTGAAATCATGTTCAGTTTCGAATTATCAGCAGGTTGCTGGAAGGCTTTTAAACAATACAATGAGTCATCCATTGTCATACTAATCATAACTGGATCCTTTCCTGTCTGCCATAATTTCAATGTTATCAGTGAGCACCAGTAGCAGCCAGATAAGTGCACCCGAGCGCCGAACAACCTACAAAACTTCCGACACGGCTCATCACAATATGGCCTGGTTCCCACTATGCCGGACCGGCAGATCTGCAAGGCCGGTAAAACTGCCGGAAGGGCTAGTGGCTGTACAATTTATATGTAGCTATTCACATTATCCCGGGTCCGGCATTTTTGCCGAGCCCGGCATTTTTACCGAGCGTTTTGTCACTGCGAAAGTGCCGGTAGAACCACCGGACCGGAGTAATGTGAACGAGTTTGTGCCGGTATCCGGCTGTCCCCGCTCGCCGCGCCCGTACTCCGGGCTCCCCTCGCGTAATCGGCTCGCATTTTTTGAAGAAAGTAGACGTGTTCGCCCTGCTCGTTAATCTTTTTATCAGTATTCAAATGTGTACCTCCATACGGACGTAGGAGATTAAAGCCTTCAGACACTCATTTCCATAAATCCGTCATTCTATCCAAATATTTCTTTTTTTCATTTTTTTATACTGTAATTGTTACATTATCTAGCGATTCCGTTCATTCAATTTTTCTATTGACTTGCCTACCAATGGACAATGGATAATATCAGCGGGAACATAACAAGTCAATCGGTTTAATTGTTGGCAGATGAATCATCTAAATGCGTTTAAGATTGACGATTGATTTTTTCATTAATTTCATTCATTTAACATATATATCCAGCTAACAATAAAAAACACCCTAATATAATATAACTTCCTTCTTCTTCTGGCGTTAGTAAGATTAGATTGTTAATATTAATTTTAGTTGTAAGTTGCTAAATATGTAAATACTCGTATATATGTCGTTAATATAGTAGTTATAGGCCTTAGTCGTAAGTCACTAGATATAAGTCTTAGATATAAGTCAGTAGTTCTAGTAATAACTATTTAAGAAATATGTTTGTACAGCACCTTTGAGGTGATTTCTCACGAAAACGGCGCTATATAAATCAGCCAAATATTATTATTATTAGTTTAAACGGTAATTCCTCGTGCAAGTTTTCATGAAGCGGTCTAGGCTTTGGTACATTTAAAGTACCATCATTGATCTTTTGTCAAAATTTACTATCCTTTAATATAGTAGAATCGCATTCCTTGCCGTATGAGCCCACACTAATAAAAATAAATCGGTACTCTGAATCAACAACTTCCATTAATACAAAAGAATAATATTCCTTGTAATTAAAGAACATAGAACCACCCTCGGCTGGTTTCAAAATTCTAATATGTTTGCCATCTACTGCTCCAACACAGTGAGGAAAGTTGGCTTTTCTTTCGAATCCTGAAGCGATGTCCTCCCATTATCTCTCCGGCTCCGGTGTAATGTGAACACTCTTGTCCGGTGTCCGGTTTCCGGCAGATCTGCCGGTCCGGCATAGTGGGAACCCGGCCTATGAAATTCGGTTCGGTACATATAAAATAGAGCTCATACAATAGGTACCTACTAAGCGCGCTTAATTTGCAAAGCGACTGTGCCTATGTTCGTAGCGGTTCGTTTTCGATCTAGAATTTTACTACTTTGTTTGCATATTCTGTGAACAGTCGAATGTGTAGGTACATACAACTATTTACCAATATTAGCATATCGCAAATTATCCTAACTTTTACAACCACATCGAAAGGAACAGTTTGTTTAGTAGCATTTTAAACGCGTACGTGTGATATTGTTGTCAATATTGTGTATTTATATTAAAATCTACTATTTTTCAACTAATTTTCCTCTTTTAGTTCTTTGGTACAAGATACAACATGTGATCATGAAATGAGTGATTAGTGGTTGTAAAGCATTTTCTGGCAGTGATGCTATGTCTAGGGAGAGTCCCCAGATCTGGGGAATTTGAATTTTAAAGGCATGAAGTGAGTTTTTTTGGAAAAAGGTAAGAAATCTAGGAAATTTTGAGCAATTTTAATCAATTTGTTCAGCAAGAAATTTAATCATATTTCAACAAGAGGGTCACATACGTGTTCGCTAAACAAAAGGAGCAGAGAAAAGAGCTGCTTTATAAATTGGTATGTATCTAATACAGGATTTTCCAATAAGAGGTGTTATTTTGATATTCAATCATAAAAGATCAATGGTTTCGTTGCTTGTGTGGCACGTAGAGCCGTATTGTTGAAAGTAAACGTTTTCCAGATCAATACCATCCAATTCCGGCCATAAAAAATCATTAATCATCTCTCGATAGCGCAATCCATTCACCCTAACTGTTACTCCAGCCTCATTATCGAAAAAGTAAGGTTCAATGACTCCGCTTGACCATAAACCGCACCAAACAGTCACACGTTGAGGATAGAGAGGCTTTTCAACAATAACTTTTGGGTTTTCCGAGCCCCAGATGCGATAATTTTGCTTGTTGACGAAGCCACCGAGGTGGAAATGGGCCTCATCACTCAAGATGATTTGCATTTGATTCACTCAAGTGAATTTTAATAATTTCAATGCATTGTTGAAGCGTGTATCGTTCCATTTTTATTAATGGTGTAGTTTCTACTTGTCAAATGTCAAAAAATAACAGTTTCAAAAGTAACATCTACCGAAATAGCGGGCTATTCAAAATAACACCTCTTATTGGAAAACCCTGTATTATATTTATTGTCTGACTTAATGTATCGTGATGTTGTATGACGATGAACCCGCACACAGTTTGACCTCGGGCTGCCACTGGTGAACACATCCGGATTCTCGAACATATCCCAAAAAATAGACCTTGATTTTTATTTATTTTTTTTTTCTTTATTCATAAAATATATTTGAATACAGGTTTGTACATGCTTTTCGACTACCACACTAGACACATGTCCATTTTATGGTAGTCGAATGGTAGTATTATTTCAATGATTGGGTGTTTTACTTGTACGGAAATTTATATTTAAATCAAGTCTTAAAAAGGTTGAGGAAAATGGGATAGCAGGCGAATATTAATCATTTTTGGCAAATAAATAAAAAAATGACGTGGATACATAAATAACGCTTCAACGAAGTAGTAAGTATTATTTGACTCTTGACAGGCCAAGATGCCAAGCAAAACGTTTGTAACCAAGGGGGTCTTCCGACGACCCCATGCATTTTTCTGTCTTATGGGCTTTTAAACTATAGAAATCCCAATTATTCAGTCAATTATTAATGGTAACATGTATATGCACAGAAATACGTAAAATACTAAAATTATATGTCAATTATTAATGCTAATATAAGGAGGATGGTAATTTTGGGTTAAATTCCCTTAAAATTACTACATCCCGGAGAAAACCATGAAATCTTAATAAATAAAAATTCAGCTTGCGTATGTTTGTGCTCGAAAAACTCGAAAAGTTTTCTCGATTCACGATTCTCGATTTAGCTGAAAATTTTATAGTTTGTTCTTATTAGTGCCAGGAGTGTTTAGTGTTTGAATGGTAGAAAAAGTCGGGACGTCCGAGGAATACTCAATGCAAAATCTCTGCACCTGAATAAGATACTGAGTCGAATTAAAGCCAATGTAACTAACAATGAAGTTTTTTTAACAGTAAAATTATTGTATTCAGTAGTGAATGGTAAAAGAAGTCGGAGATGCCCAAGAAAAAAGACAAATTGCTCGGTTCACTAGTAATAATAAATACATAAATTATCAAAGTAATGGTTTATTTGCGGCACGTTTCAGAGTGGAAGATAATCACAGTATCACCCTGGTGTAAGACCATCATTTTTAAATGAAGCGTTGAAATGGCTTTGGCCATATTTGGTGACCAGATCTGAATAGCTAGGTACTCCTCTTTCCCATCTCCTTCGCCTCCCCACTACCTTCAGCCTCACAACATACCCTAATTGGGGATAACGTAGTCTCACGGTTGGGAGCAGTTGGGACTCTTGTGCGGTTTCACATAATAAATAAAAACAAAAGGTGGTTTACTCCTCTCGAGCCAGCTGCAGCTAAAGTAGCCGCCTGAAGTTCGAATTCAGATAAGACAGACGTAATAATATATTTAAACTTCAGATAGACAGACGATAAATAAAGTTGAGACATTATTTTTTGTTATTTAATACAGTACACGGTGTCCAGATTCTCGTAGTATAAGCGGAAAATTGGTCAATTTACATCATATGAAATACCAAAAAATACTTTTTTTTGAGCATTACATTTTTCTATACGTTTTTTTCGGCAATAAAGGGATGTAAAAAGATTCTGGAGCCATGCCTACGCTTCGACGCATTTCGTTTTGAGATTTATATATTAAACCGCTGATATTAATAACCTAGCAACTGTTTTTTTTATTTGACCTTACAAATCCCAACTTCGGACTCAATTTACTAGAAAACGAAAGCTCAAAATAAAGGTTAAATTGACTCTAAATGTGACGTAGATTCACTATTTTTCCGCTTGTACTACGAGTTACCGGACACCGTGTAGGTAAATTGAGAATTGCAAAATATAATTATTAAAATAATGATGGACTCGGGCTCGCTGTTTTGATATGTATGAAATAAACTTATTAATTGGTATCTCAAAGTTACAGATGAGTTCGTCATTCTACCCAATCTTCACTAGTACCTTCTCCCTTCCTCTAGGGGACGCCTTCTTCTATTTAATAACTCACACTGTACAAAGATGAGATTTCGAGATAAAATGAACTTTCAGGGCTACCCAAAATGTTGGCAAGAACATTAACAATATTTTTTTTAATATTATGGTAGAAATCCATGAATCTTATCTCTTATGGATCTTTTATTTAAGATTTACATCTTTATTCTTGACACTTTGAGTAAGACTAAATTAAAGGTTACAAAATATGTAACCCTATTACAAAAGTACAAAACCGCCAGTCAGTTGTTTTAGATTAATGAAAGTGTGGCCTCTTTGATGGTCTATGTCAAAATGACATGTTGAGGTATTGTACGTCAAGAAACGACAAACAGTAGTCTTTTCTGAACAATACGCATTTGACATAGGCACTTTGTATTATTATGTATTCAGGAACCTACGTTTATAAATAATATCATGTATATTTGTAGAAAACTTTTGTTAACAAGTATTGTAATATATTCGGTGAAAAAGTTTAGTGGATAACTTGGAAATCATTAAAATAATTAGTGAAGAAGCTTAAATAATAATTTATTTCCGAAATAAGCAGATAGGAATTACTTACTTTTAAATTTATCTAAGTTCTTTCCTTCAAGTTCAAGCGGGAAGATTTTTTTTTTTGATTATGTTTAATCCGTACCACTAAGTTTCATTATTAGATTCGACTTTGACTGTATAGTTTTATACTGAATATAAATGATTCTTAACTTACCTGAGACATAAGACTTTGAATTTACTCCGTATATCGCCGTTTATCTGCAGAAGTATGCAGATAGAATCCTTCATCGGATCATTAACATTTTTCGTCCCTTGACACGACTTACACGGTTAGATTATTGGTTTTCTGGATGTCCCCGACATATTTTGCCATCACTGACGCATCAACCCGACAAACAGATTATTTTCATTTGCCCGCATGCAACCATAAAAAAAAATCACCAACTCCCGTAGATGCGCAGTATAACACACAATTTCATAACGTATAAATTCTAAACAATAATGCATGAGTATAGAATATATCGAGAGCATCCCAATCCTTATCCTATATTCCTCCACCTCTTCTCTTTACCTTCTTATTAATTTTGAGCCAAAATAAAACTCTTACCTCTAACCAACATTAGCAAAAGAATTTTTTTTGTTTAACCTCCTATGTATAATATCCAATCTTTGTATTACAAAGCTGTTTGATTCTTGTGCGCGCCCACTTGTGCAAATCATCTATGCGTTCACTTTTTTATTCCCTTCGGATATATTATTTGCATTTCGGTTATAGGTGCATAATTGTACCCTCATACGCCTCAGAAATCTCATTTCTACAGTAGTCAGTCTTTCCTTCGCCAGTTAAGTGCCTCTGCCATCAAGTTTTTATTAAAGGACAAATTCATTTCCCTCCATCCAAGAATTGATTTATTTCCATTTATATTTGATGTCACAATGACTCAAATATATTCATGAAAATTTGAATCACAAAATTGATAAACGATTACAATATAATCAACCACAACAATGACTAAACGTCATTTACCACCATAAAGTAGGGTTTTGTACCTTGCCTGTCCTGCCCATAGTGTGTGAATAATTTAACGTGTATTTACTAAGGATAATGCTAGTGTAAGTTGGTACCCATGAATGTTTGAGTATTCACATGGCGTCACGCGATTCCGTGGTAGTTCAGGTAGCTCCTGTAGCTCATGTTCATTTGACGTAATCAACTAAAACTGTCCTCGTTTAGTTATAAAATAATAACGCGTGTGTCTCATTGTAAACAGCGAGCTTTAACTGGCTAAACCTATTTTTCATTCACGTCGGCGTCTTGTCACATTTTTGTGAAGGTTTGGTGGATATTTAAGTACGACTAGATCGTGGTGTAAATTTTATTGATAGCTGAATTTTACCTATAAATTTTAAAAAAAATCGTGAAAATATATTATCTAAATTTTCATCAAGATGATGTTATATAAGTGCCGAAATACCTTCCATCGAAGCGAGTATAAAAAACTTGAGTGAACAACGTTGATATCTTCTGTGGTGATAAAAAATACCAAAAATATGCTTACATAATATATTATTATTACATATATTACGTAAGTCAACTTCTATGAAAACTACCACCAATTAGAGTACACTTTTTATCAACAACTGAAATCTTGTTCAAAATTGAAAACACAAAGGCAAGCAATGATTATTATCAAAGTGTGAAATTTTCTGAATTTTCATTTCTATATAGTATGATTTTTTAAATATTTTAATGTTCAAACAAGATAACAGAACAAGCTTTACATTATAATACTAAACCACCGACAGTATAAAATATACAAGTCAAATTAAATATTGATGACTGATTAGGGATAGTAAAAAACATGTAATCCATCATATTATAAGCCACGAGGGTATCAAACAAAATAAAATACAACATTATGACCAGTTTAAAGATATAATTTACCTGCGTTTAATAACAATAATTTTAATCCAGCCTGGTTGTGTGGAGTGTGCTGCAAATACTATTAAGTCCACAATTACGTCAGATGACTAAATCTCAAAATAGTTCAAAATAATTCGCTATCCGCGTCTGTCTGTTTGTGTGCATAGTTCTTCCAACCTACGCAACGGATTTTGATAGAGTTTTCATTATAATTTAGAAAATTTCTTCCGAAAGATTTATATATATATATATATATATATATATATATATATATAAATCTTACATTACATTGCTAACGCTGGCTGAACCCTATGAGATACATCAAAATAATGTACTATGAAATTGTATGTCTTATTTACGTATATTTACGTATATGTCTATCTCCTAAGGATAACTCCCAGCAACGCCGGGTACTAGTGTCTAATAAACCAGAAATCTGATAAAGTTTAGTAAGTTCTTCGGGATTTTATTTTTTGGATAGTTGGTCATTCGGGAAGTTGATATTACGTTGTTCGAAATTTTGCTTGTTGGTTGTTCAGTTTCCAGAAAGTTACATAGGTATTATGAATTTTGGCTGTACAGAAGTTGACCAAAGCTTAATTTATTTTGCTTTGTTCAGAAGTTTCAATACTTCCCGCAAATGTTTTCCCAGCCCTTACATCTTACAGCATGAGAATTTCTAAAGCAATGTCCGGGCAAATTACGGCCATGTCTCATCATACTTGTACATATTTTAGTACGTCACCAGGATTACGAAAAAAAAAACTAATTTCTTGGGAAAATTAATCATTCTTGCTAATTTTCGAAGCTCAAATTAAAATCTACCTCCCGTGAAGATTTTTTAAGGGAAAGTATTTTTCCTGCTAGGCTCCGCAGTCTAATGTGCTCGCGTCCGATTTGAGTCCATTTGAATCCACTAGTGCGATTTTTGGCAAATTATGTCAAGTTTGCAAAAACGTTATAAACGATCGCTTGTCAAATTTATAGAACCTAAAATATGGGATAAACTGTGAAATCTGGGTGGATTCATTGACTTTAAGCCGCAGTAAGCAGTTTTATATGTTTCCATATTAATATTTAGAGGAATGGTATTAATTAAATAATATAGTAAATTAATATAATTTTGACGCTAATCGCCTGAGTGGATGGTTAAAGGAATATTTCCACCACAAAATAAAATATTATTTTTTATTATGATGATTTTTTTAACATTAGCTTCACACTGGAGGCCCTGAAGAAAATAATTTCCCGGATGACTTGTCATCTTTGGGGATGCTGTTTGGTGGGTACTTTTGATTGAATAAAGGAAATGAAGTTCTGGAAGGGAACAGGTATGAGTGATGGGTATAGGAATCTGGGGTTAAGTTGTCCAGTAGTGACGGACGGACAGTGTCTCCCGATCCGGCCTGCCAAGCAGCAGGTTTACAGGTGCATTCGCTGCTTAGACCTAGACAAACATCACCCCATTAACCCGGGCACTCCTGCAAAGTCACCAAACGTAGCGAACCAAACCAATCTCCCAAATTGTAATATGATATAATCTAAATGAACAATTTACTGTGCTCTTGAAATTGTATTAAAAACATCTATTACCTTTCTAGGTGTACAGAATTCCACCACCTATACAATTTTTACGCCACCTGGCTTACCGTTGAAAGTTATAAAACACAACCATCAATCTAACATTATTTGCAAACCGGAATTCTAGACCCTAAATTCCCTAGTTTTGTGGTAAATGCCAGCCCATCACATTACGCATAAACATTCTGACAATTATTCGCTCATGTATTCACATTACGAGCTTCGAACTATAATCATCAAGACAATTGCTTTCACTGGTATTTCTAACCTCGGTTGAACAAACCGGGAAACTTCTGTTGGCCATTGAGCCCTACCACGTACTATACATCAGTGCTAAACGGTTGGGAAATCACTATGTAAATGGAACAAATGTTATTTATGACCCAATGAATCAACCGAGGAAGCCGAAAAGATGAGAAGACACAACCTCAATGTATTTATGACCCAATGAATGAACCAAGGAAGCCGAAATGATGAGAAGACACAACCTCAACGTATTTATGACCCAATGAATGAACTGAGGAAGCCGAAATGATGGGAAGACACAACATCAATGTATTTATGACCTAATGAATGAACCGAGGAAGCCGAAATGATGAGAAGACACAACCTCAATGTATTTATGACCCAATGAATGAACCGAGGAAGCCGAAATGATGAGAAGACACAACCTCAATGTATTTATGACCCAATGAATGAACCGAGGAAGCCGAAATGATCAGAAGACACAACCTCAATGTATTTATGACCCAATGAATGAACCGAGGGAGCCGGAATGGTGAGAAAACATAACCTCAATGTATTAGACACGTTTTTATTGTTCATCAGCGTAAATTAAAAAAAAAAACTACTACATACTTAACACTCGTCCAACGAATGAAAGATATTTATAAAAGAAAATAGTTAGTAAGAAAAGCAACGCCATAGTATCTTTTGGTATTAACACTAGAACGACCGGGTACAGTTCCATACCTGTAAATACCGCGACCGTCATATTGACGGCCGATCACTTATGAGTGTAATTCTTTCTATAATATAAAATAAATAAAACAACAATATTAATAAGTGTTTAATTATCTTTTTTTGTAAGAAATGGATTTAATGATATCCTCATTTCATGATATTTCATTAACATATGATTAAGATTTAGTAATATGGATAATATAAGTAATTATAAATTTATTGAATAGTGTTTTTTTTTCTGAAATAACTATAAATATAGTAAAATAATTAATGATATTGCTTACATATAGTATAATCTACAAAACAAAAACGAACCTAATATTTGGCGACTTGAAACACGTGCGCAGAGATCGGCATGAGATAGAATACTAACAACTGACACCAAAAGACAGTGACCAATCAACATAAAAAACGAGTTCAAATGATATTCGATGCTGACAGATTAGTACTATCATTTTGCGTGGTTTGTTGTAAATTTGGAAAAAAAGGTTGTAAACAAACTCAGCTTGATGGCCTTAACCGTCACATTGAAGGCGGCCGTCTTAGGTATAAATCATTTTATTACAAAATGTAAATGAAATACTTATCTCCGGGCGTGACGTACTGATACGTCCTATTGAAAGAGTTCGCGCCCGTTATATGCTGCGTAATTCAAAACGGAATTCCCCGGTTAACAGGTTAATAATTATTTTAGCGATAATCAAAATGTACAATCATTATTAAATTATTGAAGAGAATATCAACGATTCTTAAACAAAAATCAGAAAAGATACGGTCATATCTAAGACTTGAACCCAAAATCCACGCCTTGCTGGATCCTGGATTCAAGTCCTAGATGTGACCGTAACTTTTTCTTGAAGAATCGCTAATATTGCCTTCAATAATTAAACATCACAATTTGTGGTTTTACTCATTAACTTATTAATAAAAATCATTATTTATTTCGCACTTGCAATTATTTGTTGAAATGAAAGCTGGGTGATTAAAGCTACACTTAAAACTAAACATAAATTCAAACCCACACAATTTATACGCTTCGTTTACGTTTTGACATCTATTAATTTTCACCGACATTTAAAACACGGAAGGTTATTAAAACTATAACTTTTTGTTATTTCCACCTTTAACATTAGGTACCAGTTATTCCGTGCGAATGCTGCATTTAACTTAACAGCAATAATTTATTAAGGTCTACAAATTAAATGAATTGTCCCATAAAAATCGAATAAAGTTAAAATATATTTGACAATTTATTTCTATGGTATGCTGCTTGTATTACGGTCCCCAATAAAATAATTTTTTTCATTTTATTAACTACTTTTGAAGGATATACCCATCGATGTAATATTTAATCATCGAAGAAGAAGATAATACCATATCTTGAATCTAAATGTAACATTAAACAGAACAAGACATAGAAAATAAATAATAAAGCAATGGTCGTAAGAGATCCCTTCGACACCTAAAGTTACCTTTAAAAGTTGATCCAATAAATTGAGTATTAATTCAACACTTGTACAAAAGTCAATAGGAATCAAATATAAATAAGTACACTGACAGAGTTATCCATGACACTATTTAGATTACAAATATATTCGGGTAGAACTTTGTAATTGTGTAAAAACAGCAGTCAAATAATGGGAATTAGTTGAGAATAATATAGTGGTTTATTTTTGAGGTGCATCATGCAGTGTCACACTACCTCATTATTTAGTTAACACCAGCTGATGTGGACCCGGCGTAATATAATATGCATGTATTATATAAAATATAATTATTATAATAAAGATTTCGGAAACCATGCAGTGTCCATCTTAAGGCCAGCTGTGTGAATGAGATGGCAATTATTCTTAAATTGGGAAATGAGATCGAAGAAAATAATCAGGTCTCAATGGCTTTTTACATTATTATAAGAATTATGACATCTATTTTTCTTATGGTTGAGTATTTTCGTGACGGTTGTTCTAATGCACGGCTTAGGGATGCAGTAAAACTTAAGTTGTGTTGATCAAACGTAAATACCAACAGCCCAACGAAATGAAAAAAGGCAGTTTTGTAGTGACATAATTTATGTTTTAATCATTTTGAAGTTTCACTTCGGTGTTCGCCTCACCAGGCAAATTATTATTATTTATTCCAAGGCAATGGTATAAATCATATATTATTATTTATGGTCTAATTCCACTGTTAAATAATTTACTCTAATTCAGTGCTTATTATGGTTTACGATCCCGCGGGATTTCAGCAATATTTGATCCCGCGAGTTTGCGGGATTACTGGGTTGAAAAAAATACTAAATTTAAACCAAAAATCTGCTGTTTTGATTTGCACGTGCTTGTGAGTTTCGAATCACGTGATACGCGAGCGCCAGAAATCAGTATTCATAACTTTGATGGCGTTTTCGACTGCTGGGTTTTTGTACATAAAAAATGTCCGTTGATGTATGAGTGACAGGACTCTCCATAGTGTATATTTTTTTATCAAAGTCTTCAAATAATACTTATTACGTTACGTTTTCAATGTATTTTTTATCATATTTCTAGTATCAAAGAATATAGATATCAAATGACTGTGGAGAGTCCTGTCAGTGACATTGATGTTTTTTTTATTCAAAGTTTTCTTAAAATCAGTAACTATTAAGCTTCATTTTCAGTATATTTTTTTATAATATTACTGTTACACAAATGATGATTGAAACGGAAGTCCTCTTAAAATACTCGCTTTGTTAACTTTTCAGTGTCTTTTTTAATATCAAAGATAATAATTTAACCCAAATGATAAAAATATATAGATGACATTTTAGCATTATTTCAATTGACTATCCATAAATAAAAAATCCTATAAATCCCGCGGGCTTTCTTAATTCTATCCAGCAATCCCGCAACCGCGAGGGATTTGAAAAAGGTGCGGGACTGGCAAACCCTAGTACTTACCAAAGAAAACTTAATTTTACAGAAATCAGGAGTACAGAGTTTCGTTAATCCACTAAAAGATTCCTCAAAAATCAACCAATTCGAGCAATAATCAATAAAAGTAGATATTAAATAGAATAATGTATTTATTTTTAAATCATAGACGTGTTTGTTATTGTAAGTATATTTCTCTAATGATAAAGTTAGAATTATTAAAAAAATGTTATCATATTCGGATCGGAGGCGGGTAAAGAAGTAATTCACAAGTTTCAAAATCTACTTTTAATTTTCCCGTTTACTTTAAAATCGGAAGAATTTAAAAAAAGACCAATGCCCATTAATATTATTTGAAACAGTATTATGTCCCCCGACAGTTTTAAAACCCAATCCCCAAGAAAAAATAATAAATTACTACAACCGTATAACGAGAATTACCAGAAATAATTTACATATATAAAGATTTAGTCTGCGTATGTCTATGCTCTCAAAATTTTAAAAGTAGTAGACCGATTTCAATGAAAATTAGAAAGATTTTATTTATTAGTGCCAGGAGTGTTTAGAGAGTGATTTGAATGGTAGAAAAAGTCGGGGGCGCCCGAGGAATACTTATCGCAATATCTCTGCACTGGAATGAGATACGGAGTCGAATTAAAATCGATTTAATGCAGATTTTTAACAGTAACATTATGGTATACAGTAGTGAATGGTGGAGGAAGTCGGAGACGCCCAAGAAAGACATCAGTCCACTAATATGTAATAAAGACTGTTGGCCCCTTTAATATCTCCACCGAAAATGGTGGCCATTAACACGTTTTTATAATAGCGATTTTATTTCACGTTTATTTTTACGCGATGCCGGAATACCGTTTTCGTTGTTACTACCGGTGTCGAATCAAAGGGTGTGTACTTTCACCCATAAAATAGCCTTCCTATTATTTTATTATAGGTAAAAGTATTATTTATTATAGGTAAAAGAAATATATGAATATTTCGCTTACTCCCTAACTACTTAATTCAAAGCTGTAAAATACAACAATAACAATAAATTATTTTATTTTAATGAAATATTAAATCTTATCATTAAATTATTCCACATAAAAGTACATTATAATTTTGTTAAGTTAACTTAAGATTGAATTATTTTATGTACTTATTTTTATTTCTTGCTAGAGCAATCCCGATGAGTTACAAAACTCATTATAGGATAAGATGAATTAGCAATACATAGATGGGAATTAATAGGTACTTTTATATTGGTATTTTGATATCAAAATTATAAGTTTCACATACGAAACAGTATACAAATAGAAAAAGGGAGGTTAAGTAGAACAAACCAGAAGAAAAAAAAAGGAAACTGACCGGGATATACAACATAAGCATAGAGCAAAGGTAGGAATTTAGAAGAAGATGATCCATATCGGCTATGAAATAATTATTTAATTGTCCTTCTCAGCTATTTATTACCTTTTAAAAAATAGCATTTGTTTCTTCAGTTTTCGCCTAGATGTTCTGTGGAAAACCCGTTGCTGTGCTTCGAACAGAAGAAAAAAAGGTACTGGAGATGGAATAGGTACTATTTGAGTTTCGAAACGCTTTTACTGAAGTCAGTAAAAGTAAGAAAAAGTAAGTTACTTTGTCTGAATAAACCATTTTAAAATGTGTGAAAAATAATGATAATAATTGCATAATATATTCTAGCACCATTTTTGTTTAAAAAAATCACTTCAAAGGTGCTAAAATTCTATTTATCTAACCTTTAGTTAAGTACCGCTTTTACTCTAAATCAGGGACTCACAGCTAAGACTTATAACTAGTGACTTAACATACAAATTTTAGATTTTATGTATGGCGTATTATCTTATTTTGTAACAGTTATTATTGTTATTTATAAATAAAGGTTATATAATAACAGAAGGTATGGAATTAAAGAT
Organism: Hesperophylax magnus; assembly: GCA_026573805.1. Lineage (NCBI taxonomy): Eukaryota > Metazoa > Arthropoda > Insecta > Trichoptera > Limnephilidae > Hesperophylax > Hesperophylax magnus. Next base: position 6,770,576 of record JAIUSX010000977.1, on the reverse strand, counting down.
AAAACGTACATATTTGAAGACGTCAGAGCTAGCGGTTGTGGAGTTATTGCTGATCGAAAAATAATTAACCCTCCAGCGTCTTAGGGTCATATATGACCGAGCTATTTTTTATAAAATAATTTTTTTTACGTTAGAAAGAGAAATAATATTTTTTTCCAGCTTGCCTCAAATATTTATACTGAAATTCATTAGTAAAATCCTAAAAATAGCCAAAATTAATAATACATCAAAATAATGTACTAGGAAATTGTATATCTTAAAAAGGCCTACAGTAAAGTCCGGGGTGATATATGTCTATGTCTTACAGATAACTCCCAGCAACGCCGGGTACATTTCAGCTAATAAATTAATAATATAGTGATAAATTGTTTTTCAAGGGTAAATTAGAAATTCAAGTAGAAATTTTCTTCTGGTGATGGTATGATTCCATTTCCGTAACATTAAGCAGGAGTGTCGTCTCTAAAATACGAAGTGGATATATCCAACCTTTTCCAATGGGCGAAAAGGTAGAATTTTGCCCATTAAATATGGAGCGCATCGTCAGGAAGGGCGGAATGAGGGTATTTATTACGTTGGATGGAACCAAATACGGTTTTGAATCTCACTTCGAACTAAAAGATTATCGTGAATAGTTCATCAAATTAATAGCGCCTTATTCACAACACAACATTGTGGGCCTTACTAATAAACTTTTTTTAACTTGAACTACTGATAAATAAACACCTCTACCACTCAGAAATGGGTGGGTAAAATTTAAAATACGTCTATAGTGTGTTACCAGCTCTTATAGGATTGGAGTTAAAATAATTTATAATACATTTTTATGAATTTAAATGATTTACCACTTCATGGCAAATAAGAATCTAGTAAATCTGCCCTGATTACGGACTCTGTAATGCTGTCGGAAACGTTGGCTTAAGAAGGAGGAAGCGCAACACGGCTTAATATCCAAAAAATAAATCACTTAGTAAATTTTATTTGTGTTATTTCATAATTTATTCATTAAAAATAATAAATAGTATATTTGCAGCACGTTCCATAATAGAAGATACTTCCAGTATCGCTCTGGTGTGTAAGACCACCATTCATTGCATGATTCAGAAACATCTGCACAAATATTTGAATTACAGAAAGAAGAAAACATTATTCCCAAAACGTATATACGTATATAAATGGAAAATATTAAATGAAGTTACATACACACAAAACTACAAATAGAAAAATAATATCGAACAACTAAATATAAACTCAAAAAAATAGATCCTAATACGAATACTATAATAATAATAGCAAACACAAACAAATAGATCAAACATTAATAAACAAACAACACAACCATACACTTACACTAAAAACAACTACGGAGATTCTCAACATAACTCAATCGAGGATGCCATAGTTCCACTGACTTCAGACGGTTGAGAGCAGCTGGAAATCTTGCGCGGTAATACATAAAAAGGGGTTTGTCTTTAGTTAGAATAGAAACTCTATACACTCTTATAGGACGGCCTGGGGGCCAATGTCATTACTATTATGCTTTCAAAATCTCCCTTTTGTTGTAAACCTTTTAGCTAGTTCACTTCAGTTCTTAACTGGAGGGGCGAACCTATATACTAGAGATATACATATAGCAGAAGCTACGTAACTCGAAAGATCAAAAAGATATTTTTTTTTGCACAAGAACAACTGCTCCCGACTGTCTGAATCCAGCAGGACTACCAATTGTGGTATCTTTTAAGGTAGAAGAATACTAGGGCAATACTTACCGCTGAAAAATTCATACTTGCTTGTTAAGGATATATAAATTTTATGCCAACACTAATCAACTCATTTTGATAAGATACTTTTTACATAAACATATATACTTCAAACTTAAAATTATAAAACAGAGGTAAAAAATATATAGGAACGTTAAATTCATTCCAATACTTTTATAATTCATTTTGAACTTAACTACCAATGTATTACGAACAAGATTAACAGTCTTTTTACACGATCCTTTTTTTTTGTTCATTTTAGATGTGAGTCTTATTTCCATACTGAGTCGGTATGGAAAATTTTACCTACATCTTCTATTTTTGATACCCACTTACGTCCAGTTTGGCGTGAGATATTTGACAGCTATCATTGACTAGCATAACTGTTATTTTACGTATTATGTAAGCAATATTTTAAATGTTGATAAAAACATTATTGATAGTCGAATGTGATTGCTACTTATTAACAACGCGTGTTTCTGTTTGTTATTGTAGATTAGGTATATTTTTTTTTGCATTTTATTCTGTATATAATCTATGGCTATGTTAAAGGTGTTGCCATTTTTTAAAAGCAAAACATTTAAAACGTTACGTTTATAAACTTTTTTCAGAGTACTTACTCCGCACCCGTGAGAAGAGCAAAAAATACAGACTCCTCCGAACATAGAATTGTCGCAATTTATAAGTATATAGCTTCGTGAAAGTTTTAGTACATACCTTATTTCCACCATGACAGCGCTTTGATGCGAACGTCGTTTTAAAAGGCTTTATTCCGTGAGCATAATTCTCAAATGCATACAATAGGATTTCAAAAACTCGCTCCGCAATATGCCTCTAATGAATAATGGAATCAAGGTAATGAGAAAAGGTAAATTTGAATAAAAGTTTTCAGTCCAGAAGGAAATATTTTTCCAAAAATATAAAACACACACTTAGAATTGTAACTCTTTATTTTAAAGCTTACAATATTAACTAAATTCAGATATCCACCGAATATGAAATTTCAAATGCATAACGATTTTAAAATTACTTTTTAATAAGTGATTTCAAATTTTTGCCCAAAAATGTAATCAAATACATTCATCAAAGTTTACTACTCCAAACTTCAAAATCTAGAAACAAATTAATATAATAACTAATTAATGTTTAAGGCTGTGTGAGGAGAGGCTGGGTCTGCAATAGAAGGAGACCGCTGACGTAGTCCAGGACAAGGCAAGGCCGACTAGGGTAGGTACAGGCCTGGGCGCGCGACCGCCAAAATTACGAAGTTAGTTCTTATGCTCAGTAAACTTCACGGCTTAAAGTTGTCTAATCACTATATAATATGCTTATTGTAATAAACATTCAAATATCACACAGATCCACAGTAATAACGAGTATGAGCAACAATCACAGCCATTTGAAAACTGTCGTTGCTCGTTGGCACTGACTTGATACCACACTTACAAAATACGTCACGCGTCAAGTATTTTGTACTTCGGACAAGGACGCTTGGGATCGCCTTGTCAAAGCGATGGATTCCCCACTCGGATAGGAGAAGGGGAAAAAGATTAGAAAATATTTTTTTTAAATGTTGGCAGTCGTGCATGGAAATTATTGGTCCGTCGGTTAAAATGTTGGCAATCGTGCATGGAAATCGTTGGTCCATCGGTGAAAATGTTGGCAGTCGTGCATGGGGAAATAGTTGGTCCGTCGGTGAAAATGAATTTCCTTATGATTTTCTAAGGTAGGTACAAACAAGTCAAGGTAGTCAGTCAGTCAGTTAAGTAGACAGTCTAAGGTAGGTACAAACAAAAAAGTCTTGGACATGAGTGCTGCATTTGACACGATTGACCATGACTTTCTTATTAAACGATTAGATGAATCATTTGGTTTAAACTGTGATGTTAAGACCTGGCTGACATCGTACCTGGCCAACCGTTTACAAGCCGTAAAAGTGGGAAAAAACCAATCAAATTATGCAACCCTTTCATCTGGAGTACCCCAAGGGTCCGTTCTGGGCCCACTACTCTTCATCCTCTTCACAAATGATGTCGCTAAAATAATAGAATCATTCGGCCTTCTATCTCACTGCTACGCTGATGACCAGCAAGTTTATTTTTACTGCTTACCAGAAGAAATAAACAGTTTAAAAATTCGTATAACTGAGTGTATAGAAGCAATTACTCGCTGGATGACCTCAAATAGATTGAAACTGAATCCCACAAAGACTGAGTTTCTGTGGACTGCTACAAGCAGACGTCAGCATAACATTGAAAACTCCCCAATAACCATTTCCGGAAGTGACATCACTCCAAAAACGTGCATCAAATTACTGGGTGTCAATCTAGACGCTAATTTTTCCCTTAAAACTCAGGTGAACAGAACTGTAAGCACGGGGTTCTTTCAATTAAGGCAAATTAAAGCAGTGCGGAGAAACCTGCCAATAGAGGCGACTAAATTGCTAGTCAATTCCTATGTTGTTTCACGTCTAGATTATTGCAACGGAATATATGCAAGTCTCCCTAAATGTCAAATCAACAAATTACAATCCGTTTTCAACGCCGCGGCAAGGCTTATCACCGGAGTATCTAAATACTCCCACATTTCAGAGCATCTCAAAAATCTGCACTGGCTCAAATGTCCTGAAAGAAACCAGTTCAAGGTATGCTGGATGGTATTTAAGTCACTTAACGGAATGGCTCCGGCTTATTTATCAGAATTGTGTATTCCAGAAGATTCCAATTCCCGACAGTCAACCCTTAGGTCAGCAACGTCATCAGCTATCGGAAGGTTGAAGGAACCAAAGCGCACACCAGATACTAAGTTCGGTGAGCGTGCTTTTGCCGTGTCAGGACCTAAAGCCTGGAATGGACTGCCACATGATTTAAGAATGATCGCAGACTCGACAGAATTTAGGTCTAAACTTAAAACGCACCTTTTCAGACAGTCGTATCCATAATTTCAGAAACCTCCACTTTCACAGTTGACGGCAATTTAAATTTAAATTAACAAAATGTTAAAAATACTAAAAATAAAATAAAATAAATAAAAATAATAATTAAAAATAAATAAATAAAAATGATAACAAGTAACAATTTGTAGGCTTTTAAGACAGTTAAAATACATTTAAATTAAAATAAAAACTATAGCAGACTTAAGATCATGCGACGACCAGTGTTTTTTGATATAGTGTCCTCTGCGTGCAGTTCTATCTTTTATAAGCATAAACTTTTTAATATAAGTGTGTTTGTTGGAAGTGACTTGCCAGGTAAGTATGTTTTGGTATCTTTTCTAAATAACAAATGTAGATCCTAGGAAATAAATTGTACAGCGCCCTTGAGGTGATTTTTCACAAAAACGGCGCTCTACAAATTATCCAATTATTATTATTATTATTATTAAACACTATAAAAAATATTTTACGGGTGTGACCTAACATTAATTAAATTTCCCTTACCTATCAAGTTCCCTATTAACTTGGGAAGGGTCGTAGGGCATACAATGTAATAACCTCCCCCGCGGACTGGAGATTTATTCCCTTCGTTATTCTTTCTCCTGCTATTTCTAGTGCCGCTGGGGGCTGTTATGTTCCGTGCCAGCTTCTACGTTTCTTCTGCATCCCTCTACGACTTTACTATGCTACGGCTTGACCCCGCCACTCCCTTGGCTACGATCAATCTCCACGGTTTATTACTTCTTTATAGGTAAAGAGTAAATAAGTAGTGAAGAACGAGGTTATTTTTACTAACGTACTATTTTATAACATAACATTTATAACTTCTTTTCTTTTACGTATATATATATATATATATATAACTTTTGAGTTATAACTCCGGTGTAATGAAAATAGAACAGTTTATGTGTCTTTAACATTCTTAAACTTTTTTCAAACTAGACAAAATGCCATTGAGTATTTTAATATTTATCAATTGTGTAAAAATATAAATAAAAGTCAAAACTCCAATAAAACTTGGTGGGATCAACTATGTGTTTACAGGAATATAAAAGAGAACTCCTCCTTTGCGTTTTAATTAAGTTTTGGGTAGCAAAAAAATTAAAAGTAAACCGGAATATTATTTTAGATAAATTCTCCATGCCTCATGGAAACAATTCTCAACGGAAATTTCACATTTTGTCACAGAAAAAGTGTTCAAGCCCAGGCAGAGCCGGGTAGTTAAGCTGGTATTGTTATGAAAATTAAAAAGATCCTACCGCAGAAGCTTTCAGTGTTTGTATTAAAACTTTTTCTATAGAAAATAGAGAAGTAAATAGAACAAGTACAGCGTTACGTTCTGTTGAAATCTAGCAAAAAAACGCTTGTGAAAATGTTTCCGTACGGTACGGGATACAAAAAAGCTCGCTTGTTTTTATGGAGAAACCGAGCTTCCTCGTGTCTTTATTTTATTGTGTAGACCAACAAAGATGTCTGTATATTATTTTGTATCTAGAAACAAGTCTGTTTTATGCTTCGTCGAATTAAAAACATGTACTTATAAAGAAAAAGGTTCTATTGGACTGTTGAAAACTGCACCAGCCTTTTGTAAATAATAACGAATCGGAGTGAAAAATACAGGGTGCGGCAAAACTAATAGAAACGTGGTTAATTTTACTTTACTCGATAGTTTTTCGAAGGTGTGAGGCTGATGTTTAAAAACATTTTCCTTCAGGTAGCCCCACAGGAAGAAATCGCAGATTGCAGCCGGAAAGGCCGCTGGGTGGTGATGAAAGAATGGCAATTTTCAAGAAAGGTGCGGACAGCGCATCCCCGGTGTTGTCCAAACCAAGCCATGGTAACGACTGAAAACGGCACGACCCATCCGACACAATGAGATCCCTCCCAAGTTCTTACCCCCACCACACGGGATGTACCGGCCCTTCAAAACTGCACTGTCTGTTTTATTATGGCTATTATCCCGTATTATGGCTCACGAGCATACACTCGTATTCATGTAAATCGACAAAATTCTGCAAGCAGTTATTTGTAATAAAACTTATATGATCAGAAAATATAAGTTTTATTACAAATAAGTACTTGCAGAATTAATAAATCGTCATTTAAAAACGATTAAAACCGTGAGACTCTCAAATACCCTGTGATTGGTTGGCGGGTTCTGAGAGAACTTAACCGCTATCTCACGAGTTTGCCGGCCAATTCATAACTAATGAGTAGAGACCGGATTATATGCAACAAAAATAGCCCAAAATATGCATGCAAATATGCAATAAAAATAGCTAAAATATGCACGAAAATCCATAAAAAGGGTCAAAATATGCAACATGAAATAATACAGGAAGTCGTATTTTTACATATTTTTTTTATTTTAGTAAGCTATTAGTTCTCAAGGATAACAATTACATTTTCGAAAATATCAATTATAAAATGAATTTAACAATAAAATTTAGAATTTACCTTTAAAAACGTATATGACTAAGTACTGTTCTAAATGTTCTGTAGACAAATTGTGTCTACGATCGCTTAATATATTTTTGTAAGCGGAAAAGGAACGTTCTACGTCTACTGATGTGGCTGGACAGAATTTAAATTTGGGTCCGATTTTTGAACTTATTGTTCCGGGTAAAATTTCACCTGCCCCATTGATGAAGTTATCAATTTGGCACAAAGGTTCAAACCCTGGGTTATTATTCAGTATGTTTTAAAATTTTTCTTTGAGTTTACTCGGGAATAGCTTTGGCAACGAGGAATTCATAAGGCGAATTTCCTTCATAACCTGAATAGATGCATTCAACGCCAATCCATGAGTTTCAAGCGTTTTTATACTTGCAGGTATGTAGGCGAAATGAGTGGTAATCATAGCTAGGTTTTTTTTAATACTGGCGTCGTCAAACGATTCGTTGAACTGAAAAACTGCCAAAGCCTCTGCACTATCGAATTCATTGATAACACCCTTGATGGCTTCAAAATGTTCATGGTAAAACATCGCAGCTTCGATCCATGTACCCCAACGTGTTATTACTGGCTCAGGAGGTAAAGGGATATTTGGCAGTTTTTCTTTGTAGGCCTTTATACGAGCAGGCGCCTTAAGAAACACTTTCTTTGCTGATTAAATCAGGTTATTTACATTCGCAAACGTGGATCTCACTTCTTCGGCGAGTCTGTGAATTCCGTGAGCAAAACACGTCACATAAATCAAATTGGGATAAAATACTTGGAGGGCTTTGCCTGCTTTGATCATATAGGGGGCAGCATCTGAAAGCAACACATACACATTTTCATCCGCAGAAGATTCAGGAAATATTTTTTTATACCCTCATTCACAAATCTGGCGATCGTAGAATGATTTGCCTTTTCAAGTTCTCTGCAGGCCGCCAAATAGAAAGGTGAAGGTTCAAGTTTTAATGCACTAACAATCAAATTTGCAATGTAACGGCCGCAAGTGTCGGTGGTTTCGTCAGCTGAAATCCATATGACGTTATCCTTGCTTATTCATTGCGTATTTCTTCCAGCACATGTAGATAAATTGATGGCATGTAATTTTTACGTAAAGTAGATTCATCCGGTATATTTTGATTTATGCAATATTTTCTGAGAAAATCCTTCAAGGCAGGATTTGTCAGTTTGTATAGAGGGATATTGCTTGCAAGAAATGCTTCACATAGATCCATGCTAAAGTGATTTTGTTGTTTACCTTTGGAGGTTACTTCACTGTTACTGCTACTTTCCACTGTAAAAACTTGTTGTCGTGGGCCCTTCTTCTGCACTCCTGCGATATGAACACTGGTTTTGACATGCTGGTCTATTTGGAACTTTTTTGTGCTAGAAATTTTTTTCTCGCAAACTCGGCATTATAAAACTTTTCCGTCGTATGTAAATATTCCAGGATATTCAGCTATCCACGTATGGGCACTTTTTTTATCAGGGGGCATGGTTCACTTTCACAATGTACAACTTCGTGCAAACCAACAAAACACTAGACGAAACTCTAAAGAACAGCGCGTGCGACCAGTCAAAAACAAAATTCACAATTCACTGAATTACTATAAAAATATTCCAAATCACCCCCCATACGAATGAATGTATTGTTTTCGGCAATTAGCCGAATTAAATATGCAAGATCGCGAAATAAAGAAGCGTAAATATGCAAGATCTCAAATTATTTGCTAAAATATGCAACTACCGCTGAAAAGGGTCTAAATATGCATTTGCATATGCAAATATGCAAATGCATATAATCCGGTCTCTACTAATGAGTATACTTTAGTGCCAAGTTGCGCTGCATATTCTCGCACAGTACTGCGGTTTACAAATCGTTTCAAAAGAATTCATATTTATTGGAAATATTTAAATTGGGTGTTTTTGTCTTCACACCGACCCAAATGGGATTGACCTGAGTGTTAAACCGAGATGTGTATGACGTCACATGTACCCCGTAAGATTTTGATCGTTTTGGCGGGCTATAAAAAGAATTTCTGTAAATCCTTATTAACACAATCGTTTCCATTGTCCATGTTTATGTTTTTATTCTTAAATGGCAATTTTTTAAATAAAATATTTATTGTTGACTAATCGTGTCCATTGTCCATGTTTATGTTTTTATTCTTAAATGGCAATGTTTTAAATAAAATATTTATTGTTGACTAATAGTATTAACGAGTATCCTATGTAGATGTAAAATTTCAAATAAAAAAAATTGTTTACACAAATAATAGTTAATGATTAACGATAATACAAATAATCGATTTATTATATCGAAATAAAAACTGTGTTGTCCTTTGAAACTACGAGTTTATTTTTACCATGGCGGCCATCGATGTTAAAGGAAAAAGGAATGAATAATTTATTATGGGTATCATATTGCTTTTCATATTAATTACTGACATGGTTCGCTGTATTTTGATACATATAAATTTATTTTCTCGATGCAGTTATGTGGTGTTTTAAAGCAATTTTAATCGTGTATCAGGATTCAATGAACAATATATATATATATATATATATATATATATATATATATATATATATATATATATATATATATATATATATATGTAGAATAATGTTCTCGGTTTACCCGCGTAAAGAAGTCCTTAAAAGGACTTTTTAATTTCTGACGTTTCGGACAGATCTCACTGTCCATCTTCAGAGGCCTTATGTCCTGAATTTCGTCTCAAACTGAACGCTTTCGCGTGTCTGTTCGGTCCGGAAGTCAAGATACAAGCCAATCAGGTCGTTACACACATACTGCTTGATATTGCCAACCCCGCCCCCACCCCCTCTACCGTCAAATCACTATCAACACGCATACTTCGTCCTAGACATAAGAATTGATAAGCACCCACTTGTATCTTGACTTCCGGACCGAACAGACACGCGAAAGCGTTCAGTTTGAGACGAAATTCAGGACATAAGGCCTCTGAAGATGGACAGTGAGATCTGTCCGAAACGTCAGAAATTAAAAAGTCCTTTTAAGGACTACTTTACGCGGGTAAACCGAGAACATTATTCTACATCTTACACCCGTGAAAACCTTAACCATAACATATATATATATATATTGTTCATTGAATCTTTATCTTAAATCTATCTTATCTAAATCTTAAATCTATCTTATCTTATCTATCTTATCTTAAATTAAATCTTTGTGTGGTACTTACAAATACCTGCCAAAGATATATATTACGAAATATATGTCTTAATTTTAAATCGTAAATCAGGACTGAACGAACAATATACGCACTAACCAATAGGATGCATGATCTGGGCAACAAGTTTAGGGGTACAATTGATATATTTATTGACTCCATTTATAGAATTAAGCGTAATATATACTAGCAGTTTGTTGAATCCTACAAATTATAGTAGCTTTGTTCTAGTTTCTATATTATTTGATGTTACTGTTACACGTTTTACTAATATTGTTTCATATTCATTTTATCAGTTTACTGTTATATTAAAAAGTTTGTGTATAATTTTAGATAGCTCGCATCTCGTTCTAAAAATCAATGTATTTAATATTCAATTTTTCTAGTTTGTAGCCTTAATTGCCAAATTTTATTTCATTTATATGTTTCACAATTTTCATTAAAAAGTTCAGTAAAGAATTTGAATTTAAAGAATTTTAAAAGAAAGAATTTGAAAGAAAAGAATTTGAAGAATTTCAAATTTGAAATCGTCGAATTTGTTTTTGAATTTTTTATTTGTATTTTTCTTAATCTACCTACTACTTACCTGCCTGAAGAAAGTATGAAAAAATTATCATTTAGATAGCGACGTTTCTTTGGACAAATTGCATAATTCCATAGTTAAGGCGATGCCATACGTAGTAATGCAAAATCATGTGTTTTTGGTTTGAAAATTTGGTCACCTAGAAATGTTTCAGATGCTTTAATTAAATACTGCGAGTAGAATACATCTTGGTTTTTTAAATAATCGAGTATTTTTTAGATAAGTCTTTTTGTAAGGCCAGAAAACAATAATGTATAAGGCCTATGAAAACTGCTATAAAGTTCAAAATCTCCTACTTACGAACCCATTTTTGGTTATGATTTTATTGTATAATGTGGCAAATTAAGTTATTTATAAAATGATGGAAAAAAAATATATTTATGCCTGAACATCCACAAAATAAAATAAAAGGCACTTTTGGCAATGTTTTTTTCTTGCATAAATCAAAACAGGCGGATTGTGTTAAGCGGGAATTTAAACCTTATCGCCATCTACGTAAGGGTTGTTATTGATAGCGGCTCAATTTAAAATATTATACGACGTAGTGCATCGCCTTAAATTTTTAAAAATTGTGAGAACTCATGAGATTTGTAAGTGGGTACCCAACCCACTTACAAATCTCATGATTTCGGATGACACTTTAGTTTTGATTTACTAAAAAAACGAAAAGTAGTAATACATTTTTTTAGTCGCGATGTCTAGTAACTGTTCACAGCACTACAAGTATTAAAACATAATTATAACTTCAAAATGTGTACAACGCAATTATTGTACCACACATAAATTATTGTAGCAGCATTCTATTCTAATCCAACGACGGTTTAATGAAACAAATGACAATTCTACAAAATAGAGCAATGAGAACCATATTGAAGAAAAATAGATACACAAAAATTAAGAACATGTTGAAGGAGTTAAATATCTTGTCATTTAAACAAATTATTTACTTTAATACCATATTTTTAATATACAAGATAATCAATGGCCATACGTCTAGTGAATTCCTGAGAAAAATTGATAAACTACAGAACAAACACACACATGAGACGAGGAAAACAAATGAATTGAGACTCCCCTTCAGGAAAAAAAACACAGAGTCAAAAGTCATTGATGTACGGAGCGTTGAAGATATTTGGAGAGCTACCAGAAGAAATAAAATCAGAAGAAAACATAAAAACATTTAAAATTAAATTACGAAAATATGTGATTGATTCATTTTAAATGTGTTACTATAATTATATGTATATGTATATAAGGATTGTATTAGGACATAGATAACTATGTACCTACTTAAAATACCGCAATAAACAATAAACAATATTTGCAACCATTGTATTTATTATGTTATGTACTATTTAAAGTTAAGGCGATGCACTACGTCGTGTAATATTTTAAATCGAGCCGCTATCAATAACACCCCTTACGTAGATGGCGATAAGGTTTAAATTCCCGCTTAACACCATCCGCCTGTTTTGATTTATGCAAGAAAAAAACATTGCCGAAAAGCGCCTTTTATTTTATTTTGTCGATGTTAAGGCATAATTTTTTTTTCGATCATTTTATAAATAACTTAATTTGCCACATTATACAATAAAATCATAACCGAAAATGGGTTCGTAAGTAGGAGATTTTGAACTTTAAAGCAGTTTTCATAGGGCTTATACATTATTTTTTCTGGGCTTATAAAAAGACTTGTCTAAAAAATACTCGATTAATTCAAAGGCCAGGATGTATTCTACTCGCAGTATTTAATTAAAGCATCTGAAACATTTGTAGGCAACCAAATTTTCAAACCAAAAACACATGGTTTTGAATTACTACGCAGTGCATCGCCTTAAGTAAATAGGTAATAAGTCGTAGATAAGATTAATTTTTTTAAATGTACCTACTGCAATCACCGTAACTACTTACTTGAATTATTAAAAATTGTATTTGAAGTCGACTTCTGCAAAATAAACGTAAATCATTTAATGAAAAAAAATCTGAGAATTCTACAAATTAAAAAGTTGTTCCATAAAAACTCATTATAGCGATTTATAAGAAACAGTTTTTTTGCTTTCTCTTTTTTTTCCATTTGTTTGGATTCTGGCAAGATATTAAATTACAGAGATCTATTTAAATACTGAATTAAACCCTTAAACGTTTTCTAAATTAAAAATGATGAAGCAAACAACTGTCGTTCTTAAGGGGTCGATGACGTCGTTTGGCAAGGCTGGCATATTATATATTACTCAGCGGAAGATCCGGGGGAGATAAATGCTTAAAACCCCTTCCCTCTCCGTCTCGAGCTCCAACACTTCCAACCCTTAGAACACCCCTCCTATTAACTTTCCCATATTGCACCTAACCTCACATTTATCACTCTGCAAATATCACTTTTACCTTGCGGGGCGAGTAATAGGCAATCTTGTGATGACGACATTTTTATTATTAAAATTGAGATGCTGGTAGATTCTTGACTTGTTTTGTCACATTTTTACGGTTTTAACCATGGTGTAACCTAGCTATAACTATAACCATGTCATAACTAAGCTATAAGAAACCGAGTAATAAATGGTTATAACCAACCTACAACTTGTTATCACCAAACTACACCGTGTTATAACTGAAACATTATTAAAAAATTTACTTCCGGGCGCAGTAAAGGCTATGTAATAATATAATCATAGAAGTAGATCTTAGCAGTTATTCGTTCCCTTGGAACAACAAGGTTCTATCTGCCATTTTTATGCAATTGAGATATTGAGGTACAATGTTTAAATCCCGAATAAAAAACTAACCATAGATATGTATAAAAAAATTAATACGCAGAACGTATTGTAATTGAATTTAGCCAAACAACTTAGCAAAACAAAAAACAGATACAATCTAGTTGCTTTGAGAATCAGTTAAACTCAGGAGCAACAAACTCGGCTATTAATTATATAGAAACCGCACAGAAAACGATCTTAAAGGTAATACTAAAAAAACATAAACTGACTGATACAGACCAAATATTCAACAGCTGTGACGTACTAGATATACGCCAATTATACGTTAAAACACTACTAAACTACATTTTTGACAAAAAAAATAAATTTCAACATACACAAAATAACACTAACAGACCAGTTAGACAAGCGTACAAAGAAAACATAAAAACTCCTAAAGTAAATTCAAGCTTTGGACAAAGACACTATCAATACCATGCTATAAAAGCTTTTAACAGTGTAAAACATGAAATTAAAATTGAGGAAAATAAAAATAAATTCACACACAAAATTACAAAATGAATTAAAGAACAAAAAAGACAATATTACCAAAATATCATAACATAAAATAAAACTTACACGTAACACAAAAAACCAATATAAACACACATCACTCACAAACACACAAGATTATTTTCAATGTATTATTTTTTAATTTTAAATATATTATTATGTATTTTTAATTTTAAATGTATTATTTTCTCTTTAAATGTATAATTTAAATATCTTTTCATATTATAAAATGAAGGCCTCAGCACGGGCAAGCCACGCAGTGAGGTCCACATTACTGGAAAACTTAAAATGTAAAAAATATTGTACCAAATAAATAAATAAATAAATGGGGTGCAAGCTGATTAATTTAATTGGTGTTATTGGCCAAATGCCACGTTTTTTCAAATAAATTTTTTAAACTTAAAAATAATTCAATTACAATACGTTCTGCATATTCACTTATCATTAATGTATTTTTTTAACAGTTTCACGCAATAAGCAGATGGAAACTTGATGAACTCATACATGTTGTCCCAAAAATATTTTACCTCTGGCAGATAGAACTAAGTTGCTCGTAAAATATGCAAATGTAACCTTATTGTTCTCAAATTAAAAGCTGCAGAAAAAAATGGTGAAAAAGGAACTTTTCGACAAAACCTCAAATAAAAGCTAATTTTTAATGTGAATACTGCACAAGAGTGCCAACTGCTCCCAACCATCAAATGGGGTATGTTGTTAGGCTGAATTTAGTGGGGAGGGAAAGGAGATAAGGGAGAGGATGGTGGGGAAGTACCTGGCTATTCAGATCTGGTCATCAAACACTTCCAAAGTCATTGCAAGCAACGTTTCAATTCTTAATGGTGATCTTACAATAGGGCGATACTGAGAGTATTTTCCACTTTGAAACGTGCCGCAAATATACCTTACACAATTCAAATGATGAAATAGTGAAATAATTCAAATCAAACAAATAAAATACACAACAAAAAAAAGGAACGAAACGTGAAGTTTGAAAACCCTAGCCAAAGTTACAATTGTAATTAATTTGACGACATTGTTACAGAAGATTGCACTTTTCAACTGTATCATATTTCAACAACAAAATAATATCCATCAAAAATAGACCGTAAAGGAAACATGTTATTTGTTAATTAAAATAAAAATGTTTGTTAGTTTGATGACTATAAGAGAGACAGGTAGGGCTTAAACAATTATTTTCGTGACCTTTACAACAACGTAATGATATTATGTGGGTACGTTTCCCCTTGGGACCAATTTACCTTCATTCAAATAAAACTGTGTCAATATTCAAAGGGGTAGAATTTTCAAGGTCGGGGCGTCATGTTTAATACCACCTTTGTTTCACGCAGGGTGCTTAATTTATCACTGACAGTCAAAAAAGTAAGTTAGATCAGTTATTGAAAAGATCATTGACGTGAATATATCCATGATCTAAGATGTGAAGTCAGGGTAAATGGTACTTGAATAATTTTTTTAAATACTTCTTGCACAGTGTCCACATAACCTAATTATGAGATATTTGCGAAAAACAATGAAGCTTTAAATTAAATTATCACACTCTTGAATAGTGTTTGACGGTCTTGACGTCCTCTGATTAAGGGGCAAGGCTCTCAACTAGCAAGTTGGAGGTCGCGAATTCAAATTCCGGCGTGCACAAGTTGATTTTACTGATTAAATTGTGTTTTCTCACAAATAACTAATTTAAAATAAAATGTTGTATATTTTCGGCATGTTCCAGTGTGGATGATACTCTCAGCATCGCCCTGGTGTAAGATCACCATTCATAATAAAAACGTTGCTTGAAATGCAGTCGGGACTGTTGTGCGTTTTTATGTTTTCTAAAATAGTAATAAAAATAAAAATGATGAAGGGAATATTTCCCGACATCTGTAATGTAAATGTTCGTTTGTTCAAAATCTAAAATCTCCGAAAGTTCTTCAACGATTGCATTCAAATTTTAATACAACGTTGCATGAGAATACGTGAGTGTTTTTTTATTTACCTAGATGTCACATGTGACAGGTAAGAGCATGTTTTTAAAAAAAAACAGCGCCATCTGTTGGACGTAAAAGCAATTGTTTCTCCATCTGCACAGACATACTAAGCCACAGCAACGCATGGCGGAGTACAGCTAGTTATATATAAATTCTCGAAAGCCGGGAATTTATTATTTTTTTACTTTAAAATTATTATAAAGGAGGTTGTGTCCCATTTATTATTATTCAGATTAAATTGAAAGATTTAATCGCGACAGTCAAATTAGTTCTTCGATACCTCCAAAAATGACTATGAGCTTTTAAAGTGAACTTGGGCAAAACTTTAACAATCATAATTCGAATGGCAGTTCTGTAGTACCAGTATGTACCGTTACATCACAGGCTGACCGGCCGACTCCAAATATCAACAGTTTTACGGTCTAAAAATATGTATCTTCGGGCTCTCCGGTATTTTCCAAAAAATCAAAAAGTTTTGTCATCAGCACTCTCTAATTATAATGAAACATATAAGTAACATTAAATTTAGTTTTAGGAGATAACCTAGTTTGGGTTATTCTAGTTAGTCTGGGAATATTCACCAAAAATAAATTCACTACTCTTGATGTCAGTTTAATTGGTCTGATAGTAGTGAAAAGTAGATATCCCATTTGAAAATTAAGGGATCATTCCACTTTAGACGGCTGAAAATTTTGGTATTTTTTGAATTCCCAAGTTCCTATAAAAGGTATTGAAGTAATTTTTGTTTGGGCTTCATAAAATATCTCTCGAAATATATGAAAATTTTATTTTTATTTATTTTACATAATTTATCTATCCCTGGTAGCAGCATCCGCACAGCCCCTCGAAAAAAGATCTGTCAGCTTCGTTGATGTTATTTCTGAGTAGATTTATTTGAATACTAATAATATTATTTGGTTGATTTTTATAGCGCTGTTTTTGTTGCTGATTTAATTACATTTGAGTTTAGTATGATTGTGGATAGTAGCCACAATCATACTAGAACCGTATAGTACGAGAGCCCACGACCAAAATTTTTGTCTCATAGCAATACGGCCAAAACCGCATCAAATCGATAGATACGATTATCCTGAACTCGAAAATACCAATATCAGACATTTTCCGCGTAGCGTTTGATCTGACCGAATTTTCAAAATTGTCAAAGAATTTTACCGAACTGCATCATAGCAATATGTCTGATTTGCAGACTGTAGTTGAATGATAGTTCTGAGATACCGGAAACATATTTTTCAGACGTTAGTGGTGTAGCGCAAACCCGTAAAATCACTTAAAAAAATTAAAAATGAGACAAAAAAATGTCTCATAGCAATACGTCTGAAAATCTTTTTTATTAGTAAATTTTGGTTATTTGATGCGAACAAAACAATTTTCAGACGGAAATGTGAACGCATTAAATTTTGAGACCGTTTTGAAAATGTTAACAAATTTTACCGATCGGTATCATAGCAATATGTCTGAAAATTGTTGGACATGATAAAATAAGTTGTCCACATGTGCAAAAAATTTATATCAGACAAATTAAGTGTAGCACCTTCTCTATCAGACAACTTTTCGATACTCAGATATCATTTAAAAATCGTATTGAGGCATCTTGAATTTTCTGTTACAAACCAATGAATACGTTGCGACCCTGAATTTATTAGATGATAATTAACAAAGAATTTACCCGAAACCGTAACATTGAAGTTGAAGGACTGAAATAAATCGCACAAAAGGAAACTGGGATGAAGTTGAAAAAAAACGGTTTATTCAAAGTTACAAAATATTCTCGTATTCAATCGCTGTCGGATTCGGAATCGTCGTCTTCGAAATCACTCTCGACGTCGCTCGGAAGATCTTCAACGTCCTCTTCTGTAAAATAAACATCGTTAGTGAAAATCACGAACTTATTTATGAAATTAACAGCAAAATCCATGTAAACTGTACCTGTTGTGGATGATTATTATATTCATTTTACACCACCACAACCGCACAACGTATGACAACTAAGTGAGCGTCGTTCCAACGTTTGGAGCAGCTGGCGAGTGAGCTGTATAATAGTAAGAAAGGGGCAGGAGCGTAACAAGCGCTGAGGCTGTTAAAATCAAATACTGATTGTTTTGATAGTTTTGGTTTTATTTAAAGCACACTTGAGTAACTTTTACAAAAGTAATAAGTAATGACATCTGTCATCTGTCAAAGTACATATAATAGACAAGGGAGATTCTTGAATATCTATGAAGGCTGTAAATTTAAAAAAACATTTAACAGAGGCGTCGGCCAGGCGACTCCGAAACGTTATTTTCGTTTTTGGGAGTATATGCTACACTTAAAGTGTCTGAAAACAGGTTTTTGGTAATCATGGCAGCAATACGAAAAGTTGAAAAAAAAATTATCCGTATTGCTATGATACAGGTCGGCTAAATTTGTTGACATTTTCAAAAATGCGCTCAGGCTATATGCTACGCGCAAAATGTCTGAAAACAAACTTTTTCGTAATACAATTATAAAATCTATGTACATTTTCACTCTCAGACGTATTGCTATAATACCGACTGTCTTTTTTTTGACACAGCAGAAATGGCCTCCCACGCAGTTGCTACACTTTCGACCGTTACTACACACCTAGTCGGGTTCAGAATCATACAATCTAACGATTTTATAGGGTTTTTGCCGTATTGCTATGAGACATGGTTTTGGTCGTGGGCTCTCGTACTAGTAGTAGAATTATTGGTTTTTAAGTAAAAAATTAACAAAATAGCGTTTGTTAAAAAAAAGTCTTTTTTAAACAGCACTAAAATCAAACTTTTCAAATAATTCTAGTTCTAGTAGCTTATGTGGCAAATGTGTTGTTAAAATTTCGTAATTTCAACAACACATTAGTTCCAGAGGAAAATCAACGAAGCAAGAAAAAAGTGGTTTCGAGAAAAAAGCGTTTAAAATTTCAGAATCAGCTGATTGACTGCGATTCCAGCACCATACAGAATGCCTTCCGCTTGTTCAAATAGTTCATTTTCTTCAAGTCTGTCATCTGTTTGATTCGTTCTGGCTGCCTGTGAGTATAAAGCCCAGAGTCTTGAAGGGGCAGAGCAGCTAGGCTAACGGATACTTACAGGCTCATGTAAAAGCACGCCGGAGAGCGTCTTCAAATAAACCCAAAAAATAATTATAAGGAGACTTTGATCTTTATAAAATGTGTTATTTTTTCGAAATCCATCAAAAAAAATTCTATTTTTATAAGTTTATAAAGTGGGATGATACCTTAATAACAGTATTTTTTTCTATCAAGCGTAGATTCATAATAAAAAACGTCTAGAACAAATAAAAATGGTATTCCTTTGAAAAAATTCAAATTCTAAGGTCAACATAATAGTATACGAGCGCTGGAAGATAATAATATATAATGTTTATGGGTATAATCTGTAGGTCTCTACTCAAAGAAGATAGTAGCGTTCATAGATTCGTTCACTGAAAATGTGTGTAGACGAATGACGGTTTTTATTAAAGTAACAGATTTGGAAGGTTTTTTTAATGGTCTAATAAATAGCACAGCTCGGTAGCAAAATGTTTCCTTGACTTTTTGTGTGTGGAGATGAGCTTAAAGTAGATAATATTAAACCAATTCTTTTTTATTAAACAGGAATATTTAATGTAAAAAAAATTATCGGTTATATCTTAGTGGCTTGCCATTATAAATTAAATTAAAAATTCCTTTTTAAACTTAATTACACCATTTTACAAATAGTTAACTAGTTTCGGATATAACGAACCTTTTTCGGGACCATGATAATATAAAACTCGTTTAAAGTGGTGTCTGATGCCCGATTGATATTTAAAATAGACTTGTGTAAATGAAGAGAGAAAACCAATCGATCGTGTTATTATCAC
The DNA here is from genome assembly GCA_026573805.1 of Hesperophylax magnus. Classification (NCBI taxonomy): domain Eukaryota; kingdom Metazoa; phylum Arthropoda; class Insecta; order Trichoptera; family Limnephilidae; genus Hesperophylax; species Hesperophylax magnus. The sequence continues at coordinate 6,750,508 of JAIUSX010000977.1, read as the reverse complement.
AATGAAATTCGACGAGAGAAAAAAATAAGCATTTACCTGGTGATGATGTTGGTTTCCTTTGAGTCTTGCTAGTTTCTTAAAAATTCTTATAGGTGTACGCTTTATACAATCACCATTATTATTATATTTTCACAATGCGACTCTGTTTACATTCACCACAATATTGGGGGGATGAAAATTGCACTATTTAATGGACTTTTCACGAGATTAAAGATACGAGCAGCGAAATAACATGTACTCCTACGACGATAATTCGAAGGATACATGTATGTTAAAATCAAATAAATAAAACTTAGCCTATATCTTCTTTCTTCAGCCCTTGTCTCTTCTAAGGTAAGACTTTTAGAAAGGGAAGGGAACAAAAAGCAATTACAGTATGAATAGGACATTGGGATGTGACATAATCACATAACTGTTTAAATATTAAACAAATGGTTTAAAACAAAGTAATATAAAATGCAACTTACTAAACTGATAACTTGATTTTTTATTTTGTGAAATAATCTTATCATCTTAGATTATTTTATTGTTTTTATTATAATCATGCGAAAACTGTATTACTACTAACTGTCTTTAATTGTTTTTATAACATTTTGTAATTCCTTCTAATGTTTATTCTTTATATTTTTTTTTTCATTTATAAATATTGTAAAGGTGCAAATATTGAATCAACGACTAGAATTAATGAAACGTTATTGTTCTAATATTGTAAATAATTGCTGTTTATGCTAAATATATAAATGACTGTTGTTTCCCAAATAAAAAAAAATAAAAAGTATCAGTTCAACATCGAAAAATGAAGCTGACTTATATATATATATATATATATATACTAAAAAAAATTATCTCAGTATATAGATACATTGCAAAACAAGATTAAAAGTTCACTGAATCTACGTTCAGGAAAAGGGGTTAAACGAAACATACACTGGGAAGACGATACATTATTCTAACTCTATTGTTTGATTATTAAACGATAGGTAAACGTGTGCTGCTCCGCTTTAAAAAGTCAACAATACTTCTAAATTGATTGTCTTGACTTACTTTCCTTTCTGAAAGCAAATAGTGATTTATTTATAGAAATTATTACGCTATATCTAGAATTATTAACTTAACTATGATGGATTTATTATTAGATTTGTGTAAAAATACCAAATGAATCACCAATATAACTTGAATGGCTGATACTCTGAAAATAAAACCCCGAATTACCTGAAAAGCGTCATCGTATTCAGAGCCGGCCTTACGACATGTTCGAATGGAGGGACGTAGAAATAGAATATAGTGGAAAATAAAGTCGATGAAATGATCATGAAGGGTAAAACTTCTTTTTAAAGTTAGTGTTGTATTTGACTTTTCTTTTCTTTTCTTTGCTTTTTCAAGCTCAATTATCAATTTCTTCTCCAGTAGGTTGGTATAATTTATATTTCTATTATGATTTGATTTATATCTACAACCTCTCTCCATGGCTATAAATGTATTGATAAATGATTTCTTTTTGTAAATTTTTGGTTTTATATAATCTTTTGTTCTGTATAAATTTTTGAATTCATTTTTCTTTCTTACAAATTTAATTTACTTATTCTTTATAATGCTGTCTCAGTAGATGTAAAGTCACAAGGAGGAAATCCATAATTAGTTATATTTTGGCTATATAACACTTATGTGCAAACTGAAATAAACGTAAAATGTCGATTTCCCGAAAATTGATAAATAAATTTTATATTGTTCATAAATAGACATTGATTAAGTAGATTTCAAATAGTTCATGCATATTAAAAATAATTGACTTCATACTTTTGTACTACATGACCATCCTAAATCATACATATAAAAAATAATACATTGTAAATTAGGTTGCAATTGGCTGATCTAATATGTTTAAAAATATGTACAAAAATAATATTGCTTGTGTCAACCCTCTGACCCAAATGTGCCGACTATGTTATAAAATAGAGTGTGCTGAAGAGAGCATTTTAGTCGATAATTTATACGGATTTTGGAAAAAAGGTTTTCAATAAATATCTTGCACTTATTAAATTATGTATTGCTTTTGTCTCTTGTCTCTCTTTGTAATATTTGTCATTTGAGTGAGTTTTTTTATAAGTCTATAATTTTGTTTTTTTTTGTTTTTATTTAGATGTATGCAAATTAATGTATTCTGTGTCTGAGTAGATATATGTAACAATTGTGTTACCTATTTTGTATTAACTGAGTTTTATATCTGGATGTTTCTCACATAAGTGAAACCTAGCCTATATTAACCTAGTATTAATCAAATATTACTTTAAAATATTGAAAATTTAACGCATGAAAAATCAGTGTATTAACAATTTGTTAGAGCTCAAGGTTAAGTATAGATGTAAATACTAATGTTAAAGGGAGTGCGATAATATTATAAATCGATAATAATTAAGCAAAAAAAGTGAAAATACAGAGTTTTCCAATAAGAGGTGTTATTTTGATATTCAATCGTAAAAGATCAATGGTTTCGTTGCTTGTGTGGCACGTAGCGCCGTTTTGTTGAAAGTAAACGTTGTCCAGATCAATACCATCTAATTCCGGCCATAAAAAATCATTAATCATCTCTCGATGGCGATCTATTCACCGTAACTGTTGCTCCAGCCTCATTTTCGAAAAAGTAAGGTCCAATGACTCCGCCGGACCATAAAACGCACCAAACAGTCACATGTTTAGGAAAGAGAGGCTTTTCAACAATAACTCTTGGGTTTTCCGAGCCCCAGATGCGACAATTTTGCTTGTTGACGAAGCCACCGAGGTGGAAATGGGCCTCATCACTCAAGATGATTTGCATTTGATTCACTCAAGTGAATTTTAATAATTTCAATGCTTTGTTGAAGCGTGTATCGTGCCTTTTTTATTAATGGCGTAGTTTTTACTTGTCAAATGACAAAAAATGATAGCTTCAAAAGTAACATCTACCGAAATAGCGGGCTATTCAAAATAACACCTCTTATTGGAAAACCCTGTAGTTAATAAAACCCAACTCGTTTGAAATAGAGCAAAAATCTCTAGACAAATGCTTTCGTTTCATTTAAAGATAAACTGTGAAATTTTATAATGACATATTTTATATAACAGAATAAAACGTGTTTTTAATAAATTTTCTGAGCTTACTTTGCAATTTTTTTCTATGGAGGGTATTTTATGTAATTAACGTTTTTGCATAACAAGAAATTAACTTCAAAAATAACATTTTTTCTTGGAATTCAAAAAATTAAAGAGTTAAAAAAAGACTAAGGACGGGTTGTTTCGGAGAATCTGAACAATTCATCAAATTTCAACGTTCATTTTCTGGTTCTGTGAAAGACTTATTCAAATTCTGTTTTTATATCATTGTAGGCTAGTTGCTTGACAAAACTGAAATAAAAACAGAACTTGAAAAAATCTTTCACAGAACTTGAAAATGAACGTTGAAATTTGATGAATTGTTCAGATTCTCCGAAACAACCCGTCCTTAGACTAAAGAGATAAATCGGTAGAAATTGGGGAGCGGGGCTTTAGATTAGCATTTACGAAAGATCCGGCCCTGCGTATCATACAGAACCGTTCTCCATAATTCGAGTGGATTTACGACTGCCCATGAATGTGTAATAAAGTTATCATTCATTGAAGCTTTCCGTTGGATTACTCACGAGCTTCGCTGATCGATTGTCTTTAAATAAACTCGACTTAAAAAAATGATTTATTACTTTTGTTAACAAACTCAACGTTTCTCATTTTTTTGATATGCTCGAATAATAAATTAAAAATCGCACACTAATGACTCGGTAAATATATACATACTTGCTCCTTCATATCTAAATAGGTGAAATATGTATTTTGTATGTACAAACGGTGGAACTACAGCATCCCTTTTTGGGAATGTTGTGAGGTGAGAATCTGAATATTTTTTTATGTTATTTTAAAATATCAGCAATTCTATTTTTATAAATTCTGTGTAGATATTAGGTTTTGCACAAAAGTCCTAATTGCTCGAAGTCAATGAATCTATTACTTTCCTACGGAACATACGTTATAATCTATGTGTTCATTTTTGGGAAGAAACACCGTTTGCAAGTTATGCCTTAAAGTAAAAAAGATGAGTTATTTGTTTGCACTGTTTATATACGTAAATTTCGTAAGTAAACATAGCTGTCTTTACATACTAAATATGAATGTAAATAAATAGTTTTGTAAGTATAAAAACTCAATTCTTTCAAGGCATACACATAATACAATTTATTATGGATTGAAACACCGATACGGTATTGTATTTGCATGGTTCCTTTAAAGAATTGAGCTATTAAATAAAACTGTGTATTCATATTCAATATGCACATTCGCAAACAAATAATTCAACTTCATATTTTAAAGAATAATTTACTAAAGTGTTCCTTTTTTAAACAATTAAATTAGCGCCATTTGCGCGTGCGTAAATTCTGTAAGTTAACATAGCTATCTTTACACACTCAATATGAATATAAATAAATAGTTTTGTACGTATAAAAACTCAATTCTTTCAAGGCATACAAATAATACAATTTATTATGTATTGAAACACCGATACAGTATTGTATTTGCATGGCTTCCTTGAAAGAAAAAAACAAAACTATTTATTCATATTCAGTATGCACATGCGCAAACAAATAATTCAACTTCATATTTTAAAGCATAATTTACAAAAGTGTTCCTTTTTTAAACAATTAAATTAGTGCCATTTGCGAATGCAAATGGTGGAAACCATAGACATATGAATATTAGTAGACCTGCCCTAAGTGATTAAAAGCGTATTATCCCCACTCCCCATACCGGTTCCATTGAGCCGGCTGGGCTCGCATTTGGCTTCAAGTGAAATTTGAAAACGTGACGTCATCATTCTTGTGCGAACTATGGTCGAGGCATCATCGGTTCATTTTACGAAATAACACGGCAAAATGTTGACTTTTGATATGAAAACTTGTAAAAATAGATGTGAAAAAGAGAATAAACCCAATTGTCGTATTACATTCCATAAGTAAGCATTATTTTACTTTATTTTAAGCTTATTCACACCGTATTATATGGATCAGTTTTAGAAACATATACTATCACATCACAATGTAGCGATTCTCAAGTGTGCTCATCGTTGTTTACTGGGGTAAGTAAATTATGAGACATTTGTAAAAGTGTCTTAACTAAATACTCTGAAACTAACTACGACTCTGAAATAGAAGCTGCCTTACTTTGCCGAATTTGGACTTCGCAAATTAGTTCATAACGTGGCGAGTAATTTGCGCTCCCATGTAAAAATGTCTATTCATTCAAACGCAGATTTTACTTTTAAGAAGTAAATGGTGATATTATAATGCGAGATGCCTATTTACTGTCAGATTGATTTATTGACGAATCACAGTCAGCCTTACTCCCCTCGTTCTTCAACAGTTGATTTTACCCCTCGCCCTTATATTCTCGTCTATTAATTCCTATGTCTGTGGTGGAAACGAAAATATGAAGGTCGGGAAGGATCCATCTATAATAATACATATTTCACAAAAATAGCACTTTACAAATTTCCCAGAATGTTATTTTTTCAATTCGTTGGAATAACTTTAAAAGGTTATTATATTCATCAGTTTAATATGTAATCGTTATGAAGATAATATTAATAAACCTAAGCATGAAATAGAACAAGTAACACAAAATAAAAATATAAGGGTGGCAATTGAGAATTGAATTGAACTCATGGCCTCCAGCGGGGCAACACTCTAACCCCTGAACTATTGAGACCTGATTGTTGAAATATTATGATAATAAAATTAGTAAAATAATCAGGTCAGTGGGTAGAGTATTGTCCCAGTAAGACACAGGTCCCGATTTCGATCCCAGATGCGACCATTACCTTTTTTATTATTTTCTGTGTCTAGATAGTTTATTATTAACTTCTAGTAACCAGGGTATCGATTCTCGAATCCAAGCCACTTGCAATAGCCGTCATTCTAATTCTTGTGTATCGTCGATGTTACATACTTACATACGCAAAACGTCAAAAGTCATTCCACTCAAACAACGAGTGGGTTGAACCACTCGTTGGTCGAGTGGAATGACTTCGTCGAGAATCGAGGACCTGGGTATCTATTCCCCAGTCTCGATCGCTCGCAATTTCCGCCGAAAGTACATACACTGGTAGAGTTTGTTATTCTTGAGTCTCACCGAAAGTAGATACTACACGCCATACGTCAAAATTCATTCTTTTCGAAGTTGGTATCGGATTCGTTTAGTTCTGCAAAGTTGTTTTAACCATTTTTCTGGCATTTCGATATGTATCCACCACCGCCATTCATTTCAGAAAAAGTGCGGTAGCAAATAAAAACGTTGACAGAACGACGCGGCAACGGTTTGTTTTTGACATTTCAAATTAACTCCATAGAAACCTCAAACACATCAGAAACATAGACAATATTCACAGGGTTGCCAACACAGTCATCTCTTCAATCGTGCGACACTCGAGAATGTATAAATATAGAACTTATGACAAAAGTCGTAGAGATTTTCGTTCGTAGATGGCGCATAGCGAGTAATTCGTGGTAGAGACTCTGGAATAGATACCCTGGGCGACATTGGGTGTATTATAACTATGGAATACGATGCAGATATTTACAAAATAAATTATTTTTAGTATTTTACGTGAATAAACCAATATAAATTTAATGTAATTATATTCATCAACGACCTCTGGGTTTAGAGCGAAAGAACCTATCACTCTAATAGAGAGGTCATCATATCAAGTGTGTATATAAAATGTATTATGTATACAAAGTTTAAAGAAAATCTCTTGGCACACGTTCAAGAGTAAACAATAATTGTTTGGTTGTCATTTAACATATATTGTAACTAACTACCCTACCTTGTATTTTGTATTTTTTTTATTTTTTTTTTATTATTTTAATATAGATCATATGGGTTACATTAATACATACATATTTTGCAAAATATAATATTAAGGTTCATAATTGGTCATGTATACCTTATCAGAAAAGAGGAGCTCTTGTGCCTGATGATTTCTCCTGACGAAGGAAGGGTGCTTCCGAAACCGGTAGAGTACAATTAAAATTAAAGTGGTCTAAAACAAATTTATTTCTTTTATTGTAAATTTTATTTGTGTTGTGTCTCAATTTACTCATTTAAAATACTCTAATGCCACCATTCAGAATTGAAACGTTGCTCGAAATGGCTTTGGCTCTGTTTGGTGACCAGATCGGAACAGCCAGGTACTTCCCCACCTTCCTATTTCTCATCTCCTTCCCCTCCGCACTACCTCCACCCTCGCAATATGCCCCAATCGGGGATGCCATAGTCTCACTGGCATTTTGTTCTTTAAATTGACAAAATACCTACCTACGTCAAAAATATATTTATTCGACATAGTAAAACTTTAACACGATACCTGCTTTAAGAATTTCCTTTCCGTACGGAAAGCAATTACAAATAATTAGAACAACCTTACAATTTTTCTGAATTCGTCATCACTATAACAATGTTATATTGATTAGTTTAAACAGCGTCCAATTACGCTCGAATTATAATTATACAAGGTTATGTTGTAGCGTTAATTGGATTGATACAAATTGAATGTATTTGTTAATGACGGTGTATCCAAATACCTGAGTGATTTACTTATTGATATACCTGCTATCGAAATGTAAGCTTCGAAATATAATATTCCACCAATCTAATTGTAATTTGTTAATTGTTAATACGGTAGAAAGATCGATATCCAAATGTCCCGCCTACGCGTGCTTATACGGGGTGTATCGGCACTAACCCGACAAACTTTAAGGGCCATCTCAAAACATTTTTCGAAACTTTACGCCGATAGATGGTGTTATTTTCAATATCGTCTAATAAAACACTTTTAACACGTTATGCTTTATAATATTGAGATGAATTATTGGTTTGCGAACGTATATAAGTAATATTAATCTGTATAAATTTTTTATGGTACCTATAATTACATAATCGTAGAAAACGGCTGAAAAATACACAATTTCATTGCAAAAAATACGTACAAAAGACATTTCACGCAGCTCCGCGCGCGTTGGTACAGGAAATTTTTATTTACCCAACCAAAACCATTTGCGAAAAAGACTCCATTTCAAAAAATTTACGATGTTTCGCATGAGTATGAAAGAGACACGAGATAGAGGTTTGTTCAATTCCTAAACTAAATCAATGCCTGGGAAGATTAAATAATTTATAAAAGGAGCCGGCTAGGAACAACGGTATGTGTGCCGGGAGCTGGCGTTAACTGGACCTTTTTTTTAAAGGCCGCTTTTGCTAAATGGACATAATCATACCAAGCGATGTAGGTATATACCTACATAGTAACCATGTATTCGCGCGGTTGCTTGCTCACAAATATTTCGCGAATAAGTCAAAAGGTTACACTTTTTCTTACATTTCTATGGGGCGCATTCATCAAACCAACGAAGTGGTTAGAATTGCCAGACGGAGAAACAAATTTGTCATATGCACAAGTCAGAAAGGGCTCTCGTAACATCATCTCGCATATAAATAATATAGGCATTGTTTTGAAATCAGCTCGCCACGTGCGTCGTAATATATGAGTGTCCACAAAGACGATGCCTACAGTGTGCATATGAAGTCGCCTTTTCACATTAAAAAACTTTTTGTATTTTGTAAATGGGTATATTTTATTTTCACAAATGACAAACATGTCATGTTAATAATAGTAAATCCTTTATAGGGCAGAAAGGTGATTGAAAAAAAAAACTTTTTGTACAAATATCTTATACACGGTGTCCATAAACTAGTTGTAAAACTGCCATCACAGTAAGCGGAAAGCGTTGCCTGGGTCGTGATGGAGGAATTAGCCAGCTGTGGAATTGAACTCACGATGCCTGGCGGGAACGACGATAGTAAAAGATTTTTTATTTACTTATTTATTTATTTTTTATTCTTTTCACATATTCTGTCCATATTTCTTTTTTTTGTAAGATCCTTTTTCTTTCAATGTTTGTTTTAATATTTTGTCCGATAGCTTGAATTGGTCTACTTTGTCCAATTAATTCATCATCTTTCTCACAGAGAAGCAGTCCTGGATTTATCAATAGGCCTTATAGGCCGCGGCCTAGGGGCGGCAGAGTTCAGGGGGCGGCACTCGCTCGCTTTGGTAAGCCGTGTATGCGATTATAAACAAAAAAAGTCCCTGTGGATAGACAGAGTTTTATAACTATTAGACGATAAATATTATTTTTTAGAGGCGCTAATTCCTGGGATGAAGTACTTACGGTTTTAAAAATGATTGAAAATGACGCTACACAGAAACCCATCCCACGAATTGAAGCATAGGGAATTCGCCTTAAATTGGAAAAACTGGAAACGGCATTTATGATCGTATTTTGGAATGCTATTTTGGACAGATTAAATAAAGTGAGTGCTCAGATTCAGAACTCATCTGTTGATGTACTAGCGGTATCTGATATTTATGGATCTCTTCTCGAATTTACAATAGCAGAGCGAGAAAACGTGCAAAAATTTTTTCGAAAAAAGTGCAATTGAAATGAGCGCACTTAAGCAATATCAGGGCGACAAGAGTAAGAGGAACCCTAAGAGAAAAAACTTCATAGATGAAGCATCAAATGAGGAAATTGAAACAACCTCCAGAGACTCTTTCAGAGTCAACACCTTTTTGGTAATTCTGGACAGACTGAGACCTGAATTAGAGAGAAGACATGGTGCATATGTAATCTTTAAAGAAAATTTTTCATTTTTAACAAGAATGAGTGAACTTTCAACACAAAGAGTCTCAGAAAAAGCTCAGTCTCTTGTGCAATATTACTGTAATGATTTAGAAGACGAATTAGTTCAGGAATGTGTACACTTTTGTAGTCACATTTCCTCCAATAAGACGGCAGAGAAACCTGAATCGACATAATTACTGAATCTTTTTAAGTTTTTGAGGAAACAATCTCTGTGTAATGTTTATCCAAACTTGGATATAGCTCTCCGCATTGCACTTTGCACCCCGGCCACAAATTGTTCTGGAGAAAGGAGTTTTTCCTGTTTAACCACTGGAAAGAAATCGGTCCGTTTTTGGACCGATTTTATTTTTCTAGGTTTGAAATCGGTCCATTTTTGGACCGATTTTCCTACCATTCGTAGAACATTTTTTTAATTTTTTTCAAATATTCCCGCGTTCCACAGTTAGCTTTGTTTGAAAAATGAAAGTATAGTTCTCATTACGGCCAAGAGATGTCACTGTTCCTATTTGTATTTAATAAATGATTTTGATTTTAAAACAGTTTGGAGAAATTTTATTGGTGAAATGTCAGCTGTCAAAGTCTTGCCATTTTAAAATGTTGAATTTACGTGTTTTTGTTGGTTTTTCTAATATATTTGTATACCAGTGTAATAATGATTGAAATATCAATGCTGTTAATGTATTTACTTGTCCAAATATTCAAAAATTAAAGTTAATGTGATCAAATTAGTGATTAGTGGACGGTAACTGCGTAAATGACAGATCGAAATGGTGCGCTATTTGTTTCCTTTTGTCTTCTTCTCGTTAATGGCATTTAAGATTTGTGGTGGATCTAGGCAAATGTATCCTGCGGTATATCTGCCTAACACCAACTCCGGCAGGACGCAACTTCGGTAGAAGGAGATTAGTTTCTGCATCATGACATCGATGAAAGGCTCGTCTGCTTCTACTTCTACCACACAGATGTCCTCTGAGGCTTCAGATTGCGCCACATAGTAGCACTTATGAAAACGTGTTACGCGTAATTGTCCTTGATCTTGTTGGTTGAATATGTCATTGTAACAGAAAATAATAAAGAAGTTAATCGTATTACTGATTTAGTCATTTATATTGCAGACTGCACAGTACGCACCTGATAATAGTGATGGTGTTTTTTATTAAGTCGAAGAGTACCCATTTCATCCAACTTTATTGGGAAATCCTTCTTCTCTCTGATGGCGTGCTGCATGATATTAGAGGATATTTTACATTTTTCCGCCCATCTCTTTAATGATGGAAAACATTTTATTTCTACCAGTGAAGATTCTCCCTGCACTACGCCTGAAATAATAATGATAAAATAACACATAAAATAATACAACAATACGCCCCTTCCATGATTTCGGCTGGCGGTGCCCGCATAAAATAATTACTTTTGTTAATTTAATTACTTGGTTATTATAAGTGATAGAACAGTGAAATTTTCGTTCGCGATAAACTCATTACGAGTATTATTTTTCGGTACTAAAATAAATAAAATATTATCTGTAGTTTTCAAATGTGGCTGAAAAATAGATTGTATGGGAATTGTCACATCTGTTTCACCTTAACCAGCTATTCCTCAGCACATTTATGGTAAAAAATGTTATTGGCACTTTGCTGTCCGGTAGCATTTTTTTTTTCAATTAAAAACAAAAAAAATAAAAATTTCCACACTACATCACTGTCATTGGCATTGCTTTTCGTGTTCAACAGCTGTTATAAGCAAGTATGTCGAAAAGCGTCTTCGCTCTTTCGCACACACTAAATAATAATAGTTAAAATGAGACGAATGGTGCCGTGCCATTTCGTTGTCATTGTAAAAGTGCGCTAATATAGGTACACACGTACATTATTCAACGGAATTCGAATAAAATATTTCCAGATGGGTTTTCAAACTTTGACAAAGGATAAAACAGTGGTGACATGTGGTGAAAATATGAATAGTAAATTTTTTATTAAAAAAAACGTTACCGGACAGCAAAGTGCACATAAGATTTTTTTACTCCAAATATGCTAAGGAATAGCTGGTTAAAGTTTGTCGAGTACGTGCCGATACACCCTGTATAATAAGTAATATCGATGAGTTTATTAAGAACGGAAGCCACGGTACCAGCTCAATATTCTCGCACGATTCAAAGACGACTCAATTGGACGATGATTGAATTGACTCCCCCGGTACGGCTCCCCCGCTACGACTCTTGATATCGGTAAGCCACCTCACCACGAGAAAAACAATATTATCTGGATAATTTGCATGGCGCGGTTTTTTGTGAAAATCACGTCAAGGCGCTGTACAAATGCCAGGTAGTTAGTAAATGTAAGTACGTATGTCCAACTCCAGATGTCGGACTGTCAGACGCCGTTCACGTCATTAAATAAGAAATGCAAATTAATACTTGGATATTATTTTGATGGTGCTATTTTTCTAAAATATCTCTTGCCAAAATAGAGTTACCGTTCAATTGAGCCGTGGTACGGTTTACCGGGATTTGCTCGAATACGGCTCATGAAAAAAATCTAGCTCAATTGTGCGGCTCGCTTATGAACGACTCATTACTAATATGTACGTACGTTTATTAGAACTAAATAGAGTTCATTGTATACGAAGGTTTTTTCAGAGGTTCTTGTTTAATGTTGTGTAAAAGTTGGTACTCGAGTTTGATGAATAAAACATTTAATTATCAACGTGTTATAACTTTTAAGTGCTTTAAGCTATAATTTTAAGCAACGATGTGGTGAAGGGTGAATATCCGTGAGATAAATTTCTAACATATTTTTGTGGTACGTTTAGTATGCAGCATTTAAAAAAAATAATATATATATAAAAATATATTGTTCATAGCTTTTCTTGTTGCCTGACAGAGTTTTAGACTTTTGAAACCATGATCATTTAAGTTACTACTAAATTCTTCTACCATGTTCATAGCTTTTCCTGTTGCCTGACAGACTTTTAGACTTGTAGTGTTAGCTACTAGAAGGTTCGATACATGCGAGCCGAATTGTATTAGAACCTACTGGTAGTAGAACTACTGGTGGTAGAATTTACTAGAACCTACATAAAATGTTCCGCGCATCTACTCACTCGCGATTTTTTGGTTTATTCTCAAATGCATTTGCACTATACAAGCGGCTACGCCAAGATATCTAAGACAGTCAATAATTAGCAGCTACAGAGTCTTACAAGTGAGTACCCAGTACGAGCGCTCGCCGCCAACTGAATTCAGGCGGCCGCTTTGGCCGACCCCTGCGCCGCGCCGCCATGGGTCATGGACCTACTACGTATATACTTTGAGGTATATACTTTGTACATGTTATGAAACTAACTTTAAAATATTTCTTAAACTGAAAAATTACGACTTATCTTAATTTTTGTATCTTAACAATATAAGTTACGGTCACTGACTGAGTCGGCATCGTGTATTGAGTTCAATTCCTCGGCTGACTAAGACTTACATCGTGACACAAGCAACATTTTCCGCTTACTGTAGTGGTAGTAGGAGATTTTTAAGTTATTGTCAGGTTAAGCGTAATCCAGGAATGTTTATTTTATTTTTTATTTTTTGATATCTACTAATTTCTGAGATACGTAATCAATAGCCTGACAAAGTCTTTTAAAGGTTTCATTACAACATTTGGATGCGCCGGTTTGGTATTTACGTATAAATCAAATGATTTCATAATTAAATATGGTTAAATTGCTTAAAAATAAGCGTCCATGTTTCCTTCTAAATTCGATTACCATAAATACCTACCACCAACCTTCTAATATTGGTCCAATAAAACTCAAGTGCGTGGGCAAGGCGAACCACGCCGCAGTCAACCTATGCATCATTATATCATATGTGTTTGAAATATAATTACATTTATATGTGTACTGTGATATAATAAAAGTGATGTAATAATTAATTGCTCATGTAATTCAAAAGAAAATTATCAAATTTTCAAATATTTGTCAAATATCAAACAACTTCAATATGCAGATTTTTTTTTCTGTAATCAGTATCAAAAATTTTTATATATTAAAACGTTTTTCGTTAAAAATACACGAATAAATAGCAGTGTTCTTTATACAAAACAAAGTTGACGAATTCCCGGATATTTTTTTTTTACTATTTTTGCACATGTTTTGTTTTGAATTACATTTTCGACATTTAATTTGATAGCGAATAAATTAAAATATCGTAATGTAATTAATGAGCAAAAAATTGTATTATTACTTATATAAATATAAATAAAATTATATAAATAAAATTATTGTTTCATCACTTTCATGGTTTTCAATATTGGAAAAGGTTGCTAAACCGAGTGAATAAAATAAAAAGAATATTAAATAAAAATGACAAACTTTTTTTAAACCACTATTTCAAAATATTATTAAAGTGTTTGAAAATCAATGGTTTATTCAAGAGGATTCAACGTATATTTTGTACCCTAATAAAGAAACTATTTGTTCTAAAAAATGTTTTGTTGATAATATTCATTATGGAGTTTAAACAAGGTTTGTTATTTTCAGTTAAATTATAATAATATTTGGATGGTTTGTATAGCGCTGTTTTTTCGAAAAACCACCCCAAAGACGATGTACAAATATATAATATATTTCTACAATGCTCTATCTTATTACAAACTATCAACTAGATAAAATGTTATCTACTTATGGCCAACAGATTGCATCCACCGGTTTGTCGATCTCAAATACAAAACTATAATATGTACAATGCATTTTTCTTTTAAATTTACTAAAGAATGTATGCAGGGATTATGCAATGCAATACATCCCATATTTTTAAATAATATATAAAATAAATAGAATAAGAAAAATAAAAATAAAAATACATAGATATGTACATCAAATGCAGAATTTAAGTGAAAAAATATTTTAAAGAATGCTAAACACAAAAATGTGTGTAAGCAGCCGTTTATTAAGCGCACTTGAAGTGAAACAATACAAAACTGCGCTATATAAATACTAAGTTATTATTATTATTATTATGGAGGATATTTGATGTTTGTTCATTTGATCAATGAACGTGATGTTGCGTTAGAATGTATTATTATTTATTTATATTCTGTACAGGTAGATAATATACAGAACCATACTTACCTGGGAGATCACTTGAGAAACACGGTTTATTGTTTATTAAATAAATTTAGATACAGTTCACACGCAGAGGACATAATTGAGAACGCGTGTAATTGGAAACGATATTAATACTTCTGTTATTTATTCTAATAAAATATATTCATGTTATTTAATGAACCTTTTTAGAGGAGGAAAGGCATATTTTATGTTGGTAAGAGCAAGAAACAGAGGTGTAAGCTTTCAAATAATGTTAATCCAATAAGAAAAGTGTGATTCATAATATAATTATTATAGGCAATACAAGAATTCTACTCTCAGGTAGGCATATTTGATTTGAGGGCCTAAAAAGGTTTATAATTTGGACCTGAATTATGTTCGACTTGTTATGCATCTTAGTTCCGGACATAGTTTATTCCAAGCCTTAGGCCCAGATACCCCTAAGGGGTGATTAAAATGATGCCACAATGTGAATTAGCAATTATTGAAGAAGTAAAATAATATTGTTTATGTAGCAGAAGAATCCAGATTAATTCATTAATAATAAGCAGCTCGACGCTACTTAGGTACGTACTTGCTACTTAGCTACGTACTCGCAGTCGAAATCAAAACAGAGCAACCTACGTACTACAAGCACCTACTTGTCTATCGACGACAATAATATCGCAAGTTCGTCTTTCACATTACGAGAACTCGCCAGAAGGTTCTAGTCTACCGCCTAGGCATAATTGCCTTCACCAATGATCCCCAAATTTATATATTACTTCTAGGTGTATTTTCATAACTTAATAATTAACTCCTTGACTTGACTTTGGTTCCGAAGGTTTAATTTAACTTCGATACCCTTAAAGTTGCAAAACACTAAATTTGTGATTAACTGACTAACGTCACGTCGGTAACATCCATGTTCATTTTATCGCGTATACCATAAATCAGTTCTTGTGAAACAACAAATTATTATTATAAATTTTTACACTCTCATAATGACATATAGCCACATCTATCCCGGAACACTATCCTTACATCATTCACATTCATACATATAGCGTTTCGCGCATTCTCTTCTGTTATTCTGACTTTTGATATTACAACCCGATACAAGTATAACTTACCATTGGAGAAATTAGTATACAAAGAATTTTCCCCCCGGAAACGAAATGTTTTTCCGGGATTAAAAGTAGCCAATGTCATTTCCCAGTCCTCCAACTATCCCTACTCAATAAAATCACTTTGATCGATCGCTCCAATGCGACGTGAAAGAAAAACAAACAAACAAACAACACACACTTTTACAACATTAGTTAGGATATACATCCGAGTAGGTAATAAATACAGTGTAAATATTTGTTTCTTTCAGTAGTTGTAAACACTGCTGGTGTCGCAAAACAGCGACTACACTGTAACATTGGTGTTGGTAGGTGCTGCCGGAATATGCCCTTTGCAACACACTCAAAGAAACACTCCTAAAACTATGTCAACTGAAATTATATTATATGTTACAATTATTTTTCTACGCCCGCGCTAAACTAGATGATATTCTTCAATACTTTAAATCTTGGCTTCTGGAACGTAAGACAATCCTAGATTGAAGTATAGGATTGAAGGGACTCACCCATCGCAGTTGGGGCCACAAAGTATTCCAGCTTCAAGATGATTCGCTAGTAATATGAATGTTAAATTCACAAAATTATATCACGCTACAATCCTTCCTGCCTGAGCATAAATAAACCACTATAGTAATAAATTTACACTGAGCATACTGTAAGGTTGATTTAGACTTCTTCATCTTGTAACAATTATTCCAGTCATTGCGACATTTTAGGATAAGTACATTGGATAGGTAGTACAATTGCTGGGTTTAATACCTACTCCCAAATATACTGCGAAAGAAGAAAGAATATTGCGTTTTGTTCCATTATTTTCAGAGATATATTGTTATTGCTTCATCGCTTAAGTTAGAAAGCTGACTTTGAAAATGTTAATTTCATATCGGCAAAACTTACCGCTCCACAGTTTTTTCTGCATAAGACAAATAGATTTGTGTACCCGGAGTTTCAAGGGATTATCCTTAGCGTATATAGGTTTGCGGACTTTTTTGTAGCCCTTTTCAAGATACACAAATCTGTATTACTTTATTTTGACATCTCATAAGGTTTAGCCTGCTTTAGCAATGTAAGCGCCGAAAATATTTTTTTATGTCTTGATTACAAAATTTTCTAAATGATAGTGAAAACCCTATCAAAATCCGTGGCGTAGTTTAGAAGAACTAAGCGCACATTCAGACAAACGCGGATAGCGACTTTAATTTATACTATTTATACGTTCATATGTATGGGTTGGTTTTAAAATATTGATCAGTTAACTTCAAATATTATGACCTATTTTTTTGCCATTATATTCTTCCAATTATTTCCTAGTTCTACCTTCTTCCTGAATAATCTCCCCCCTTGATATATATTTGTATAAAGCTTCCGGAGTTTTTGCTAACGAGGTGTACAGCCTTGTATCGTCCTATTCATCACGGATTTGTAAAAAAATAACTGAAGACTTTATCAAGTTGGGAGGCTTTACAATTTGTGGATAATTAATTAGTTTCATGAAGTCTGTCGGTCTTTTTACTTAACTGCCAGTTAGTTAAAACAAAAAGTCAGGGAAAAGGTTTTTGTGGCCATCTACAATTTTGGTAAGATTTAATCTTTTAATAATTTCTAAAAATTGAGGAAATTTGGCTTTAGATGAACAAATTTATTTCGTTCACCAAAAAACAAATTTGACAGAAATCGAAACTTTTATGAAAAGCAAAAATATGTTTTTAAGTTGATTCAAGTAGTTGAGCACACATTATTTATATTGGGGGGGGGGGGGGGGTAAGATTGTCTTTTTTCTAATTTTGAATTACCTTATTTTTGTAAATGACATTAATTTTTGAAAAAAAAAAAACTTTTATTATTGTTTTAATTTAAGTAAAATAAAATAATGTTATCATTATTTAAGTACTGCAAGTATTTTAGTGTTTATCATTGTGACAGCTGTTTCGGCATTAAAGGCCATTATCAAACACTAGTTACGCCACATTGTGACGACTTATAATATGTTTATATTTAACCCTGTCAAATTTTTATTTGTGTGATTTATGCAAAGCACAAATAATAACAAATTATTATAAGCAATACTTATTAGCCTGAAACACAAATATAAATTTAAAAAATGTTTCGAGAAAAAATAAATGCCGCCGACGGAAATTGAACCCGCACCTTCTGATTGCCGGTTAGTTGCACGGAACCACAGCGCTACGTCAGCTTATTTTTAACCACAAAATAATTCAATAAATACTAGTATTTATTCAACAATTATTGCTTTTTGATTTTTCTCAGCTTAAAACAACCAACTTTATGTTTGTAGAAAACGAATTGTTAAATGCTCATTTTCTCACTAGGTGGCGTCGAGATATATTACATTTTCATTTAATGGTGAAATATTTTGACTTCAAAATATTTTGACAATCAAATATTATTATTTTATTATCATGGGTAAAATTTTATTTTTTTAAGAAAATTTTTTCAATTTATATTTGTGTTTCAGTTTAATAAATATTACTGTAAGAAATACTTTATAACTGTACATAATCATGCTTCGTATTTAACATAATTATGCGTGCACGTATTCCTCAAAATTCCAATGTAATCTATATCTTCCCAACGTCTATTTACAAATACTTTATGAGAAAGAGAAGTTACAACGAGTTCATCTGCGAATTTTTTGGAGAAATTTTCTCAACAGGAGGAATTCATCATCAAAATCCCCTATAAATATATTTTCTCTACTCTGAAAGGCACGTAAAAATACAATGCATCGGAAAGATATCATTTGAAAAATAAATAAACCTCTATAAATGTACGTGTATAATAAGCCCGGAAATATCGGGGCGCTCGAGCGAAAGTTTTCCAAAGGGGGACCTTTCTCCGATGGGATTTTACTGGATATTAGCATTTTTGAAAAGGAATATTCAATCCAATATGAGCAGAAAGGGTGGCAAATAAATCTTTTTCTATCTGACGGCCCATATCTGGATATAATTGTACCTTATAAACGCAAACGTTCGACATGCTCAATAACATTTCAGTGAGTTTTGTAACGAGATTAATAATTCAGATTTGCAGAGAAGTGTTTTTACAATGGTAAGATTAATCTTGAATATGGAGCAGAAAAAATGTTAGTTTTATTTTGTTCTAAAAGCAGCAAAACTCTTGTAAAGTGAGGTCCGGCTTTATGAAATTACTACGGTGTTATTTGTTTCGATTTGTCAGGTTACCTATTTTTGCACGTTTATGTACTTTCGTTCATAAAGAATTATTTTTTCAATGTGAATCCGCACAACTGCTCCCAACCGTCTGGAGCCAGAGAGACTATGGCATCCCCAATCGGGGTATGTTGTGAGGCTAAAAGTAATGGGAAAGGGAAGGAGATAGGAAAGAGGAAGGTCGGGAAGTGAAACAATATTTTTCATGAGTCGTAGTCTTCAGAGAGGAATGAGTTCGGGTGAAGCCGGATAGTAAGAGTATGAATAACTGTGGTTTCAAAAATTCCCCCATTTCTCCAAAAAATTAATTTTCCCACTTATTCAAATGAGGATTGGACATTGTTCCTTCTCACCTTTTTAAAATTCACGTACTTTTCTTGCACGTTTTTCTAGAAGTGGGAACCTTAGATCACATATTTTTGGTTATCCCTCTCTAAACAAATATCCTCTCTTCTATAAAGTATCTAAAATTGTCTCCCCTCCATACATCAATCTCATCATCTCATCAATTCTAAGTCTGAATTCGACTCCAATCTTACATATAATTTTAAAATTTGTCAATTTAAACAAAATTAATGTATAAATTTATACCTTCTACTTTCCCTCTCTCCATAATTTGATGTTGATGGCCTAGAACATCCTAGAACACCCTTGAACACCCTTTAGGTCGGTCTATTTCATCAAAAAATAAAATTCGATTAAATTGGGCAAGTACGCCAATTGACATTGAAATGTCGTTTTCATTGTAACTAATTAATAACGTTGTTATGAATTCCGACATCCGTCCGATGTAATGGTTGTACAGCAGGTCATTATTACCTGTCATTTGATAAGTTCACGTGTGCGACATTTTTTTTGATAGTTATTCAGTTAATTAAGTGGTATTGTTTGGTCTTTCAGAGTGAAATTAATACCCGTACCGCCGCTTATTGTAACCGAAAAATCACACGTGATCCCTATATCCGTAAGGGTTCCATGATAACTCAACACAGTGAGAATTCAACACACTTTTAAAAAGTGATATAAAGTCATTAGAAACGATGATTTTTTTAACCTTACCTAACCTACTTCACCCAGTTAATAAACTTTTTGTTTCATCACTTTCCATGACTTTATATAATTTTTTAAAGATGTGATGAATTATCATTGTGATGATTTATCCGGTTACCATACGTAAGTCAACTGACTGATTTTGCTTAACACAAGCATCATCAGCGTACAAATAAAACTGAGTTCAAAATAAACAAGTTATTATACTAATAAAGAAGGTAATACTAATAAATCTAAACGAAATATGAAATAGAACAAGACACAGAAAAATAAAAGATAACGGTCACAGTTGAGAATCGAACCCAGGATCTCTTGTATTACCAGGACAGGCGTCTTAAACACTCGAACATTGGGTAGTAACAATATCATCTTTCAACTAATTAAATTGATTAATTAATTAATTTAATATAAATTATATCAACAATTATGACGTTTAATAAATAGGTTCCAATGGTCGAGTGGTTTAAGACGCTTGTCCCGGTAAGACAAGTGATCCTTGGTACGATTCTTAGCTGTAACTATTTTTTTTCTGTGTCTTGTTCTATTTCATGTTTCGCTTAAATTTATTAGTATTCTTCAAAATAAGTTAAAAGAAAAAGTTGTTCCTGAAAGTTATTCTTTTATTTCATAAACATATTTTTATTTCATAAACATATTACTACCCAACTGTGCCCGAGTTTCTGCACGATTTCATAAACATATTATTATTCCCTAGCTGATACTACCCAACTGTGCCCGAGTTTCTGCACTATTTCATAAACATATTATTATTCCCTAGTTGATTCTACCCAACTGTGCCCGAGTTTCTGCACTATTTCATAAACATATTATTATTCCCTAGTTGATTCTACCCAACTGTGCCCGATTTTCTGCACTATTTCATAAACATATTATTATTCCCTGGTTGATACTACCCAACTGTGCCCGAGTTTTTGCACTATTTTTCGATTGGAAAATATAAAAGTCTGTCATTTTTTGGCAGTTGAATATCTACTAGTACAATATTCCAACTTCGTGTTTTTATCACCGAATATTTAATACGTGGATATTGCAAAATAGTTCCAAATACTTAAACTGCTTGGAACCAGTGGGACTATGGCTTCTCTAACTAAGATATATATTTTGTGTGGCTGAAGGAAGGAAAGTATTTCAGTTTTCAGTTCTAGTCACGCCTATTTCCAATTCAAGCAATATTTAGAATCCGAATCAAGAAAGGCGATACGTAGCTTATGGTGACCGGATAAATCATCACAATGATAATTCATCACATCTTTAAAAAGTTATATGAAGTCATGGAAAGTCATGAAACAAAAACTTTATTATCTGGGTTAAGTAGGTTAGGTTAGGTTTGGTTAATTTTTTTTTTCATCGTTTCTAATGATTTCATATAACTTTTTAAAAGTGTGTTGAATTGTCACTGTGTTGAGTTATCATGGAACCGTGGCTTATGTACCACTCTATAGTTGATGATGGAAATTAATTAACGAGATGAATAACAATACATGAGTTTATCACCAGACACAAAAATATTTGCAAATTTCAAACTGACAAATTCAGAACGTACGATTTCATTAAATGTTCATCAAACTAGCACTTTCCGGACAAATTGAAACAAATTGCATAGTCTTATCGCCCACCCAATGAATCGGCCCTTTGTAAAGCGGAAATGGTCTGATTTTCAATGTAAACGGAGCGCTTAATTATTCTGGAGGCTTTTTTTTATGTTTTCCTCTGGAAATTGAATTGATGGTGGCCCTCATGATAAAGACGGCACGGCGCCACCACATAGACTCGCAGACTTGTAATATAGAGGAAATCGTCATTGATCATCCACTCAAATCTGTCTTGTCTTCATGGAGACGTATTTTGTAGCAAGTGAATCTGGCGCCACTTCGCCCCCCTTTTCTATGGAGATTCAATTAGCAAAATGCTAAATAAGGCTAGGACTAACTTGCTTGCTATGCAAAGCTTTCATTTGGCATTCAAAGAAGCTTAGATTGGTTAGTTAGTGAATGCAAAATCTTGGGCTCTGTTGACGAGAACAATCCAATTACTTAATGCATTCGAACGGGTAGGATTTCCGTAGACCACACATAAGAGGTTTGCTAATTGCTAATTTAAACTAAAAACTTTAAAATCTAGTTTTTCAAATGATAATTTTGCAGTTTTTACTCTCTTAAAATAATGTTGATTGAATGATGTAATGCTTGTTGGAAATACCATAAATACTATAGACCTCGCGTCAAAAAAGAATTTTATCTTATTTAATTTTATGCTGTTACTTAAGATGTTTTATTTTGGTTATTGTCCTTATGGTATTATTATTTTAAATACCTTCTTACTCACTAAATTGTAAAACATATATTTGATGTAATTTTAAATAAGAAAGTATTTAATATGTTCAAAGAAACGTTACTATCATAATGACAATCTTTTTTTTCAAACATTCTTCGGGCGGGTAAGTACCATAATATTGAAAAAATAATCTTTACTGAACTATCGTCAAAGTTAGCCAGCCACCTACTCAAAGTTAGCAACCCGGCCAAAGTCAAAGTAAGGTTTGCTTGAATAATAAAGTTACAGACAGACGAAATGCGATCAATGTCAATTACCTAGTAGGTGTGAACTCAATTTCGCCGGATTTGTACCACCTTTTTATAAATAGATAATGTTTCACATTAAACAATCATCTCGAACTATCCATGGTAGCTATTTGAAAGCTCCATAGCTCATAGTGGAAATCAAGTTGCGAGCTAAATAAATGGAAAATAACTTTTATTTCCATACAGGAAAAATGATGTAAATGAAATCATCCCAAAGCTAGTGAGTTGTGTCCTTTTTCGTATTACAAAGATACTTTTTATGATTATCAGCAGGTACTACACGTGTTCGCTAGAGATTTCAACACATTTTTTAGATTTTTTTATACTGAAAATTTGGGAAATACGAGGCAAACAATACGGCTTCTTGAATTGTTTTTTGGACTCTACGAATATCTTGAAATAGATGTGTGTGGTCATTATGGAAATGGAAGCAAATTTTATGACGCCAGATCCCATTACTTGAGAGGCAAATAAAATTGCATTAAAATTATAATGTCCGATTTTTTTTTCTATGACATCTTAATTTATTGATACGACTGTTTCTTAGTAATACAGTTAATATTATTGGATAGCGCATTCTGATAGGACTGTTTCTTAGTAATACAGTTAATATTATTGGATAGCGCATTCTGATAGGACTGTTTCTTAGTAATACAGTTAATATTATTGGATAGCGCATTCTGATAGGACTGTTTCTTAGTAATACAGTTAATATTATTGGATAGCGCATTCTGATAGGACTGTTTCTTAGTAATACAGTTAATATTATTGGATAGCGCATTCTGATAGGACTGTTTCTTAGTAATACAGTTAATATTATTGGATAGCGCATTCTGATAGGACTGTTTCTTAGTAATACAGTTAATATTATTGGATAGCGCATTCGGATACGACTGTTTCTTAGTAATAAAGTTAGTATTTTTGGATAGCACATTCTGATACGACTGTTTCTTAGTAATACAGCAGATATTATTATCTCCAGCTGTTGTGTGTCTGCGTTTTTATTTACTTTATTTACTTCGTGCCAATTACCCGCCCGCAAGGGTTCGAAAAACTTTTATTTGCTTTGCGGCTAGTCCATTGTGCGGTTTCTTTCGGAAATAGTGTTATTAATTCAGAAGGCATCCGAAGTTACAGGCACCATCTGCATCAGAAAATCTTAGAGACTTTTCTCTTTTCTTTATAAAAAAACTCTGAAAAAACAGTGATAGCCCTGGTGATATGATGTTTTCATTTATTACTTCCCCACCTTCCAGTTCACCATTCCCTTTCCACTACCTTCAACCTTACAACATAACCCAATTAAGGATGCCATAGTCTCACTGGCTCCAGACGGCTGGGAGCAGTTGGAGCTTTTGTGGGGTATTCAAATAAATTTAAAATAATAATTTTCTCTACCCTTTTCAGGGTCAACACAACCATATTTTGCTCTCTGTGTCATTTCCATTATGATAAAGACAAGACACCATATCTCCACTTTTTTGGTGAACATAAGTTATGAACTTGATTCTACCAAAACCACGGCGAGTAATTGAGTGGACAAATTCATTTGGTTCCCACTCGGGCGTATTGAGTTCAATTTCGCTATATAAGTCCTCCACCATTTATAGTAGTAGTTCTTCAACTAATGTCAGGTTAATTGTAACCTAGGCATGTTTTTAATAAATTAAAATTCATCAAAAAGATAGATATTAAAAATATTGAATCTCAAATTCAACATGTTAGGTATGCTTTTTATGTAGGTAAGCACCAGCTTACACTAGGAAAAAACAGAATAATGCACAAAAATGAACTCCGCAAAATCATGCAGTATATGTTAGCAAAAATCATGTAATATATGTTAACAAAAAAATTATATTAATTAATAAAAAAATGTTTATTCAACACATTAAAAATAAAAAAAAATCTTAGATTATCTCAAGATATCTTTGCACGCAGGGTTGCCACAAGTATTTTTTTACATCGTGTTATCTAGTGAGTGAAAGTAAAGCGACTACACGTACAACGTACAATAGTAGCAAGACAAAAAAATAGACTTGTACTTTCGAACTTCCATAATATTATGTAATTAGATAGACCATTAGACTGAAAATCTATATAGTAACATCAAAATAAATACGTATCACCGTTAATACATTAAATTTAATAGCGTATTATTTATTTATGACGAATTAAACACGATTTCAAAGGAACCATTAAACTGTACTGAACGATATTTAAATAGGTATCGGCTAATACAAAATCAATGAATACAATGTTTGCGCAATACACTTACGAGGGCAATACGCTATCATAATCAACTGATGGAAAATGGATTCTTCGCACGAATAAAATAAAGAATTATGATAATAATTATTAAGGGCAAAATAAAAAGTGTATACAAATAAAAATGGGTGAGTTTTTTTCTTACTTCAAGCTATTTGAGTGCCAGAAAACTTGAGTCGGTTTTTTTGACATTTCAAATTCACACCATAGAAACGTCAAAAACATCAGAAACAGAAAATATTCACAGGGCAGCCAAAATAATCATCTCTTCAACCCTTCGACATTCAAAAATATTTATATATGAAATATTCGAAAAATTTCATCGAGACGGTAGGTAATTTTTCGTTCGTAGATGGCGCATAACGAATAACTCTTAATCGCTATTAGAGAATTGAGCCTCTGGTCTATCCTCGTCTATCTCTTGAGTTTTTTTCAAATTCATGATGCTCCTAAGACGTGTTTAAAATACGAAAGTCTTCATTAGTTTCACTCTATTTCTCATTTTTCATGGTAGTTACTACTCGAAGTATCATCAATACTATACCATTTCACCGGAATAATAATGTGTTACCTAACTTAAATTGACAAGACGTGCCAGGAAAACCTAACGCGATTTCCTTTCAAATTCTAAAACGGTTAGCTTACCAGAGCTTTTTCAGCCTCTCAGTATTCTGCGTATGTTGGAAATGAAATCACTCTCTTTTGAAATATTTCGCAGGGTGGTATAAGATTTTTTTGAACTATAATAGAACTGGCGCGTTGGTTTGGTATTTTACCGAAAAGGCTTAGACTCAAAGAGCGGGGCTTAGGCAGGTAGACTTGATGAAAAATTGAGAAGAAAATAAATCTTTTCAATGCGTAACTACGTGATATCACTTTTAGAATATCTCAATGCCTATTCAAAAGAATAATTTCATGCATCGACTCATTCGCGCTCTTCCGTTATTCTAACTCTTGACATAGCCTGACTTAAGTATTAAGTTCTTTGGACGTCCCTGACTTCTTCTGTCATTCACTTTCGTGACATATATTCTCCTTACACTCCTCTCTTCGATCAATTCGCTCTACATGCCAAAAACCATCCAAGCGTCACTTTCTTAATTCTACTCTTTACGTTCATTATATTTGAGTTAATGTACTAATTCATAATATTTGACCGGTCGGTGGCCGAGTTGACATCGCGCTTGGGTCTCACTTAGGCGTAGTGTGTTCTATTCCTCGGCTGGCTAAGTCCTCCATCACAACACAAGCAACATTTTCCGCTTACTGTGGTGGTAGTAGGAGATTTTCAAATATTGTCAGGTTATTCGTAACCCGGGAATGTTTGTCTTTCTTTAAAAAAAAAAAATATATATACATATATTATTCCTACGGTAGGAATGTGCATAATAAAGAAATCGATATTTAAATTTAATATATATATATATATATATATATATATGCATTATTACCAAGTATGGGTTCTTTCACAAAATTTGAAAAATTCATCAAATTTCGAAGTTAATTTTCAAGTTCGGTGAATGTTCTATTCACGCCTCAATATAGGCCAGATGCTTGAAAATTTGAAAATGAACTTCAAAATTTAATGGATTATTTAAATTCTGTGAAACTGGCCGTAAGTTTGTAATTTTTTTTCAAATTGAATACTTTAAAAATGTGGAGCAAATGATATTTCGTTTTTAGACAGATCAACTGGTTTTTCAAAGCTCAATAATCCAATTATTCTCTCTGCCTACTCCTGCCGATAAAAGGCTTGATAGTTAGATGGTAAGTTTTTAATATTTATGGAACATGATGAAATTGATGATGACGAAAATTCCTTCAACATAAATGGTGGTTGGTCTCTCGGGTACACTGAATTAAAACTTCCCTAAATCTTTTTGTTTTAAAGTTGGCAACTCTAATGTTTTACAATTGTCATCTGCTGTTATTGAGGTTATTAAAAATGAAGCACAATATAAAAGAAGAACGTATTGTTAAAACACATTACAAATTTCATTTCAAAATCAAATCCGGCGTATCCGATGGACCACCCTTTACTATTTGCAAATATAAATACTTTATCGATGTTTGGATTTTTTCAAAACTATTTCATAAGATACTTTTTTAGCAAATTTCAAAGCGTTACAATCGATTTACAGGAAAATTTAAATTGCTTTGAAATGCTAATTAGTTTGACCAGTAATTTTGGGTATTCTGGGCATATAAATAGCAACCAATTTTCGTTAAAAAAATATCAGTTTAATTAAATTTTAAAAGGTCCTAAGTAGTGTTTGAATCCGACACATTGTTTATCTGGATATTTTTATAAACAGAATGGACAATAATCGTAAAATTGTTAATTAACATGTGTTATTTAACTCAATTTACATCGTAATGCATTCCAAATCACCCTGATTCTGGTTTAACTCGGGTGGTAATAAAATTACGAAATAATTTTTAAAAGGTCAAACTAAATACTCAAATTTGACTTAACCAATGGATTAAAATTAAGCGTATTGGGCTGGAAATTAAAAATACAACTGAATAAATCCCACATTTGTTTAAAAAAACATGATATCTTGTGTTTGATATTGAAACAATCTTATGGTTAATACATTATTATAAGCAATAATTAGTCGCCTGTAATATCAATACAAATTGCAAAATACCTCTCGAGTAAAAATAAATGCCGCCGACAGGAATTGAACTCGCGCCTTCAGGTGTCCGGTCGGTATTGATTTGTCCTGTCAGTGAATTTGTATTGATAATACAGGCGACTAATTATTGCTTATAATAATTTATTATCCTTTGTGCTATGAATAAAAACCTTGTCTTAAAAACATTAGTTTATCGTTAAAGAAATATGGTTATTCCAACAACCGGTTCCTACCTAAATTGCCCTCTCCCTTGTTTTTATTCCATTTCCTAAAGATGTAAAAAAGAAGCAAGAAGATTTGAAAAATTGAAGGCTAAAAGCAAGTGTCTTTTGTTGATTGATGTAATTTTCGTCGTTGCACATCGTTGCATATTTGTCGCCTCCTCGTAAAAATATTCGGAAAAACCGTATAATTGATCAGCCCCGATCATCATACAATAAATAAATATTGTATAATCGATCAAAAAACCGCTCATGTTGTGAAAAAATAAATATTTTTGATACAAAACCCGTTCATATGGTGAAACAATGTTAGATGTACATCTATAAACTATAGTGCCCAAAGAACATTCAAGACCAAAATAAGAACTTTCAATGGAATCCCCAACATTCACAAAGTAAAGACCCCCTTTCCCATTCCTTTATTCCTTGTGATAAACACGATTGTTCATCCGTATTATCTAGTTAAAAATTACAGTCAATTCTTCGAGTACCAATCGATTCGGTAACCAACATCTTGTTTACTGGGAATGTCATTAACGAAGAGTAAGCTTTTACAATACAAATGTGTCTCTGGACTATTGAAGGCTTGTTTTCACTAATTTAACACCCATCATCTCCTTCCCGTTGTTCCCCTCATCCTAATTTATGTTTATCTTCCCCTTGGAGGCTTCCTTATTATATGGCTCTAAAGTCTTTTGAGAGGCATAGATGTACAATGCTATAAATGATAAGCTAAAACCTTTAAAATATATGGTAGGTTATAAACGATGACATCTTTATTTTGTACCCTTTTATATTCGTGCCTATATAAATTATGAAATTTTGTACATTATGCTTAAATTAGCAATGGATTATTTTCAAATTCTTAAATTGTTAATGGAGTCAAATATGATTTTAGCTTTTACCATGCAAAGCTGAATAAATATAATTTCTACTGCTTTCAATTTACTTTTGTCCTTCCTCTGCCAGTTTCATGCCTTCTATCAGTTTCATGCCTTCTGTCAGTTTCATGCCTTCTGTCAGTTTTATGCCTTCTATCAGTTGCATGCCTTCTATCAGTTTCATACCTTCTGTCAGTTTCATGCCTTCTGTCAATTTCATACCTTCTGTCAGTATCATGCCTTCTTTCAGTTTCATGCCTTATGTCAGTTTTATGCCTTCTTTCAGTTTAATGCCTTCTATCAGTTTCATGCCTTCTGTCAGTTTCATGCCTTCTGTCAGTTTTATGCCTTCTGTCAGTTTCATGACTCCTGTCAGTTTCATGCCTTCTGTCAGTTTCATGTCTTCTGTCACGCATCGTGGATAGTATCTGATGCCCATTCTATAATACTCTCGCTTCCTTTAAAAATGTCATTTGCGGCATTGAATTTTGTGTATCCTTTACCTTTTTATAATAATTGTTCTTATCAGCATTTCAGTCGCTAACAGACATTCTTCCCAAATACGCAAACATTGTTCCAAGAAACCAATCAGAAATAACAAACGGTGTAAATAAAGCTGCCAATAGTAAAATTGTAAAAAAATGTTTAAAAAAAGATTTAGCGAATCCAACCCAATGTTTACCATCTCCCAGAAGTTAATAAACCTCCCAGAGGAGATATTAAAATGAAATAAAGCCGCTTCGCCAACAACAAAACAAAATAAGTTATAAATGTGCAATGGTATATAGAGGCAATAACGCCAATTCCTGATACATATGCCATATATTATATTATACGGTATATTTAATACAAAATTTACTAGACTGAATATCCCCGTCATAAGGTGTTACCGGTCCGCTCATTATTAAAAAAAGTCTTAACCCACAAAATGTCACGTTTCCTCGAGCTTACTTAAATTCGTCATTAAATCATTCTACATACGAAATACTACGTTAATTCTAAGCACGACAGATTACATATCTTCCATACTATTAGAAATGAACACTGCATCATTAGAATACAAGAGGCAATATACTGTCAGATTTTTCGTTTTCCTCTCTAGGCATAATATTATTTTCAACTCTCGTATACAACAAATTATCCACGTAGGTACTGACTTATAACATAGAAATTTTCATACGTATTTTAAATAATTTAAATACCCCAACGTAACTAAATAAACTCAATCGGATTGATTTCCAACATGGTACCGTCTTCCGATAAAATTGAAATTTCCCAATGGGATTTCTTTTCCCTTATCAAGATTTATCGGTATCCAAGTACATAAACCTATAAATCTGTTGGACATCTAACCGGCCGCAAGAGCTTTTCTTTTATGGTCGGAATCCCCACTAACACATAATCCAGGAAACCTACCTTTACAGTATAGGTGCAAAGGTTTCAGAGCTGTCTTCTTTGTGAGATAAAGGTTTTAATTTCTCAAACGACCCGTTAAAACTTAACGTGATGCCTCCTGTTAACTGTTTACCTACTGGAGAATCCTTTTATCTCTACTGAGAAATGAACGAACCAATTAACGGCACAACTAAGTTGAATTTAATTTGGGATCAACATTATGTATTATGCTTATTTACATACATTCATATACGTAACATTTAATTTGTATAGTCTTACGTTAGATTACATAGAACTGTGTCTGAAATATTAACACGTGTAAAGAAATTATAACAAATTCAATTTTTTCTTAAATTTCAAACGTATTTTTATTTGCAATGAAATATTTATTTGAATTTTATTTTCAATTCAATTTGGGAGGCTGGTTTGGGTGCCACCGCACCGGAAATCATTTATTGGATAACCAACACCTGTGTCATGGGTGTCATCTCAATTGATTTAGCAGGGGTGCCCTGGTTCATCGGATGAAGTGTGTTCAGAATGCGCCTGTGAGCACACCAGCCGCGGCATGCCAGGTCAAGAGAGGCATGGTTTGGGGAGACTCTTTGACCGTTCCAAATAGTTTTTCGACTCTCGACCTTGCCATAACATAACAAAATTACGCTAAAAATATCACAATTTAATAACAGTCTTAAACTAAATAAACACAATCTTAAAAATGAAGTAAGTGTGGGGAAAATACGGACTGAATACATATATTTTTTGAGTAATTCTTACTAGATGCTACATTAACAAGTTTTGATTATAATAATCGAGTTTTTAAACTCAAACACTACTAGGTACATTAAATTATCGGATCACTTTGCAAATGAAATACAAGTTATTGACACAACGCACGGTATTCATTGAATTCAAGACTGATTGAGGGAACCGGCAGTAGGCGCGGGACGTTAGTTTGGTAACGATGCAAAATAATAATGCCTCCCGCACACATACAACAAATTTTACCTTTTTACATGCAAAATAATAATGCCTCACGCACACATTGAACCGATTTTACCTTTTTACATGAAAAGCACTCCTAGAAGTTGGAATTTTGAATTTTATTTTTTTTTACTTTTACTATCATTTAGAATCACCTCCCGAAGTTGGTGCACTTTACCCCCGGCTCCCTGTATTTTTTTTAGAATTACCTACCAACTTTTTTTTTGACAGCAAGTGATAAAAAAAGGTTGATTCCTCTTTTATCATTACTTCATCAACTTCACCCACTTTGACAGCCAATTTATCATTCTTTGAAGTTAAGAAAACTTTCCAAGAAAAAGTGTATGAAAAAGTATACAAGTTTTTGCTATATAGGATTGAAGCTTGAAGAAAATTAGATTTTTTGCTGAAAATGATAATATTTACAAGGCAGCTGAACACGCAGTGTCTACATGTTCATTATTTAAATAAATATTCTGCACGAAATAATTTGATAATAACTTTACAAATCATCGATGAACAAATCCGGTAGCAAAGAACAAATTAATAAATTAACAGCTATCTTGATCAAATTGTTAATTTTCGTTATCTCAAAGGAATCACTAAATAAAGGCGAGCTTTGCTCAAAAGCTCCCCAAATTAACTCCGAATTAAGTAAAATAATTTTATAAGCCTTTGCTTTTCTAAATTGGCACTGTTTGTAGTAGTTCCCTTGGAACAACAAGGTTGTTCTGCCAACAATATGATTCTGAGATATTTAAATATGAATCCCGAATAAATCAAATCAACGGAGTTCTGTCTGATCAGGTGAGTTAGTTTTTTTTGTTGCTAAATGTTCTTAAGTTTTAAGATAGTTATTCAATCACAGTACATTCACTTTTTAATAAAGGTCATTTTTCATATATATTCTCAGTTTCAAGTAATTAGTAGGTGGAACCTTACTATCCCGAGCGAATGACCCCGAAAACATTGCAAATAAAACCGATGTTGCTCCAAAATATTTTATCAATGGCAACATTTTCAAATGCAACTTTGTTTTAAAATTAAAAATAAAGTTTTTCAAATAGAAGTAAAGTTGCGCTTAAATTGCAAATTGAACCTTGTTATTCTAAAAAATAAAAATAAAGTATTTTAAAGTTGCATAATTATGTACGAACTTACTTAGAAAATGGACTATTTTAGAAAGTATTTTAAAGAGAAAAAAATTAAAAGAAACTATAAAAATAAGTTTTGGCAAAAATACTAGATAGAACCATGTGCACGCGCTATTAACAAATTAGCGTAATTTTTTAAAATTAAAGAACACTCCCGGTAATAACCTTACAAAAACCCAACGCATTTGTCTCCTCGGTTGCAAATTGGGCGAAAAATATATTGTTAACTGTTTAGGATTAAGTGTTGAAACCAAAATAAAATAAAAACCTATCGGATCAAGTTATTTCACTACAAATAAGTTTCTGTTGTACAAAACACAAAGCCACCATACGCAAATGTAGGCGCTCGTACTGCAAAGTGCTTCCACGTCTTCAACAAGTGTCAGAAACTAGGGGTTACTTTATTGGTCAACTGTTGCATTTCCACTTAGGCGGAATGTTTTATTCAGTGTGTCCTTTCAGCGAATTTGGAATTAGAGGGTTGCCACAAAATTTAACATTACAACAGCAGTTATGCGGTAACCAACGTTTTAATCATAATTAAATTAAAATAAACGATTATACGCAAATTACAACAAATCTTCTTACTTTAACATGACACACAGACACAAATATTTGCTCACAATCATATGCCTATTATTTGCCTACGATCAATTTACTTATTAACCTATCTATCCAATCGCTTACAAGCCATGAGGGTTGGAAATAAATTATCTAACTTCGCAACATTTTATTCAGTAGTACCTTAGGGATCCGTTTTAGGTCCACTTCTCTTCATCCTTTTTACAAATGATGTCGCCAAAATAATCGAGTCATTTGGTCTCTTGTCTCACTGCTACGCTGACGATCAGCAAGTTTATTTTACTGCGCTCCAAACAAAACCAATATTCTCAAGATGCGTATAACTGAATGTATGGAAGCAATAACTCGTTGGATGTCTTCAAACAAGCTGAAGCTGAATCAGTCTAAGACTGAGTTTCTCTGGGCAGCCACAAACAAACGTCAAAATTTCATAAACGATTCACCTATTTCAATTAACGGCAGCGATATCATCCCAAAAACAAGAGTCAAACTTCTCGGTGTAAATTTAAATTCGGACTTTTCTTTTTTAAGTCAAATAAATAGGACTGTAAGCACCGGTTTTTTTCACATAAGATAACTCAAGTTTGTCCGATAAAACCTTCCTACAGCAGCAACAAAACTACTAATTAACTCTTATGTAGTCTCTCGTCTCGATTACTGCAACGGCATTTATGCCAGCCATCCAAAATATCAAATTGACAAATTTTAATCAGTTTTTAATGCAGCAGCATGGTTCATAACCGGGGTTTCTAAATATTCGCACATTTCAGAACCCCTTCGTAACCTCCACTGGCTGAAGTGCCCTGAAAGAAACCAGTGCAAATTGTGCTGGATGGTGTTTAAATCCATCAATGAAATGGCCTCACCTTACATCTCTGAACTATGTATCCCGGAAAACACTGGTCTGAGGCAGTCAACTCTTAGATCAGCAACATCATCAGCTGTAGGCAGACTGATGGAACCTAAGCGCAAGCCAAATACTAAGTTTTGTGATCGCGCTTTTGGAGCATCTGGGCCGAAGACTTGGAATAAACTCCCTCCGGGACTAAAATCCATGACAAGTTCAACAGAACTCAGGTCTAAACTAAAAACTTACCTTTTTAAGCTGTCATACCCTTAAATTAAATATACCATTCCTGAGAGAAAGTCCAATTATATTCAATTTTCCAATTATGTCCTAAACGGTTATTTGTTGTTAATAAGTATTTATACTATCTGTACGGGACGTTTTTGCCTGCACAAGAAAAGACTGTAAATAATAAGCACCGGCACACATCAGTCCTCAACCTGGGTAATGATTTAAGTAAAACACCGTGAGGTGTTTTATCCAAACCATCATAAAAGAAAGACGATTCGAATCAAAATTCACATTTTAATTGCAAGTATTGTACTAGTATACAGAACGTACAAAGGGGTGTAGCTTATAGGTATTTACTATTTTTTACAGCCAACCCAATTCACAAGAAATAGTTATATGTATTTCAATACAACTGGGATTTAAAACACAGATAGAAAACTGATACAATCGGAATCTTTTCAGCGATAATTTCAGATTAGAGCACATTGTGCATCATCGCGCCATACGATACAGCAAATGGCGTAGGCGACTGCTGAAGCAGTGGCCAGTTCAATTGATAGCCAGCAGGAATCGGCCAGCCTCTAGGTTTCAGCATTAATGGCTAATTCAGTCGGTAGCCATGAAGAATTAATTAGCCTCTAGTTTGTCAGCATCAATGCAGCAGGGATTGGCCAGCCTCTAGGTGATCACCGGCAGTGGGCAGTTCAGTCGGTTGTCAGCAGGTATTCGTCAGCCTTTAGATTTTCAGCATCTGTGTCTGGTTCCGTCGGTAGCCAGGAGGAATTGATTAGCCTCTAGGTTGTCAGCTTCAATGCAGCAGGGATTGGCCAGCCTTTAGGTGATCACTGGCAGTGGGCAGTTTAGTCGGTTGATTATAAGAGCCGGCACACAGAGACGCCCCATTATTTTAATGATGACAGGTGCGTCTGACTCAGCTGATAAAGTGCCGGTCGTAAAGAGCTCGTTAGAAATAGTTGTAATCTTTAAAATGATTGTGCCGTGATGGAGGAACAGAAGCGACTTCAGATTTCAGTTGACACTCAGGAATTTATAATTATAATTAACAGGTCGCTTTTTAGGTGTTCCGTCCACTCGTGTTGATTTTTGAAATTTGACTGCCCCAATATTTAGTTTTGACTGGGTATTTATAATGTCTCTTGTGACGTCAATATCGTTACCACAACTTGTTTTCGTTTCAGACGCAGGTGTTTTTAGGTGAGAATAATAATTTCGCACAGCGACTGGTTTGTCAATATTTTGATTTTTCTCCGGCCCGATTCGCTTAGTAACCGATAATTGTGGTGCATTTTTCAACTCGTAAACATTATTTCTTGGAAAAAGGGGTCATCAAACTTGCCAGGTGTTCAACCTTAGTTGCAATAGAGTCAAATGCAATAAATCTTGTTTTCACGTTCGATACACTCCTTCCCGTGCAGTTGTGGCTGCACCCAGCTATTTCGTCGAACATGTAAACCTCTGCAGTAGTTTTTTCGTATAAACCAGCAGTGGCAACTGGCCTGTGTTACCGTTGTGGTAATGGGGGTGGGTCGAATGACGGCGATGTATTTTATTTTTTGTAGTTGGATGATTCCATTTTGTTGGGCTGCCATCCTGGGAGGGTACCCGCGCAGCCAGAGCATGTCTGTGAGCTGTTGACTGATTTGCTATTGGCGACGAAGTAACACCTCTGTCTTGTCTTTGTGATAAAAAGCTTCTAGAGTTAAGTGATTGGACGTCTTGCACCTCTTGTCACTTGTCACTTGTCTTGGGCCGTTATCACGTGGGTCCATTGATATATGCGTGAGTGGTCTGTTGTTTACAACAAATTCAGCTTCTGCCAGCGCCGTGAGTAAGGTTTCTTTCCTGGGAGCTCTTTGCTCGAGTAGGTTGTTAAGAGCTAGTTTCTCTGAACCAACCTCTCTCATGCTCCTCCCGTGTAGGGTGATATATCGTTACGGGCTGCTGTGTTCGCGTTTTATAGGTTCAGCTGATCTTTGGACATGTTTGTGAACGTGTGAGTCCCTCAGTCTGAGCGATGGTTGCGAATTCCAATGATTTTATCGATAGGTGTTGGGTTCATCAGCAGCGGATGGACGTTCTACGATGCCTTTCTGGTAGGACCCGCTGTAGCTGATACGTATAAGACTTTTCACTCCTTGCATCAGGGGATGTAAGACTATTGTGTACGCTGGGTATGCATTTGATGTGTACCCGCACTGTTATGAAGTTGAGAGTACAGCTAACATCCGAGGCAGGCCGCGCTCCGGATGTTATGTTGGCTTGAGTTGCTGCGTATCCGGGACCGGCTTTCAAGGCCGAGACGGTCGCTGAAAACTCTCGGATTGACTGGTTAGTTATTGTCAAAGAGGGCCGATCTACAGTTAGTGTCCGCTCACGGGTTGTCGCATATCTGGGGGGGTCGGCTTTCGAGGTCGGGCCGGTCACTTCAAGCTCTCGGGCAGACTAGGTGGCCGTCGTCAATCATGGTTTGCCTCATATCCAGGACCGGCATTCGAGGCCGGGACGGTCGCTACAAACTTGTCGGTGACTGCCTGGCCGCTGTTAATGGTGAGCTGAGCTCCAGATGGTTTCCGCTCTCGAGTTGTCGCATATCCGGGGGCCGGCTTTCGAGGTCGGGCCGGTCGCTTCAGGCTCGTGGGCAGACTGGCTGGTCATCGTCAATCATTTGCCGCATATCCGGGACCAGCATTTGAGGCCGGGACGGTCGCTGCAAACTCATCAGTGACTGGATGGCCGCTGTTAATGGTGAGCTGAGCTCCAGATGGTTTCCGCTCACGAGTTTTTGCATATCCGGGGGGCCGGCTTTCGAGGTCGGGCCGGTCGCTTCAGGCTCGTGGGCAAACTAGCTGGCCGTTGTCAATCATTTTGCCGCATATCCGGGACCAGCATTCGAGGCCGGGACGGTCGTTGCAAACTCATCGGTGACTGGCTGGCTGCTTTCAAAGGGGGGCTGAGCTACAAAAGTTTCCGCTCACGAGTTGTCGCATATCCGGGGGCCGGCTTTCAAGGTCGGGCCGGTCGCTTCAGGCTCGTGGGCAGACTGGCCGGCCATTGTCAATCATGGTTTGCCGCATATCCGGGACCAGCATTCGAGGCCAGAACGGTCGTTGCAAACTCATTGGTGACTGGCTGGCCGCTGTCAAAGGGCGTCTGAGCTCTAGATGGTTTCCGTTCACGATTTGTCGCATATCCGGGGGCCGGCTTTCGAGGTCGGGCCGGTCGCTTCAAGCTCGTGCGCAAACTGGGTGGCCGTTGTCAATCATGGTTTTCCGCATATCCGGGACCGGCATTTGAGGCCGGGACGGTCGCTGAAAACTCATCGGTGACTGGCTGGCCACTTTCAAAGGGTTGAGCTCTTGATGGTGTCTGCTCACGAGTTGTCGCATATCCGGGAGCCGGTTTTCGAGGTCAGCCGGTCGCTTCAAGCTTGTGGGCAGACTGGCTGGCCGTTCATTATTTTGGTTGACAGGCAGCAGCTCATCGCACGGGGTGGCAAGGTCTCCTGTCGCTTGTACTCGCATATCAGGGTCTGGGTCCAGCTGTGTGGGCGCTAGCTTTGTTGTTCACTGGCGTGGTGACTGCGTTCAACACCACAGCCGCCAAAGTTACTAGTTGGGCAGTCCTCAGGGTCACTAGCGCGCTCAGGGTATATGTTATATAGCCCAGCTGAGTATGCATCCGGGTCTGGATGGAAAGGTGTCTACTGTATTTTTGGTCAGGCAGCGGCTCATTACATGAATTGGCAAGATACCCCGTCGCTTGTAATCGCGTATCAGGGTCCGGGGCAAGTGGTGTAGGCGCTTGCTTGGTTGCTCACTGGCGTGGTGACTGCGTTTAACACCACATCCGGTGAAGTAACTAGTTGCGCAGGCCTCAGGGCCATTAGCGCGCTCACGGTATATGTTATGCACCGGCTCAGTAGGCATCTGCGTCTGTCGGAAAGCTATCCACTGTATAGGTTGATAGGGAGCGGCTCATCGCATGGGGTGGCAAGGTACCCCGTTGCTTGTAATCACATATCAGGGTCCGGGGCAAGTAGTGTGGGCACTTGTTTGGTTGCTCACTGGCGTGGTGACTGCGTTTAACACCAAGGCCGGGAAAATCACCGTCGATTTTACTAATTTCGCAGGCCTCAGGGCCAGTAGCGCGCTCGGGGTGTGTGTTATACACCAGCTGAGTGGGCATATGCGTTTGTCGGAAGGCTGTCTACTGTATAGGTTGACAGGCAGCGGCTCATCGCATGGGTGGCAAGGTACCCCGTCGCTTGTAATCACATATCAGGGTTCAGTGCAAGCGGTGTGGGCGTTGCTTAGTTGTGCACTCGAGCGGGTACTGCGTAGGACACAGCCGGAATATCACTGGTTTTCACCGGCAATGTTACTGGTGATGTCATTGGTTGCGCAGGCCTTTGGCGCACTATACCTAGGATGAGTTGGTATACTGACTGGTTGCTGGGCCTTCCACTGTAGAGTTTGACTTTGACAGGCAGCGGCTTATCTCTCGGCTCTGCAGGGGCGGTGCAAGCAGTGTGGGCGTTGCTTAGTTGCTCACCCGAGCCATGACTGCATAGGACACCGCAGTTGACTTTGACAGGCAGCGGCTTATCTCTCGGCTCTGCGGGGCTGGTGCAAGCAGTGTAGGCGTTGCTTAGTTGCTCACCCGAGCCATGACTGCGTAGGACACCGCAGCCGGGATGTTACTGGTTGTGACCAGTGATGTCACCGGTGTTGTCACTGGTAGCGCAGGCATTGGGCGAATTATACCTCGGCTGAGTTGCAGCAAACTCAGAGAAACCAAAGGCAAGTGAGGCCCGGGGCAGAAGTTCAGGGACATCGGGGTCTCAGAGAACAGCAAGCTCAGGGTAGTCCGAGGCAAGTAGGCCCGGGTGGAGGCCAGCGACATCGGGGCTCCTCCCGTGGGCTTGGGGCAGAGGCACTGTGACATCGGGGCCACGGTAGAAGCTCGAGGCAAGTGGGCCCTGGGCGAAGGCTGGCCGCCCAATGGAGCCTGACTGAGGAGACTCAGATCTCGGGGAGATGGTGCCCATGGACTGCCCTGACATCAGCTATTGTTGGAGCTGGCAGGTGTTCTGCGGGGTGCCAGCGTATGACAGGGCGGGACCAGCGTCCTGGATGACTCGGAATCTCTCGGCCGCTGCACAGCGATGGCATCTCCAACGGGGCAGGACTGAAGGCGTGATGTGTGGATCCGGCTCGAAGGACCATTTGTACGGGACGTGTTTGCCTGCACAAGAAAAGACTGTAAATAATAAGCACCGGCACACATCAGTCCTCAACCTGGGTAATGATTTAAGTAAAACACCATGAGGTGTTTTATCCAAACCATCATAAAAGAAAGACGATTCGAATCAAAATTCACATTTTAATTGCAAGTATTGTACTAGTATACAGAACGTACAAAGGGGTGTAGCTTATAGGTATTTACTATTTTTTACAGCCAACCCAATTCACAAGAAATAGTTATATGTATTTCAATACAACTGGGATTTAAAACACAGATAGAAAACTGATACAATCGGAATCTTTTCAGCGATAATTTCAGATTAGAGCACATTGTGCATCATCGCGCCATACGATACAGCAAATGGCGTAGGCGACTGCTGAAGCAGTGGCCAGTTCAATTGATAGCCAGCAGGAATCGGCCAGCCTCTAGGTTTCAGCATTAATGGCTAATTCAGTCGGTAGCCATGAAGAATTAATTAGCCTCTAGTTTGTCAGCATCAATGCAGCAGGGATTGGCCAGCCTCTAGGTGATCACCGGCAGTGGGCAGTTCAGTCGGTTGTCAGCAGGTATTCGTCAGCCTTTAGGTTTTCAGCATCTGTGTCTGGTTCCGTCGGTAGCCAGGAGGAATTGATTAGCCTCTAGGTTGTCAGCTTCAATGCAGCAGGGATTGGCCAGCCTTTAGGTGATCACTGGCAGTGGGCAGTTTAGTCGGTTGATTATAAGAGCCGGCACACGGAGACGCCCCATTATTTTAATGATGACAGGTGCGTCTGACTCAGCTGATAAAGTGCCGGCCGTAAAGAGCTCGTTAGAAATAGTTGTAATCTTTAAAATGATTGTGCCGTGATGGAGGAACAGAAGCGACTACAGATTTCAGTTGACACTCAGGAATTTATAATTATAATTAACAGGTCGCTTTTTAGGTGTTCCGTCCACTCGTGTTGATTTTTGAAATTTGACTGCCCCAATATTTAGTTTTGACTGGGTATTTATAATGTCTCTTGTGACGTCAATATCGTTACCACAACTTGTTTTCGTTTCAGACGCAGGTGTTTTTAGGTGAGAATAATAATTTCGCACAGCGACTGGTTTGTCAATATTTTGATTTTTCTCCGGCCCGATTCGCTTAGTAACCGATAATTGTGGTGCATTTTTCAACTCGTAAACATTATTTCTTGGAAAAAGGGGTCATCAAACTTGCCAGGTGTTCAACCTTAGTTGCAATAGAGTCAAATGCAATAAATCTTGTTTTCACGTTCGATACACTATCCTTCTTGACATTCTCAGTATGGTCACCCCACGATTGTGGCTGATAAGCCATCACAGGTACTTTGTAATACTTATTTTGCTTACAGTAGAATGTTATTGTTGTCAACTATAAACGCACTGCCTAGCTGTAGTTTTAGTTAGAATAACTGTATTTAGTGTTTATTTTTGTAATCATTTTCTAGGTGTAAAAATTTTATAATTATATTATGTTTATATATATTGTTTATATTTATATAATTTTAAAGCTGTACATTTTGACACAGGAATACCCTAGTGAGTAAGAGCGGCTTATGATTTTAATGTATTACACTATTTTTAAATATATTTTAAAAAATGTCAAAAATGAAAACAATTTTTCATTTGTTCAATAAGTAGAAAGACTTCTAAAACAAAATGTGGACCCTCACACAAAACTAGGAAGCAACTTTTAAAATTTAAATGATCAAAATAAATACCT
This sequence comes from Hesperophylax magnus, assembly GCA_026573805.1. NCBI lineage: Eukaryota > Metazoa > Arthropoda > Insecta > Trichoptera > Limnephilidae > Hesperophylax > Hesperophylax magnus. The sequence continues at coordinate 6,709,501 of JAIUSX010000977.1, read as the reverse complement.
ACATACCAAAAAAATAAAACATAATTAAATTGCCTAAATGTGCTTTCAATGGAGAAGATTGCCTATTTTCCTCTCGGGAAATCTTTGTAGAGAAACTAGATATTAGGATTGTAAAGATTGCTCAGCTTTCAGCAACAATACACTTGTAGAAAATAACTCTTTTTTTGTTTGTTTATTTTATTTTCTTGCTCATTTATTATCTCTCAAAGTAAGCATTACAATAATTACAATTCTCAGTAATTACAATAAAACAACAAACAACTGAATATTCTAAATATTTAGCTGGGTTAAAACGCTTATTACACAATTCGAATAAATAGAAAAGAGTTTAGAGAATTTTTATTTTTTTAAACATACAACAAACGATGTTGCACTCCCATGAGTTATCAAACTCATTAAGGGTAATTTATTGTCAAACTATAAAAATTCGGAACAGAGAATCATTACTTTATAACACTTATGATGTTTTCCTCGTGATACAGCTATTTTTGGTACCTTTATTTGATATATAATTAGAACCCTTATTTATTTAGGACCGTTATTGAACCAGTTTCTCCATGCTAAGGACTTCTTCAAACTGGTACATTATTTAACCTGAACGTAACAAAGCTGAAATCTACATATTTTTCAAGGTTTTAAAAATAAATATTGTTATTTAATTGATATAGCATTAAGGCTGCGTAGTAAGCGCAGCCAGCCAGCTGTTGACGTCAACACAATTTTATAGCCGAAACCATAATTTTACTCCTACAAAAATGATTAATGTCTCGCTGTTGCTCTGATCGAAGTTTTGCGATTTGATTTTCATTTTTTTAGTGTATTCAGTACAAATAAGGGATTCATAATCATCTTCCGAGTTGTTCAACTTTCATAAGTTGATATCCATGTAAGATTATCAGAAAGATCTGAAATAGGTTATTTAAAACAGGAGGCCATAACTCTGTGAGTATTGTTGGGAAAGCATTTCTCTATCAGGCATATTTCAAGAGCGTTCCTATCGGTTCGGTTGGTTAAACACAAAAGTTTTACGACTACGGTAGAGGTGTAGAGCCATAGAGTCATAGAGCCCTTAGTAGTTTTCTCTCGTCTAGATATTACAGAAAGATAAATGAATAAATATGTTTTAAACGATTATAATATTAGTAATAAATAATAACACCAATTAATCAATGAATGCAGCTGGGTAGGTACCTACCCGTATTTTTTTAGCTTGGTGATTTCTAACTCCTTCAAATAGATGGTAATTGGTAAGCGTAAACTTAAGTAGATACCACTTTAAATTATCGACATTTTAATGATCTCCGTTTAGTTCGGTTAGCAAACAAGTATAATATAATGACCCTTAAGCTTGTCAGCAGATCGCAATTTGATTAAAAGCTAAAACGGGCCAAAAAATTGTCTTTTCACTGGGACCAGTCAAATGTCGAAAATTCAAAATGGCGATGATCCTTGATCTTTTCATATCAAATGGGAATTACACCTAAAACTTAATCTCGCATTCATTAGAAATTCTTCAATAATAATAGTCGTGAATATTATAAACGATTTCAAAATTAATAATTTCGTGAAAAAGTTACGTAAACTTTTAGTGACCTTCGACAGATGGCAGTTGTAACTCAATAAAATTCTGGTTCTTGGGTTAAAGGCGAAATAGAGAAAACATCGATTATTTTTGACCAACAATATTAAAACACATTGACGTGGTATAAGGTAGGTAGGTACTGTTAAATGGGGTCACTTTCATTAAAAGAGGTGTCAATGCTTTAAACATTTTAATTATATCAAATGCTCTACAAACTTTTTAAAGCTTATAAAGTACTTCGTAACATAACGGCCAAGCTTTTATTAACTTTGGTTTGTTTTAATTTTCCACCATTTGAACGGACCCTGTCATTAAGAAAAGAGATTATTATTTTGAAACTCGCCTTATGTTTATTAACAAAGTATAATCCAATTCCAAAAGTTTTAAATGGTGAAACCTACATTTTAATTTCACAAAATGCTTTATTTGCGTAGAATAAAGGACACAATAAATGCCTTGCAAATGAATGATACAAATATTTGATTAAATTTACAATACAAAACTTTGAATACGATATTCAAACAGGATGGAGATCTACAATATCTATAGGTATTTTAAAAAACTGACTTATTCCACAAGGACGTTTTGTTGGGAAATTGTATATATATGATTTTGTATCTGTGTTTTTTTTACTACCAGATTACTTTAATAATATTCGATTTGAATGATAAAATATAAAATTTACTAAGATATTTAAAATTTCTGTTTGGAATCAGTCAGATTTTGCAGCCTTTCTTGGAATAAGTTGATTTTGAAACTGCGTATAATGCAACTGACAGCAACTTTCATTCAATGAACTAGTCGGCCATTTTGTCACGTGACCAAATACTCTGTTTCTATTGGCTGAAATGAAATAAATCCGGTAAGTTTTTAGATTTTCACGGCCAAAAGCATTTTTGTTGTTTTTTTTTGGGGTGTTATGCCGTGTTGCGCTAACTCCTTCTTTAGCCGACGTTTCGGACATCGTTGCAGTGTCCACCATCAGGGCAGATCCGGTAGATCCGAAGATGTAAGATGATTAGCGCAACACGGCATAACACCCCAAAAATAAACAACAAAAAAAAATACTGAAATAAATCCGTTTCAATGGTAACATTGGATGGAATAAGACGAATTTAGTCAATTTGGAGACAGCTATTTAAGTCCACGGGAAACAAATTAATGCATTTTCATTAATTTTTGAGTAATAATTGGCGGGTAGGTTTTTAAGTTAGTTTTTCCTTTCGATTTTAATTAAAACAAAACGAAGAATCTATTAGGAACCTAAGAAGTCTAGGACGCCCAAGGAAGTCATGGCACGATCAGGTGAATAAGCTACTTGAGTCGGGTAATATCAAATATCACAATACTAGAAAAGTATGTATGAGACGATGTATGAATGATAATGAAACAAGGAGTGTATGCCAAGACAGAGCTGTTTGGCGGTCTGTCCTCGCTGCCTGCCCCTGCGGGGTAACGGCTTGATGGTTAGTTAGTTAAGAACCTATTTTGAAAAGTAGGTTCTCAGGATCTTAGTTTGGGTTTAATTAAAAAGGAAAAACTAGCCGAAGATCCTATTTTAGTCTTTTTTTTAATAATTCGTGAGTATTAGATGATTTATTATTTATGCCTGCTTAAAAAACGCCATAACTAAGAGAATTAAAATAAAAAATGTATTCTGTACAACCCTGTTTATACTGAGTGGTGGGTTTGGCAAAGTGCCAAGACTATTTTCAGACAAGTCTGGGGATAAATCCGGTGATCATCAATAATACAAGTATTTCTTTACACTACAACTTCAATATGAGAGCTAACTATTATGTACTCGAACGATTGATGTCAAATATATACATTTACCATATTATTTAATTAATACCATTCCTCAAAATATGAATATGAAAACATATGTAGCTATTTACTGCGGTTTCAAGGCCATTTTCGAACTGTGGTTAAGCCAGTGGGTAATACTTGCAGAACTTAATAATTATATTATTAAATTTGATTTTAATAAAATTTTTAAAAAATTAAATGGAGTTCTACGAATTAAACACAAAAACAATAAATAATATAATAACTTTTATCCCATTTTTTAAGGTTCTACAAAGTTGAGACATTATGGCAAGTGATTACTCAAAACATTTTTGCAAGCTTGGCAAAATATGCCAAAAATCGCTGGAGTGGTTACGTTTTCAGACGTTTGCAAAGTCACCCCATTTACCAGTAACTAAGTACTTCGTATGCCATCAAATGGGTAATCATATTAGAATATTTAATATACGAGGTATTTGGTAAATGATTAAGAAGGTATCAAGGTGAAGTACCTACGTCGTTGAGCGTTCTTTTACCGATGGTATAGAAAATTGTTTATAATTGCGACCTTTAGAATTATGACTACTTATCCAGTAGATAATATATTTTGTTTTAAATATTTGGAAAAAAAGGTAACGAGCGTTGTTCAGTTTTTTTCTACCTTTTATTAGCAAATTAATCTAGATAAATAAGATTATATATGTGTACCTTACAGTGTACGATATTTATGTCGAAAATATTGCAATAAATAAACATTTTTATTAGTTTTAATGGCAAAGTTTGTACACGATTCAGTTATAAAGTATAATTTAAATTATACTTTATAACTGAATTTGAAACTAAATTCAAAGTTTGTACATGATTCAGTTATAAAGTATAATATAAATTCAAATAGTTGCACAGTCCTCCTCACTAGGGTTTCCTGTTCAGAGGCGGCGTCCAGTTTTTCAAACATTTGAATTTAGTTTCAAGTTGTCTTTATAATGTTTGTAAGTTTATTATAACTTTATTCTCTCAGCCATGTTTTTACTTTTGTTTTAAATACATTTATTTCCGTTATTTTTTTTGTTTGATTTGGTAGAGCATTGTATATTCAGTTTTGTGGCATAGAATTAAATATTTATTCAAACTGCGAGTAGCCAGTATATTTTGCTTTATTGGTCTAGTTGAGTATTTATGTTGGGCAGTAGAGTATTCAGATATGTTTTTTTTTAGTTTAAATAAAACATTTTTTTATTAAATTTATTTTTTCATTTCACAGTTTTTTTAAATATGAGATCAGAATTAAGAACAATAAGAATTATCTATCAAGTACAAGTAGTAATTAACAATCTAGAAAGGATATGAGCTAAGAAGGATGTGAACATGAGACGAGGAGGAGAGGAAGAGTGGAAGATACTCGTAGATAGGTATCGCCCTGGTGTGAGACCCACATTTGGAATTGAAACGTTGCATAAAATGAATTTGGCCGAATTTGGTGACCAGATCTGAATATCCAGGTACTTCTTCACTTTCCTCTTCCCCAATTCCTTCCCCTCGCCACTTCCTTCAGTCTTACAAAATACCTTGATTAGGGATGCCATAGTCTCACTGGTTCCACACGGTTGTGCGGTTTTGGTTCATAAAATGTAATAATTCCGGAATTTTTCGTCAAAACAGTTGCCATGTTTCGAATTTAGTGCGCGATTCGGAACAGACGTTTGTTTGCCTTCAAATAAACAATATTTTATTTTCAATTCACAGCGAAAAGCGTATTTCTCGCTTGATTTTGACAGATATTTTGTTATTGTGGCAACGAATCAACGCGATGTGTTGGAATGTATTATGCAGTCGAAAGATGTAGAACACAAAGCACGTGAAATTTCAAAGGCACGAGAAAGATTTTAAAATCATTCAATACAATTATAAATTAACAAAACTTTTGAATGTGAAAATATTATTTCAGAAAATGTTTGTTATTATATTTGTTCTAATTTAATCCCATTTTAAACCATTGTTTATTACTAACCTTTGTGTAAAAAAAGTGTAACCTTGTGTACCCTTGGTAAAAGTAATACCAAATAAGGCGTATAAAATAGTAATAATATTAATAAATAAACGAAAGCAAAATAATAATTTCTAATGACAACCTTTCAATGGTTGTTTTTGAAGGGCGGTTTTAATTAGAACTTTAAATTGTTACAAAACTGCTTTGTTAGATAATAAACTATTCTAAAATCTGAAGCAACAAAAACCCTCTAAAGGCAAGTTCGTGAAAATAGTTAATTTTCTAGGCCGACGCATCGATTTTCATCTCGAGATGGCATTTTCATTATGAACTATACATGTCATTAAAATATCAATGTATCTCTCCAAAAGTAAAACAAATCATCATTCTGTTTGATATGATTTGAAATTTTCAAGTAATATCGTGAATAATTTTGATTTATTATGCCTTGTTGCGCTTCCTCCTTCAGTAGCCAACGTTTCGGACAGCGTTATAGTGTCAATCATCAGGGCACATGTGCAGGTTGTGGCGTGTGTGTGTTTATGTATGTAGCAAATCATATATTTATCTATGTATGTACATCATAAATATCATAATTCCTATGTGGTCACGTTGTTTTTAGGTAAGAAAATGATTTTTTTGTATGGTAAAATAAAAATTGGATTTTTTTTAAAGTTGTTTATCTGTTTTACTTCTATCATCATATAGAATGACCTCTCGAAGATAGCGCACTTTACCCCCGAACACCCTGTATGATAGATACCGTGTTATGCGCGTTAATCCACGTATAATAATTATTTAAAGTTGTGGTATTCGGAGCTTAGTTTCGGTGTAGCCGTTAAGTACAAGACACCAAAAGCTATGAAGCTTAGGCACATTTTGTCTATTAATATGTATTATTTAAGTTTTATGGATCTTACCGTTCGTTTAATATTATTTTTAAAGTAATTATTCATAATAATGAAAACATTTATTTAAATCTGACTTGACAGTGTACTTACTACCTTTATAAATAATTATTTATAATTAATTTAATACCATTTCTACCTATGCACACTACGCTTCTCGTACATAAAGCAGCCAACAATACTAATTACAGCAAATAACTCACCAATTATTTACTCGCGTACGAAAAATTATTAAACTTGAACATGTTTAATTGTTTTTTGATAACGTTTAAAATTAATTAATTAAATTTTATGTGATATATCATTTTAAAACTATTCGCACTTAATTTTTCATTCAATTTGTATGAATAGTCTTTTACATTTCGCGATATTCGTCTATTGATTAAAAAAATATTGTCTTTTCATCTCTCCACGGATATTCTTACAGATTCTAAAATTGTCTTTTCATCTCTTCACACATATTCTTTCGGATATAAAAATTGTCTTTTCATCTCTTGACATATATTCTTTCGGATATAAAAATTGTGTTTTCATCTCTCCACACAAATTCTTCCAGATTAATAAATTGTCTTTTCATCTCTCCACACATATTTTTCCGGATTTAAAAATTGTCTTTTCATCTCTCCACACAAATTCTTCCAGATTTTCAATTGTCTTTTCATCTCTCCACACAAATTCTTCCAGATTTTCAATTGTCTTTTCATCTCTCCACACAAATTCTATTTAGTATTCGTTGTTATTATTACTCATACCTACATCATTAGAAAGGATTAAGAACTATAATGTTCACCCAGACGAGATTACCAAGAAATTGTAACCCTTCATTACTTTCATCACCTTATTTCAGTTTGCAATATTTTCTGTGTATTTCAAATGTGCTATCTTATATCTTAATTTTCCGTAAATTCAAATACTGTTCTAGAAACTAGATAAAATTTTATTTCCGGTGTATTTAAAATAAATATTACTATTTTTAAATAATAAACTTTTAGTATAAAAACGTGAAAAATGTTGTCAAAAACGATAACCATATTTTTAATTTTTTTTATCCGAAACTGTATGTTTACTTTTATCTCGTTCATATAGTAAAAAAAATAATAAATATATTTTAAAGTTTAACCTGTTTTTACAATAGCGGCGCGAAATATGAATTATTAATTTTGACTATTTTTAGGATTTTTTTTCATTTTCCAGTATAAATATTTGAAGCAAACTGGAAAAAATGATTATTTCTCTTTCTAATGTCAAAAAATACTTAATTCTACATGATAGAAAAAAATATGAAAATACATCAATAAAATATGGACGCCCGGTCATATATGACCCTAACACGCTGGAGGGGTAAAGACATTTGTAATGGGTATATTAACTATGTACAATTTAATATGTATTTAGAACCATACAACTTGTCGTAAAATGTACTGTGAATGTCCACATAACTAAATAAATACGTCAAAACGAAAATGTGTTTTATTTCAATATTTACACTTCGTCGTGTTTTGAACACAAAGTATTGTGTACATAACCAGGCATCTATAAACATATTACTACTGTGCCATATAGCCTCCAGATTAGGTGACACGGGGAGAAATAGCCCACGTGAATAATAAAGTTTAACAATATAATTACACGAAGTTGCGCTATCATTTTGGAAAGCCCCGTTCCCATTTTCCTGGCCCACTATCAAATTCCGAACATCGAAAATTACTTTGGCTCCGAACGACATGACTGTCGTAAATTAGCTAAAGCTCTTATCTTCTCTCGTGTAAAGTCATGATAAAGTCATGATAAAAGTCATGATAAGGTCGTAACACTTAACTTTGTACTGCACTGCAAAACCTTGATGGAAAATGAAACAACTTGTTCAATGATATTATTGTTATTTCAGTGTGGCCGTTGTTTTCGTTCTGAATGATCTCATTATGAACTAGATACGTCTAATAAATTTTGTCTGGAGTAAATAGAACACTTGAAAGCGAGATAATTCTCAATAGAAACAACGTATTTTACTAGGAAAAACTCCTGACGTTGATCATTTTGAAGTTCAGGAATTTCAGTGTATGTCGTGTGTTGTTTTTTTTTTTTACTGAAATACACTTCTGTTGTGTTAAATTAAATCATCACCGTCAAACGGTTGTTCCAGAAAATTAAAGAAAACAAATAAATTAAAAAATTCAGCTTTTTTATCAGCAAAATATATTTATTTATTTAATAATCAACGCTCTTTTTCGGGACTTCTACATATGAATATTAAGAAATATATTATTTATTGTACATAACTGAATTGCTTCATTAACAACATTTTATATTTGTTTAAATATAAATTGAAGATGTTCACTGACTTGGTAAAATTGTTTCCTTCCATTAGTATTCTGGGCAAAAGAGGAACACATATGGAAGTTAGTCCCAGAATTTCTGCACTGAAATAAATCCTGACTTCTAGTATTACGTTGTGGAATCCGGAAGCTTATAAATTCTAGCAATACCGGACTATCAACTAAATCATTTAGAATTTTATATAGAAATACCAAGTATTTAAGCTATTATATTTAACTTATTTAGTAGAATTTCTGAATTATCTTAGTATCATAAGATTTCTCCAGAAAATAAATAGGTAAGTAGTTTATAATTACTCTGCTTTTGAAAATCAACAACTTTCAAAATAATTTAATAAAATTTATACATATACCTTTGCGTACATAAGTACTTTGAAATGTTAATATACACATTTCACAAATTTCATTGTATTGGCAAGTTTAAGGATATATATATATTTAATGATAATCCAGAGAACTTTTAATTTCTCGAATCTCTTGTTTTCACTTGACCCTAACTGTATTGTCTCTTGTTTTTGTTGTTGTTTACACACTAAGCCTAATAAGCTTTAGGCAGACTGATGGAACATAAGCGAAAGCCAAATACTTAGTTTGGTGATCGCGCTTTCGAAGCATCTGGGCCGAAGGCTTGGAATAAACTCCCTCCATAACGAGTCCAACAGAATTCAGGTCTAAACTAAAAACTTACCTTACCAAGCTGTCATACCCTTAAATTAAATATACTATTCCTGAGAGAAAATCAAATTATATTCAATTTTGTGCTATTTTTTTTTTTTTTAAGCGGATACGGTTTACACGTAGTTTCCGTGAGCACTTAGGCCATAGGCCCGTTGTGCTATCTCCCATTTTACCTCAAACCTTTAACAACAACCCGGTCCTTATAATAAAGTTCACCAGGGTTGTCATTGGGTATGTGGCTATGTCTTCTGGTTCTACTGTATGTCTCCCCAGGTATCTGAGACTAGTTCTCATCAGGGCAGGACATTGGCACCATAGGTGAATTGGAGTCTCTTCATCCTCTTCACATTTCCTGCATCTATTGGTGTTTTCTACTCCCAATATCTGCATGTTTCTCCTGAGAACAGTTCCCTCAGTGAGTTTCTGTCTATATCGAGTAGTTTCTTGGTTCGTCTAGGGTCTGGTCCTTTTATGAGTACTTTGGATTTTCTCATTCCAGGTGCCCTCTCCCATTCTTTGCAGTGCTGGGATTTGACCCACCTATCTATATGTAATTTTGTGTGGCAAGCTGCTACTCCTACAGAAGGCTCGGATCCTACAAGTGGTGCTTTCGCCCCTTTCCTTGCTAGTTCGTCAGTTGTTGTCGTCGTTGCCCTCAATACCTTTATGTCCTGGTACCCAGATTAGGGTTATTTTATTGATGGTAGCGAGTTCTGTAAGAACAGTCCTGCATTCCATCACCAGTCTGGGGTTGCATCGGTTAATTCCCAGTGCCATTAGGGCTGCCTGGCCATCGAAACATATGCTTATGAACTTAATATGCTTAATTTTGTCCTAAATCCTGCATCTAAATTTCGTTAATAAACAATTAGTTAATTTTAATGAAGTGTTAATCTTAAGTGACCTTCCATGGCACTGTATATTATCTCCATATATAGTTATTAATAACATAGATCATTGTAGAAGTGTATTATATATTTGTACGTAAAGATAGAGCAATTACAAAATAAAACAGAAGACACTTTAAAAAAAAACCCTGCTATTGACTGTTGGCATCTCCCACCCCTATTGAGGCATGGACTCCGTTCATGGATTGGTGTAAGAGAATTTATCTAATGACACCATTTTAGACCTTAAAAGAGGTTATTTTTAACAACTTTGACAACAATTCCGTCCTTTGAGTTGCCCTAAATCCAACGAACCAACCCTCTCGAAAATGGCTCGACTCGACTTGTGAAAATCTCCTCGCATTTAAGTCTCATTTTTCTCGAAAGTAACAAATTGAATTACTCTGGGCATTGCAGTATTCTCGCCAGAATTGCTGTTCTGCGAAAGAAAAGAATTCTGCTTTGGTTTCTTCGTTCGCTCAATTCGTGAGAATTTATTTTGTGCGAGGAACATTTACATTTATTCAGTTTAGCGAATTTTTGCATGTTCAGATAAAGCTGTTGTTCGCTATGCATTTCTACTCAATTCTCATTTAGTGGTGGTAATAATATGCGAAAATTCGCAATAACGTGTTGGTTGTTTTAATTTTAGTGTGCATTCTGATGGAAGCATTAAAGACAAGTAATGAGTAGTCGACAGTAAAAACTGTGTATATATATATTGAAAAATTGATTTGGAAGGTAATACGTGATGAGTAATAACTAATTCCAAGGAAAATAACACAGCAAACGCTGTGCTAGTTTAGATCCAATATAACGTTCAGCTTGGGGCATATTGGTTATTTTTTAAATTATAACGTATTTCATTTTCAGGCTATGGTGATTTTTTTAAAAATCAAGAGTCCATTAAAAAAGGGCAAAGTTAATTTATTTAAGACTTTCCAGAACATGTGTCCGCTTAAATTGACAATCCCAAAAATACAAATTTCGATTGTGTGTCTGTCCTGCTTAAACTCAAGTTTCATTTTCAAAATCGGAATTTTTTGTTTTAAGAACTCAGGCAAGCGATAAAGTACCCACCTACAATATAATATTTTGAATAGAAAATTAATTAAATTTCTATTTTGCAAAATTGGAAGTGATTTGCAGAGAATTCAGACCATCCAGTGATCAATCATTTTAAGAAAATGGAACAAATAATTTGTTTTTAGGTTGCACCATTCGGCTCTCATTAAAGAAAAGCCGTTCGGATTCGGACTCAACCATTACCCCATATTGCAAGATGGCATCAGCCATTACTTATAGTTAATCTGAAACTTAACTTAATATAATTAAGTACGTACCTACATGAATAAAAAAAAAATCTTTCGACGGGTTTAATTAAGTCAGATATGATGTTAAACTAAGCGATTGCTTAATATCTATCACATTTCAATGTAAGAGATTTTACTCTGATTCTGTAGGTACCATAATCTTCATGCTTTCAGTTTTCATGTTTAACTATCCCGCATCCAGGTGGGGGAGTAGGTTGTACCCAAAATTACTATCCTCCTTATATTAGCTTAAATAGTTGACTTATCATTTTAACAAATACATTACAAACCATTAATAATTCACTAAATAGTTGGGATTTCTGCAGTTTAAAAGCCCATAAGACAGGAAAATGCATGGGGTCGTCGGAAGACCCACTTGGTTAGAGACGTTTTGTTTGGCATCTTGGCCTGTCAAGAGTTAATTCTATGTCATCAAAGTAATAAAAAAGTTCTCTGCAATTCATCGTAAAACAAGCCAGTTTATCCACCAGTAAAGTTCTGTGGTTAAACACGATTCGTTTCTGTCATCAGTCATTTCTAGGTCGGTTAAGGTTTGGTTTGACTTGAATTAATATGTTAGTTGTCAAAACCGTGAAAACGATTTGACGGAATTCTTTTTAAGACGAAACATTAATTTTAATTAATTTTAAAAGCGTGAGAAACGAACGTTTCACGCGATATTCATTATTTCTAACGAAAGGTCGGCCAACGCCTAAAATTATATTAGAACCGAAATACAATTAAATTAATGTCATTTCAAGTTCAACAAAGTTACAAAAGAAAGAAAATCATCAATTTACACAGAACCATAGAATATTTTGTTGATAAATCAAATACAAATATCAAACTACTAGCTGACGTGTACCCGGCGTTGCTAGGGGGTTATCCTTAAGAGATAGACATATACAATTGCAGACTTTTCTGTAGACGTTTTTAAGATATACAATTCCGTCATATATTATATTATCTCACAAGATTTAGCCAGCGTTAGCGATGTAAGCGTTCAAAAATATATTTTTTATAACTTGATTACAATACATGGACATTTCTATACTTTCTATAAATATAATATGCATGGATTATATATATAAACCTTCCGGAAGAAATTTTCTAAATGATAGTGACAACCCTATCAAAATATGTTGCGTAGTTTAGAAGAACTAAGCGCACAAACAGACAGACGCGGATAGCGACTTTATTTCATACTATTTAGATAGGTATACGAACGAAATTTTATGAACGTAAAGTTTAATTATAAGGATGATGCATAAAAAAAAATGCCGTTATGGATATAAAAAAATCACTAAGATCCAGAATTAAGTTATAAAAATGCAAATTGTCATCCCTTGGGCCCAAAAATGGTTACATGGTTAACTAACTTGATCTGAAATCTAAAGGAAAATTTAAAAAAATGTATCTTTAACTACAAGTCTCTTTAATCTTTAACTCTATGGGATGTGTGGGATTGCACTCACCTCCCCATATCCTGGAATAAAGAATTTATTTATTTAATAAACTCAAAGTATTTTTTTTTATTATTTTTTAATTTAAATACCGCACAAGAGTACCAATTGTTTCCAACTGTCTGGAGACAGTGAGATTAAAGATACAGGGGTATGTTGTGAGAATGAAAGTAATAGGTAGGGTAAGGAATTGGGAAGAGAAAGGTGGAGAAGTACCCGGCTATTCAGATCTGGTCATCAAACACAGCTAAAGTCATTCAAGCATCGTTGAAATTCTGAATGGTTGTCTTACACTAGAGCGATACTGAAAATATCTTTCTATAAAATTTACTTGCGCAAGCGGGATTAAAACCCGCCACCTCCTAGTCGAGAGCCTTAACCCTCCACCACGGAAAATGTGAATAGAATTACAAACAAAATGCGTACATAATACATAAATAACAAAAAATATTGTTGAATTAACACTTTACAAATATACCAGATATACCAACATCATTATTAAGGCGATGCCATGCGTAGTAATGCAAAATCATGTGTTTGGTCGTCTAGAAATGTTTCAGATGCTTTAATTAAATACTGCGAGTAGAATACATCTCGGCCTTTGAAATAATCGAGTATTTTTATATAAGTCTTTTTATAAGCCCAGAAAAAAATAATGTATAGGCCTATGAAAACTACTTTAAAGTTCAAAATCTCCTACTTACGAACCCACTTTCGGTCATGATTTTATTGTATATTGTGGCAAATTAAGTTATTTATAAAATGATCGAAAAAAAATATATTTATGCCTGAAAATCCACAAAATAAAATAAAAGGCACTTTTTGGCCATGTTTTTTTCTTGCATAAATCAAAACAGGCGGATGAGGTTAAGCGGGAATTTAAACCTTATCGCCATCTACGTAAGGGTTGTTATTGATAGCGGCTCAATTTAAAATATGACACGACGTAGTGCATCGCCTTAAAGAAATATGAGTTATTTTAAGATTTCAGAATAGTCTAATATGTTTGCATCGTACTGTTCATACTATAAAATTCTGTGGAACAGTAAATGTGCCTAGTTAGGTACTAAAAGCGATCTGACAAAACTCAAACTTATATAATAGGCATATTTATAATGCCATTATGACTTCCGTAGTTGTTTCTCGTAAATAAAATAAAATACCAAAATATCCACTCGTTACTGTCGAATCTTTTGACTCGGTTATTCAAATACGTGACGTTCGAATCCGGTGTTCATAAAAGCTCGTTTGCCTTTTTCCAATCAGCCAGCGTCAGAATACGAATTCAACAGCTGGTCTTTCGAGAACAAATCCCAAGTAATGACGTCATCGCAATCAGATGCAGTCTGCGCGCGTTCTGCAGTCGGCAATAATAAACATTTTACTGTCGGATACTATGATATTCCAAGGGGACCATTTACAAAGAACTTTTGAAATAAGAACAATATTGCAAAGCGTAGTAACTGCTTTGCTGAAATACGAACAGTGCAATAAAATACGAACGTCATCTTTATGAACTATTTCAATTTCTTGTAGTATTTTTACATTTTGTCTTTTTTTCTATTAATTCCACACAGAACGCCCTGAAGTTTCTCTCAGGGTCTGGGTTATCTGAAGAATTATGTGGGGAGTGTCTCTTTTAGGAAAGGATAGATGGAAACTGAGTGTTGAAGAGATTCGTACTGTAGGACGGAGGAAATGCAATATCCGTCAAAACGTTGAGAATACGAACTAAGCGGAAAAATTTAGCTTACACCGGGAACAAACAATTTTTTACTGTACGCGTCGGTGCAGAAATCAACAAACACTTTTCATGGAATTAGTGGTGAAAATAGTTATTTTCACTAATTTATGAAAGCATAGAAATGATTTTTTAAATATAGGTTTCTTGTTAGCTTGACGTCTTTTTTACATTAACTTCACACGGGAGGCCCCGAGGAAAATGTGCCCTGTGTCATCTTTGGGGATGCTGTTTTTAGAAGAGGAAGGAGTGAACATAGGTATTGAAGAGATCCATGTTGCAGGAGTTAGGAAAGAAAGAGGCCGGCAAATCGTTCCACAGCCGAGCTGTTGAAGTCAAGAACGAGTCGTAGAAGCGACCCCTTCTTATGTGACAAATGTCAATCGTGTAAATATGTTGGGCGCGGGTTTGGAGTGTTTCCCGAGTACGCACCGGTGCCGAAGGGATAAATGACGCTAGTTCCACAGAGTGGGTAATACCGGTAATTACAATTCAACTCAAAACAAGCTTAGAGCGTAAACGATTTTAGCGGTTTGGGTTTATGACTGCAGAATAATTATGCTCATTAAAGTTATAACAGTGAATAATAGAAAACCATTCAGGTGTTTTTGATAAGCACTGCAAGGCTGACAACTATTACGCAAAACAAGCATAGGGAGAATACGATTTTGGCAGTTTGCATTTGGACTGAAGAATTGTGCTTTCTTAAGTTATAACCGTGGACAACACAAAGTTTTTAAGCTGTTTTTAATACGAATAGCTGATAACTCATCAAAGTGACAATTCAACACACCTTTAAAAAGTGATGAATCAAAACTAAGTTAAATTAATAACAACTTAGGTTAATTGTAAGGCTTATTTTTTCCATCGGTTTTAATGACTTTATATCATTTTTTAAAGGTGTGTTGAGTTATCATGGAACCGTTAAATAATAGAATAGTTAAATATAATTTACTACAATGCTCTTTAAAACAACACTTGGTTGACTCGGATGAGATAATTTGTGAGCTATGATCGCGTTTATCGATACGTGTCGAATCCAGAAAGCCGAAAATCGTGGGTTTACTTTGCGCGTGAGCAATTAAAAAATGGGGCAGTACCTACTAGCACAAACTTTATTTTTTTCTCTTTTACTCCTCAGTCCTCAGCCATATTGTCAGACGGAATGTTTCTGAAAAGTAAAAACTATTTTTGAAAGGTGATGAAACATGCTCTCTTATTTTATTATTACGAATAAATATATAATTATTAAATATTAAAATTTTGAATGCAAACATAAAATTAAAAAAATTTAAATTGCTTACTTTACTTTTTGTAACTAAAATAACTGATGAAAAAATGTACAAAAAACACTTATTTTATTAGATAAATGTACTGCAAAAGTTATCGTCACCTAGCTTTTTTGTCATATAAAAATATTTGAGAGAAAATAAGTTTTTTAAATTGCGTTTGGTACCTTTGGATTCATAAAGGTGTACATTTCAAGTATTTTGTGGTTAACTTCTAGATTTTAATATAAAGCGTGGTATTTTCTCTTTCTAACACCGTATAGATCATATTTCTCACCACAATAGTAAGGAAGACACAACGATTTCTGTGAGACCATATGAGTTGTCCCCAAAAGCGAAAAAAATAGGCTTAATGGTTAAAACTAGACTAAGATGGCGGCGCTACGTCATTTTCTAGATGTTTGAAATTACCTCAAAAACCACGAAACAGAAAACAGAAACCGTCGCTCATTTGGGTTCGATTGACTCTCAACTCCCGATTTTTTTCAAATTTGTACCAAATAATTATTCACAAAAATAAAGATTGAATAAAAGCCCTTTCACACATTATTGTTTGCACATATATAAAATATGTAACGCCTAATACCTCAGAAAATTATTTGAAAATTTTTGGTAATTTTTTTTTTTATAAATTATTCCATGTTAATTTGGATTAACATTGGACGTCAGAGTTTTTTTTTTAATAGTGAGGTAAAATAAAATAACACAAAAATAAAATAAATAACTGTTTCATGTCAAAAATGCACATTTACAATGTATTTCTAATCTCTAAAGTACAAACAAATAACATTTTAACTAAAATTAATTCAAAAATAAATAAATAAACTAGGATAATAAATCTTTAAAAATTCACCATACTAGTCGAAAACATGTCCGTCACTACCATTGTTAATTTAAATAAACATTGAAATTCATTTACAATTAAATATTCTGGCAAATGACTATGAACAGTGAATTGAACTGATGTTATTAGTATAGAACACATCTTAATGCGTTAAAATATTTATAATTCGAGTAGAAAATATTGATATCTCACCTTAAACTAAGTAATCAATGACGGCAGAAATTCGATGAAACTCACAATCAGCAGATGTCAAAATATTTATCGTTGTTGTGGCGGGAATAAGGATTTAAACCGAGCGGAAAAAATAGAAGCCATATGAAAGATTACTAGCTATAAGAAAACAAAAACATAGCTTTTCTAAATCGCTACCGTTACGGTAAAAAAAATCACAAAGTTCATGTTAATTTGAATTAACACTGGAGATGAAAGGGTTAAAAGTACTTCGTTGGTAATGTGCTGATAGAATTTAAATAATGGTATTTTTTAATGCAATAATATCTGTCATTCCTAACTAGTATTATGAATGCACTGTCGTCGAATAAATCTAAAATAGGTAACACAATACATTACCATCCATTTTGCACGTGTAATTTAATCATACGCCTGCATTTACGTGCCGTTAATTGCTGGCAATTATCACATCAATAAAACCACGGAACACCGGCGTAGAAGTTAATCGCACTTGTGACGCTACGAGGCTTAAATAAATATTGATTGAAAAAATACTGCATAGAAGTTACTGTGTTAATCGAGCAGAAATAATTACTACGAACAAAGTGTTTGAAATTGAGCATGCGAATGGGATTTCAGTTTTTTCCTGCTATTGGAACCGACATTTTGATTTGACATTCATTCAAAAGCAGAAGATTAAATATGCTAATTACGTTAATTTCAAAGAATCGCCAAATTTAGAGGAATTTCAGAGAGGTTTATGTCCAAAGCTGAATCCTAGAAACTTGATGAAGAAGAAGAAGAAGAAGATTCGGTGATCTGTATTTGTCTACAACAGAAGTATGATCAATTTCCGACGATTTTATATCAATATCACGAGCACCCGAACCGATATTGACCCAAAATAAATAAGAAATCGTTATGCAATGGCAACACTGGCGGATCTGTCTATGAATTGACATTCTTAAACATCAAAGTCGAATGGCTATAAAATATTAATAAATTGACAACGTTGAATTAAAATACTCACTTAAATATAAATTGGCAGTCGGTACCTTTGACAATAAATAGGGAATTAATTATTCAATGAGGTCTTTATCCACAACTTGTTATTTGAACTACTTTCGTTTCTCGAAGCCCGAAACATTGTAACGTCATTGACCCGAATGGATTCAGCTTGCCGCGTGTACAAGCTCCGTTCGTCAATAAAAGCCAGCCATTTTGCATTACGAACGACATTAAAAATGTCGTTTTCAAAATTGCAACTGATTGTTCAGTTAAGCAAATAAGTAGTGTTGAGAATTACGTAAGTCGCCAGTGTTGCGAATTGGCGTGGGGCGCCAGTGTTGAGTTTGGAGCTCCCCACGTTATGCGCCAGTGTTGAGAATCACGTAGAGCGCTAGTGCCGGCTTTGGCATTGTCAGTGGTAGAATCATGAGAATCTAATTATTCAGCTCAGGTTAGGGTCGGCAAGGAATGCCTTTACACGGGGGGACATTCAACAATCTAGATTCCACTTCCCTCGTCAAATGAAACTCCTATGGGAATGATAAATGGGTGTATTTACAGTCAACAGGTACATTGTACAACACAAAATGGGAACAAAGTATACATCCTAAATTATTTCCTGGCTGATTGAACTGAACAATCTCTTTCTTGTATTTGCTCTGACTGGCATACGTGTTTAACAGACATTAAAATAAGGCACATAATGGGGCAGAGGTTTGGTGTACGCTTACATGAGTTGTCCCGGTGGATGCAGGAGTTGCGAGTCCATCGAGGTGTTACTCACAGTCATTGTGATGAGTGGTAACCAAGGTTGTGATCGTCTACACGCGCAAAACGGGCGCGTGCTAGACTTTAGTAATGTTGCGGGAACGGATTCTGGCACTCAGCGTCCGAGACCGGTTTTATAGTGGCAAATCGCACATGTTGTTGAGACCAAGGCTAGATTTGGAATAGCCGTCGCGGCTGGTCACAAAAACCGTTGGGGCTTTGGCGTTGGTGCGCAGTGGAATGTGCGCGTCGATCTGTGCTGCCAAGTTAGTTTCGCGGGGTTTTTTTTAAATGCGTTTGAGAGATCTGCTTCGTGACAGTAGGTACTTACCAAACTTAATATTGATAATAATAAACGTAGTTTTATTTACGAACTATCACAAAAAATCAATAAATAGGTTTCTTTTTAATAAGCCTGAAGGACTAAGAAGTGTCAGTTGGAGCTTGATGGTGCAGAGGTGAGTCTGCTTCCTTACGCATAGGAAACCATAGAAAGAGATTTCAGGAGACTGTTTGGAAAATGAAGTTTTTTTTTTATAGATGTCCAGAATGCTCTAAGAAGTAAGCTTAAAAGGATTTTCAATTAAATTAATCATTAATGAATCTGACCACAAAGATTAGTTTCTGAATTTTGTTGATAATGCTTACACTTAAGCAGAAAACAGCATAATATATACAAACCGTTCAGACTCGGGTTTTTCCTACACAAATTACAGTGTCTTTAAGCTTATATAACATTAACAAGGTTTTTAACATTTATGTATGCTTTAATGCAACATTTTGCATTTGTAATAAAACGATAGCGTTAAACGCCAAACACTTATTTTTGACGTAACACGTGTGTCTTGAAGAGACCCATATTGTAAGAGGGAGGAAACACAGAGGCCGGTTAATCGTTCCACATTCGAACTTTTGAACTTAACAACGAGGCGTAGAAACGACCCGTTATCATTTAGATAACACATCTGTACCAGATAACACATCTGCCCTGATGATGGACACTGCAATGCTGTCCGAAACGTTGGCTAAAGAAGGAGTTAGCGCAACACGGCATAACACCCCAAAACAAATAACAAAAATACTTTTGGCCGTGAAAATCTTAAATCATATTCGTTATCATGTAACATATTTGTCAATAGTGTACAATTATTTGGCACGTGTTTGGCGTGTTTCGAAACTATGCACCGGTGCCAAATGAATTAATGACGCGTCATCAGAACATCTTCTATTGAAATACCGGTAGAACAAAAACAGCATTCCCACCTGACGCCTGTGTTCTAAAAATTTCAAAGATTATAAATGACATTTTCAGAAGCTGTTTTTTTAACACGAAATGACATAACTTTTCAACGATGTTTAAATTGCCATCGTATTCATGTTTGACATGTTGTGGAAAAATCAGGACGTTACATGGAAAAATGCATAGCAAAAAGTGGGCATAATGCACTATTATGCAGTTCTATTTTCAATATTTATGCTGCAATTAAGTGCACGAGTTTCCTGAATAGCTTTTGTTCTGCAATCAAACTTTGCACCACATACCAAACTTCCATGGTCATTCATTAACACATTCACTGCGACGTATTTTCTAAAACATTCACTTGATGCTGCAAATTACACCAAATTTAAATAAAGAATAAAACTGATACAAATTCATCTTTTCCTAACTAACTAACGATGCTCATGAAGTTTTCTTATCTGCGACGTATTTTCTAAAATATTCACTGGATGCTGCAAATTACACCAAATTTAAATAAAGAATAAAACTGATACAAATTCATCTTTTCCTAACTAACTAACGATGCTCATGAAGTTTTCTTATCTGCGACGTATTTTCTAAAATATTCACTGGATGCTGCAAATTACACCAAATTTAAATAAAGAATAAAACTGATACAAATTCATCTTTTCCTAACTAACTAACGATGCTCATGAAGTTTTCTTATCTGCGACGTATTTTCTAAAATATTCACTGGATGCTGCAAATTACACCAAATTTAAATAAAGAATAAAACTGATACAAATTCATCTTTTCCTAACTAACTAACGATGCTCATGAAGTTTTCTTATCTGCGACGTATTTTCAAAACATTCACTGGATGCTACAAATTACATCAAATTTAAATAAAGAATAAAACTGATACAAATTCATCTTTTCCTAACTAACTAACGATGCTCATGAAGTTTTCTGTATTATATAATCATTTACCGTATTATATAATCCGTACGCGCTAGGCGCGTTCTCAGCACCACGCGAAATTACGTAATACGCGCTAGGCGCGTTTTCAGCACCCAACGTGTTAAAAAACAAGTGCGATATATTATTTAAAATATTCTAGTAAATAAAAAGTAACAGCAGTTTGCGAAGCTATAAAAATAATACCTTTTTGTTGTGTTAATAATAAATGTCCCTGATGTATATGAACACGTATAGGTATACTATATACGTGTATGAAAACAAATAGTATGTACCTATCCTATACCCTTTATTCTACAGTAAACACATAATAACACTTTTATTTAGAAACATTGGAAGGTGGTTTTAGGCAAAATGAATACGTTTAGTAGAAGAAATACCGATTATGAAATCATGTTCAAAGATGGTTTGAAAGGGAGATATGTAAATACGAATGTTAGAGGGAGCGCGCTAATATTAAAAAAAGATAATAATTAAGCGAAAATGGTGAAAATATTTAATATAACACGACTATCGGCAAAAAAATCTATTGGCAAATGCTTTAGTGGCATTTAAAGATACCCTGTGCATTTTATGTCTATAACATATTAAATAGTGGAACAAAACGTGTTTTTAATAATTTTCGGAGCTAACTTTGCGGTTTTTTTTGTATTTAGGGAATTTCATTTAAGTAACGTTTTGGCATAACTGTATCGATTAATAGACTAATCTTGAATTTTTGAATGAATTGATAGGATAAACTTTTTGTAAAATACGAAAGTATTACAACTATGTCGGAAAAATTGTTCACAAAAAATCTAATATTTTCATATTTCGTCATTGTACTAGTACATTATGAAGGCAAACGCAGCTGCTTGCACACGTGCTCCGATATGTTCGGAATTCACTAACATTTTATTAGGAAATCCCGTTTTTAATCTGATCAGCAATAATTTGAAGAGATTTTCAATAAATTAGCCACACTCATTTTTTACAGTGCAAACATGTTTAAAAAATCTATTTAATTAAGAGAGAGGCAGGCATTCAGTATCACCCTGGTCGATATATTGTTTGGTATGGCAATAGTCTGACATTCTCCGTGATTGAGGGGTAAAGCTCTTGACTAATAATCCAGAGGTTGCCGGTTCGAAACCAAGCGCGCGCACGAAAATCTGTATTCCTGTTAAATTATATGTATATAGTAAATTTGCGGCACGTTGGTGTAAGACCACTATCCAGAATTAAAACTTTGCTTGAAATGGCTTTAGTTATGTTTGGTGGAAAAGCCAGATACCTTCCTCTTGTTTGTCTCATTACCCTCACCACTACTTTCAGCCACACAACACATCCCAATCGAGGATGCCATAGCCTCGCTAGCAATTACATTACAATGCAGTATCGACATATACTTCTTAAGCCATGTTTGGTGATCGGTTCTATATAGAATCCAGAATAGCCAGGTACTTCCCCACCTTCCTCTACCCCATCTCCCTGTAAAGCAGTGGCGTGCATTACTCTATAATAAGCTGTGTATAGTTTTCAAGTTCGGGTATGATTTGCATTGAATATTTGAAAATTGCTATTTCATTAATATAATCCGCTGATTATTGTAACCAACTCAATAAATGAGCGTCGCATTTTTAAAAGTAGGATCAGCTTTTCAGCCTTTACGAATCAAGCTTATTACAGTATTAAAATATTAAAATTTTAAACAATTTTGCCTCGTGCAAAAGTTAAAATATATTATATTACCATTGTTTAATAATTTCCATTTTAATAAAACCTTTAAAATTAAAACAAATTATTTTACTTCGACAAATAATAATTATCCAAGCAAATTGCCTAATTTGTTTCAAGTGAATTGTATACATGAATAATAATTAGATTAAAATTTTGGTAATATTGTTCTTGGAAAGTGCCTCCTGTTTCAGATATTATTTGTGTATCTGGTATCATCTTAATTAAGTGGCCATTATAACGAAGGCACGCCTATTTAAGAAGAAACTTAATTAAACAACAACTCTTTAACTTCGTAGACAATAGTCTACTCCTTATTGCTCCACTTAAAGTAAACAGTCTTATATTTTATGTAAATTTAAAGATGTTTTCAATCATTGAATATCTACACAGAATTCTGAATGTTTTGGTCAGATCTTCTGCAGTTGCAGGATGATATTTAAGTCACTTAAAAATGATATATTAAATGTATTTTCTATTATTGAATATATAAAAAGACAGAAATATCTTGTTTTTATTATTATGCAAAAAACATCATCGTTTTGGCTAGACTGTTATAATAACCTTAATTTTTTGTTGTTGAATGAATTAGGATTACGACGTATTTTCTGGACTAGTTTAAAACAAAATATTAATTGGAATGAGTGGCGCTGCGTGTAATTAAAACAGGTATCAAAATATACATCCACTGTTGGTTTGATTCTCCAATAAAAGTTTCCACGAAAACATTGTGTTTGATATTTTAATAGGTTAAAACAATTCTTCAAATTCTGTGAAAGATTTTTTCAAGTTCTGTTATTATTTCAGTTTTGTCAAGCATCTAGCCTATATAATGATATACCTAATAACAGAACTTGAAAATGAACTTTGAAATTTGATGAATTGTTCGAATTCTTTGAAACAACCCATCCTTAGAATAAATTAAATATTTCTAAGCGAGAAGCAGCTTGCATAAGTTATAACACATTCTGATATTTTCAATCATTGCACAGTGCAAATGTATGGTAAGCCTAAAAGAAGCTTTTCTGCGAAGCTTTCAAAATTGAGGTTCAACGTTTAAATTACGCTTGTAGATTTATTTATTCATAAATCGTGATATTTTGATGAGAACAGACATTTAAATAGGATTTGAAAGGTAGGTTTAAAATTATAAAAAAATATGACCAAAAGTTGCTTAATATAGGTGCGTAAATCGATGATTTTATTTTAGTTTCATTGGAGATTTACTTTTCGACTATATTGCAAAATGTCGACGACTATTCATATCTCTATATATTATAAAATAATAGTCTCTCTGTTGTTGCGCTTAGTTCTTCTAAACTACGTAACTGATTTTGATAGGGTTTTCACTATCATTTAGAGAATTTTTTCCGGAAGGTTTATATTTTTAATACATGCATATTATGGAATGAACCCGTGCATTCCTTCTGGGATAAATTAATATTATTTTCATTATTTTAATTTACATTTTTAAACCTCAGGAATGAATTATTAACTATTTATTAGAATTCACAACTTTTCAATTCAATTCAGAAATCCTTTTTATTTATTTTTTGGTGAGTTCTTAAATGTTGCTAAATGGAAATATACCCGCCATCATTCTTTTTTTATAATGTTAATGACTTAACTTGTTTACATGCAATCATAATATCAATAATTGACAGCCCGGAGCTATATATATATTTGATTTCTTTCCATATACCTCGCAAACCAATTTAGAGGCAATGTCTTCCGTATTATTGTGACAACTCCACCACGGAATCACAATTGTATACAGAATTTGGGTAGTGATCATACAGCGCCCTTGAGGTGATTTTGCACAAAAACGCCGCCATACAAATCATCCAGATATTATTATTAAGGTTGTTGTTGACACATTTAACGATGTTTTGTAAACAAGTCGTAAAAAAATATTTTCAGGCGCTGGGTTAACCTTATGAGATATAACAAAATTATGTACTACTTACTTAAATAGCCTTATATATCTACAACCTTATCTTAGATATACTTTTATATCTTAAAAAGGGCTACATAAAAGTCCTTGATGGTACATGGTATGTCTATCGCCTAAGGATAATCCCTAGCAATGCCGGGTACAGGTCAGCTAGTTAAAAAATAAAAATTAAAAATTACGTGTAAATAAATAATATAATATATAACAGCCTTACTTACAAGAAGGTAAGACGATTTCATCTACCTGAGTGTTGTTTGTATTCCCGATATTTGAGAGCCCTTGTGTAAGCAAAAATATCCTCAGTATTTAGACGAGACCTTATTGAACATTGAAAAGCTCTTAAGCTCGAACGCACAATGGGTCCTTAAGCGAAATCAAAATGTCTAGTATCCGAAACTCGTGTTTCCTCGGAAATAAATAGATAATTTTCAAGTAACACGGTGGAAAACAAACGCATTAAACTTAATAAATATTTACATATTTATGTACATAGCGTTGCAGGTGAGCGTGGATAAAGTAGACTGAAAACTTTATTTCTCAATTTTCATTTTTATGTTCCAGAAAGAAGTGATGGAATCTCAGAAATAAAATATTCATAGCATTTAACCAAATTCTTCAAAAACCGTTTAACATTTACATCTCGATTTTAAAATATTGTATCTCATGGAAAAAAATACAAATCCTAACTAAATATTACAAGCAATGATTATTAGCGTGAAATTTCCATTCAAATTGAAAAAATCTTCCAAAAAAAAAAATGCCGCCGGCGATGATTGAACCCGCAGCCTTCTGATTGCCGGTCAGCTGCTCTTTGTCATCCTTTGTGCTATGCATTAAAACCTTGTCTATAAACATTAGATTATCATTAAAATTAAACATATATAAAAATAACTGCTTAAAAGCCATATCTGTATTATTTTAGTATCATTATACTTACGTTTTTATTTTTGTATTATTATTCTTTTTTTTTTCTTCCGACTAATCAGTTGTAGTACCGCCTGCCCTGAAGAATGCTTTGTTGGGTTCGAAACGAGGTTTAAATACAAATAGAATACATAGTTTAAAGAAATATTATTAAAGAATTTAAGACCTCGAATCAACCATTTTTTTTTTTAAATTTCCCCTTCTAAAATAAATGCTAAAGTTTTTTAGTATACTTAAATTTATTTTTTTCTCGTATAAAGTAGTATTATTTGAAGTAATGCTTTGAATCTGATGACGTTAGCGTAATTGTCAACCTCATTGACAATTACCTCAATTATTTGGCGGGTTGGGATAAGCCGTAGCTCAGTGGTCCAGAGCACCTGACCGGACATCAGAAGGTGCGGGTTCAATTCCCGTCGGCGGCATTTATTTTTACTTGGGAGATATTTTCAATTTGTATGGATATTTCAGGCGAGTGATTAATGCTTATAAAAGTTTGTTATCCTTTGTGCTATGTATAAAAACCTTGTCTTATAAACATCAGTTTATCATTAAAAAAATAATACTTTGACGAATTGTTCAAATTCTGTGAAACAAGACTTCTTAAGCTTGTGGTTGTATTAGAATATTTTTCATAGTCACAGTATTTTCTATTGTAAATCATTATTCAAACATATTTATTTTAACACAATGTTTTATTACGAAAACGTGAAAGTGTCTGCCCGAGCTTGTATCAAACAGACACGACACACATTTCACTTTTAACGATAACCTTATTTTATACAACTATGGATTTTTTTACATTAAATATTGAATGAATGCCACAAAGAGGTCATTGTTTTGGGTCACAGAGCACTCAAATATATTAGGTAAATTTTGTCGGTAGCTCCCACACATAACAGATAACAGGTAGGGTTGAAGCTACCCCGTGAACAAAGTGTCTTCCCTCGATCCATTAGTAAATGTCATTTTCATTATTTCCGTTTTCAAAAATATTGACATCCGGCATTCATATGACATGCAGATAATATTTCAACCAAAAATATTAGAACTACCAGTTATATTTACACTGGATGTTTTAAATTAATGGCGTTCACGGAAGAGGATATGGTTTGGTGTAGAATTATATCGAATTATTTAGAATATTATATCGACAGTTATTTTATCATTTTTAATGATAATTAATGTTTAAAGGACAAGGTTTTTATGTGTAGCACAAAGGATAACAAATTAATAAGCAATAATTATTATCCTGAAACACCTACACAAATTGAAAATCTCCTGAGATTAAATAATTTCAGCCGACGGGAATTGAACCCGCAGACTTCTGACTACCAGTCAGCTTATCTAACCACTATTTTTACAAATATTTTTCATTTAACAATTATTGCTTAATTTTTTTTTCAGCTTAGAGCAACCAACTTTATTTTTGTAGGAAAAGCTTTGTCATTGCTGAATTTACCACGAGATGGCGTCGAGATATATTAATTATGACTTATGACTAATTATGTCAAATATTATTTATAACTAGATGTACCGGGCCACGCTCTGTGCTACCGTGGCTCAGTATGTTTGTGTTGGTAGAGAAACTCGTGTTGCTTTTACGTCCGATGGCGCTGTTTTTCGTAAAATCATGTTTTTACCTGTCACAGGTGACACCTATATAATTTATTTATTTATTTATTCACGCCATGAAGACTTTTACATATATACACTGTTTAAGGAAAGCTGATCTAGAGTACAATAATTAGTGTTTATTACATAGCAGAATAGGCCAAATACG
Organism: Hesperophylax magnus; assembly: GCA_026573805.1. NCBI lineage: Eukaryota > Metazoa > Arthropoda > Insecta > Trichoptera > Limnephilidae > Hesperophylax > Hesperophylax magnus. Next base: position 6,682,164 of record JAIUSX010000977.1, on the reverse strand, counting down.
GACAGTATAAGCAGCTACAATACAAGTTATCTTTGATAGTTGTTGTATAGTATAGTAATAGTTGTTTTATCTGCAACACAAAACATTACCTTCATTTGCCTAGTTATACAATTAAATAATACCCGAGAAGGGGTTTGTAAGTGGGAGATATTGCATTTCTATGGGCCTGATACTCATGATTGATTTCTCTAGGTTAATTTTTTAATTTATTTATTCATTTTCGGGAAATCGACAGTTTACATTTAATCAGTTTGTACATAAGTATTATATAGTAAAATAAATCCAATTATGGATTTCCTCCTTGTGACTTTACCTCTACTGAGACAGCATAATATGGAAAAAGTAAATTAAATTTGTGAGAAAGAAATATGAATTAAAAAATTTATACAAAACAAAAGATTTTATAAAACGAAAAATTTACAAAACAATACATTTATAGATATGGAGAGAGGTTGTAAATATAAATCAAATCATAATAGAGACATAAACATTATTCACAAACCGTCAGAGAAATATTCTTTTATGGACCTCTTGTATTTGGTAAGTTCGCAACTGAAAATATCAACCTTTGATAATACGCTATTGTAATTATTGCTTAGTCTGTTCAAGCAAGAATTCTGCTTAGAGTTCGTTTTGCTTTGATCAACCCTGAACAAGACACAAGTGCGTGTTGAACGCGTAGGTAAATTGAATGTAATCTTGTTTAGCAACTTTGTTAAAATTACTCACAAGAAAAAACGATAAGGTATATAAAGGCCAAGATATGATCTACTTACAGTATTTAATTAAAAAAATAGTTGTGTGATCTATACCCTTATATTAAGAAATCAAATATTCAAACCAAAACCACGTTATATTGCATTAATTCGCAGCGCCTTAATGTGCACCGAGATTTGTTTTTATGAATATCTCACACGGCATCACAACTTGGAGCAGGCATGTTGTGATGCTGAAGGGAGTTGGTACAGGTAAGATATGAGGGAGAGAAAGGTTGAGATGGAAACAAGGAAAAATACATTTCAAAATAACGTTTCGATTCTGAATGGTAGTCTTTCACCAGGGCGATACTGGGAGTATTAACAACTGATTTGATTCTTTTGTAAACACCATCATTTTCGACAATATTTCCACCGTATCACAGGTTCACTAGCTGAAGGTGTCTTTGCCATAGGTCATCCCAAGTGGTTCACTAGCTGAAGGTGTCTCTGCCATAGGTCATCCCAAGTGGTTCACTAGCTGAATGTGTCTCTGCCATAGGTCATCCCAAGTGGATCACTAGCTGAAGGTATCTCTGCCATAGGTCATCCCAGTGGTTTACTAGCTAAAGGTGTCTCTGCCATAGGTCATCCCAAGTGGTTCACTAGCTGAAGGTGTCTTTGCCATAGGTCATCCCAAGTGGTTCACTAGCTGAAGGTGTCTCTGCCATAGGTCATCCCAAGTGGTTCACTAGCTGAAGGTGTCTTTGCCATAGGTCATCCCAAGTGGTTCACTAGCTGAAGGTGTCTCTGCCATATGTCATATTTCCCCTGAGGGAAATTATTTTCCTCCGGCTCTTCTGTGTGGGGATGAAAAGAGTCCTGAAATAGATACCTGGCTATTTATATTAAATTCCGAGCAATCTTCCAATTTCGAATGATGGTCTTTCACCTGGACAATACCGAACGTATTTTTTTATAATATTTAGGAATTGTTGTTCTTTTTTCCTTTTAAAAATATATATCTACATCCCTACATGGATTATTTCCGGATAAAAACAAAATAGATAGAGAAATAGGTCTAAAGACAGACTAGTGAATAATGTATTCGAACAATGTGTGATAATTGGTTCATTGTTTGGAACAAATTACTGGGAAAGTGTTGGCATTATCATATCTCATAGTTCACATAAATATAAAGCCGATACAACATATTGATTCCCTGAACACTGACTATATCTGCCAGCCTTGGAAACATTACATTTTTTGTACAATTCATATTATGACTGTCCAGGTAAAATTATTGATCACAAAGGCTGACACATAATTAATGTTAGTACTTTACACATGGATATACAAAATAATCAACAATTCATTGGGACACACGACCAATTTCCCGAAAGTTCGGCAACTATTTTGGTATTAAGCACCTAACCTACCCGACAACATTTTTAAAATGCTAGATAAATCAATTAATTAAGTTTAACCGACGCGACACTTGGTGTCATTAAAAATTAATGAGAATCATTATTTATAAAATTTATACATAGGAGTAGTTATGTTTGTTGTAAGAGGTAGGAAACACAGAGGCCAGAAAATCGTTCCACAGCCGAGCTGTTGAGCTCAAGAACGAGACGGAGAAATGATCCGTCCTCATGTGGCAAATTTGAATCGTGTAAAAATGTTGGGCTTGCGTTTGTCGTGTTTCCTGGCCATGCCCATGCTCCGGTGCCGAAGGGATCAATGGCGCTAGTTCCTTAGAGCATCTTACATTGAAGTACCGTGCTCTGAAGCCTATGTGCTCTAAAGATCGCGATTCATTTGTTAAGACTGGATAATCTATCAAACGGACCGCCAATTCATTAAGACTGGGGAATCTATCAAACGGACCGTCTGTTTTTTAAGACTGGGGAATCTATCAAACGGACCGCCCGTTTGTTAAGACTAGGAAATCCATCAGACAGACCGCCTATTTTTGAGATTGGGGAATCTACCAAACGGACTGCCCATTTCTGAACAGATTCAAGGTAAGTTTTTGATGTGTATGTCATAAATCATATACCAAGAATAGGAAATATGTACACGTGCTGGTTATTTACACCTTCATAATGGATTTTTTAAAGATATTTTCCACAAATCGTTTTCAAGAAGGGGTTAAACTGTAAAATTAACTTTGTTAATTAAAATTGTGTTGTGCAAATGTGGGAGTAAGAGTTTTCCTTGTCCATAGGATATAAAATATATGTAAGTAACATAATTTTTTTAGTAGAAATAATCGCTCTTTGAGAGGGAAAAAGGGTGATATTTACCTTTTGAAGGGTTGTTTTGTACGTGACTAGTTTACCAGACTGTTTAATGAGTCGATTTTTTACAAAGAGGTTAATATGTGGGCAAAATGGAAAAATAAGATACCTACCTAATGTAAAAGCTTTTTAGTACAGTCAAAGTAGTGTTTTTTTAATATATCAGTAAGTTTTAATATTATGTATGTGGATAAATTTAAAACATAAAATGAGTGTATATAGGTGTTTTTTTTTAAATCCTTCTTCTGCCTAGGAAACTAAATAAAAATGCTAAAATGTTTTATGGTACACCAATATTATCTGTTTTCTATTATACTAAAATAAAGCCCCTATGCGCGGATGTATGTTTGTGTTTGTTCTTCTAAACTACGCAACGGATTTTGATAGGGTTCTCACTATCATTTTGAAAATTCCTTCCGTAAGGTAATAAATGCATATTATTTTTATAGAAATTAGAGAAAAGTCGAGCAACTTTTCTCTATTTTCTTGTAGAAATTAGAGAAAAGTTGCCCGACTTTTCTTCCTTCCATCTTAAGACGGAAGGAATAAAGCTTATTCTTTCCGTCTTAATATATGCTTTTATTAATACGGAAGGAATAAAAGCATATAAATGTAATATGCTTTTATTCCTTCCGTAAGGTAATAAAATCATATTATATTTATAGAAATTAGAGAAAAGTCGAGCAACTTTTCTCTATTTTCTTATAGAAATTAGAGAAAATTTGCCCGACTTTTCTTCCTTCCATCTTAAGACGGAAGGAATAAAGCTTATTCTTTCCATCTTAATATATGCTTTTATTAATACAGAAGGAATAAAAGCATATAAATGTAATATGCTTTTATTCCTTCCGTAAGGTAATAAAAGCATATTATATTTATAGAAATTAGAGAAAAGTCGAGCAACGCCGGGTACACATCAGCTAGTTTGTTTTTATAGAGTGGATGATCTGATCTATGTGTACCCGATTTAACATTTTTATTTTTTTATGTGACACCTCAAAAGAGCGCCCCAGACTGTACAGTGTTAAGGCAGGGAGCTATGTCGCCACCCGGATGGGCAGCGTTGTGAGGCGGGTTAACATAGGGGCTGTAGGAAGGGATTTATTAATGCGGGTCTTGAAGAGGCCCAAAATATATGAAGGAGGGAAAACAGATACCGGTAGGTCGTTCCACATACGAACCGTCTTATACAAAGAACGAGTCCCGTTCTCATGAAGCCAATATCAATGTGAACGGTTGTTCCGCTACGTGTATGTCGAGTTTCATAGCTCCTTAGAGCAGGCTTCATTAAAATACCTGTAGAACATACTCAGCATGCCCACATTGCGTCAGCGAATTAGAAATGGCAATCCGTATGTTAACAATGGATTGTCAATCAGACGGACTCTCATTTGCAGAGAATCAAGTAGGTTTATAAAGTATTGTGGGGCTCCAGCCCAGAGGTGACTCTTAAATTAAATTTTTGGGTATAATTGATATTTGTATAAGGTTAGTAGCTAGTTACTAGTTAAGCTCGGGCTTCTATAGATCCCCGATACTTGGGGTCTGTTGGGATACCGCCGCGCCGGTCTGACATACTTACTCCAAGCATTTCAATGTTTATTTTTTTAAAAACATTTGTTCGTTTTTTAATCAAATCATATAAATAATGGTTATTAATGGGAGCGTCGAATAATAATGTACAATTCATAAAGAAAATGTTAATTATCCTCATAATATGTCAGTTTATATTTTCGAAATAAAAACACATTATTGCGTCAGTTGTACGCAGTTGAATTTCTAAATAATAAATATGTACTCACGATTCGGCTGTAGAATTCCAAGTCTCCTAGATAAACCTCGAATCCAAACTGAATAATCCCTGCAGATTTGAATCACGCAGTAAAAATCACCAAAAATGTAAACAAATCACCACAGTAAAACCAAAATATACGCGATCTTCATTAACACATCAAGCATCCGTAGTAATAAAGCCAAAATGCATGGAATAACAAAAGACTCACTGAAATATTCGAACTATGCACCGCCAATGATGATAAACATTAAAATGCAGTCAATCGCGCACTGTTCCGTAAACAAACACCAGTTTTGTAAACAACTCGAAAGTTTTCTGTCAATTTTTTTTTCAGATCAGTCTATTAATCTTTTTGTTTGTTCGCGGAGTAACTAGAAGCCATTTGGTCACGTAGGACAACGGTTTGCATGTATAATGAATTCGTAGCTAAAGAAAAGGGTTTCTGACGAGCAGGCAGAGAAGATCGCGGCACAACCGCAATCGGCGGACGGTCGTTCTAGACTGAGGGAAAGACCCCGACGCGGACGCCGGTGACATCTCTCGGCGTCGGTGGAAGCTTTTGCTTTCAGGAGGCAGACGGTGCGCGCGCACCCCTGAAAGGAAAGTTTGATAGTAGAGTTGATGTCGAGAGTTATTATTGTGTTTGTGTGAGTTAGACCAGTGTCTGATGTCTTTGTTTCAAGTACGTAGGTACTTACGTATATCATTATAATGTAAAATGTACGAATATTGTAAAATGGTGAATAATATTCTACGGGCGCTTTGTAGTTTATTGATTTGTTATTTATATAAACTATGATTTGTTGTTTGCGGTGTGAATCCATGTTACGTACTCATTCTTGAGCAAAAGTTACGGACAGTAAGTTAAAAAAATGTGTTTTTTTTTTGCAAAACTAATGGTGAGAATGGGGTCAAAATGACGAGTTTAAAATATTTCTAAATTCTAATACAACTTATTACCTTCATTGACTTCAAAGTTTAATTTTCGTTTTAGGAGTTGTTTCCAGTGGGAATAAAAGTTACTGTGAATCCGCTAAAACTTTTTTTGTCATCTCTATAGCAAATATATTAAGTACACAGGCAGTTGTGTATCAAGTTCCCATTTTGATGAGTGGAGGCGCATGGTGAGGGTGGGGGGAGCACACATTACAATAATTGCAATAATTGTAATAGGCGCGATATTTCACAGTCTTCTGTTTCAAATGAATCTGATTGTAATGTTGTATTTTAACCTCAAACTCCTCGGAAGCAGGCTGCGGTCATTATTGATTATTCCACACTGTCTAAATCTTGTATATATATATGGAGTGTTAGAAGTAATATTGCAGGTAGTAGTAAACGTAAGCTTCGCAGAGAACTATAGAAAATATTTTCACATAAGAAAAATTTTTCCAAATACCTGAAACATATTTTGCTGGCCGGAAAGCTAAAACTTTAATTATCACGAAAAAAGGGAGCGTGGGGGGGAAACATAACAGGACAGCAAGTGCAAATGTCATTGATAAAAGAGCAAGACTTGACGTATTTGGTTCATATTACACCAAACTGTAATACCTACTTCGAAAGTTTTAGACAGGTTAATATTTATTGCGGATTATCTTTTTGAATGAATATTGGCGATTAGATGTGATGGATAGAATGTGGTCATTGGAAAACATGGAAGTTTACTAAGTTTGTTAGAAAAACCATTACAATGGATAATTTGCTAATTTTACATGAACGTATTACCATTTTGGTATTTTTTTTCGCAATTTTGTATTGTCAAACATCGAGAGAAACACGAGCCTTAGACATATTCAGGGACAATAGGGACAATTCAGGGACAACTGTGAAAAAAGCAAGTTGTTCATTTTCAGAAAATTGTCAGAGGGTTATCTGAATTATTAACTGAAGAGAGTTGATTGTGTTACAGATAAGTTGTATTTATAAAAAAGATATTAAATGCAATTACAGTAGTGGAATTTGATTATTATAGATATTATTTTAAATGTGTGAAATAACACAAATAAATGTACTAAAATTTACTCGCACACGCCGGGATTTGAACCCGCGACTTCTGGCTTATTCAAATTCTATTAATGCCCCTCATAGTAAGCGTTCAAAGATGGTTTGTGTTATATCTGTTTCTTACTATGCAGATTTGGGTATTGAGAACTCTTTGTAAAAAGTAAAAGGTTCTACTTATAATTGTGTTTATTTAAGTTACAATAAATAGGTCTGGATTTAGCTACACTGTTCATTACCCGAGGGTTGGTAATTCTCTGGTTCGAGAAGCTTGTTCCCTGTCACTATAACCTCACAAGCATCTGTTACACTCTAGCGACATCTGACGGACTCTGGAGTAAGCTTTATGATAAGCGCCATCTATCACTTAAATACTCAACTTATTAACCATGCATCACAGTTTGAAAGAGAGATATGTAAATACGAATGTTACTCGTAGGAAGCGCGGATAATTAAGTGAAAATTGTGAAAATATTTTGTAAAATACGTCTCGTTTGAAATAGAGCGAAAATGCTTTAGTTGCATTTAAAGATATACTGTCAATTTTTTCATGCGTATAACATATTAAATTACAGAACAAAACGTGTTTTTAATAATTTTCTGAGCTTTCTTTGCGATTTTTTTTCTATCTAGGGAATTTCATATAATTAACGTTTCCGTATAACACATGTTAGTGTATGCTTGGAATCCACTTTAGGTGCGATAAAAAGTGTTATTTATATCTCCTAATATATCCGCAATTGAATCCACTACGGCTCACCTTACATCAACACACCTGTGCAAATAATGGTGCGTAATGTTTACAGATCCGTGGATCCATACCATACAATACTCCGTAAAATCCGGATCATGGGTGTGAAAACGAAATTATACTGGTGTGACTTTCACATACCAATATCAAAATGCTAGAATTACACCGTGAAACCGCACAAGAGTCCCAACTACTCCCAACCGTCTGGAGCCAGTGAAACTATGGCATCCCCAATTGGGGCATGTTGTGAGACTAGAGACAGCCTGGAAGGGGAAGTACCTGGCTATTAATATCTGGTCACCTTTTTAAGCAACGTTTCAATTCTGAATTGTGGTCCTAGGCCAGGGCGATATTGAGAGTTTAGAAAATGAGTCAATTGTGATATAACACAAATTAATCAAATAAAATTTACTTGCGTGCGCCGGGATTTGAACTCCTTATATGATTAATAGCATAATAACCTACTCAGGCCTCAGGCCTATTCTGTCAGCAGATCGGAGTATTTCCGCTTTGCAATAAAATCCAAATAATTGGAATCTTTCTGAGTGTATCCAAAAACTAAAGGTCATAAAATATGCTTTCAAGTTTTATTTTTACAAAATAATATATGTTTTTTAAAAATTTAAAATTTTGAATACAAACATAAAAAAAGAATATTGTTCCTTTTACATTTTTTGTAACTGAAATTACTAATTAAATATGTAAAAACACACTTATTTTATTAGACAAACTTTAATGTCACCTCGCTTTTTTGTCATTTCATATAAAAATGTTTAATAAAAAATTCATGAAGTCTCATATGTTTTTTTTTTCAAATTGTGTTCAAAACCTTAGGTGTAATTTTCTGCAAAAAATTCTGTGAGATCATATGAGTTGTTCCCAAAAGCAAACAATTAGCCTGAAAAGTTACAATATCTTTAATGCGTTTTCATCGCAATGAGTATGTATTTTTAATTTAGTTATCTTCTTTGCTCGTGTTTATGATAGAGTCAATGAAAACAGCTTTAATATACCTATTGCAATCCGTGCAATTGGAAAAAGGAAACTAAGCAAATCGACGATAGTTTCTATCGGCTTTGAGTTTGATAGCCACCTCTGGACTGGAATTGGGCGCACTCAGAAGTAATTTTTTTTAAATCTAACAATTCAAGTAGTTTGCGCTCACTAGTACTTCACCTCGAAGATTTATTTATTAATATTAAGTTAGCTCACATCGTCGGGTGTGCTAATAGTTTTAGAAACATATAAAAAGTTACAGTAATTGGCCAACAATGGATCTTTAAATATTTAAATGTAACTACGTATTATATGTACATCAATATATGAAGAAAATGTGTTTTCTCAATTCCTCTTTAAACTTAACCATCTTCTCAATCCCAGTAACTTCCTTCGGGATTTTGTTATACAGTTGAACGGCCAAGTACATGAGATATTTCTGGGTGCTTGATTTTCTTCTTGTTGGCAATCTGATTTTCCTTGCATTTGTCGTCCCGTGTCCGTGTATCTCGTGGTTGTTATTTATTTTTCAGTTCCTTAGACATAAAAAGAATACTTGAATAGTAATTAAAATGTGGTGATATAATTGTATTATATATTATCTGACATGTTTCTTTATTTACTTTGTTTCTTATTCTGCCAAGGAATGATTTTTTTTTTATTGTATATTCTGCATTATTTGAAAAGTTCAGCTTTGAGTCTATAATGACGCCTAGATATTTAATTGCTCTAAGTTTTTTTTTATAATTTCTTCATTAATATAAAGCTTTAGTTTGTCGTGTGTTTCTGCTAATATTCATGTATTTGGTTTTACTAACATTTAATTTTAGTTTATTTAGTTTGAATCATTTTGACACAGTATCCAATTTATGATTGAAAGATCGAAATTTATACTGATTTTTTATACGAATTTTTATTCGTTTTTTATGTTTAGTTTCACCTTTAAATGTCACACCCCCCACCGCTTTTCTTTATTTTATTGAAATTAATAAGGGAATTTTTTTAAATAATTCTGCAGAGACAGCTTCATACTATATTGAGTGTACAAAGTCATCACGTAGATATTATTATTGCTATATAAAAAAGAACGAGCTGAGAAACAACCATTACGCTACAAAAGGTTGATAGGGTTTGAAACACGTTTAGTAGTAAGGCCCAAAATCTTACAGTGTATAGTTTGCTCTTTATACAAAATAAGTAAAATGTATAGATCACCATGAAACAGGCAGTTGCAAATCAGTCCAAACAACTAATTTGAATAAAATATTTTTTGTGAGGGATTTTACCACGAATTAACAAATTCAAAACTTAACGTGGTCGTTTTGACTGGGAGTTCAGAAATTCAGAAATTAAGAAAGAAGATATATTTAATCAAAATATAATGTTATTGTCATTCATAGAATGGTCGAACACAACGGCAGTCACATAATTTAAATAAATTTGGTGAGAGGGGTACCTATTATGGGGAAAAAAATTATGTACTGAACACTATATTCCGCCATTGTGCCATCAATTTCGAATCTGATACAATACTAGAGAAAGCTCAATATAATATTGTATAATTAGCGACTTAGACAATACGGCATTTGCCGAAATTTTTTTTAGATTGAGTATTTCATTAAAATCTGTTAATTTTACTAGAAGATTTACAGATGCCATTAAGTAAACAGTAGGAGAAATGCAGGAACAAGGAAATAAAAATGTAGAAATATTTAATACAACTACTATAGAAAGTCAAATACCATTGTTGTGCAAAAACCAGCCGGCCGCGCCGCGACAGCGGGCAATCTCGGTGACATATTTAATCTCCGAAGGTCGAATCGCGGCGCACAACGCTAGTCTTAATTTGTCTAAGGTTTGAGATAACACCGTGAGGGCGATTTCGTTTTTTTGCATGAATTATTTTGTGCTGATTCTATAACGCACTACAACATAGGAACATCGGGTTGTACGTCAACCGGATTTTTGGTGGCGTGGATTTTAAATGCGCAATTTTAATAGCACGCTGTTTATAACATTTGTCTTAAATAAATAAATTTTCGATGTCTAGTATTGTGATTCAATGTATCATTGTATTGTAAAAGTTAATTAAATACCATGTATTTTAAAAATAAATAAGTTCAATGCCCGGAGTTGCTAAATAAGAATGAATTTAAATTACTTGAGTGCTCCACATGCTCTTCTGTCCAATTCAAAATGGATCAATAGAAAAAAAACTGTTAATTTTTTTTGCTAGAACAGACAATGTGATAATAACAATAACATCACATGAAAAATGTTTTCAATTACGAGCAGATTATATTTGGTGTTTTCTGAAATGTAGTGAGTAACTTTTCTGTTGTAGTTCAAAAATTTCTGGGATAATTTTAATTTGTTTTATACTCATCGTGTTTTTATTATATATATTTATAATTATAGATTTTGCTTTTGTATGAATTTCTGTACTGCTAATTCTATTCACTTCTTAACGCAATGAGGAAATCTATAATTTGTTATATTTTTGGTAAAAAAATTAAAACATTTAAACTTTTCCTAAATATTAAAAATTATGAAACGTTGAAGAGAGCGCCTATTTACACACGATTTGCATAGCATTTTTGTAATAAATTTGATGTTATTAAAGAATTTTTTAAAAGAGCCATTTAAGGGCACAATTTATTTGCTGTTGCATAAGTTATTGGTTTTTACTAAATTATATATAAATACAATCTAATATATTTGACCTTTTTGGGTTTGGTTCCACGATATTTCATCAACATGACAATCAAACATACCTTTAAAAACTGATATAGAGTCATTAAAAATAATGAAACAAAAACTTGGTTAAATAGTTACCTATGTAACCTTTGTAACCTATTTAACCTAGTTTTTGTTTCATCACTTTTTATGACTTTATATCACTTTTAGTAGGTGTGTTTAACTGTCATTTTGATGAGATACACGGTCACCTTACGCCATAACTCATAAAATATCATTTTTGCATTTATTATAAAAGTCGAAGACAGTCTTGCGTAATTTAATTTTATTTGTTTATTTACGGCTTAATTAATTCAAATATAATGTAAACAATATTTCACTTTATATAAATATTGTTGAAGTTAAATGATAGAAGAGAAATGTTTATATGTAATAATATGATAAGTACAATTGATGTCGCGGATAAGCTCCGACGCTGGCGTAAATACATTATGACCTAGTCATCATTTATTTCTAACTGGGCAGTGATTGTTTTTTTGTATAAAATTGTAAATCATCAGTTGGATGGTCCTAATATATTAATGTTAATTAACTTTCAGGATTTTCATTCTACCATCAGGTAATTTTGGCGAGCGTCCGTTGGCCAAAATGTGGCAAATTTGAAGACATATTTAAAATATTTATTAGAAATAATGTCACGTATGCTTCTAATAATCAATATATTTGGCATATTCAGCGAGGGAGACAGAAAAGAGAGGAATTTTACGAACGCGAGTTCTTCCGGATTGCAGGTAGCACTCTCTTCCAAGCGTGCTCTTACAGAACCTCAACTGGAATCATGACAACGGGGTCGACCCCTCATGTCCGGGATTTAAGCGGCAAACTGCCTACAATCTTCATGTCCGGGATTCAAGCGGCAAACCACCTCCAATCTTCATGTCCGGGATTCAAGCGACAAACCGAACCGAACAAACCGAAGATGTGGATCTTCGGATCTACCGGATCTGCCCTGATGATGGACACTGCAACGCTGTCCGAAACGTCGGCTAAAGAAGGAGTTAGCGCAACACGGCATAACACCCCAAAAACAAACAACAAAAATAAAATACCTGGAAGAAAACAAATTAATCTCGGACAAACAATATGGATTTAGAGAAAAAAGAAGCACAAAAGAAGCTTTGGCAAGTACAATAGATTATATACATAGCAACTTAGATCAAGGGTTTAAATGTATAGCGATATATCTAGATTTGGCTAAAGCCTTTGATTCAATCTGCAACAAAACACTTTTTAAACAATTAGAAAATATGGGTATCAAAGACAAAGAACTCCAACTATTGAAAAGTTACATGAGCGACAGAACACAACAAGTCAAAATTAATAACTATACTAGCAAACCACTGCCGATTACACACGGAGTTCCACAAGGAAGCATACTAGGGCCCGTTCTTTTCATAATTTACATAAATGAACTTTGCAGCATGGAAATAGATGGAGAAATAATCAGTTACGCAGACGACACAGTTTTACTATTTAAATCTAAGGATTGGAATAAGGTATATAACATAGCGAATCTAGGAATCACGCAAGTGAAAAAACGGTTGGACTCAAATATTCTTACACTAAACATATCGAAAACAAAATTCACAACGTACAGCATAACTAACACAGGACAGCCAAAAAACAATACAAACACCCTAAAAATACACGAATGCATAAACACCAATATCTGCGATTGCCCCCCTCTAGAAAAAACAGAACAAATAAAGTATCTAGGAATCGTAATTGACCATAATCTTAGATGGACACATCACATCAAACAAATCACATATAGACTCCTCAGAACAATACACATTTTCCTAAATATAAGAAACATATATAAAATAAAACAATTGAAAACAATATATTTTGCACTATGCCAATCAATAATAGAATATGGAATAATTGCTTGGGGAGGAGCAACAAACGCAGCTATCGCTCAAATAGAAATCGCACAGAAAACGATATTAAAGGTAATACTCAAAAAACATAAACTAACTGTGGTGATCTGCCGTGTCGATCACTCAGATAAGATGTAAATAATAGTCGTTTGGATACTCCATACTATTTGGTTTATTTAGTGTTATTACTAATGTACAGTATTCGAGATGTTGTTGCAAAGAGAGGACGAGTTACAACAGACACGCCTTTTTATACGTCTCGGTCATGCTGTCTCACTCAGATATGCCTGTCTCTTTCATACCGACAGACATACGTTCACCACATCCCTCCACACTTAAATCAGCAGACAGTAACACAACATGATTATCATAATAATAATTATAAAACATACATACACATATTTAATTATTATTTTACAACATTTTCTTTTTTATTTATAACCATGTTGATTCGGAGAGTTGACTGCTGCTTATTTTGATTTCTCTGTCCTTGGTCGAAGGCGCTCCTTCCAGTTCCCCGACGTTGACGCCACGGGTTCACTGGAGCTGGAAGGAAAAAGAGGGTCACCCGTTAGATTGTCATCCGAAACAAAGTCGGAGACATCGTACTCATCGAACGATAGCCTCCTCGTCTCAGACTCAGGGATTAAAATACTAGGGTTCTTTTCCCATGATACACACAGTTTGGATAATTGATCAAAATGTCTTTTCCAGTACATGATTTTATCATTCAATTTAACCTCAATTAAATATAGTTTATTTCCCAAACGTTTATGTACTTTCCCTGGTACCCACTTATCATTGTTTTGGTCTCTAAAATCCCTAACCATAACTTTCTGATTAATCTTAAAATTCGTAGATACTTTGTTATTCCTTTTATAATAGAATTTCTGATTTTCCTGACATTTTGACATTTTCATTTTGGTATCTTTATCAATCACATTTTCCTTTACCTTCCCCCCTTTAGGTATAAAATTATTCAAATTTGACCTTAACCTTCTACCAAACATTACAACTGCTGGCTCTAACCCTGTTGTACAGTGTGGTGCATTCCTATAATCTATGAGAAAACATTCTAACTTCTCATTATAACCTGACTGAAATTTTTTTTCTAACAATATTTTCTTTAAAAAATTTTTACACGTTTTGACTGCATTCTCTGCCAATCCATTTGATTGAGGATGATTTATAGGTGTTGTTAAATGTTTAATGCCATTTCTCTCGCAAAACTGTTTAAAGTCTGCTGACATGAATGCTGCTCCATTATCAGAAACTAAGGTTTGTACACTACCGAAATAACTGAATAATCTCTTTAAGATTTTAATGGTATTATCTGAGTTAGGTGAATTTACTTCCACGCAATCCAACCATTTTGAGGTTGAATCTATGATTACCAAAAAATATTTATTTCCGATAGGCCCTACGTAATCTATATGAACCCTACTCCAAATTTCTTCCGTTATCGGCCATGGAGTTAACTCACTCTTGGGTTGTGATGGTTGAATTTCCGCACAAATTCCGCACTCTCTAACTAAAAATTCAATTTGACTGTCAATCCCTGGCCACCAAAAATAGCCTCTAGCTAGCCCTTTCATCTTGGCAATCCCTAGATGAGATCTATGCAATAAGCTTAATATCTTATCCCTTAAACTTATTGGAATTACTAACCTATGGTTCCAGAAAATACAATCATCAATTATTGATAAATCGTTCCTTTTTATCCAATAAATCCATTTGCAATCATCCTTATTGACTTTATTTGGCCACCCTGTTCTAAGATAATTTTTTATCTCTAATAATAATTTATCCGTATTAGATTCTGCTTTAACTTCCTCAACATCTATTGGCATCTCGCTATTATTTTTGAATAAACACAAAATTCTTGAATCAAAGTTATTATTTTCCTCAACAGGATCTCCTACAGGTACGCGAGATAAGTAATCCGAACAATTTAATGTTGATTTTACGTATTGAACTTTATAATTGAAAGATGAGAGAATTACACCATAACGTTGTAATCTATTACAAGTTAAAACAGGAATTCCTTTTTTTTCACCAAAAATTCTACATAAAGGTTCATTATCTATTTCTAGAATGAATTCCCTTCCGTAAATGTACTCGAAAAACTTCTTAAAAGCAAACACAATTGCACAAGCCTCGAGGTCTAAAATTGAATATTTCTTTTCCGCTTCTGTCAGTTTACGAGAAACAAAAGAAATAGGTCTTTGTAAATTATTTTCATACACATGTAACAATGTTGCACCCAAACCTTTCGTTGAGGCGTCCGTAACTACCTTCAAAGTAACACTTGGATCGTAATGTGCTAACACTCGATTATCACATAAAATTAATTTTATTTTATTAAAAACTTTTACGCAATCTTGATTAAAATCAAAATTCGTATTTTTTTTCAATAATTTGTGCAAAGGATCTAATAACATAGACATATTTGGCACAAAAGATCGGTAAAAATTTACCATTCCTAAAAAACTGCGTAGCTCTGATAAATCTTTTGGTTGCGCGACTTTACTAATTGCGTTCGTTTTATCTTCCATAGGTTTAATCCCTTCCTTCGAGATTTCAAACCCTAAGAAACATACCGATGAAGCGTTAAAATTGCACTTTTGAATATTTACGCACAAACCGCAATCTTTTAACCTATTAAGAACTGCATTTAAATTAGCATTATGTTCCTCTATCGTTTCTCCTGTAACCATAATATCATCCAGGAAAACCGCTGTTTTCTTCAAACCTTGTAGACATGAAGCTATAGTTCTACAAAATATTGCCGGTGCACTGTTAATCCCAAACACTAGCCTAGTGAATTTAAATAATCCTAAATGTGTAGAAATCGTAGTATATTCCATACTTTCTTCGTCTAGTTCCAACTGTAAATAAGCTTGACGTAAATCAATTTTTGAAAATATTATTCCGCCCGAAATTTGTGATAATAAAACTTCTATCTTCGGCATGGGATATTTGTCAACAATCAATTGTGGATTCACAGTACATTTATAATCCCCGCAAATTCTAATGCTTCCATCGCTTTTAACTACGGGCACGATAGGAGATGCAAACTTGCTATAACTAATCGGAACTAAAATTCCCTCTTCCTGTAAACGGTTCAATTCCGTTTCAACTTTCGCTTTCAAAGCGAAAGGAATACTTCTCGGATTGCAGAATTTCGGTTCTGCATTTTCTTTCAATTTTAAATGAACTTTAAATTTATTGAATCTACCTAGTTTACTTGAAAATACCTCCGGATATTTACGCACTAACGTATCGACACTATTATTGTTTACGTCGTGAATATTATGCGTGAGTATTTCACTTTTCAACTGTGAAGAAACCGTCTCGAAACCCGTAAAACCAATGTTAAATTCTTTTACGAAGTCTCTACCTAGCACAGTGGTTGAACCATCCTTTACAACACAAAATTCCATTATTTTAGTAATACCATTGAAATTAATTGACAAAATTAAACATCCAAGTAACTGTAACTTACAATTATTGTAACCCTTCAGGGTTAAATTCTTCGGCTTCAATTGTACATCTTTAAAATGTTCCCAATAATCTTTATCCGATAGGATCGATATTCCTGCACCCGTGTCAAATAATCCTTTTATGATGATACCGTTATTAACTTTTAACGATAAATAAATGGGATCGGTATTTCTTGTTAACCTTGAATTTATTTCACTTGAATTCACAAACACAGATGAAACTTCCTCCCGTTTTTTTTCGCGACAATTTTTACTAAAATGTCCCTTGTTTTTGCAATTAAAACACGTCACGTTTTTTAATCTACAATTACTGGAATCATGATTATTTAAATTACAATATTTGCACTTCAACTGTTGTATACGTTCTACTGATTTCTTTCTGGGAATTGTAACATTTTTGTCTTTCGCCCGCGCCGGTGAAGTAGAATAATTCCTACCTGCACTACTATTAAAATTTTTCTTACTTCTAGAAATGAGCCCGACACTCTCGGATTTAATACACGTAATATTTTTATGAAATGAATCCATTCCCGATGCGCACTCTAATGTACTTTTTAAAGTCAGCTTCTCTGCATCTAAAAACATTTTTTCTTTAATACGACCTTCTAATAAACCAGTCACAAAAATATCTTTTAAGTTTTCTTCCAGTCTGCTTTCAAATTTGCAGAATCTTGTTAGACAACGTAACCTAGCTATATAATCATTTATAGATTCCCCAACTTTTTGTTTCGCCGCAAAAAAATTTCCACGTTCCTTAAACACATTCTTTGAAACACCAATGTGGTTTCCTAATAACAAAAATATATTTTCAACCGATAATTCTGTTATTTTTTTTGGAAAACATAAATCTATCAGTAGATTAATCGTGTCTGTGTGTAGGTGGGATATTAAAACCGCCCTCTTTTTATCCTCGGATTTAAATTTGTCATCATTGACGAGGATCAACTGCTCAAACTGTAGCACGAACGTCTCCAGCCCGTCCCTAAGGTGACAAAACCTGGGTAAACCCACTCCCTCCATTTCCACACAGATTACCAATAATCAGAAAAAACAACAACAAACAGCACTCAACTCACGAATCTGATGATTGATGCTGCCGCCGATCGCCGCCCTTCCGCGTCCGACCGTCTTCTGGCTCCGTCCGGATTCCTGGTCGTCCTTCTCGTCCGGTCACCACCGCCACGCCTTCCCGTGTCGGGTCCCCGTACAAGCTGCCTGGATCCGTTTTTTCATCCGGTTTCTCGGCTGCTGATTCCTTGAGCTCAGCGCCTTGAATCTCCTCACCAGTTCCTTGCCTTGATGCTCCTTCAATGTCCGATACTGTCCGTGAAGCTGCCCCCAAATTATTTTATTTTTTATGCGACAATAATCCCTTCCGCGGGGCTCGGTGGGATTATAACCAAACTATGGTTCTTTCAGCTGCGCCTACTGTGGTTCTTCCTCCAGGAAGAATTTAATGGCTGATCAGCTTCCTTTTTCGGCTGCTCCAACTGTAGTTCTTCCTCCAGGAAGAATTTAATAGCTGTTCAGATTCCTTTTTCGGCTGCTCCAACTGTAGTTCTTTCAGCTGCGGCTACGGTTCTTCCTCCAGGAAGAATTTTGCGGCCGTTCAGCTTCCTTTTTCGGCTGCGCCAACTGTGGTGATCTGCCGTGTCGATCACTCAGATAAGATGTAAATAATAGTCGTTTGGATACTCCATACTATTTGGTTTATTTAGTGTTATTACTAATGTACAGTATTCGAGATGTTGTTGCAAAGAGAGGACGAGTTACAACAGACACGCCTTTTTATACGTCTCGGTCATGCTGTCTCACTCAGATATGCCTGTCTCTTTCATACCGACAGACATACGTTCACCACACTAACCAACACAGACCAAATATTTAAAAGCTGTGACGTACTTGATATACGCCAATTATATGTTAAAACACTACTAAACTACATTTTCGACCAAAAAAACAAACCCCAACAAATACAAAATATCACTAATAGACCGGTCAGACAAGCGTACAAAGAAAACATAAAAACTCCGACGGTAAACACTACCTTTGGACAAAGACACCATAAATACCACGCTATTAAAGCATTCAACAGTCTTCCACTTGAAACAAAAATTGAGGAAAATAAAAATAAATTCAAACACAAAATTAAAAAATGGATTAAAGAACAAAAAAGACAATATTACCAAAATTCTATAACATAAAAGAATAAAACATATACACGCAACACAAAAAAATATATAAAACACGCAACACGCACAAACACATAAATCATTATAAATGCCGATTTCCATTCTCTTTTAATATTTTTCTTTTAGTGTGATAATTATATTTTAATTTTTAATCTTTATTTTTAGTTTAAATTTATCTTTATTATAATGTTGTTTTTTTTTTTTAAATGTATAAATTCTTATATTATAAAATGGGGGCCTCAGCACGGGTAAACAACCCAGTGAGGCCAACATTACTGAATTAGAATATGAAATATTGTAAAATAATTTATCAAAAAAAAAAAAAAAAAAAATGTTCAGGATTTGTTTTCAACACCGATCGCGCACCCAACAAAAGAAATGATCGCACTAACCATGGTAGCCATTTTTCTAATTTTTGTAGACAATCAGCGCAGGAGAACACGTCGTCATTGGGAGGAACGACGATCTCGTTTGAAAACTTACTTTAAATACCATCAAATAGGTAGAAATAAAACAATCCGTTTAAAACTGCCAATATTCCAGGCAAAATTCGGCTTCAGTCACGCCAAAAAACTCCGCCAGCCCGCGGAAACCCAAATCAAGTCCATCGCCATTTTTACCGATGTCCCCACTTCCACCGGTAAGCTTTCCATAGCACAAAAACAAGGTTCATCCAAATTTCTTGAAGTAACTACATTACAATAATTCAACAGTTCCTGCGCGTTGGCATCTTCGAATAATTACAAAGCAAACTTACTTGTTTCACACTATAACAACAGATGTCTCGCATATCTTCTGATTTTTGTTTTGTGTTATCCATCAAGATACGGTGACCGGATAACTCAAAGATATTAGAAGAACGAGATATGCTATGTTGGCCGCCGGACCGTAGGCGGAGTACTACCTAATTAGGGTACTTTGAATACTGTCGGGACGTGTACGCACAGAAAACTGTTCTATGTATTAGTGCGGATACCTTAGCGTAAGCGAAGGTGTGCAGTAGTATTGGTGAACAAAACCGGCGACACTGGGCAAAACAATTCCACACAGTATGAACTGCTCATAGCACATCTCGTTCTTCTAATATCTTTGGGATAACTCATGAAAATGATAATTCATCACATCTTTAAAAAGTTACATAAAGTCATAGAAAGTGATGAAAAAAAAACTTTATTAACTGAGTTAAGTAGGTTAGGTTATGTTAGGTTAGGTTTAATTTTTTTTTTCATCGTTTCTAATGACTTTATAGCACTTTTTAAATGTGTCTTGAATTGTCACTGTGTTGAGTTATCATGGAACCCAAAATACATATAACATACACTATTCGATAGCTATTTATTGTGTGCAAAATAATTTATTGCTCTGTATTGTTTTCCGCGTTTTATCGATAACCCAATGAGTAGGATGGAAAGCTCTGCAGGAGTCAGATAATATCTATAACATATTATGTCCACTCACCGTGTGTAGCGACTAAATCTTGTTTTCTGAAAAAAATGTTTTTAGTACACAAATCAAGATACAGTTAAAGAAATTCAAATTAATGATTTACTTTATTCTTGTCAATATTCATTCTGCTTCACATTAATGGGTAAATGTTAAGATTCATTTTTTTTTTTTTATTTAATGCCGGAAACCCGGGCGTTTATTGCAATAACATGAACAATATAACAAATATGAAAGTAACCCGCCTCACTAGAAGATTTCTGTTCTGAGGCGGGTACATAATATTTGCTTACACATACATTTATACAAATTCCATCTATAGTTATTAGGGTGTATCGATTTTTAACTTTTTTTTTGTTTTCAAATTCCAAGTTGAAATAAAGTTGCTACTAGGTACCACAACTTACCACAAAAAATTTCGGATTTTTAAAAAAATGTTTAGGTCTCCCGCACAAGGCCTAAAGTTATAATTTTTTTCAAAAAATATCAAATTTTTTTTAAATTTTAAAAAATAAAATCGTAACTTTTGTGTTTATTCCAAGTTAAAAAACAGTAATATTAGGGCATAAAAATAAGTAAGATACGATTTTTTTAAATAAAATATTTATTTTAGGTCTCCCGCACAAGCTCTAAAGTTTGTTAATTTTGATGAAATTTTGTAATTTTGTGTACATATGTGAACCATATTTTTTTCAAGTTTAAACCACCGGAATTAATTGTACTTTTCTTATAGAAGGCATAAAATGAGACAATATATATACATAATTATTATATACATACAGTAAAAATATATACCACATATATACTATATATATAATATGTATATATATATAGTATATATGTGGTATAAATTTTTTGTGGTATATGTATATAGGTATACCTGAAAAAAGATAGTTGGACGGTGTAAATTGTATGAGAAAGGTGTTGAAAGAAACTAATGTTATTTGCTTTTTCTGTTGTTTATTGCAAAAGTATAAAAGGTTATAACATGTCATAAAATGTAGTATAAAAACTAAGTACAAAATGTTGCTGATTACTTTCCATACGACATGATTGGCAGTTTTCTTGTTCTACTGCAAATTTACTTACTTGTTTAAGTATTCGTCCTTTCATCTTGGCTTCAAAACCTTAAATCAAAGTTATGTATAGTATTTACATAGGCCTAGTGAAAATTTTATAAATGTTATTACAGTTCCCAAATGAAATTTCAATTTAATATGAAGACAATTCTATTACAGAAGAGTTGGCCAAACGGAACCCCGGCAACATCTTGCACGCCAGGTGGCTTACTCTGGCAAATCGAGTCCTTCGTTTGTATGTAGCCACCGATGATCCGACCCCTCAGCTAAGAAAGCTTGCAGAGTTCATAATGAAGGTCTACATACCATCATGGTTCTCAATTAAGTGCAATCCCCAAATCCCGCAAGCTTCCATTCCTTAAAAATGATTCTTTTCAGCAATTACTTGGAAGATGAGCTAAGAAAAGTCGTCCATGCAACTTTACAGATAAATGCGTTCATGGCTCACCCAGAGCATGTTTTAATAGCTATGTTGTTCGATGAACGAAAACGTATCAGAGCCTTGGCTTATAAGAGAATCCAGAAAGCTCCCTAAGGGTATTTAAACCCCCTCAGATCAATTTTGATGTTGAAGACTACATAGATATGATTGACTGGCAATCCACTTTAGTATCCGAACCCCCTCTTGTTACTGATATGAGCCTAGAAGAGTTGGTGTCAATTGCGGAAACTGGCAGAAGTGGATGGGTTGAATTTAGAATTCCTTCACAAACTCAAGCGGTGGAACGAATTGTCAAGGAAGTCACAGAAGCTTCAAATCAAATCAAATCAAAAATTATTTACTGCAAAATAAAAATTACAAAAGGTGTAGCTTATGGGTAGACCCCATTTCTTCCAGCTAACCATATTTATTTAATTACAATGTTTATATAATATTATTTGTTTTATTATAATAATTACAATGTTTATACAGATAAAATAACAATATACCAATGAAAACATAAAAATACAAATATATATACCAATAAAAATAAGCGTTTCATTTACGTGAGGTATTCACTCAACGTGTAGTGACATTTATTTTATTTTATTTTTTTTTTTTTTATAATAAGCTGATCTTTATTGAATGAAATTTTTTACATTTTTTTTTTTTTTTTTTTAGACAATGTATAGATAGTCCCACGAAGCTGCCACATGGCTGCTTGTCTGCAGGTTCTATCTCAGTATACAGTTATAATACAATAAATAAAATAAATAACAGACTCTTACATACAATCGTCCCAAGTACACTAACACTTTGAATGACAATACGATAACATACATTCAAAAATACAAGACAATATAGCACATAGATAACACACATTCAAAGTAAGACATATACGATAACACAATGTAATAGAATTAACATAACACAAATAAAAAGCTTGCTAGTGAACAAAAAAAAAAAAATACATTCATTTATATTAGAATTTAAACTTTCAATTAATGTCTTTCCTTTTCTTATTTGTTTGCTCTATTTTTTATAGATATACAGATTTTTCATTTATAAGCCACATCTTTACAGTTTTCATGCTTAAACTCTTATTTTCTGAAAAAACAAATTTATTTTTGAGCTTATTAAAAATCACTGGTACACAGTACTCCAGCGTTCGGCTTCCATACTTATTTGTTATTTTAGGTATTTTCAGCCCTTTGTTTTCTGTAAGACGTGTGCTGTGACTATGTACCAGTGGTTTTTTATAAGTACTATCGCCCCAGTTATCTTTAATGGTAAGGAACCAAAATAAACCTTTTATTGGGAGCAGGCCCTCAGCACAATATAAGAGTTGCACATTGTGTCTTTGTCTATACATATTAGGTGATACAATTTTTTTAATGATAGAGGTTTGCAAATTTTGTACATACTTAATATATGTCATGCTTGTATTTCCCCAGCTTCTAATTCCATATCTAAGAATAGATTCTACTAATGAGAAATATACTAGTTTGAGTGTGCTATGAGGCAAGACAAATTTTAATTTATAGAAACTGTTTGCTAGAGCTCTTAGCTGGTTACATATTTTAGTAACTTGCTTATCCCATTTAAATGTGTTATCTACTTTTAATCCCAGATAAGTATACTCGTTGACAAAATCAATTTTCTCACATTGGCAGTTGGATATTATTTTTCTATGGATGCATTCAAAGTTATGTGCGGTTAGTTTGGGGATATTCCACATTTTCAAACTTGGTGATCTGATATACATGCATTTTGTTTTCTTTACATTTATAACCAATCCTACATCGTGTGCCCATTTTAGCAGTTCATCAAAGTCGGTTTGCAATTCTTGAATCGCTATTTGAGGATTTTCATGAGATACTACAAGTGCGGTGTCATCTGCGAAAATGAATCTGCGCGCCTTTCTAAATAGTTTCGACATAGCTATAACATATATAATATATAATTTTGGGCCCAAAATTGACCCCTGTGGGACACCAGACCTTACAAATTTAGATTTACTCATCTCATTCAATATTTTTACCCTCATTTTTCTATTTGATAAGTAGTTATTAAAAAAAGTTAGCAGTTTACCACGGATTCCAATAATTTGTAGAAATTTTATTATTTGTTTATGGCATAGTGTATCAAAGGCTTTAGAGAAATCAATAAAGAGTACAAGTACATGTTTTTGAGAGTTGAGCTGGGTGTTTATGAAATTAGAAAAATTATTAAGTAGTGCGTCACAGCTTTTTTTTTTCTGGAACCCGTACTGACATTTGTCAATGATACCAAATTTATTTAAATATCCATCTAGGTATATTGCTATATATTTTTCGAGAATTTTTTCCAAGGCAGGTAATAGGGAAATAGGTCTGTAATTATTTATAATTGAATGATCACCGCCTTTAAAAATAGGTCTAACAATACTAGTTTTTAATTCTTCAGGTATTTGGCAAGTATCAATTATTGTGTTTATAAAATGAGTAATTACTGGGCTCAGTATTTTTACATGTTTTTTTATATCATACATACGTATTTGGTCCAATCCTGGTGTTTTTGAGTTTTTCAATATTCCGATAATAGATTCGATTTGTTTTACGCTAGCTCTGGGTAGGTACATAGAATGCGGTAAATCGTCTAGCTGGCACGGAGACGCACGGACATCACATTTGTGTAGTAACTCATTTACTCCCTCATCAAAGAAGTTAGCAAAATTTTCTGCAACTTCATCCGTCGGTTTGGTCTTCAAGAAGAATTTAGATATAACTGCGTCACAACTGGATTTGTTTTTTCTTCCTAATATTTTGTTTATTTCGTTCCACGTTTTTTTTATATCCTTAAAACAATTATTGAATTTGTTATTGAAGTACGTTTTTTTTGCATCTAATATTTGCTTATTTAGATTATTTCTGTATTTTTTGTAGTCTTTTTCATAATTCTTGTTTGTTGGCATGTTTTTCCATTTTCTCCATAATTTATCCCTCGTTTGTATATTTTCTATGAGAATATCGTTCATCCAACTTTTTTGATTATGGCGATACGTATTTTTTACTAATTTTGTGATACTGCTTTTTTCGTAGATTTTTTTAAAGTGTGATTTAATGTCTTGATATATGATATCCGGATCAGTGTGAATTTGAATTGAGTTCCAATCAGTTTTTGTAATCATTTCTCCAACTTTTTTTTCAGATAGTACAGTGTTGTATTCATGGTGCGATATTTTGCTTTTGTCCTTAGTGTAAAGGTATACTACAGACACGGCAGTTATATAATGATCTGCTATCCTTGTTTCGCATACGCATGAGTTAATTTCACACTTTTCTTTTTCTCTAATATATATGTGATCCAGACACGTCGCAGTTGTGTAGGTATTTACCACCGCTTCTCTCGTAATGTCATATATACATTTCACTAGACCGTAATTAGCCATTAAATTTTCGTATTGCAGAATTATTGAGTCGTGTTTATTTAATAGGTTTAAATTAATGTCTCCAAGTATCAAGATGGTTTCCTTAATATCAATGTTTCGTATTATATTTTCGAGCTGTTGTAGGAAGGTTTTTTTGTTCGTGTTCGGGGGTCGATATAATGCAAATAGATGTATACGTTTGTGTTTGTTTACGGAGAAGGTTCCATAGACGCACTCGAATGTAGTAGCTATTATATCTTTTTTTTCGAATGTATGGTTTTCTTTAATATAAATCATAATCCCGCCTCCCGATCTTTTTGTTCGGCAATAATAGAACGAGTTAAATCCTGATATTTTGTATAGATTTACACTGTTTTCGTCTATCGAGGTTTCACAGAGTATTATAATATCAATTTTATTTAGTTGACTATAAATACTTAGTAGGAATGTATTCCAGTACTTGGAGATAGACCTAATGTTCAAATTAACAACATTTATTGCTTTATCGCCTGTTTCATGTTTGAATTGGGTCCAGTTTTCGAACTTTTGAATCCGTTCGTATTCTATATCTGAGGTCTCAAAATCAATATTAGACGCCATAGTCAATTTTAGCTAAGTCCTTTTGAAGGGCTGCCTTGTAAGCCGGACAGTCCCTATCTCCGGACGGGTGGTTTGCGGGCTTGTGAAATCTCGTGCATGTCGCGCAGACTGGCTCCGTAGTAGCAGAAGGGCATGTCTCACGGGTATGTCCTTCCCGGGCACAGTGCCCACATCTCGTCGTCTCCTTGCAGAACTTGTAGGAATGTCCTATCATCTGACACTTTGAGCACACAGTTAATCCAATAAAATCACGAACACCGCAAACTGTCCAATCAACAAATACGCGTCCTTGCTTGACCAGTGCATGTCTCAGGTATGTGGGGACCACGTAGATTCTATGGCATGCAGGTCCAGTTCGAGGGCCAGCTAGATGACTAAGCTTACATTTCTTTATGGTTTCATTTGTCTCCTCGATATTTTGTATTCCATTTAGGGCACACTCAAGAAAAGCTTCATCAGACAACTCCCTTGGAACGTTAAAGAAAATGACCCTTGGTAGCCTCTTTGTTGGGGGTCGGGCGCTCAGAGTCGCAGATTCGGTTACTATTTCCGACCTTAGTAGTTTCTCTTGTTCCGCAGCACTAGCCGTATGGATGATTACTCCTTTGTTTCGTATATTTTTTACTCCGGTAATTCTTACTCCTAGCTGGGATGGCTTCAGTGCTTCCCTGATTATTTTCTTTGTTTCTTCGCTATCTTCCACTGATGGTAATTTTGGAAAGAAACAGACGGATGGCCTCGGTTTTCCTATGGGGACGTCCAAACGCGATAATGGTGGAGGTAAGTTAACTTTTTTACTTGCAACCTCTGCAAAAGAGAGACTCGCTTCCGTAGCATCTGCCACTCTTTTCATCACTGGTCCTAGGTCTAATTCTAGCTGAATAATTTTGGATTGGAGTTGCTTATTTTCCTGTTTTACCACCATTTTTTCTGCTAGCATTACTTTATTTTGCGCTTTTGCTAAGGCGAGTTCACCTCGGAGAGTTTCTCTCTCCAAAATTAGTTGCCCAACAGATCCCAGGACGCAGGCTATATTACTGGCAATCTTCAGCTGTTGCTCCTTGGAAACCTTTGTATTTCCCAAGGTATCTTGTAAAGTTTTGAGGGCATTTTGAGTTTCTTTTAAAATTCCTTGTGAGTTCAAGGGGATAAGGTCATTCTCATCATCAGAAGCTTCAGATTGCGACATTGTTTTTGAATTTATAATGACAGTTTCGATTGTAAACAATAGGTATCACAGATTCGCAGCACAATCGCAACCAATAGGAGCCTTGAGAAGTGAGCTCATAATTAATCGTCCAATCCGCGCACTTGATACGTTGTACACAACACTTCGGTTTGGTAAACAGTGAGATCAATTATTTATAATATTAAAATATCAATGGTTAAATGTTAAAAAAACACTGGAGAACACTACCACGTGATAAACTTAAATTGTTTTTTACTACGATATAGTTTTTTCTTCCGGCGGAATTATTAAAAATTGTTTTCCATGTATAAAACGATAGCTTGACAGAGCGCGACGCTTTGTAGGTACGACGTGAATTGTTATTGTTAACAAGGAAAGTGTTTAGTAACGATTTGAATTTGTGTGTATCTTGTATTTGTTTAATGTTATGTGGAAGGTTGTTATATACTTTAATGGCCATGTAGTATGGTCCTTTTTGGAATATTGTTTTGTTTTTGTTCGAAGCGAGTATGTGGGCTGATCGAAAGAGATGGTTTTATCCGTGCCAGACTGGAAGACCGTAAGAAGCTACCTACGTTTGAGACCAAGAGCCAGTACAAAACCTCTGCAAAGGATTAGAATTTAAGTAAGTTTTTTTCGACTATTTTGTAGTTATAATGTTTCTAAATAAAGTCTTTATCATACTGTATTCCATATTAAGTTGAAATTTCATTTGGGAACTGTAATAACATTTATAAAAATTTCACTAGGCCTATGTAAATACTATGAAAGGACGAATACTTAAACAAGTCAGTAAATTTGCAGTAGAGCAAGAAAACTGACACTCATGTCGTATGGAAAGTAATCAGCAACATTTTGTACTTAGTTTTTATACTACATTTTATGACATGTTATAACCTTTTATACTTTTGCAATAAACAACAGTAATAGCAAATAACATTAGTTTCTTTCAACACCTTTCTCATACAATTTACACCGTCCAACTATCTTTTTTCAGGTATAAAACATATTATATATATAGTATATATGTGGTATATATTTTTACTGTATGTATATAAGAATTATGTATATATATTGTCTCATTTTATGCCTTCTGTAAGAAAAGTACAATTAATTCCGGTGGTTTAAACTTTAAAAAAACATGGTTCATATATGTACACAAAATTACAAAATTTCATCAAAATTAACAAACTTTAGGTCTTGTGCGGGAGACCTAAAATCCATATTTTATAAAAAAAAATCGTTTCTTCCTTATTTTTATGCCATACTATTACTGTTTTTTAACTTGGAATAAACACAAAAGTTACGATTTTATTTTTTTAAATTAAAAAAAAAATTGATATTTTTTGAAAAAAATTAAAACTTTAGGCCTTGTGCGGGAGACCTAAACATTTTTTTAAAAATCCAAAATTTTTTGTGGTAAGTTGTGGTACCTAGTAGCAACTTTATTTCAACTTGGAATTTGAAAACAAAAAAAAAGTTAAAAATCGATACACCCTAATAGTTATATACATATATAGTTACATAAAAACAAGAATTTCATAGGAACTTTAAATTTACAAAATGGTAGCGTCTAAATCACATAATAATAACATTTCAAAAAGTAGTTTAAACAAGAGCATTAGGTATTGATGAACTAGGCATGCGTAAAACATAAGCAGTTTTAATAAGAAAGAGTAAATAAATGTAAATAACACATGTTTGTAGATAAGGAATGAGAATTAGACTAAGAAGGGATTGCTAGAAATTTGCTGATGCATGCCCTTTTTTTATGTAGTAACCATGTGTTGAAATGTTTTAGTAAACTGTTTGGGTGTTTATGAGTGTTGCAGTAAGTGGTTTCTTTTAGGAAGGTGTTGAAGATGTAAGGTGCTAGGAAGGATTCGTGCTTTTCGGCAAAGGTTGAATTAATTTTTGGCACTTGAAGTTGATTCTGTGATTTTGCCCTTGTGTTATGTGGGTGAGTTACGTGGCATGGTGAGGATTTAATGCAGTTTATTTGGATGATCTTTTTAATGAATAGTTTCCTAATATCTAGTATATTATTTGTAATTAGGAGATTTTCGGTTGGATGCATATATGGTTTTTTGAACATAATCCTAATTAATGTTTTATGGGTTGTGTTGAGGGGCTTAAAAAACTTATCAGCGGCTCCCCCCCAGGCTGATGACCCGTACGTTAAAAGGCTTTGACATAGCGCAAAGTAAACATTTTTTAATTGTTTTTGTGACATGATATTTCTTATAGTTTTAAAAACAAATGATAATTTACGTATTTTCTTTATGAGAGAGTTAATGTGAAGTTCCCAGTTCAATTTATGGTCCACTGTTAAGCCTAGATACTTGATGTTGTCAGTATGTTCTATTTTTTCGCAGAGGTGGTATGAGGATTTTGAGGGAGTATATGGGTGTAGGTATAAAGGCGGAAGGGTTTTTGGTTGCCCAGTGATGGTTTTGCTAAAAGTTAGGTATTTTGTTTTGGAGATGTTTAAGGTAAGTAAGTTTTTGTCGAGCCAATTTTTTATTTCTGACATACCGGTTTCCGCATTTTTGAAGGCCTTTTCCCAACTTGGACCTTTGACTAAAATTACCGTATCATCTGCATAACTGATTATCTTATAGTCGATAGATGCCATTTTAATCTCAGTAAGTTCATTTATGTAAATGAGAAATAGAAGGGGACCAAGGACGCTACCTTGAGGGACACCATACTTAATTTCTTCCGGATCACTGTAGCAATTATTCAGTTGTACTATTTGTTTTCTGTTTTTAGTATAGCTAATGAACCAGTCGAGGGGTGGTCCGTTGATACCAATTTTTTTTAGTTTCTCGTACAGAATGTCATGAGAGATAGTATCAAAAGCCTTAGGAAGATCTAGAAAGACTCCGATCACCTTGGATCCTTCATCTGTGTTTTTAACAATGTAATTAGTTAATTCAGAGATAGCCTGTTCCGTACTCATTTTAGCTCGAAAACCGAATTGACACTCTGAGAGTAAGTTATGTTTATCAAAGTAGATTAATAGTCTTTTTTTCATTGCTTTTTCGAGAACTTTCGATAGTGAATTTAAAAGTGAGATAGGTCTGTAGTTAGCAATTAGAGTTTTGTCCCCAGATTTGTGGATTGGCGTTATAATGGCAATTTTTAGTTTGTCCGGAACAATCCCTTGTCTGAAACTTTGATTGAATATATGTAGGAGAGGGGTGGTAATATATTCATGCAGATTAATCAATATTTGGTTTGAGATTTTGTCAGGGCCCGGAGCGCAATGTGGTTTGAGAGATAAGATAAGTTCAGAAATTTCTTTTTTGTTAAGTTTATATATATTAAACGAGTGAATTGGTTGTTTAGTAGGGCTGTGATTGGATGATAGTTGTACTGTAGTGTGGTTATTGATAAGGATTTTGTTTGCTAGATTTGTGCCTACGTTGGAAAAATGAGAATTAATATAATTAGCTATTTTGTGTGTATCGTTTTTTGTTTCAAGTATTTCACCATTAATTGACAGTTTATTAATATTGTTAATTTTTTTGGTTTTTAAATAAGCTGCTTCATTAATGACTTTCCAGGTTTTTTTGGGATCCTTTTTGGCATTTTCTATTTCATTCCTGTAAAATTTGTATTTAGCTTGCTTGATTAATTTGTTGCAGAGATTTCTATATAGTAAATAATCGTGTTTTAGTTTACTATCGTATGGGTTTTTGTTTATTCTCATGTGCATCATGTTTCTATTGTGAATACTTTTTACTAGCCCTGCTGTGATCCATGGTTTAAGTTTCAAAGATTTGTGAGCGTTGTTTTTGTGAGTTTTTGATGTGGTGTGTTTGGTAATATATATTTCTAGAGTTAGTAGGAAAGCATTAAGAGCTTTGTTCGGGTCTTTTTCTTTTAGTGTTGTGAACCAGGATTCATGACTTATTTCTGTCCTAAGCGATTTAAAGTCAGTGACGTTGTAAGTGGTGTTTAAAGGCATTTTTGGTTTTTTTACAATGTTAGATCTAATGCCGATTGATGTAGTGTAGTGATCGGTGACCGTAGTATAAACAATGGATGATACAATTGTTTTTTTGGTTTTAGCAAAAATATGATCAATGCATGAATTGGTCTCAAGGGAAGTTCTTGTGACTGAATTTATAGTTGACTTCAGGCCATAATGACTTAAGAGACTAAGATATTCATTGGTTTTCGGATTGCAATTGAGAATGTTTATGTTCAGATCTCCGGCTAAAATGAGTTGTTGTGTGTTTAAATTATCATCCAAAAGTTTTTGAAGGGAAGTTAGGAAAGGTGTGAGATTTTTAAAGCATGGAGGTCTATAAATAGCAAAAACAGATAAATCAGACCCTAGTGCAATTTTGATGCCATTAGCTTCCGTTAGGTTTATTTCAGTGATAGAGGGATCTAGCGATTCTGTAACGAAGATAACTATCCCGTCATTTTGGTTTAGTTTGGTAGTAGTATGGAATGTCGAATATCCAGGTAAGTTGATGTCGGTGTAAGAGTCGTCTGTCCAGCATTCACTTAAAATTATAATGTCAAAATGGGAGTCGAGGTCTTGTAAAAGAACTGTAAAGCTGTCGAAGTTCTTACGAATGCTCCTAATATTTTGGGAGATTATATTTAACGAGTTATTTGTGTGAAATACTTTGAAATCTTGTGTAGTTTTGAATACATGTTCTTCAATATTGGGTGGTTCAAAATCTATATATAGTAGTGAGTCCATTTGAAATAAATGGAGTTACATATATCGTAGACAGTAACAAAGATTGTAAACAATTAGATAATACGATGTAAATCGCCGACGTTTTTAATGTTTATTATTTTAGAACTAATGTCAGAATTTTTTTTAGTGAGAACTTTATTGTTTTTAAACCACGTATAAAGATAATTTTTTTCTTTGGCTCTTAGCTTGGTCTTCCATAATAGCTCTTTGAAGTAAGGGGATAAGAGTTCGCCTACAAATACGTTGTTCTCTCTTGCGTTTTTGCGGGAGTTCAAAACTGTTTGCTGTGCTTCCTCATCTTGGAGTTGTACTTTGTACCTGTATGCTCGGTCTTCTATTTTCTGTGTTCTATCTTGATAACGTATTAATTTTTTTATTTTTTGTAGTTCGATATTTACTTGTATCTCCTTAAATACTCTGTGTACGGTATCCAGTGGTTCTTCATTTGGCAAGGTAATCACCCCAGCAAGCTCCGTCCAGTTGTAGCTCAAACTAGCCTGTTCAATTTCGGCCAGTCGAGTTTCTAGATTATTTATTCTTATTTCCTTGATGTTGTTTTCTTCTTCTAAGATTTCTACCTTTTTTTTATTTGAAGTATACTGTCGACCTTGTTTGATATATCATCATATTGACTGCTTAAGAAGTCAACACCTTTTTTCAATTCTATCATTTCAAATTCTAGATTTTTCTTAATATTTGATGTCTCGTGTTCAATTTTTTTGAATAGTTGTTTAATTTCATCCATTTTTTTGTCAACATATTTAATAAATTTTTCGTAATGCTCTTCACCTGCCTCAGTTTGTGGTGGTGTCTCAGTCGGTTTTGATCTTGTTTGCACTTTATTAGAAGTAGCCATTTTGATCTGTTATGGTTTTATATTATATTTATATTATTATTATATTATAATATAATTAATATAATATAACTGTTTTTTAAAAAAAAAGTTGCTTGAACCGGGGAGCGAACTCAGCTCCTCCGCAACAGTAATGTGCGACGCTAAAGTTGCTATCTTCTAGGCCACGGCCTATTTATCAACAGTCGTGATAATATTGGTACTAATACTAATACGTACTAATATATGATATCAGCCTGACGGTACAGTGTTCTGTTTGCGTTTAAATGCGACAACACTTTCACTGAAGCACTACACAGATTTAAAATCACTTTAAGAAACTGATCCGAAGGAGTTTTAATATGCGTAAGCAATGAAAAGATCACCACTGTTCCACAGTTATAAATTCACTAAATTTTTTCGATTATTTCGATAAATTAACTATAAATATTGGTTATTTATGCAGAGCGATTTTTAGCGTGTACGTGCAGTTGAATGATTATTGTTGATTGAGATTGACATTACAACTCGTCTTCGTTGGTCTGGGAGAAAAGTAAAATGGGAACCACAAGTCGTGAAGCGCCTAGTTGTGCGCAATTTGCACAGCATGAGTGTAATTAAATTATTAGTATGAAGGAGTTTATCAAAAAAGAGAATATTTTCCAAATACAGTTGCACATTACCTCTCTATATACAAAACTAAACGGTTCAAAAAACTTTTTTTTTGTGAAATAGAGTAAATGAATCGATATTTTAGAAACATGGTTTTATGATAACTTAAGACAATGACAATTCAACACACCTTTAAATGATATAAAATTATAAAAAGCGATGAAAAAAAAAGATAACCTAACAAAAACAAAAACAGAAACAAACAAAAAATATATAGACTATAATATGCGATGAAAACACCAGTATACTACATACCTATTATTTTTTATTAATATTAAGTATGTTAAACAAACATCAGTTAACTTCATATTTTAAACTGTTTTTATTTTTTTTACTCTTTTACTTCTCTTTTGATCATTCTTTTTTTTTCTCTCTTTTTTGTTTTTGTACAAAATAATGTATGCTAATTCGTCCAAATTTTGACTGTTCTAAAATTCCTTCTAGTTGGACACTTTACTAATGTACAATATGTATATCCTGTACTAAATAAATAGCTTTAGAATGTTTCATAGCTTTTCATTTTGATGAGTTATTCGGTGCCGGGATGATTTTACTTCCTCTGGAGTTGAACCTAATCTTAGGCTACCTAGACACAAAAGTCTAATCCGTCGTTTGTACCGACATAGGTACTTCGCAAACTCCATAAATTTCGCTCCATTTTTCCGTAAAGGTAGGCAGAGAGGTGGCAACACCACACAACTCTGTTTTATTGGCAATTTAATACATGCTTCATTAACTTACTTACGTACTATCTATTATTTTTTCCTGGTTATTAGTATAACCCAATTCAAATATTTTGTTAACTCGATCAATGCGTTCTATCCATTTTTATTATTATCTAATACAGCATGTGCAACCTTAGAAAGATTACAAAAGTACATTATTCTTCGTACTTTGTAACTAACAGAACTGATATTTATATATATAGGTATATATATATTTTTTTTACATTCAGTAATAATATTATTATTCAATTTATAAACAAGTGATGCTGTATAATTACTATTATTACTACGCGGACAGCTGTTTCGCCTTCTGAAGGCATTATCACACTCTCCGATTTTCGGCCTAAGGAAGGCAAAACAGCTGTCATGCGTAATAATAATTACACAGCAGAATTCTTTGGTTTATTCTATTTCAGGTTTATGGGGTTAGGACTCGAAAGAGGCGATTACTCATATGAGGAAATTGAACAAACTTTAAACCTATCTTCCTTAGAAAAACGTAAAAAAGACTCCGATCTAATTTGCATATTTAAAATAATCAACAGTATAACCGACTCACCTGAACTGCTACAACTTATTCAATTCAACATCCATTCCCGTAGACGAAATAATGAATTGTTGTTCCTCAATGACCACTCAACTAACTATGGGTACCATTCTTCTTTGTCTAGAATGTCGAGACTTGTAAACTCAAGTCAGAGCATTGAATTTTTTGGTGTAAGTCTAAATGACTTTCAAAAAGCGATACGTAATGTGTAATTTTTCACAACTTAATCGTTACTGATGCTCTGACTTGTAGTTATTTTCTATATGTACATTTTCTATTTTACATTGTCTTTGCCCTTCACATTCATGTACTCTCCATTCACTGTCATCTATGTTTTCTTATTCGTGTCAATATTATGGTTTTAATGGACATATTGTCCGTAAATTAATAAATAAATAAATAAATAAACCTTTTTTATAAATTGAATAATAATAATATTGAATTAATAAAATAATTATTTAAAATTGAAATGAGATCTGCAAATTAAACTTGATAACCAAACATATAATCGTAGAACAATTCACAAGTATTTATAGCAATAATATCCCTCGCTCAGGATTTACCGTTGAGGGATTTTTTGTTTACATTTGTTTTATAATAATTCGTGTTTTTTTTTAAATATATATTTTCATTTATATTATCGTAAATTTTAAACTATTCTAATATAATTCACTTAATCTGCAAAGAAAATTCGATGCACGTATGTAAGAAACCTTCAGTATTTTAGTAAAACCTCGCTTAGTAAATCCAATTCGAAAATTCAATAAGTATCGGGTCATTCTTACGGATTTCACTAGAATCATGAATATTATGTCCTAGTATGGGTAGCCTTAATACATAAAACATTCAATGGACACTGAAACCAAAGGTATTTAATGATTTCCACGAATGAAAATCGGACCCTTTTGCATCTTTATAGATATCTATAAATATGCAGATATGATAATTAGGTAATACTTTTTTCATTGACCAATTAAATTATGATCAATTTCTGATGAATGAAATAAAACACTAATGTAATAGATGTATTCAACAAATAATTTATTCATAAGCAGTGGTGTATCCTTTGCCCGGTCCGTTTGGACTGTTTTATAAAAAAATGATGTGACACCCCTACAAAAGCTCATCTGGCTGTACTGTGAAAAGAGAAATTTACATTACAACCCGTTTAGGTGAAGATATAGAGAATTGTTACTTCCTGCGGGTCTTGACTATTTGTTATCTTGTTACCTTGGGGCCTAGATTTTCCGAGCAGACTTCAATTTAATATCTGTTAAACAGACTTAGACAGTACGTCTTCATTATTCTGTTTTAAAAGATATAACAAGGTATATTTTATTTTATTTTTATTTTAAATACATAAACGGCTATACTGCCTTTTATAAATAAACATATAATAGAGTACAAAAGTAAGAAAAATAATATCATTACATAATAGTAGTTTTAAACTTAAAAATAACATACAATCATTTTGTGTATCACAACCAAAAATAACAAAAAAAAGAACAATGAGAAATATCATCATTTCATTTCAACATGTCCATATTGCGTATATAAAGTTACATTATGGAAAAATAATTTTTGAGTTCATGTTTATATTGTGCTAATTTTAAGAAATAAATGTCGCCGATGTTAGCATGTTCATTTCCCAAAATGTGTAATCGACTGATTGGTGAGTAATAATGTGATAATGTATGTGTGTTATTATAGTACAACAGGGTCAAGCATAGGTAGTTACCTAATCCCATTATTGTCCGACGTAAATTTAAATACGTCTTCCCTTCTTCAAAATTGTAAATGGTAGTATAAACAGTCGGTATATACTTAACCTCATTGAATTTCATATACCTACGAGAGCTATTTGTTTCAAAATCATATTTAAATGTAACAATACCAGGAGAGTGCATTTCAAACACTTGCTTGAACCTACGTTACATGAAGATAGTAATAGATACGCAGAAGTGACGGATCTCTTTTAACTGCACGGAATGTAGGTACAAGAAGCTATACTCTCACATATTATCATCCAATATTAACAACCTAAGTCTACTTATAAGTTTTGCATGTATTTGCATTTCTTACTTTTACATAATTCTAGAGTTTAATTATAAACTTGCTGATTTCGTTGTACCAACAAATGTCACACTTTGTTATTTTTTAAGATTATTTCCAGCGTTTTTTGACATACAATTATTGTTTATGGTATTTTTATACCGATGATATTAAATAAATTGCTTTCTTGGATTGGTCACAATAGTCACATTAAACATGCAAAAAATGCGTGCAGAGATAATGTTCAAAATAGACATTTACACACTGTTTTTTTGACATTCAGAATGGTTTTCGGTATTTAAACAAGACACCAAAGTACAACGATAAAGATTTTCATAAACTTTCATTACCATGCTTAGGAATCGTAACCATCGCAACACAAAATATATGAGGCCCAGTGATTATATCACTCGGGGCAAGTAAATTTTACCTACGCCAATGAGTTGATTGCAGCCTCCGACACCTTAAAAGGTAAATAAATGCATATTTATTGAATATACATGACCGCTTTATAATTTAATACCCATTCCTAAATTCATGTCCATTTTGAATACAGGCGCGACGGTTTTCATGAAAATGGCTCGAGTCAAGAACTTATGCCCGTAAGGCGTGCGAACCAAATACATAATAATATTCTATTCGCGGTAAACATTGCATCCTTTAATATATTTTATTTTGTTGCATTTCATGTTCACCCCAATCTACGAATAACATTAGATTAATGTCATATAAATAAGGTAATTCCAACGAATCAAGTTTCCACATATATTTTACCTCAAAATTGAATTTATTATATTGGGTTGTAAGCGTTTGACAAAAAAATTAGAAATTGAAGTTTACGTTCCTGAGATTGCTGATCAATATGCACTGGTTTTCTCATTTTTTTCGCTTAAACATTAAATACAAGTTTTAAAGTAGAGTTTGATAAACTGTCTGATAGTTTGACAAAGTAAAATACTTTCAAAATTTAGTAAAACACTTTTAAATTTGGTTTATTTTTTTGTATAAAAATTTAATTAAATGGAGATCTACGAATTAAACACAAAAGTCATCCTTTTTTCTGTGCACGATAGCAATAAACAAACTATTTATTAATTATTTTGCAAGCAATAATTGTTCGCCTGAAACACTCATCGACATTGAAAAATCTCCTGATAAAAGATACATGACGCCAACGGGACTCGAACCCGTGTCCCTTCGATTTCCGGTCGACAGCTCTGACCACTGAGCTATGGCGGTTTATCTCTTACCCGCGATATTATTCAATATATACTAGTGTTTCATTCAACAATTACTGCTTGTTACACGGGTTCGAGTCCCGTTGGCGTCATGTATCTTTTATCAGGAGATTTTTCAATGTGGATGAGTGTTTCAGGCGAACAATTATTGCTTGCAAAATAATTGTTACCCTTTGTGCTTATGCATAAAAAATCTTGTCTTAAAAACATTAGTTTACCAAAAAATAATAATTAATATTTGACAAGTTCAAGTATTTCGCCTAAAAATGTAGACAATTTGTCTCGACGCCATCTAGTGAGAGAGTTAGCACTTACAATGCCTTTCTCATATAAAATAAAGTTGGTTGTTTTCAGGTGAAAAAGTGTAACAAGCGGTAATTGTTGAATGAAACACTAGTATATATTGAATAATTTCGCGGGTAAGAGATAAGCCGCCATAGCTCAGTGGTCAGAGCTGTCGACCGGAAATCGAAGGGACACGGGTTCGAGTCCCGTTGGCGTCATGTATCTTTTATCAGGAGATTTTTCAATGTGGATGAGTGTTAAAGGCGAACAATTATTGCTTGTAAAATAATTGTTACCCTTTGTGCTTATGCATAAAAAATCTTGTCTTAAAAACATTAGTTTCCCAAAAAATAATAATTAAACTATTTATTTTTAATTTACTGGTTTCAAAAACCTCCAATACCTACATTGTCCAACATATTGTAGTTTTTAGTTACAAATACCCATCGCAAAGAATTATAAGGCATGAAAGTAGAATAAAAGTTAGAAACGTTGCTCGAATTAGCTTTTGCCGAGTTTGACGACCAGATCTGAATACCTGGGTACTTACCAACCTTCCTATTCCACATCTTCTTTCCCTTTCCATACTTTCAGTTTGACTTACCCCAAACGGTAATTCCATGGTTCCACTGACTACGAATAGTTGGACTCTGGTGCGGTATTCACATAAGAAAATATTTTAAATGGTAGCGCTGCCAATTTGCAATAGCGATGGTGACCCTTTGATAACGGTGTAACACTACCATTGCAAAAAAAGCTGGTGTCAAACAGCATTATTTGCACCTAATGATCGTAACTTATATTTAAGAAACCGCCAAGAGTGAATTTCTGGATCACTCGCATTTTTTTCTCATAAATGCCTACAAAATTTTAATAAAATGGCTTTTCACAAGGGCCACAGTAGATACCTACGTAATCATTCGTAATTAGCTGTCATTCAAAAACTAAATGTCTTTTTTTGCATTAATAACCGATTCTAAAATAATTACAGATCTTGTAATCAACATCTAAACAAAACGATAGCAAAAGTGAATTATATCATATAATGACATACGGTCGAGGGCACGCTGTTTGCGTAACAGTTATTGGGCAAAGCCAAAGTAATTTACATTACCACAACAGACATACATCGACTATTGAGAGCAATCACACCAAATATGAAGACTTGTCGACCGGGTTAGCCTGATATGGGCACAGTCTTGCCGCTTACAAAGAACTGTGTCTGTCTGAATGGAGTATTTATTATTCATAATTTAATCCTGCATCATACAATACTATAAACTACGTGGCTTAGGTCAGGGGTCTGTATTTTGTAATATTTTGCAATAATTGCGATGGGTCAAATTGTTGTAAAGAATATTCTATTTTTGGAATATATTGTGGTATCGTGGATAAATGGTTTTACTTGTTGATGATGGTAATGCTGAAAATTTGGGTAAGGAGGGACATATGGTCACAAGCAAGCTGGAAGGCAGATAAGTAAAGAAAGGTCATCAATTCGCAGTGAGTTAATCAAATTTGTCTTTGAAAAACGAACTGTATACTTACTTTTTTAATGATAGCTGTCGTTTTCGAGTAAATGAATTCCGAATTTGGTATATTATATAGTCCGATGTTTAATGTCTTATAAAAGACGTCGAAGCGGAGACCCGTCACAGAAGTTTGTTTTAACCCTAAGAAACACCGAAAAACACAATTAAAAAAAGTTTAAAACAATTTTAATCGAAAGAAAAAAGATGTTTGTGTTGTCTATGTAATGCACATTTTTTTAATGCAATGCACAAAAATTTACCGCTTGTAGCACTAGTTTTCTCATACCATGTATAACGTCGATGATGACATACCATTAATTATTAATTTAATATCGACGGTATGCCTTAAATATACCAAAATAAATCTTGTAAAATGACATCAGAAGGCATAAAATGAACAGAATTGCTAAACTGATATAAGAGTTAGAGAAACAAGTACATGAAAAACATTGGTTAAATTTATATTGACTGTTTCTTTACATTGTATCTTTTCTACGTTAGAATTTTTAACCTCGCTAGGACAAGCCTGTGTTGATTGAAAAGACGTTTTTTTACTTTTTGTATTTACATTCCTTATAGTTAATGATCCACCACATATGTGTATCTAATGCCAACTTCATCTACTCTTGGCAAAAGCGAGTGTTTGAAATGCACAATCCTGGTATTGTTATACTCAAATATGATTTTGAAACGAGTAGATCTCGTAGTCCGGGCTACCGTTTAAATTTTGAACATAAATATTGAGTCGGATATAATTCTTTGATTCGTTTACGTTCCTCGATTAGCGTAATATCTGATGTTATTTTTTGATGCAAAATGGTGATGGTTTTCCACCCCATACTGGCAGCGTTCGTTTTTAATTTTTTGGTACAAGGTGAAGTAATGCCGCAATCGCAGTGCAGATCACACCACACCATGTCTGATGCTTCTCCGCGACTGAGCTGCCACATTTAAGGTCAGATCTCAGATGATAGTGTATTCATTTAAATCTGCATTATGTTGAATAAAATCTTACTTTTAATAGTAACTTGAATTAGGAAGGTACCTACATTATTTATTTATTTGATATTATAGAAACAAACAGTACATGAGTTACAGTGATGATCCTTTTAATATCTGGTAAGTGGTAGGTATGTTCCTTACCAGGTGTAAATAGGATGTGGATACCCAAGAGCTGAATTTTATCACCTCGTATAATGCAACCATTTTCATCTCACAACGTAATTTCATTGTCATCATAAGAGAGATCTTATTCTTGGCTATCATTGTAATTGACCAAAAATAAGGGAGGACGCCAACCCATCTAACTAACTAATCATCCCACCGTTTCTCCGCAGGGGTAGGCAGAGATGACGGACCACCAAACAATTTCGTATTGGCACACACTCCTTGCCTCATTCACATTCATACATAGTCTCATACACACTCTTCTATTATTCCGACTCTTGACATGGTCCGACTCATGGTCGTGTCTTCCTTGGGCGTCCCCCACATCTACTACCATTCACATTCGCGTTATATATTCTCCTTACATTTCTTTCTTCGTTCATTCGCTCTACTTGCCCCAACCATCAAAGCGTCCCTTTCTTAATCTTACTCATTACACAACCTTGCATTATTTGCAAATTTCCACATTTTTCACACGATCATACATGTTTTTACTACACGTACGCCTCAGGGATCTCATTTCATCCTTCCTATGCCAGTTCTCATCTAATG
Organism: Hesperophylax magnus; assembly: GCA_026573805.1. Classification (NCBI taxonomy): domain Eukaryota; kingdom Metazoa; phylum Arthropoda; class Insecta; order Trichoptera; family Limnephilidae; genus Hesperophylax; species Hesperophylax magnus. The sequence continues at coordinate 6,640,822 of JAIUSX010000977.1, read as the reverse complement.
CAACCACATTCATCTCACAAAAAGTATATATAAGTCGGTACACGGAGAAAAATCAGTACGGCTTTTTTTATCAAAATACTGTTAAAAATTTAACTGAATGACCATTCCCTAGTAAGATATTAGTCATTCAGAATATATCTGAACACGTCTTCAGGTCGATGGCCTTGTCCGAATAAATATAATGGACGAGATGCGAAATTATTATTATTTCCGCAGTACTGTTATTTTGTTACGAAATCTGTCAATTCATTCGTTATAGTCATTCAGTCCCGTTTGTAACAGAAAACCGAATAATTTGACCAGATTTTTAATAAATTAACAATATTACACCTAACCTAATAAGTACCTAACTTCTGGTTGTGGATTTTTGTATTCGTCACAGTTATTATATAGTGAAAGTAAAATAATGTCAATAAGGCAGTTGCACATAATACAGGCTCTTTGTAAATTTTTCAACAACATTGATACTGCCAAAAGATCACAAGTGCGCAACACTAGATTGGGTTCTTCTTTAATGTATCAGCCGGTGAATACCAGAACTTCGTTGGACAAAGGAGTTTTTCTTATAAAGTTCCGTTGTTCTATAATATGCTCGGTGAAAATATAAAAAAAAACTATAGGTTCGTTAAATCTATTCAAGAAAATTGAAAAAAAATTCTTAAGTGGCTGAGAGTGGTAGAATTTTGGATCGCCCATTATTGATATTCGATGTGATCCATCTGTGTATGAGTAATGTGATTTACTTATTTGATTGAATATAATTGTTAAGCTGCTCATCTCGATACAATAATTCCCTAGTGAGATAAGCAGCGGAGGAAGAAAATAATAAAATATGTTTTGTTTTATTTTTGGAATGACTTAATGAGTAAAATCTCAAATTTTAATATTAAATTATTGAAGACAATCGTTTATTAATCGCCAATATTGTCTTCAGTAATTAAATATAACAATTTGAGGTTTTACTCATTAAGTTATTCCAAAAATAAAATATTCATCCTAGATTTGCAGAAAAATTCAATAGATGTCACACATTAAAATTAAAATAAGATATATTTATCTAAGACACTGTCTAGATTGCATTTAGTTCGAGTTGAATCTTGCGATCATACATAAAGATAACAGCCAGTAACAATGTGCGGTGAGAAAATTAAGTCAATATTTGTAGTACTTATTCGAAGTATGATACAGTTAAATATGACCGAAGGATATATATTGTCCCATTAGTTCAGTTTGTAGAGCGGTGCCCCGGCAAGGCAAGGGTCCTGGGTTCATGTCCTAGATGTGGCCGTATCTTTTTCTGATTTTTCTGTTTATTGATCGCTAATATTGTGTTCAATAATTAAATAAAAAATGTACTTAAAGGTGGATTTGTGAATTATTTAAAATGTGATATATTTTATCATAGTCGAGATTTTTGCGTGTAACTTGTAATTCGTATCATCATTATTACGTTTTATTGAAGAAATTTTAGTGTCAGGTTTTATTGCGTATTACAATAATACTTAGTGATAATGATAATAAAACCTACTCTCACCCAAACACGAGTTTAAATTAACTACGTCTTATCATTGTTATCTCTTTGTTGATTAGACGTGTCCAATTTCAGATTGTCTGCGCTTTCTCCTGCCCAAAATCTAAAATCAACAAGTCTCTCTGATTGACCACTAACAACATTAGATTAACCACACTTCTTTTCACAACACAGACGGACGCCTAAATCAAGAAATGTGTTTGATGCCATATTTGGACAGTGTTAATATATCTATATGATAATTTTCTCCTCCATATGGGAATGATAAATTAAATGATTGGTTTGCTCTTACCAAAACATCAGCATGGTATGTGAAATTGACGCTATAAATAAAATAAAATTTGTAGGTTGGTTGATATCGATTGATCTATTCGTTAAATTACCAATGATTACCAAAAGCTGTTGATTTACTCTAGTCGTAGGTACGTAGGTAATGGTTTGGGAACCTTCACGATTTTAGAACCTACTAATAAAAATTAATCACGGACTCGATTACTAAACTGATCGCGAAAACATTCAAAGAATCTGTAGTGTCAAGATTCTCAACGGTCGGGTAGTTTGACCATAGTGTCTAGCACGGTACAACGATAAAACCATTTATCAATATGATGTAAATCCATCATCTATGATGAGTTGGTGATATTTGCGAGCACGGTCAGAATATGATTCCGACAATCGATAGATAAAAATCGACCTCCAAGGTGTCAGACAAGCTGTCAATACGCACAACTTTTTTAATAATGTGGTTCATTCAATTAAATGGAGGTGATCTAACTAAGCTCTTAGAATTGATAGAAATCGTATACAAGATCCACATACTTACTTCAGTTCATCTAATCAGTTGTTAGTTGTGACTAAGGACCTCGTGAACTAATTAACTCACTTTTTAGTTTTAAAAAGTACATGCGGACTGCAAATAAAAGTAAAAGTTAATATTTCAATTCAATTAATTTATTAATATTTATGACGTTTAGGAACGTCAAGTCATATACAAATAGCGCCAGTGTTGCCATCGTAAATATCCTATTATATTTCATGTCAATATCGGTTCGGGTATCAACGGCGCAAACGTGCTTGGGAAATTGATCTCGGAAATTAAATCTTTCGATCATATATTGTTAAGTTATTAATTTGGTCGTGCTGGACACATGTTTAAAGAATGTTAGATGAAAATACAAGTGGAATGGTCGTAGAGGCAGACAGTGGAAGAAAATTGGAAGACCCATTATGGACTGGAGACACATTAATGAGGACAAACTAGGTTATGTCCATCTAGCCTTGGTCCAGCAAACATGTGACTACTTTATTTCTGTTTTAGCAGCACTTTCTTGCTCACATTATGCGGGTATAATCTTACTCACTCCAGTGGTAATATTGATGACATAAATTATTATATTCATTGCGAATAGCAACTGTATATGGAGTGTAGAGGGATATTAACTGGTGATATCGTGTTAATTAAAATCATACACCAAATCATAAATAATAAATAAATAATTTGTTATGTCGAAAGGTAGTTTGATTAGAATATTTAATTTGGTCACATTGAAAATTATTTATTGATTTGGTTACTGGAATGTAGTAGTAAAGATACAATCATCTCCAAGTTGTTTTGCAAAATGACAACAATGTCATTTGCAACCAACGTAGATGAACAGGGGATTATTATGTCATCTGTACAGATGAACATGGATAGTCTAAGACCCCAAAAAACAAAAGCAGGTATTCCTAGACAGCGTATGAAATGGACGAACGATGTCAATATGTTCATTGTTCGTTCATATTTTTATGTAACCAAAGTAGAAACAGATATGTTGTTATACAGGAAAAAATTACATTTACTTTTCTCACAAAATTATCCGATTGCCCAAGTAAGCGAACAAAGATTAGCAGACCAAAAGCGAGCTATTTTCAAAAATAATTTAATTTCTGTAGTCACATTAGAACAGATTAAAAGGGAAGTAGCAGATAGATTGCAAAGGGGAAATAATTTAGAACAAATTAACACAAGTAATAATGTCATATCAGATGCATTGAATGTAGATAGTTTGGATAATATTCTAGTCGAAATGTCCAATGATATTACAGTAGATTCAAATAACTTAGACTTTATTTATAATCTTAGGGAAATCAACATTGCAAATTTAAACTTTGTTGATGAAAATGTAGTAGAATTAGCTAACTTACTTCATAATAATATAAACAGATATATAAATGTAGAGCCAACAGTTAGACCAAAATTACCGAAATTGTATACGTCAAAGAAATTATCTAAATTAATTTTTGAATTAAATAACATAATTTTACCAAAAATCATATTTAACGAAATTAGTTTTTTAGATCTTCATACAATAGTATACGCTAGTGCGATTACTGTTTGTAATAAGTTAGGAATTAAATTATCATCCTCTGACGATAGATCATATAGTTATAGTAAACCAGAATGGCAGATCAGATTAGAAAATGATGTAGTATTTTTAAGAAGTAACATAGCTAGAGTAATAGAATATAAAAGTAGGAAAATTTTGAGACATGTAGATGAAATTGGTAGAAAATTTGGTTATAACATTGATAGTCATAATAATGAAAATATAATCAATGATTTATTGGATTTATTAAAACAAAAATTAGGCGTAAAAGCTAGTAGATTAAAAAGATATAATTATACGTATAATAAAAAAAAATAATAATAGATTATTCCAGAAAAATGAAAAAATATTTTATTCCAAACTTGACGATAAACAAAATATTATTTCGAATAATAATATTCCGTTGCCATCTGAATCAGATATGCGCGATTTTTGGACTAAAATTTGGAGTAAAGATATAAAACATAACGAGTCAACTCCATGGATAGAAAATGAAGAACTCAATTTTTCAGGTATTGAACAAATGAGTTTTTCTAATATACCGGTTGAATTGTTAACCAAAATTATTAAAAATACTCATAATTGGAAAGCCACGGGTTGCGATTGGATACATAATTTTTGGTACAAACGTCTGACTACTTTACATCCTCTTTTAGCAAAAAATCTTTCAAAATTTGTCAGTCAACCTCAAAATTTTCCAAATTTTCTAACTAAGGGCATTACTTATATGTTACCCAAAAGCGAAAATATTAATAATCCTTCTCAGTACAGACCCATTACATGTTTACCGACAATATACAAAATTTTAACCTCTTGTTTAACAGATTTAATACATACTCATTTAGATGAAAAAAATATTTTATCTGAACAACAAAAAGGTTGTCGCAGAAAACATATGGGATGTAAAGAACAATTAGTTATCGATTCTGTAATTCTAAAACAGATTCAAACTCGAAAACGTAATTTACATACTTGCTATATAGACTACCAAAAGGCTTTCGATAGTGTCCCGCACTCGTGGCTGATCAAAGTATTAAATATATATAAAATTAACCCCATTATTATTAGCTTTTTGGAAAATATTATGTCCTTTTGGAATACCAATTTACTTATCAATTTAAAAGGTAAGAAAATAGTAATACCGGGCATTTCAATTAAAAGAGGGATTTTTCAAGGAGACTCATTGAGTCCTCTTTGGTTTTGCTTAGCATTGAATCCTCTATCTAAAATGTTAATTAAAAGCAAGTTTGGAATAAAAGTTAAGGGTAATACAAGGGAGAGTAGTACAATTTCGCATTTATTATTTATGGATGATATAAAATTATTTTCGAATTCTGAACAAAATTTAGAGAAAATGATCGAGCTAGTATTAAAAATGATATTAGGATTAAATTTCAAACTAGGATCAGGAAAATTTTTAAATGCAATCTATCTGCTAAAAATTTAGTAAAAGCAATAAATACTTGGGCAATACCTCTATTAACGTACTCATTTGGCATAATTAAATGGTCTAATACAGATTTAGATAACTTAGAAAGATTAGTTAGAACTACGCTAACAAAGTTTAATTGCCATCATCCAAATTCAGCTATAGAACGAGTTAATTTACCTAGAAATTTAGGAGGTAGAGGCATAGTCAAAATAACTTCTTTGAAACATAATCAGGTAGAAATGCTAAGAACTTTTTTCCATAGGAAAGCTCATATCTCAGAAATACACAAAATAATTTGCAAGGCAGATAGAAATATTACACCTTTAAATTTATACGATGAGAATGCCAATATTTTTATAAATCCCAACCAGGAACTATTAGATTCCTGGTCAAATAAAATTTTACACGCAAAACACTTCAATTATCTCAACCAAACGTATGTTGACAAATTTTCGTCAAACAAATGGTTGAGTATTGGAGATTTGAGCGCAGAAATAGAAGGATTTATGCTTGCCATTCAGGATAGAGTCATTAATACTAAAAATTATAGGAAGCATATAATCAAAGATACAAATCAAATTGATGATTTGTGTAGAAAATGTTTGGCTTTTCCGGAAACTATAGAACATATTATATCGGGATGTTCTATATTAGCACCGTCCGAGTATACATTTAGGCACAATCAAGTTTTAAAAATAATTCACCAAAATTTGGTAATTAAACATAACTTGATTGACTGCCGTAATATAGTACCATATTATGAATACGAACCAAATTCATTTTTAGAAAACGAATTTTATAAAATATATTATGATAAAACTATACTAACAGACCGAACGATTAGTCATAATAGACCCGATATAGTTTTACATGATAAAATTAAAAAAATAACTTATATCATTGATGTCGCTATTCCAAATTCCTGTAACATAAAAAAATCTCTTAATGAAAAAAAAAGAAAATACACAGATTTAGGAAACGAAATAAAAAGAATTTGGCATTCTCAGACTATAAAAATATTACCATTCGTTATTTCGGCTACTGGCATTATACCTATCTCTCTCATTAAAAATTTAGGCGTATTAGATCTATCAAAAAAATTATATATAAAGATGCAAAAGTCGGTCATTTTGAATACATGTAGGATAACGAAAGATTTTTTAAATATTTATGTTGAGGGATCAGTAGGATTTATAGGCCCTGTTAGAAGTTCTACCGAGCCGAACCCTCTGATATGAAAATATCTGGAGTCGGTGAATTTTTTTTCCCATTTGATCTCTGGTGAGTTGACGTGTTGTTGTTCTTGTATTGTTTTGTATTTATTTTACTTATATAATGCACTTGCATAGTGTTGATTGACTAGCTGATCATTTGTGGAAAAGTGAGTGGAAGGGTTTAGTTTTTCCTATGGGGAAGATTTAACCCGGACAACAAAATCGGAAGCATAAAAAAAAAAAAATAACCTACCATGTTTTCGAAACAGATTCCAAAGCACACTACAATTTTTTAAGTTGTCTGTAGAGACAGTTTTAAACAGAGTTTGAATTGGAAGACCTAAAGATTTGACCAATTATTAAGGTTAATTATTTCTTAGGCCGTAAGTAATTTTCCTGTGAAAAATCACAGGAAAATTTAAAAACAAAAATTTATCGTTAAATATATAAATAGTGTCCTTGTTATGTGATTTTTAACAACTGCTGTCACTGAGCAATAAATGTTTATAATAATAAAAGCCAAATTGAAATACCAAATCTTATTTCTGTTCTGCTATTTTGTTACTGTCGGCAGGTTTACGCTTTGACGTTTATTACTTATATCTAGCGCAGACCCGTGAAGAACACGGCCTGTGTGAATTCTTTGCAAATCAGTAACATTTTTGAAAATGGCAATTAAAAATGTTTTTTGTGAAAAATTAATTAATTTTAGTATATTATATATTATAGGTAGGTACATTTTCGCTTGTCTGAAATTTTCCAAACAAACGCTTCCAATTTTTAATTCGATAACTAGAGTTCAATGAATCTGGATTACTGACAGATAAACGGAGTCATAACCGAATTAGTATTTTTATAATGCTTTTGATGACCATCACGGACTTTTCTGTATACCTTTTTAAGATATACAATTGCGTAGTACTTAATTTTGATGTATCTCTTGAGGTTTAGCCATCGTTAGCAATGTAGTGCCTGAAAAAATATGTTTACGACTTAATTATAAAACTTCAAATTTTCTTTACTTTCTATAAATATAATGTCCACTTAACATATGTGTAAACCTTTCGAGAAAAATTCTCTAAATGATAGTGAAAATCCTATCAAAAAATGTTGCATAGTTTAGAAGAAATAAGCGCACAAACAGTCAAACGCGGATAGCGACTTTATTTTATACTATTTGGAGTTTAAATGAAACTCGTGTAGGATACACACACATACGTTTGATAAAATTATTCGTATATCACTGGGCCATTAATTTAATTCTTATGGTTATCAATCAGCAAGTTTCCTTTTTGGTATTTTATTTACGGTGAACCAACGTAACGCTTTGCAATTAACAATCAACACATCATTGGGTCACCAATCGACGGCCGGTCCTGAGTCAAACGGTGCCTGACGCTAGTAAAAACCTCAAGGGCCCTATATTAGAGGTGTTAGGTATTATCAGCACCGTGGTTCCATAGCTACTTGGCGCCTTGGCTAGATGGCGCCCAGAGCGGACTGCTCCAATTGCGCTTGCACAAGGCCGGAACAGATAGTTATGAAATTCAACTAAATTAGCAAAACTATAAATAGTCTATTGATTAAATATAGAGATTTTGGGTATTCTGTCCTCTATTCGAATACCGGGAAGGTAGAATGATAACATATTTTTGTAAACAAGCGAAGACCCGTGAAAAATCACGAGATATTCACATTTCATTAAAAAAGAAATTCACATTTCAAATATGGAATCATTTGTTTATTGAAATAAAATAATATTCTCATTTTAGGTACTTACCTACTTTATTGCTTGTCTGAATAATTATTCACACAATCAGTTAGAATTTTGAAAATTAGATTTAAATTCATTCATTAATGGAACGTGAATAATTTGTTTGAAAATTTAAACAATAAATAAGCACTATTACTTTATGTACACAGTACTCGTATTTTATTTAACAAAAATGTATTTCTTAGTACTTATATAGAAATAAATCGGATAATATATTTTTCTGCTAGCCGTTATTTTGGCGGTGTCATTTCGCAATCCCGGTTCTCATTTAACAGTGTATTATAATTATGTAGACTATAAACAACTAGATTTTGTTGAATAATCTGATAGTATTATTACGCCAGCGTCTGGACGATCTAGGCCAAAGATATTAGAAGAACGAGATGTGCTATGAGCAGTTCATACTGTGCGGAATTGTTTTGCCCAGTGTCGCCGGTTTTGTTCACCAATACTACTGCACACCTTCGCTTACGCTAAGGCATCGCCAAGGTATCCGCACTAATACATAGAATAGATTTCTGTACGTACACGTCCCGATAGTATTCAAAGTACCCTAATTAGGTAGTACTCCGCCTACGGTCCGGCGGCCAACATAGCATATCTCGTTCTTCTAATATCTTTGATCTAGGCCCTCTGATTGGTCGAATTAAAATTGTCTGTTTCGGGTAAATTCAGCTAACTTGAAAATTAAGACACGATTTCATACTAAAATAGGATCGCCTCATAATAATACGATATTTCTTCAAAAGCATCGTTTCTGCTCATATAATTTTTGGATAATATCGAAGAAAATATGTTTTAGAAAGTTCATAATCCATTGGATTAATTACATTACAATGAAAATTATCCACAGTTACGTGATTATGTTTGACGTTTATAAAAAATCACGCGTTCCTTATTCAATATGGCCGATACTCACGGCTATAGATGGCCGACAGAGCGCGCCTCTGGCGGTTTAAAAACGAACCAAATGAATGGCGCGAATATTTAAATATGCAGCTCACAATATTTGACTACTTACGATTAACAAGCATTTAATAAGAATATTTCTTCTGGAAGCTTATCACTTTGTAATGGCATGTTTCATTATTATTTATATTTTTTTTGCTTATTAATTATATCTGATTTTATATTGACATGTTTTCTAATTTGTAAAATTTCAAAATTATTTATTTGCGATGCTTTATATCCTGAGTGAAGTATTTTAAGACCTGAATTTTTATCGAAAGTGTGATCATTATTCAAAAGATGATTTGCAAACTCAAATTCGCTATTTCCATTTAGAGCCCTGCGATATTTTTTAGTTCTGACTTCAAAGTTTCTATTGGTTCTACCTTTGTAAAAGAAATTACAATCATCCCAATTGAGTTTTTAAACTCCTGATTTTTTTGTTTGAATTTTGCTATCTTTATTATTAAGAATATATTTCTTCATTGTTATTAGTGTAAAACGCCAGTTGAATAGTACCAGAATTGTTTTTATATATAATTTTAGAAGTATCGTTATCCACAAGCAGAATTCTACGCCATTGTTTATTTCTATCTTTAGAAAGACCGTTTGAAGAGAATATGTTTAATTTTTTTTATTTAGTATTTCAACTATCAATTTATTAGAATAACCGTTATTAAATGCTATTTGTCTTATGAATATATTGTTTTATGGTTATATTCTATTTGTTTTTTTCAGGTCTTAAAATACTTCAGTATAAATAATTTTAAAATTTTAGAAATGAGGAAACATGTTAATATAAAAGAAGATATAATTAACAAGAATTTTTTTATAAACTCTCTTTTAAATATTTTCCCACTTAACTGGTCTTTCCCGTCTGACGATATTGTAATTCCTAATTATTATAAACCCAGCCTACTCTTACCCCTCCCCCCTCCTTCCACTTCTTCTTTCCCAATTGCAATCTATATTTAATTTTTGACATCGGTGTATACACAATAAAATGTAAACATTATATTTATTTATTTATTGGACAATTTGCATAGCACCGCTTTTGTGAGATATCACCTCAGGGGCGCTATATTGTAATAATCTACCTTTATATATAGATTTTTACTCTCCTGATGAAGGTGTATATATAATCTAACTTTAAACTTTATTAGATACCTACAGTAACAGTTGTAGGTAAAGAATTATCAAATGATTACCGAAAATGATTACCCTCCCTTTATTCATAAACACGGGTACAATTAATCAATATGTAATAATCTATTATTTAAGTCAACTTTGTTAAATCTTTAATTGTGACAAACTAAACGATATTGATTAAACTTATAGACATTGCTGTCAATGTTTTAAGTCGTTTGTAACACATATTTAAGCACTGCAAGTCTCTTATGAGCTAATTATATTAGGTACGATAACAGTTAATATCAGTTGTAGACATGTAGTCAATAATAGTGTTTCATTTAAAATAATCCATCACAAATACGTAAAATTTCATTTTTCAAACAACTGTCATTCTTATTAAGCGTAAATTTAGCAAGTTATTATTAATTAACTCCTTCCTGTTCCGTGTTTTAACAATATATATACTCACCCTCTCTCTGTGAATGTCCTAATATCTATCTATTAAATGTAACTGTTGTTAGCATCACTTAAAATGGGCGAAGCCCAACTAAGAGCCGCCCGCAGGGCCTAGCAGTTAAAAACCCGCGGAGCGGGTTTTTAACTGCTAGTAACATTTATTACATAACGTTACATACATACACTTATATGGTTAAAAGCGACGATAATTATCATCTATGTGCTCATAGATGGCGTTAATTAATATATTTTATTAAAATACGCTTTTTCCGAGGTTAAAAAATATTAAGACGAATTGGATTGAATTATTAGTCTTAATATTGTAAAGCAATAACTTGCCAAAAGCGTTCTTAAATAAAATATTTAAATTACCGCCATTTATGAACATGTAGGTAGATTATAACGGACGTTGAGCTTGACCTTAACCTGCTTTACTACCAAGATCCGTCCGAGATTGAAAAATATGATTTTTGTCTTATTTTAGGCTAAATATATATTTTTGAAAAGTGGGTCACAATAGTTATTAGGGACATTTTATTTAAAAAAATAACTCTTTAGATAACAAGAGATACGACAATTTCAGCAACAAAAAATGGAAAATACTGCATTTGGCGGCCATTGTTATTGATATCAATGTTTCAAGATGAGTTTTTTTCCCAATTAGTCCCATTGATATATTTTTTTTTCGAATTTTAACAATAATTTGACCGTAATTTCCCAAACTATTTTACATATTTTTTTTTATATAAATTTTTAAAAATATTTTACATAAAATTTCCATAAGGTAGGTCCACGGGAGTTTGAAATTATTTAGAAATGAAACTTCTTTTTGAAAGCCTTATAATTATGACAAAAGATGATAGATTTTCCAATGTGTCTATTATGCCAGTTTTTTTTTAGGAACTTAGGTAAAAATCAGTACGCATATTATTTTCATATAATATGCAAATAGGTACTTGCACATTTTTCTTCACGACCACCAAGGTTATCATGTCTTGAAAAAAAATAAAAAAATATTGCAAATGTAAATTTTTAATGCAAAACTATTTAATTTAAATTAATTTTCGGAGCCATCTGGTTTGTTTTTCCATAGATACTTGAATGGCGAAGTTCTAACATCTTTTTAAGATTCCATATATTTTAAAATTTTCTAACATAATTTTTAATCTTTTGCAATCGTGATTTTGTTTGTATCTGACAATGGTTACGAAGCGCTGCAATTATTACAACGTCGGGTTTGGAATGATTTGGTTGGACAGGGTTCTTACTTCGGCTTACCATGTTTTGAGGTGTCAAGGTTTTCAAAGACGAGTTCTTATAATATATTTAAAAATTTCTGATTTTGAGGTTCAATTTTAGTTTAATTTGGGGAAATGTAGATATAACCTTTTGCAATGAATTATTGTGGTTTTATATGGTTCATCTTCACCTTTAAGTATGTTTTTAAATTTTACGTTTACGTCCATTTTAAATATAGAGTTTTCCAATAAGAGGTGTTATTTTGATATTCAATCGTAAAAGATCAATGGTTTCGTTGCTTGTGTGGCACGTAGCGCGCTTTGTTGAAAGTAAACGTTGTCCAGATCAATACCATCCAATTCCGGCCATAAAAAAATCATTAATCTTCTCTCGACAGCGCAATCCATTCACCGTAACTGTTGCTCCAGCCTCATTTTCTAAAAAGTAAGGTCCGATGAATCCGCCGGACCATAAACCGCACCAAATAGTCACACGTTGAGGATAAAGAGGCTTTTCATCAAAAACACTCTTGGGTTTTCCAAGCCCCAGATGCGACAATTTTGCTTGTTGACGAAGCCACCGAGGTGGAAATAGGCCTCATCACTCAAGATGATTTGCATTTGATTCACTCAAGTGAATTTTAATAATTTCAATGCGTTGTTGTAGCGTGTATTGTTCCATTTTTACTAATGATGTAGTTTCTTCTTGTCAAATGTTAAAAAATAACAGCTTTAAAAGTAACATGTACCGAAATAGCGGGCTATTCAAAATAACACCTCTTATTGGAAAACCCTGTAATTCCATTTAAAATATGTTAAACTAAAATATACAAAATTCAACTTCAAAATCAGAAATTGGTAAACAGAAATTTGACACCTCATATCTCAGAACATGTTAAGGAGATATTAGAACACTGTCACAACTGAGATAGCCCAATGTCGTTGCATTTGGAACATAGTATTGAAATAACATAATAAAAGTAATGACGTAGTTGCCTCTGATTCAATGAACTCGGATTTGTTTTGAATTTCAGTGTTACTTTCAAAATTGGAATTGAAGCGAAGAATTCAGACAAGCGATTAAGTACCTAATACCTATTCCTAATATAATATTTTTTATCAGATTATTTTAATTCTTTATTTAAAATGTGTATTTCTTTTTTTAAATCTCTTTGCGTGAATTTTCACGGGTATGTGTTAGTGTCATAATAAAAATGATCACTGATCATAATTGACTGTCCTATCTTCTCATAATTAATAGCTGTAGGATGTGAATGGATAATAAATAAATGGTACTGCAAACTCGAATGATATTTACCTCCATGTACCTAAGAATGTCTATAACAACTCCATCGTAAAAACTTCCAACTAGATTCATATCTTATCTTTTAAACAAGAATGTGGCTGCAATGTTTTGAACTAAGCTCGTTTTAACTCGCAATAACACACGTGATACGGCCATATTATTATTATGACATGTTTTTATAGGCCCTGTTTACATAGACCAATGTTTTGCTCAGAATCTTGTTCTGTCATAGGCTAGGTTTAGTACCTTTTTATGTGAATACCGCACACGAGTCCCAACTGCTCCCCGATTTCAAGATCCAGAAGGACATTGGCGTATTTGTGGAAATTGGGGAATGTTATGAGGCTGAAGGGAGTGGGGAAGGAAAGATAACGGAGAAGTGGAAGGTTGGACTATTTACCTTACCTATTAAAATCACAGTCATTTTAAGCAACGTTTCCATTCTGAATTGTGGTCTATATATTCATCTTTACGAGGCGATAGACCATAATTCAGAATCGAAATTTTTATTTTCATTAAAGGTGAAATCACATAAATCATACTTAATTTGCACAAGCAGGGATTCGAATCCGCGACTTTTCGATTCGTGGTTGAAGATTGTAAGATGACGTAGGTCGTCATTGTACTTGTGTGAATATTAAACATCACGTGACCGATGATTCGAAGAAAATCTGCTGAATACCATTTGCAGCTTTGCCAAACTATTTTAATGTGAAAATTCTCCATTATCTAATTTATTGAAAATATATACATAATTGTCAAGGAATCTATGAAATTTTTCCTGGGATAAGAGGAGACCGGAGAAAACTATAGTAAATACGTTTATGATGCGTCGACAGGCGATGGCCCTGACACGTACGGTTAGTTAATAATTAAGTTTCGTGATAACACTTCAACTGATGAATTCTTTAAAAGCTTTCTTAAAGCCAAATAAATTGTCAAATGTAATTGAAATTTTGAATAGAAATTTTAGAATCTAATAAAATAACTGTTTTTTCTCGCCGAAATTATTAAAATTGAACAACCTTGTGCCAAAATTCTGTGGTTTTAATCAACATTCTGCTACTGGTACAACTGACCCCCGGGTTCGGGGTCAGTTGTAGCATTTCCCCCGATCTGTTTACGGGCTTATAACTTGTCTTCTATAAGATTTAGAAAAATAATAGTATAAGAATTTCGTAGACAACTAAATTATCTGCCGTTGAGTAAGGGAATTTTTTTCGTAAACCTTATACCTACGGCGTAGAAAATGATACATGTAAAATTAGTACAACTGTCCCCGGTCTCCCCTAACAACTTATTTAGACATTTGTCTGGGATTCCTCGTCTATCTGGTCCCATTTACACCAGAGTAGACCTGCCGACGATCCGATATTGTCTGTCCACTGTGAGGGGCGTCAATTGCGTCACATATTAAATCTGTTTGTTATATCCTAGCTGTTTAATAATGGTGCAGCAGGGGTGACAAATTTTCAAAGCAAACATCGAGTCTTGTGTTAACACAATGGATGTCGTGAGAACATGCTTTGCAGTAGGTGCTGCTAGCTCCTTTTTTGTTGTTAGAGTTTTGTTGCTAGTGAAAAGTGGCAGGCAGTGAACAGCTCGAAGTGAGATGGCATTATTCTGGAAATCTAATTTTCAATATTTAAATATGTTTGTTTTCAGCCCTTTTGATGTATTATATTTAGATGAGCAATGAAGCAAAAACATAGGTGCCACGTTTGTCCGTCCAATTATTCCTATTTGGAATCCTCCAAAGCTCTAACGTCGACCGACAGGAAACTCCAAAATCAGGCCTAAGCGCATTGTGCACAGATTATCGAGTACGAATCCTCAATGCGACTCTTATTGTATAGCTGTATATTTGAGGCTAATTTTTGAGCGGTTAAAAACAAGATTTCACGGCCGCATTCTGATTCCCGATTCAAAATGATTAGATACCTAGCTAGCTTTTGTAATTTGTGTTTTTTTTACCATGCATTTTAAAGCGGCGTCTCCTGCGACATTTTCCACAAATATTACTTCAAATATTACCACAAACATCGCATCGGCTCAAACATTGGAAAAGGGAGCGTTCCCATCCACATTTTTGTTCGAAAATACAATGTTTTAGTTTTTCGTGGCCGATTGAAAACGTTCTTCGCACATTCGAAACGGGGAAGGTAGGAGAGGGGATTATTCCATTTTTTGACAACCACCGTGCGGTGCGGTCTGTCACGAAGCATAAATAGGACGAGTTTTTGAGGTTATGTGTAGTGGAGCGAGTTTAATAATTATGCCATATTTGAAACAGCACTAACTTTGTGGCTAACCATAATCTCTAAATAGTATAATAAAGTCGTTATCCGTGTCTGTCTGTTTGTGCGCTTAGTTCTTCTAAACTACGCAACGGATTTTGGTGGAGTTTTCACTAACATTTATAGAATTTTTTCCGGAAGGTTTATATTTATAAAACATGCAAATTCTATCTAAATAAAGAAAAGTAGATGTTTTGTAATAAAGTCGTAAACAAAATAAATGTTACAAGATACATCAAAATAATGTTCTACGGAATTGCATATCTTGAACAGGCCTACAAAAAATCTGCAACGACATATTTCTATCTCCTAAGTATAAACCCCAGCAACGTCGGGTACATCTAAGCTAGTTTTCAATATAAACAAATTTATATGTTCATAGTGTAATAAATTATAAATAAATTCTATTCTATTGTAGAGGGCCCGACAAACCTTCGGAACAATTTTTGACAGCTACGGTTTCGAGATTCTCAAGCGGTAGATCAAGCTTGTATTTGAATCCCCAGTTACGAGAAATCGTTATGTGACACGATGTCGCATTTCTGGTAAGATGACGTCACTTCAGTTCACTTATTTTTTTTTAATATCTTGCTGAATAAAAAAAAATAATTCTTCGAAATTAGTTTCCTAGACCCGAAAGAAATTACCTTAAACAAATCTGTCTTCTATTTTAAATTCCTGGGATAAATTTAAGTTTCTTCGAAGGTATTGTTGAACCCGAAATCTGTGTTTCCTCCCTCGTGCAATAATTTCTGTAATCACTAAAACTGCAAAAACGTCTGCTTGTCAAAACTCATCTTGATAATTTACAGCGAAAAACTGAGAGCACGCACGTCTTCCTCTTCAAACATCTACAAAATAATGACAAAATGTTTATGGCCAAGCCCCACCGCGCACCAATGTTTACGGTTCCATGATAACTCAACACACTTTTAAAAAGTGATATAAAGTCATTAGAAACGATGAAAAAATTTTTTTTAACCTAACCTAACCTACATTTATATAACTTTTGATTTATCCGGTCACCGTTTCAACAAAGAGAGGAGACGGAATGTGGACGAAAACAAAAATGTTTGACGTATTGTTCATGGAAACGGTCGCAGGAGACGCTAAATGTAAAAAAAAAAACAAAACAATATGAGTTACATTAGATACTCTATACGGTGACCGGATAAATCAAAAGTTATATAAAGTCATAGAAAGTGATGAAACAAAAACTTTACTGGGTTAAGTAGGTTAGGTTAGGTTAGATTAGGTTAAAAAAAAAAAAATTTCATCGTTTTTAATGACTTTGTATCACTTTTTAAAAGTGTGTTGAATAGTCACTGTGTCACTATGGAACCACTTTATACATATTTATTAATATGTACAAACATTTGTTTGTTTTTTTTCTCTCAACAGCTAAACCGTTTTTTACAGTGTCTGAAACGTTGGCTAAATAAGGAAGAAACACGGCTTAAAAACCATCCATCTCCACTTCTATAGTGTTGACCATCGGCCTGGGAAATTCACCACCGATAATGTCCACCAACTGCGTTGAGCATCGATCCGAAGTCATCGCATCAACTATAGTGGCCTCAATAAACATATCAAAACCTTTTTCATTATCATGTGTCTCATTACCATTCCCAAAATTCTAATTATATCTGTTCTCTCTCCGGAGTTATCTCAAACTCTTGAAAAAACTCCCGCAAAAACAAAACTTTGGACATAGATTGATAATGACCTCTGATATCTTACATAATTAGCAGGCGGTTGGAGTAATCTAGCTCCCGACCTTTATTATCACCGTATCCACGGGTTTTCCAATAAGAGGTGTTATTTTGAACAGCCCGCTATTTCGGTAGATATTACTTTTGAAGCTGTCATTTTTTAACATTTGACATGTAGAAACTACGCCATTAATAAGAATGGAACGATACACGCTTTAACAACGCATTGAAATTATTAAAATTCACTTGAGTGAATCAAATGCAAATCATCTTGAGTGATGAGGCCCATTTCCACCTCGGTGGCTTCGTCAACAAGCAAAATTGTCGCATCTGGGGCTCGTAAAACCCAAGAGTTATTGTTGAAAAGCCTTTCTATCCTCAACGTGTGACTGTTTGTGCGATTTATGGTCCGGTGGAGTCATTGGACCTTACGTTTTCGAAAATGAGGCTGGAGCAACAGTTACGGTGAATGGATTGCGCTATCGAGAGATGATTAATGATTTTTTATGGCCGGATTTGGATGGTATTGATTTGGACAACGTTTGCTTTCAACAAAACGGCGCTACGTGCCACACTAGCAACGAAACCATTGAAATTTTACGATTGAATATCAAAATAACACCTTTTATTGGAAAACCCTGTATTATCCTTTTATTTTTTACAGCTATATATGGGTAACCTAATAAACGAATCTAGTGCCATCTATGAGTAAGCTCATATACTTATATCAAGGATATTACAATATCATGTGAAACTGTGCATATCAGAAGGTTGCTGGGATTCATTTCTTGCCGCAGTCCAAAGTAATTTGACATAGGACTGGACGGGGACTGGATGGGGAACTGGATGGGGGTCTGCCTTGAGCACTCACACAGAGCGGCTCAATATAGAAGGAGTATTAAAGACTATACTGAAAGTTCCGCTTAGAACTCCGACAGAAGAAATATTCAAAAACTTCAATGTTTACAATGTACAGAAACTATATTCAAAAAATATTTTATTTAAACTGAAAAAAAACATATCCGAATACTCCACTGCCCAACATAAATACACAACCAGGGCAAAAAGCGAAAATATCCTGATTACTCCCAGTTTGAACACATCCTTTGGACAGAGAAATAATAAATTCCATGCTATAAAATTGTTCAATGCTCTACCAAATGAAACCAAAAAAATAAACGAAATGAATATAATTATTTTACAAGCAATAATTGTTCGCCTGAAACACTCATCCACATTGAAAAATCTCCTGATAAAAGATACATGACGCCAACGGGACTCGAACCCGTGTCCCTTCGATTTCCGGTCGACAGCTCTGACCACTGAGCTATGGCGGCTTATCTCTTACCCGCGAAATTATTCAATATTACAATGCCTTTCTCATATAAAATAAAGTTGGTTGTTTTCAGGTGAAAAATGTATCAAGCAGTAATTGTTGAATGAAACACTAGTATATATTGAATAATTTCGCGGGTAAGAGATAAGCCGCCATAGCTCAGTGGTCAGAGCTGTCGACCGGAAATCGAAGGGACACGGGTTCGAGTCCCGTTGGCGTCATGTATCTTTTATCAGGAGATTTTTCAATGTGGATGAGTGTTTCAGGCGAACAATTATTGCTTGTAAAATAATTGTTACCCTTTGTGCTATGCATAAAAAATCTTGTCTTAAAAAAACATTAGTTTACCAAAAAATTATAATGAAATGAATATATTTAAAACAAAAGTCAAAACATGGCTTAGAGATCAAAGTAATAATCAACTTACAAACATTATGAAGACAATGTAAAGACAATTCAAAACTAAATACAAAAATTTAAGAAAAACTACAGGCCGCCTCAGAACAGGAAACCCTAGTGAGGAGGACTGTGAAAAAAATACAAAAAATATACTTATATTATACTTTAAACCTACATATTGTACAAATTTTGCTATTGATATTAATAAAAAAATAAAAAAAAAAAAAAAAAGATTTATCATGGACTATATATAACATAGTTTTGTTTATTATTGTAGTTTGATGAACTTTACATAGATGGTTGGACAACTATAAATTATTCAAATAAAAACATCTATCAATTAAATCTCCGTGGGTGTGTTATTATCTTTTATTGCACCGTCTAATTAGTGCAGGGGAGGTCCATATCAAATCTGCTAGCGTCAAAATCCTTTGAAAAATGAGAATTCACAGGTCGCGAACTTGGCGTTGTTCTCCCCTGCTCGCAGGACCGATGATGCTACGCAACCCACACCTGGTCTCACCCACATCTCCTGGCGGCTTCCATTCCCACTGCTTCCATATCTGACGGGAATGAGGAGGAAGTCACTGCTAATAACTAGCTGTTTATAATATTTTTAGTAACATGTTGGATACATCTGCCTCCATGATTAGATCAAGTCATTTATAAAAAAATGGTTGGTATGTATTTTATTAAGTTATTATTATAGTTTCAGTGTTTTTTTTTCATATATATACCTCCAATCATGATAAACAAGTATGAACAGATAAATCAATTTTAAAAGACGTTTACTTTTTGTTTCTTTTGTATATGGTTCTACCGTTTTCTGAAATTGGTTGATCTGACTCGACCTTTGGAACACCAAACCCTTTTCGAGGGGCTAGATGCGTGAAATCAAATATGATCTCTAAAGTGTTTGGAGAGCAAGAGATTCTGTTACTTTTTATGCACTTTCTCGTTGCACAAAGGTTTAAATCGCATATCAAAATTTCTAGCTAGGACGAAATTCCAATGCCACCAGCGCACAATCGGTTTGTTGGTGGGAAAAAAAGGTTGTCACTGGTGCACGAACGCTTTTCCAGAGTACTGGATGAATGAAAAAATAATTTTATTTTTACTGGGGAATTTTTTTACAACACCTTGAAGGCTTTTACATGAATACATTGTTTTAGGAAAGTTGTTCAGGAATACAATAGTAATTGCATAGCATAGTACACATCATAATACATATCATATATGGAGGATATAAGCAGGCATAATACAATTCATCATAGAGAATACTGTTGTACAAAGAACTTCAATAATTGTACATAATAACAAGAGTACAAAATAAGTTTTTAAGGTACTATGAAAGTAGTTACGGAGCAATGTTTAGTTACTTTGTTGATATTTGTTGTATAAATAAGTGTGAGCAGTTTGTTGTAGAGCATGTTTGCATTTAGCAAACCTTTGGTTCGTAATAAGTAAGAAATAGAAAATTACAATAAGCATATTATACATAAGTAAAGGATGGTAAAAGACAAAAAACATAGTTCAACATAAAAAATAGGTGTAACAAGTAGTCAAATAGACTATCAAGACCTCGCTAGAAGTCATTATAATTATAAAACCAACAGATAAAAACCCGATGCTGTAAACTTCAACGGAACTTTTTGAAAATAACAGAGGGCGCCACTTCTGTTTACAACAATCCACAGTTGTACAGTCATTACGATAATATTACTATAAGATGTTTGTCATTTGCTTAGTGACAGACAAAATCATTGATTTGCACCAAAAAAACCATTTGAGTTGACTAGTCTTCAGTTTCTGGACAAAGTATTTTACATAATTTTAGCGTTGATTGAGGAAGAGTAGTTAATTATTAAGACAATACTAAATATGTTTTTTTAAAGAAGCAAAAGAATGAAACCAAAAACATGAAAAGAACGATGAGAAATTCCAAAGCCAGACTAAATTTTAAGCATTTGTGGGGTAAGAGGGGACTGCGGGTGGGTGATCCAAAATAGTTCGAAAATCTTTTGATACTATCTGTATGCATTAATTCATTCAAAGTTTCGTCTTTAAAATTAATTTTCACGTTCATTTCTCGATCATGTGATTTGTTAATGATTTTGAACTTTTAAAGGCTTTAGCCGGGTTTAGTGACTAGAAATGAAAGGCCAGACGATTCTCAACATTCCTCTTCTCCATTTCCTTCCCTTCCTAACTTTTTTCGGTCTCATAGCATTCTCCTAATTGGGGTTGCCGTAGTCTCACCCTCCGTGCAGTTGGAATTCTCCACATAAAAAAAGTTTACCAATTGTAATTTTCTAAGTGACCTTTTGCAATTTTAACAACAAGACTTTACTAATATTTTCGTTGCAAGCTTGCCAGTGAATGGCATTCTGAAAACGTACAATTTTGTTATCGCAACAAGGTATAAAGTTGGTGTTCTGTGGCGATCGCAATCTCGTAGATTATTAACTCATTAGAATCTCTTCTGTCGGCAATCTTGTCGCATTTTGAATTAGAACTTGACAACTGGTTAATTAATGATAATTAACTCCAGCTTCTGCGCCTTGAAATTATGTTTCTGACAACCTTTGCCGTCTGTATTCTAATTAATTATTCCTAAATAACGCATCAAAATTCAAAGATAATATCAACTATAAATTTTTAAAGAGACATTGTCATAATCATCCACATTTTTTTCTTTGACAAGGTTACTACAAAAGTTCCTATATTGCTCTATTGCAATTTTCCAGGTTCACTAAATCGATAATATATAATGTAAATACTAGAAATGCCTTCCGTGTAAAATTGAATCCAAAGCGTTATCGCCATTGATTTAGTGCCTTCTGGTTCTAGCCCATTTAGCCCGTTCTATGTCTCTCATACACTACCTGAATGAACGAACGTCTTGCCTTCGGAACTGATGATATCATTATACACGTTCATCATTCTGTTGTCATCCTGAACATAAAATCCAAGCTACCTCTTCTAGAATATTTTCTTAAGGGGTTCGACGCAGAGCTTTTTCTTCTTCAAGAGCCCTCTAGCGTCTATGGCTTTGAACTTTTCAAGTTTGTCGATCCTGGGAGGCTCTTATCCATCCAAAGCCTGCAATCCCCCTCAGAATGTTAACCCGCTATCCGTAGATCTTTGTGTGGTGGCAATTTTTGCGACAACATTTTTTGGTTGGAGTCCATGTTTACACTCCGAAGGTTTATACAAATACCCGAAGATAAGATAAATACACTTGTTAAATACACATATCTGAACGCATTGGCGTATCTTCCTGGTTTGCTGTAGACGGCCCTTCCAAACTGACGTCCACTCTCAATTTTGCTGGATGCAGAACACCTCCCTAATCTGTCCCTTTGTTTGACTTACCTATTTCTATGACTCTAATGAGTCTATTTCAGATTTTTTTTCTGAGATCTATGCTTTCAAAATGATATTCCATTCTGTATAAATCAAAATCATTCCGTAACCCTTTTTTGACCATTCTCCTGCCCGCCACTTTTCACAAAGGAGTAGCAACTTTCAAACCTACAGGTAGTACAAAAAATATTTTGAACGATCACGCATGTTTCCTTATTTTCTTTTGCATTACAACACCTAACCGTAATCTGTCACAGACTCTTTATTAGAAATCCCATTTCATCTAAAACGCAAATGTAATGTTTAAGAAGGTGCCTGTAGGATTACATTATTCAAGTAGTTTACAGTTCAACGCCCATGCTTAGTAAATATAATCCGTTGTCGCAAAAACTTATGTAAATATGAAGAAATTTAAACGGAGTAGATAGGTACTTTTTGTACCGGCGTTGGCGGCATTTTTTGTCTGGTCAGTGAACGCATATCTCAGATTTAATTTCTCTTCTCCCATGTTCATGTTCCTCTTTTGGTTTCTCGGACGTTCGCCATTGTTCAGTCAATGAGATGCTTTTACGGTGTACATTGTGCCGAGGGGTCAAATAATCGGCGACCATTGCCAACTTTCACCTTACAAAGTCTTACATTCATATGATCTCGGACAAAACTACAGCACGTTTGTTTATGAAAAAACACACAACGCCCGAGTCAAGATACAAGGTCCGAGAGCGAGTAACTATGCAACCGATAATAATTCAAGCCACAACTGCGCACTATGCACTAGAGTGATGAGTAGATCAGCAATCCTTGCCTCTGGTAAAATGTCTTTAAAAACAGCGGAAAATAAATAACAACAATCAACCCGTAAAAAACATATTTTTACATCAATGATGTATATTGAACAAAATTTTTAAAAAAATTGTTTGAATGAGGATTGAACCTTCTTCCCCAAGGACTGGAGTCAACCGCGCTAACAATAACTGAACCAAATCTCATTTGGGTAGATATAAAAGAAATGCCCGCGTGTACATGCGTGATTGCCACCAAAAGTTGATAATCAGACAGCGAGTCTATCTACCGAGTTAAAGCTAGATCAGATGTCGGGAATCGGGTTAATTTCCACTTTCAAGATTCTACCTCATCCATCGTACATTCAATCAAGAAAACAAAAGAGAAATTCAAAAAGATTTATTTTAAGAAGCAGAATTGAAAACGGGAGTCGTGTGATACTAAAAAATGTTGTCCTTGTTTTATTTACTATGCATGTTAATGGATCAAAAATATACACGTAATAATAG
Organism: Hesperophylax magnus; assembly: GCA_026573805.1. Classification (NCBI taxonomy): domain Eukaryota; kingdom Metazoa; phylum Arthropoda; class Insecta; order Trichoptera; family Limnephilidae; genus Hesperophylax; species Hesperophylax magnus. Next base: position 6,617,021 of record JAIUSX010000977.1, on the reverse strand, counting down.
CCTCAGTAAATATGCATTAGGAATGGCTGTTATTAATTTAAGTTTAATACATCATAAAAAAATCTAGCCATTGTCCGTTCACGAGGTGATAACTTGATAACATTAATCATGAATTTCACGGCGCCATTGTTGATAAATTGCACGCCGGGACATATTGCGAAACACACAACTTTCAAACCGTTCAAACATATTTTAAGCAAAAATAATGGTCGGAATCTATTTTGCAATTTTTTCGAAATGTAAAAGTATACACATGCACATCGCAGTCATCTTTTACCATGAATGACTGCTGTATTGTAAAAAAATGTATTAAGAATGGTCATGCAATGTCTCATAGATCAAAACATGTGACGTCAGTACTCTCTTCCCACACATGTCATGGCGGGACTCTATTCCTCGGTCATTTGCAAATTTTCCGACGCAAAAACGCGATAATTAGATCATTTATCATGCCATCTAATGAATTCACATGTTAGAAATGCGGTGAAAATTAGGTAAGCACCGTAAATGTTTGTTTTAAATATCGGCTGCGTTTTTTCCTGTGATGTCAGCGAGTATTGCGACCTCGCGCCAATCTCCGTCCTGCGCATGCGCACGTCACGGCACCTGTCAAAGTTTGCCGCCAAGCCGCCATGTTAGATGTTTACTTTTCAATAGGTTCTTCTTCGCGTTTATGGTCATCTGGAAAGTCGGGAAAGCGATCGAGATTAATTAATACGGATACGAAATATTTTGATGTTGTAGGAAGATGGTAATTATGCATTGACATGCAATAATATTTCGTCAGCTATTTATTATATAGAATATCTAAATAATGTAGAAACAAGCGAAAATTGTCAAGAAAACTACGTAGGTAAACAATTCAAAAGTCAAAAGTGAAGAACGCCAACCATTCAGCAGTCCATTCATCGGAGCAGTCTCAAGTTAAAGTCAAGTTAGCCCCTCAAATACTGGATGTAGCTACTTTATAGTATAATTATTGTTATCTTTTACTTTTGATTATGCCACGTGGCTTATAAACGAAAAATATATTAAAATAAAATTATCTCTAAGAAGAACGATTGAAAATCACCACCTTGGCATTATTTACTTTGGTCAGTGGGTTATTTTCAGGATTCGTACATCCTAAGAAGAATTTTTCCTACAATTGAAACAACCATAAAATATTGTCATTTTATTCATTCTGAAATTTGAAAGAACATGTAATTTTTGCAATATGCTAAAAAAATAGCGACATGCTTATGGAATTATGGTAACGTCGTTTTTATTGCAAGATCATGATAACCCGGTTTATTATTTCACCTGTAAAGCTCACAAATTTAAATTAAGAACCTAAAACAGTACGGAATGCATTGAACGTTTCAACAAGCGTTTATCCAAATACCCTTTAATATTAATTAAGTACCTAAAACGTTACAGAATGCGTTCAACATTTCAACAAGCGTTTATCCAAATACCCTTTAATATTAATTAAGTACCTAAAACGGTACGGAATGCGTTGAACATTTCAACAAGCGTTTATCCAAATACCATAATAGTATTAATTAAGTACCTAAAATAGTACGGAATGTGTTGAAAATTTCAACAAGCTTTTATCCAAATCCCTTATAACATTAATTAAGTACCTACAACAGTTTTTTTGAAACGAGAACCTTTAAAATATTAATGAAACCTTAATCAAAGAAGAAACGCCACAGCCAAAATGTGTTTCTACATTTTCGGTGAAACCACAAAATAATACCGTTAGTGGGTAAGTGTCGAAATCCCTGCTGCTGTTTGCCGAGCCCTGAATTAGTCGGTTAGTTTGCCGTGACCTTGATCTACTTGCCTTCCAGACATAGAGCTTGCAAAGATGTAGTGTTCTCAGATAGAACAATAAATTCACCATTAACTCTGATATGCGCTTTGCTAAATATAAACAATGATGCACGAGATCTGAGAAAATGAGGTCCTGTCGTTGAGTACTCCGTTGCAATCTCTCTTTCTGTTACGTGTGTCGTTAGTGACGAAGAGGAAGAGGTCTCAACATAGCTATCAGCGATATCTCTATGTGAACAAGCAAAATGAACACGTATGATAAGAATGGCCCTGATCAAATAAATAATACGATGAGGCAGATTAGAATTTCCTTATCAATGAATTTGATAATATATCGTGGTATAATTGTGATGATGTTTTATGGGATGCAAAACGTGACAATGAAAAGCAACAACTGTTTTATTTTGTGTTGTTCATAATATCACTAGCGGGAAGGTTTCGGAAATATTTTATATTTATTGTAATTTGAAATACCTTATATAGTTCCATTAACACTGGGTAGTTGCGACTTTTGCCTCTTCATTAATTGTGGTTTATCAGTTGCGTAAAATTTCAATAATGGGAGAGGGTTAATTTGGCGGTGTGGTACTTGTTCACAGAAATCTAAAGTGCAAAGTGCACCTGAGCAAAATTTGGATCGGATGACAATCGATACAGTAAAAATTTCTGCATGGATAATGGAGTGGCGGGGTAGCCAGGTAAAGGGGAGGGTTTGCCTATGTTTTCCTCTGTGAAGATATACCTTTTGTGAACCCTGAGTGTGCCCTTTCATCTCGCCAGGCATCGAGTGAGAGCATCGCTTTATAATAAATTTTGGCACATATAATAATATATGAACATGTAATATAATACATACGCAATATAATATATTACATGTAATGTTATTTTTTACAGGACATGACATTTTCGATACAGTTTTTTCTTAAACGTTTGCAACGGTTAACTATTTTCCTGATTGTTTAAAAAAACCTTGAAATATAGTTGGCTGTTTATGTGAAGAAACTGTAAAAATAAGTGAAGAAATCGTGGACAAAAATATTCGGCGCGCGGCCCGGGTTATTGAACGGACCTAGAGTCGGTTTTGCCCTAGCAGGCCACGAAAATTTATCTTTCTGCGGGGTTTATTTTATTTAATTCTGATAAAGATTTTTTTAAACGAATATCATGGAAAGTAAATAATTCATCGTCTAGAAAATAAGATCTTGTGCTTATCGCTAATTTTATAGTTGAAAAACGATTTATAACTTTTTCAAACCGTGCTACGTAAAACATTTTAATGGTAAGGTACTGTTTTTATTAATTTTATATAAAATAACATAAAATTACTTACATCCGTGGGTAGCGGTCTGAAAAAAATTACAGTTACAAATTCGTCGTAAATAATTCAAATATGACCCTTGAGCAAACATCCGTTATTATAATCTTATGTCGCCTTAAATAGCGTAGCTTTCTATAGCCAGTTTTAGTTTTTACTTGTTTATTAATATTGTTGTAATTCTTCTGCCAGTGTGACAAATTACAAATAATTACATTATGTTATTACGCTAAGCAGTAGAGTATTTTAAGGATAATAAGACTGAAAGAAAGCGAATAGAACCTAATCCGAACACATATAACTTTACTTTATATGTCAATGTTGAAAAACAAAGGTAAAGCATATCGTGGTGAACCATTTTTTTTAAATTCTTCATTCAGGGAATAAAAAATAAATCAATTTATTGTGCTTTAGAACCAGCTACACGGAGAAAAATGATCTTGTTTAGTGACAGCATGCCGACCTCATGACAAAATATTAGTATTCAGAAAATATCGATAACACGTGTGCTTTTCCTAATACATACATATGATAAGGAATGCGATAATATCAGTATGTTAATATCAATATCAGTATTTGTATGAAATCGTGTTCCGCTTACCTCATAGAACATTCTATTTTGACTGATACTTTATTAGGAACTCTTTCAATTCATTCGTTATAAGCCTGTAGTCCCATTTTTAACACGAAAACGAATAATTTGACCAGATTTTTTAACAGTATATCACATCAGTAAGTTTTCTCCGTGTATTTTCACTGAAACATTATAAATTTTATTCACGGATTTCTTTAGTTAAAATTTTATCAAGGAACGATCAATGAAAACTAAACTTACAACGCATTAGGGTGGCTTCATTGTACTGCTGGATTTTGCAAGAAACGTTAAAATATGTTTATTATTTAATCGGATGGAAGTCTCCCGCTGGCAGCCATGGGGACAACTCAAACAACGCGCATTTTGCGAATGTGTAGTATTTTACGTCTACTAAGCTACTTCATTGTTGATAGATATTTTAACCTGTTTTAAATTAAGTAAACGAGTAGGTACTTTGCAACTAACGCACGAAAATGCATTATGCGCACAAAAAAGCGACCTTGTTTAAATAAATTAAAAAATTTCCATTTTTGAATCCAGTGGAAGTTTAATAGAAGAGGTGGTTGAATTCTGCATGATGAATAAGCTTATAAAGCTCTCGACTAGCAAGCTGGAAGTCGCGGATTCAAATCCCAGCGTACTTAAGTACATTTTATTTGATTAATAATATATTTAGTATATTTGCGGCACATTCCAGAGTGGAAGATACTCTTAGTATCGCCCTGGTGTAAGACCACCATGAAAACAAATGAAATGTTGCTTGAAATGGCTTTGGCCGTGTTTGGTTACCAGATCTGCATAGCCAGATCACTTCCCTCTTCCCATTACCTTTCCTTCCCCACTACCTTCAGGTTCGCAACACAACCCCGATTGGGGATTCCATAGTCTCACTGGCTTCTGTACCTAAGTTCTTAAGTACCTAAATATGCAAAAATGGGTAACCCGACAAATACAAACAATTTAAAAAGTAATATAAAGTCTTGAAAATTTAAAATTGTTTTATCGTAAAAAGTGATCAGTAATAACTTTTCCAAGGTGTTCTCATTTGCTACTGTTCTGATTTTTCATGGAACTGCAAAATTGAATAAAACTTCTATATCATAACATGATCTAATAACAGGGAAGATCCACAATATACCTATGTTAATATTACCTTTTCAAATTCTAAGAAAATGATAAACTGAAAAAAAAAATGGTAATCATATGTTTAGGTCGAGTGTGGACACTAGTTTTTTTTTCTTGTAAGCACACGGAGAAAAATTATTAGTGCTAATTTATTAAGAATCTCTTAAAATTATATGTAATTCGGTTAAAAACGGGATTGCAGACCTTGCGAATGATTAAAAGGTTTCCTGATAAAATTTTAGTAAATTAAATATAATATTCGGATTTTCCTGAACACGTGTTCCGACATCGTGATAATATATTCGAAATTTACTAAAAGTTTATCAGGAAACCTCTCAACTCACTCGTAAGGCTTGCAATCCCGTGTTAAACCGGAATTGCCAATAATTTTAAGAGATTTATATAAAGTTATCCTTTGTGCTGTGCATAAAAAACCTTGTCTTATAAACGTTAGTTTATCATTAGAAAATAACAATATATTAGCAATATACATTTTGCTTCATGCAGTACTGCAATTCGGCTGCTTTCCAAGGATTTCCAGAAACTCGATATTTTAAATTTTAGGTCTTCATAAATAAACCTTCTATTGCCCGTATATTCTCTATAAGAAGGTATCTAATGCCTAGGTATAGGTAATTCAGTCCTATCAATTGTTATGACTCCATATAAATTTTAAGAAGGTCACTTTAACTACTTTTGTCACTCTTGACACTCTAATATTTTACACTTCCGTAGCGCATAAATCGTCATCATTCCGTGATAAATCTCTTGTCAAACAGTAATCGTCTGACCATCGTAATAAAATGACTTATGAACTAAAATCAATCACAATTTGATGACCGCGCGTTGATAAGTTAATGTCAAACTGTGTTTATTATGTGATGCCGTGATGTCAACGGTACTTGACAACATACAAACAAATTTGTCATCAGTCATAGATCTATAATGAGATGATTGTCTCAAGTAAACGTTCGTACGTGTCTTGAGCCTGTGACAGACCACGCTATAAGCGCGTAATATTTGCGTTGGCCTAATAGGGTATTAGGGTATTTTCATAAACTACGAATACCGTTAAAAATATGTGGAAGATTTAAAATTTACTTTTCTGATTATGATTATAGTACTAAGAATCTGTAATTTTAATATTTTCATTCGTAATTATTATTTTTTAAAACGATCTAAAAACCGAAACGGTTCTTAATGGCAACAACGACACATGACATATGACATAGAAACCGCCAATGTCTGGTAGGACGCTGTCAACAAAGTCGCCCGGGGTGACGTCAGCACCGCCGAATTCATGTATAAAAACGAACGTGTCGTTTTGGAGGCAAATCGAAAATGGCACATTTAACCTTTCCCTTACTGTGCTAAAAAAATACACGCATCCCGGTGCCGTGTAGTCAATACACATCTCAAAGTAAGCGATTTAATATCGGAAAAATATGAATATTCATAGCTAATCGCTTACGTTTATTATATTTTATATCGAAAGTGATAATAATTGTAATTTAATTGCTGAAAAGATGAAAAAACCATCGACAGATGCTAAAAAAACGTGCGAGGGGTTCACATCTAACGACGGTCCGCGTCCGACTGGCTGGCGGCTGGCCCACACACAGCTGTGCGGTAGTAGGTATCGATGGTCAAAATCAAAATACAACTGCGGACGTATGGATTTCTCATTTTCCCGCGTAGCAAACTAAAGCGGGACATCAATAGCGTGTCATTTCCTCGCACACTCTTCGCGTAGCAGTATCACACGGTTAATTGTATTGGTGTATTTGTTTCCGATTTTTTACAAAAATCTCTGATTTTTAATTGATTTTGAAAACTACGTAAAATATTATTTTTTAATTCAGTGCATAAATGTATAACGGAGGAATACCTAAAATCTGAACCCATAATTTATTATATTTATAGAGTTATTAAAGTTATTAGAAGCAATGTGTAGTAAATACACACCACAGATAAGGAAAGGTTAATGTCGTTTTTTAATTGAAATACTTAGTAAATATCCTATTATGGGAAAAACGATAAAAAAATGTTTGTCAAATTATTTTCGTAATAATATTCGATAAAACAAAAATAAAATTAAAATGCCTTCATTATCGTATTTTTTTTTTCTAGAATATAATAAAACGTTGAAATTCATGTCATGAAACCTCAAATACCATGAGATCTCCACAGGAGGGAACTTAAATCAAGTTTTTAGGATAACTGATCTAAACAGGAGTTACTTGAAGAATATAAACATTTCTAGGACAATCTAAGAGATAAATGCGCTATACGAGAGTGAAGTGGTAGCACTAGAACTACGCCTAAGGAAAATTCATGATGAATGTCTCGACGAAAATGTTGGGTTTGCAAAACGATATCTGAAACTTTGAAAGAATTGATTTACCTACCTGTCTAGGTGGGAGTATCTTAACCCTTCAAACGAATAGTCATAATTATCGTGTTTTTTTTATGAACACAGTATTTGACTAGGTTGTGACATGATTTAATAAATATTATTGTACTTCAGTAGCAAAAGACAACTCGCTGACTGATTATGTCAACAGATCAGTTCTCAAGTAGTTATTAGAGGCACGGACCAGATCGCCAACAGGATTATTAACTCACGCAAATGTCACGATAAGAGGGGCCTGCTGAGACTGCAGTAGATACAGTGCACACCTCCGCATTTCCTTGATCTGGTGTGGGTAGTGAACCCACAGCACGCGTGATGTCACTGCCTGGAAATGGAACTACTAGCCTACTTTGCACTTAGTATTCCGGACATATCTACTATTCTGTGCACATGATTGGTTTTGTTAGTTTAGGATGGCAAGGATTCACCTTTTACCTCAGCTAAATCACCTTTGTTCTTCTGGTCCCCTATCCTTTCAAAGGTTTACTTCCTGCATAAAATAGATAGAAAGAGTAACGATAGTTTTAAAGCTTCTAAGCGTCGACGTTCATCTCGATCTACAATTTTTCACTCAGGGTCACATTTTAATAGATCTATTTGTATGAGGGCACTAATAATATAAGTACCGATTTTCGCAGGCTAAATTTTTTTTTTATAAATTTAATTATTTTTGAAAACTAGATTATTTTCTAAAATTATAAATATTTGTTTATTATTCACATCAAGAACCCACATCCGCATTTTATTGACGTTATTTATCTAATTAGTGTTATTTTATAATAAAGTTGTGTTTTTGTGTAAAAGCTTTTTTTTATTGCGTCAAACGCAATATATCGGATAACTCATCAAAATGACAATCAACATACCTTTAAAAAGTGATGAAGTCATAAAAAGTGGTGAAACCAAAATTAGATTAAAAAGCTTATGTAGGTTAGATTTGTATGTTTGTTTTTTCATCGCTTTTAATGGTTTTATATCACATTTTAAAGATGTGTAAAATTTTCATTGATTTATCATGGACCCGCGTGATACTCAGTCATTCAATTATCGTGAAATTAATCTCGGTGGGTACCCACACAAGTAGTCTTAGTCTACCGCAGAGGTTAACCTAAGATTCGCTCAGTTTAGATCGACATAATCACCCATTAGTACTGGTGTGGCAGCCTTTGACCAAGAACCATGTTAGTCTATGGCACATCTCATATCTCATAATTTATTATTATTCGTATGATATCAGCTTTTGGTGAATTCATCAATCCTGCCCTTTCTTACAAAGACACACAGATGGCGTGTTATTGTAATTATGATATTTTAAACGTACAATGAATCAATGCAGGTCATAAATCACATCCTTGCGGTATTCCGTAGGTATTCAAATAATGGTATTGCGTTACATAAGAATAATATTCTCATTCATTATTTGGCTGGAGCAAATAAAACTTAAGTGACAGACTTCTAATAATATTTGGCGTGGTCATAAAACAATTTTTTTAGAGGAGGATCGGATGTGTTGGCGATACATTATACATTTTAGCGGTTTTTGCCAACGAGACGAAAGAAAGAAAGATTTGTAACAGTCTGCACGCCTTTTAAGGTAGCTTGTATCTTATTATTATACGTTCTTCAACGATGGATACATTAATATTAGCGATGTATCCATTCCGTTCGTGAAAATAATACTACAGACATTGAGGAATCGTGATGTTAAAAGTTACCATAATTTTAAAGCAATTCAAAAAAACAGAATTCAGCTTTTAAATACACAAAGTAGGCATACTACATATTAATATTATAAGTGAACTATCATTCCAATAACAATTGCAACACTTCGGTAAGCTCCTTGATCCTTTCCGTAAAAAATCTATTAAATGTATATTTTCAACTTCTTTCTATATTTTTGCACTTCGTTCCAGAGTGGAAGATAGTCTCAGTATCGCCCTGGTCGCTTGAATCACCTTTAGCTATGTTGAGACTTCATATAAATTTCAAGAAGGTCACTTTAACTACTTTTGTCATTCTTGGCACTCTAATATTTTACACTTTCGTAGCGCATAAATCGTCATCATTCTGTGATAAATCTCTTGTTAAACAGTAATCGTCTGATATCGTAATAAATTCTATATTCGGTAAGCTCTTTGATCTTTTCCGTAAAAAATCTATTAAATATATATTTTCAACTTCTTTCTATATTTTTGCACTTTGTTCCAATGTGGAAGATAGTCTCAGTATCGCCCTGGTCGCTTGAATCAACTATAGCTATGTTGAGAGAATAAATCTGAATATCCGACTATTTTAAAACTATCATTTTCACTTCCTTCGCCTTTCCCACTCCAGTCTTACAACATTCTCCAAATCGGGATTTGATAGTCACACCAATTACGGGGAGTTACATTGTCTACCCAAAGTTTTTTTAAGATTCTCGATTATTGCAGTGTTCATCATCTCCCCTGGTGGTGAACCTTGAGAGGCTATTAGAAACGTTGGATCTAAAAGGAGGAGGCCCATATGACTTCGTACCCTTAGGTTTAGTCGAAGAACATATCTGTCCACACCGCTTTATTTGTATAATGGACATATTATTACTTTTCAATGAATCCGTGAAAGGTAGGCAACGCAAATTAGAAACGTTAACTAACTTTCAGATTTTTTAAAAGAAAGATTCTTGGTGTGTTCAGTGTTCACCTGAATCGGCATAGTAATCCTCTTCAGCTTGTTTTGGAGTTTTTCTTTGCAATGTTTCTTCGTATATTTTAGCGACTGCGACTTCGCCGAATATCGTGTAACTTGCTCCGTGGGAAATATGTATATTCAAATCATTGACTGGCTAAGGAATCGCATTCGTGATCGGCGCTATCATTTGTCAAGAGGGTATTACCATGTGGTGTGGAAGACTTTGAGCAAGCACCATGTTAGTCTATGGACACATCTCATACCTATTAATCTTATTTACAATATTTTAGCATCTTACCTACGATTAAAATAAATTTGCCAATAGCGAAATAGACCCAAAAATTTAAGGTGAAAAAGCTTCCACGAAAATAATTTGTATAAAAATTAACATACGCAGAAAAATTATAATTGCATTTCTTAAGAATCTCTTCAAATCAATGGTAATCCGGTTTTAAACGGGATAGCAGCCTTTAACGAATGAATTAATAAGTTTTCTGATAAACTTTTAGTAAAATATCATATAAATTAAATAATATAAATTTTATCACGACGTTGGAATACGTGTTTAAAAAAAATACCAATATTTCGTCATTATATATATTATCGAGTCAAATGCAGGTGCATGATCACGTGTTCCTATATATTAGGAATGTGCTAAAAGTTTATCAGGAAACGGTCTGCAATCTTGTTTCCAAGCGGATTACCAATAATTTAAAGAAATGTTTTAATTGACTTAGCAATAGCTATTATTTTTTTTCTGTGCAAATATCTTGTTGGATATAAAGTTTCGAGGTGAAAACAGTTTCTTTAACCTAGAAATTTCAAAGAGAAAACGCTAGTTAAATTTCATGGCTTATTTTTCGAGAATTCTTACTACCCCGTAAGACAGTTTTTCGGACACTTACGTTAATTTATATCCTGATGTGTAGAGGGCGTCCAAGGAAACAAGCGCATAGAATTACAAAGCAATGTAATTATTAATAATTTCTTAATTTGGAATCTAATAACGATTAGTGGAAACGAATTCAAAAACAAACCACAGATGATTATGAAATTATCATTACACATAAAGGCATTTAAATCTTAATTGGTAACTCCATAATATTCGGGGTCTTACGTCTAAAGCTGCGACCGAACCTTGCCAGTAATAAAAATACAAATCAATATTACTTGCAGGAGTGAAAGATTTATACCAGATAGCTTCGTGATGGAAGTACCTGTGTGGGCAACCAGTGTTGCCATTGCCTAATTTGAAGGTGTTTACTTGTGAATGGTGCTAGGTACAAACTATAAAAGGATCAGGTGATTACGGGCTATATTTTAATATAAAACTATGTTCAATTTGGCTTAGTTTAGATTTATTAGACTTATTTTGGTCGCATTTGGTGGCCGGTCTCGTATCCCGTTGGACATTGATAAATTGACGAGAATTGATTTGATTAGCATATAAATAGCATTGGGTAGATTCATATCCCAACGTAATTCACTTTTCTACCAAATTGCACACTTGAATTATTTAATCCATGTCAGTTCGTGGAAATCAGTATCAAGACTCCAACGGGAGGATTAACAGATTACCAGCTAAAAGAGGGATGACAAATACGATTTGTAACACAACACTAGGCAAATACGAGGAAACGTTTTTAGAGATATTTTAAAGATTTGTCTTTGTGTAAAAAATACGCCGAAACTGCATCCTTCACTTCTTCATCACTTGAAAACTTTTTCCCACGAAGTTCTTTTTTCAAGCTTGGAAAAAGGTAATAATCACTGGGAGCCAGGTCAGGACTGTAGGGTGGATGTGTCAAAATTTCGAAGCCAATCTTCTGCAAGGCAGCCATCGCAACAAGGCTCTTGTGAATGGGCGCGTTGTCGTGCAGAAGGAGGACACCTTTGGTCAATTTTCCCCTTCTTTTCTCCTTGATGGCTTCCTTTAATTGCTCTAGAATTGAAGCTTAGTAAACTCCGGTTATGTAAACACCTTTATCTAAAGGTTCTATTCAAGTTTTGTTATTATATCATTATTGGCCAACTTTTTGATTGATCAAATTTTCAATTTGATGAATTGTTCAAATTCTCTGAAACAACTCGTCTTTAGAGTTACACCAAGCATATCTATAGAAGGCATGTTGGGAAGATCGCAAACAATTGGTAAAGCTAAAATATGTACTCAAGAAACTACGAAGATATCAGATTTAAATGTCTTTACTCATACTGAGATTAGTAATAAAGTAATTGAGTAGAACAACCCGCTCTGAAAAATTGAGTAGTAAAAGTAAAACCCGCTCTGAAAATTACTGCTGATTTTTTAAAATTATATTTGTTTACAGTAACATTCCAAATTCCCACGCACGTCTCTGCTATTGGTTCATGAAAGTTTAATTTGAAGAGTTGACATCTTGCTGTGACTGTTATGGGTGGCTTGTCCATATATGAAATTAGAACTGCTCAGATAAAAACTAGCATAGATACCCAACTTTTTTAAATTGATAAATGACTCATCTGAGACTTATTATTATGTGAGATGCTGCGAATATTCTAGAATCTGTGATGTTGCTAACCAAACTGTATCGATTTAAGGTGTCGGAAATAATGATGTTTCTGGTTTGTCGGATATAATATAATAGTGTTGGCATAATAATGTTTCTTTGGTTACCTACCGAAATTAATTAAATCTATTGGAGATACAGGATGGGTGGGGATCCCTTTCTTAGTCTTCAGGATAGGTAACAAGTTGTTTAACGTAGTGAAGTTGAAAAAAAATAACCCTTGTCAACTTTTTTACTATAAATAAATCGATTTTATTAAACCAAGTATTTCAATGTATTTTTTTTTTGTTTGATTGATTAATTTTCTTTTTCCTCCCCAGGTACTGGAGTCAACCGCGCTAACAGCTAAGCCAAATCCTAAATTAGGTAGGACCGACATTTACTTCGCATATCAACTGCAGTAATATCCAATTTCAGAGAAATGCCTATATGCAAGTGTGTATGCGTGATCAATGGATTACATGGAGTGCAATTGATGGAATGTATTGTATCGACAACGAGTCTATTTGCAGAGTTTCAGCTTGATCAGGTGTCGGGAAGTGGGTTAATTTACAATTCCAAGATTCCGCAGCATTCATGCATTCACTCCAAAAAACTCAATTTGGAAGGGGGGTACAGGTACCGCCACCCCGGAAACCATTGATTGGATAACCAACACCTCTGCCATAGGTCACCGCAAGTGGTTTGCCACGTTTGGTGACTTAGAGGGGGTGCTCGGGTTCATGGAGTGAGGTTTGTCTGGACAGATGCGTCTGCCCACCAACTGCGTGGCAGGCCGAATCAAGAGAAACCGGTTAAGGTAGACCTTATGACCTCTCCACCAGGACTCTCAATTCAATTCAGAACATCGAATTTCACCGTAGTGGGAGGTATGGACATACTGAACCCCATATTCCTACCCAACCCGTTTCCTTCCTTCCCAGAACTTACTCCCCTTCCTTTCCTAAAAATATCATCCACACAGCATCCCCGAAAATGACGTAGTCCCTAAAAAAAAATATTTTTCTCATTGCATCCTGTGTAGAGCTAATGTAAAAACAGATAGTTCAATTAGATGTAATTGAAGAAGAAGATAATACTATTAACTTCCAAAATCAGTCTTTGTACAAATAATATCAAATTGTTTAGATTTGTAAAAGTAGGTTAATTAATCATTTAAATATTCATTTAAGTTGTTTAATCGTATTTATTGCAATTAATGTTTTAAACAAACTGGTAGAATATTAAAGTGTCTAAACAGACACATAACAAAAGTGATAAAAACAATACTGAAATTGATGTCTTCATGAACTCGTAACTAATGGATATTTTTTATGCTTACCCACTGCTTTTAGCGACAATAGATTCTAATAAAAAATATAGCCCACCCAAAAATTCTTCCCAATTCGTCACAGTTCATTTTAAGAGCAATCTTTACCAAATTATCTTAGTAATTCATAAATTTAATTAATTAAATATCCCGGTGTTTATGTTTATGTTTTGTCTGATCAATTAATAAAGCTCACGTGATTAGTACCTACGTTAAGTAATCACGTAACTAATTCGAATTATTATAATACAGATTATGTATTTAGTAGGTTAACAACTAATCATGGGTATGATTATATTATAAAATATAATTTTTAAAGGAAAACTTACTCAGGTGAGTAATGCCAGATGTCCGGTTTTGGACCGGACAGTACGGTTTTTTAACGGTCTGGAAAATTTTTGAAAACCGGACAATAGAATTTCCGGTTTTTTTGAAAATACGCGACAAACCTCACTCACGAGATAATTTACAGAGCAAAAGCCGTGAGCGATTCTGGCGGGTAGTAGCCTTGATCAAATCTGTTGAAAATGGTACAATATGTGTGCAGTGTTCCCGTCTCCAATGCCTTTATAGAAAGAGTTTTTAGTGTAATGGGTAATGTATGGACTGACGAAAAGAATCGTCTAGGTGTGAATACCGTAAAAAGCGAATTATGTGTATTCTTCACACTTCAATTGCACTGTATTTATAGATACAGTTTCAAGCTAAAAACGATTATTTAAAGCAGTAGCATCTAGTGCCAAATATGTTAAAAAGTGATGTTTTGCTTACCAATAGTAATAATAAATTTAAGTTATAATGTTTACTTTATGTAATAGCGTTTTATTGTGTTCACCCTCAGAATTTTTCGGTAATTTTCTCTGTTTGTTTGGGCCAAAATCAAAGGGGTTTATGATTATCAAAGGACCCTTTGATTTTCGACAAATTTTACCAAAAAAACCAAAGGGACCATCTGGCAACCCTAGTGTTAGAAGATGAAGAACTAACCCACGCAAAACAAACGAATGGAAGACCGCACAATAGTCCCAACTGCTCCCAACCGTCTGGAGCCAGTGAGACTATGGTATCCGCAATTGGGGTATGCTGCGAGGCTGAAGGTAGCGGGGAAGGGAAGGAGACGGGTAAGCCATTTAAAAAAAATCAATTCTGAATTGTGGTCTTATACCAGCGCTATACACAGAGTATATTCCACTCTTGAACGTTCCGTAAGTATACTATATATTATTTTAAATTAATAAATTATGTATTAAATATTTCGTATAATAATAATTAGGTCCCAATGGTTGACTGGACAAAGACATTGTCCCGTTTATCTTTTTCATCAATAATTTATTATAATATTACCCGAAGATACATATAACCCTTCCTGCAATAAGCTCTGCAGATTCTGATAAAAAAATAAGACAAAATAAAGTTTAATGATGTAGGATATCCATGACGTAATTCGCAGGATGATTTAAGCGAACCTGCGCCCCATACACATGCAGTTAACACCTTACGAAACAAGATTTGCTTGCAATAAAAACATTGACCTCTTGCGACTTGAACGAAAGCAGAGTATAAAGACAAACTTTCTCGAACTTTCAATGGTGACAGTGTGCCAATGCCACCAAGAGTTGAAAGTGTGAAAGACTGCAATGCGTTAAAATGTTTTAACTGAACCACAACATTTTTTTGGTAAATAATTAATTTAAATGTAATGCAAAATCATGTGTTTTTCTTTTGAAAATTTGGTCGCTTAGAAATATTCAAGATGCTATAATTTGAAAAAATCGAGCATTTTTTCGATAAAAAATTTTATAAGCAAAGAAAAAATGTAAAATATCAGGCCCATAAAAACTGCTTAAAATTTCAAAATCTTCTACTTATGAACCCATTTTCGGTTTTGGTTTTATCTTATAATGTGGCAAATTAAGTTCTTCAGAAATAAATCGTAAGCATTTAAATAAATCAAAACAGGCGGCTGTGTTAAGCGGGAATTTAAGCCTTATGGTCATCTACATAAAGATTGTTATTCTTAGTGCCCCGATTCCAAATTTTTCACGACTTTGTGCATCGCCTTATAAGGTTGCAAGTTTTTGGAATGAATGTATTCCGAAGAGAGATTTTTTAATGGTTTTTACTACTTTATTCCATGTGAAAGATTTTATAGTATAATGCATTCAACAATTTTATATTTGTAATGTTGTTTTTTTATTGACAAGCGGTAGTACTTTGTCCGGATAAATATTGACTATTATGAATAATTTATCGATTACTATGTAGAAAATAATATTATTTATTAGTTTTACGTTAATATTTTTTCATTGTATTTATAAAATCAACATATTTCGCGCTACCTTTGTAATCGGTTTCATTTAAAGAAAAATTCATATCGGTAAATGTGCAAACTATGTTTTTGTTTTATTTATTTGTAGGGAAGTAAGAGCTTTACATATATATATACTCATAGAGAGCAGTGCATAGAGCTTGCGTGGAAGTCCGCAAGATGGCAGCTAGTAGCCAGTAGTCGCCAGGACCAGTTAGAATGCTCCCAGTCAAACTTGGTGTTTTCAGATCTCATTTAGCCAGCTTCTAGTTAGGTCGACTATCGAGTCACCATTGTAATACGCGATGTATTAATAAATCCCTGATTTAACACAAAGAACCTATTATTTAAAATCTCCTTCCACGACGAGTTGGAGAACTGTTGTGGGAACACAACAGTTGTGAGGATGAAAGAAGAATGAGATACAAAATACGGTGACCTGATAACTCATCAAAATGATAATTCATCACATCTTTAAAAAATTATATAAAGTCATGGAAATTGATGAAACAAAAACTTAATTAACTGGGTTAAGTAGGTTAGGTAAGGTTTAATTTTTTGTTTTCATCGCTTCTAATGACTTTATATCACCTTTTAAAAGTGTGTTGAATTGTCACTGTGTTGAGTTATCATGGAACCGCAAAATACTTATGAATCTTTTTGAGCGAATAAGACTCTATTAACGGGTTTTTCCTCGACGCTCACATTTAAATTATTTCTGATTACTAATATTACTAAAATCTAAAATGTTTCTAGAGGGATCCCTACGGATGTAAAATATTTATATTTAAGATTAATAAAAACAGGACCTTACCATTAAGATATTTTATGTGAATCGGTTTGAAATTTTTATAAAACGTTTTTAAATTATAAAATCAGCGTAGCACCAGATTTTATTTTTCTAGACGATGAATTAGTATCTTCCCGAAGGATCCCTCTAGAAAAATTTGAGATTTTAGTAATTCCTTCATCATAAATAATTAAAATAAATGGCATGAAAAGATCGATTTTCTAGGCCTGCTAGGGCAAAGTCGACCGTTTGACCATCCATTACGCCGGGCCGCGAGCCGAATATTGTTTTTACACAACTGAATGATGAGGTTCACATGGCGACGCCTGAGGCCCTAGACTGGCTCGCAGACCTAGATGTCCCCCCCTGACCCCCCCACCATACGAAAGAAAAAGAAGACACAACTTAAACACTTATGTCGTTCGGATTCCCAATTTATTTTAGATATTTTTTTATGCAACTGTATATACATGATTGAAGCTTAGGTAGTAATGTTCTGTGAACACCTCACTAAGAGAACCTGTGCCGAGGTGTTCGCGAGGTGTTGATGGGGCAAATTTAACATCAAGTCTGTCCAATACACCATAACCGCACCCCGCATATTTTTGTGCAAGGCTGCTTCAATTACTTTGGCTTTCTGTTTGGGTATTAATAATAATAATGATATGGATGATTTTTGTAGCGCCGTTTTTATACAAAATCACATCAAGGGCGCTATACAAATATATATACTACATTTCTACACTTATCTATGTTATTACTAACTATGGACCAATAAAAACTATCAAACCATTATTAATTTATGTTTAACAGATTGCATCCATCGGTTCGTCGATCACTAATACAATGTTACATTTACAATGTATTTGATTGATGAACGTGATGCTAGAATATACATATTTTATTATTCTTATTTATTTATATTTTGTACAGGCAGATAATACCTATACAGTACCATACTTACCTTGTAGGTATGATCTCGTCAAAAGTCGTGGTATTTGAAGAAAATGTTACGAAAACAATGTGTAATGTGACCGGGATCGGTGAAATCTTGAAGTAAGTAGATGAATTTGTGTATCTGTGGGAAGCTGAGTATTTGAGTGATATACGAAAATGTTTATAGGTACGTTAAAATAATGGTGAAAACTGGTGGCTTGCAAGTGTCGCGAGTATAAATGAAGCGCAAATGGATGAAAGCATAAGTCAGAACACTCGTGTAAGAAGAACACGATTAAGTGAATCAAATAATGCTAGTGTCGGAACATGTCCATAATCTGAAGGGCAACATCATAAGAGTATGAGATGATGAAGATTGTGTCATCAGTCACTAAGGACGGGTTGTTTCGCAGAATTTGAACAACTCATCAAATTCAAAGTTGATTTTTAAGTTCTATGAAGGTTTTATTCAAGTTCTGTTATTATATCATTATTGGCCAGTTGTTTTACAAAACTGAAACGATGAAAGAAATTGAATAGAACCTTCATAGAACTTACAAAACTGATTTTAAATTTGATGAATTGTTCAAACTCTGTGAAACAGCCGGTCCTAAGTTATATTCTAATGAATCCTCTGAAATTCTGACAATCTTTTACAAATCATGAAATTTTGATTCAAGTTTGTTTATTCACAAAATCAAAGACAACCTTGAATTATTATTGCGATCAGGAACACAGTTTGTGGTTCGGTGGTGCGGTGGAGTCTGCTTTACAACAGGTTACAGCGGTCTGCTCGAACCGGGGATTAAGATCGCGTCCCGACCACGAACACGCCCAGGGTCAAATACCTCGTGCAAAAAATACCAACATCAAATAAATATGTAGAATAGTATAGTGTGGTGCAAATTATTGTGATGTTTATTATGAGTGTATGTAACAAAGCTGGAGAGTATTACAAAAATAAATGTAAGGGATGCAATGAAAGATGATTCCAACATGATATGTATAAGCAGAAAATGTTTAATCTCTCGAATAGTGAGCTCTGGAGTCATGTAATTTGATCAACTTTTTTTCTCTCTGGTGGAATCAGGTCGATAAAGAGGTGTGGAATAGGGTGGAGGCTTAATGGTTTATGGCGAACTTATTGCAAGCCTAATTTTTTTACGTAGGTACCTACCTACTTAGTTTTTTTGCTTGATTCATGAAAGATTTGAGTTTTTACTCACCTTAGTAGTAGGTACCTGTTATTATTAGTTTTGTTTTAAAAGTGGCCGGGTTGTCACATTTGAACAGCAAATCCTCAGTTCAAATGTTCCTAATTGTATGTCATCTTTGGGGATGCTGTGGGGAGGGTCTTTTTGAGGAGAGGAAGGAGGTTAATATGTTCGGAGAAAAATGTGTATAGCTGATTTATTAAAATCCGGTTAAAAGCGGCATCGACATCGACATGGTGGCAAAACATTGGTTTTTTACTAAAAGTTTAACAGAAAACCTATCAATTAATTCGTTAAGGATCTGCAATTCCGTTTTAAAAGGATTACAAAAAATTTGAAGAGATTCTTAATCAATTATCAGTATTTTTTCTCCTTTTGGGCCTTGAAGAAACCTATGTTATAGGAGGGAGGAAACACAGAGGCCGGCAAATCATTCCAGAGCTGAGCTGTTGAACTCAAGAACTAGTCGTAGAAGTGACTCATTCTCCTGTGACAAATTTCAACACGTATTATACCTACATATGTTGGGCGCGCGTTTGATGTGTTTCCCAACTATGCACCGGTGCCGAAGGGATCAATGACGCTAGTTCCTCGGAGCATCTTCCATTGTAATAATGGTAGAACAAGGACAGCATACTTACCTGGCGCCTGTGCTCTAATGATTGCAATCAATTTGTTAAGAGAAGAGAAGAATTAATAATAAATAGTTTGTCTTTTAATAAATCATCGGGTATATAGATGTGCTGCATAGAAATGGGATAGGTTTACCTTTGAACAATCTAGAATCTCTGGAAATAAAACAAATCCCTAAAAATAAATATAACCAATTCACTCAATAAACATTAGACTTGTCAAATAGCCCCATTTTAAACATATTCCCTTCCCCTCCACCTACCCTCGCCCCCCTTCCTAAGTTGATATTCCCTCTCCCTCTTCTATCTTAAGGCGATGCCATACGTAGTAATGCAAAATCATGTGTTTTTGGTTTGAAAATTTGGTCGCCTAGAAATGTTTCAGATGCTTTAATTAAATACTGCGAGTAGAATAAATCTTGGCCTTTGAAATAATCGAGTATTTTTTAGATAAATCTTTTTATAAGCCCAGAAAAAAATAATGTAAAGTCCTATGAAAACTGCATTAAAGTTCAAAATCTCCTACTTACAAACCCATTTTCGGTTATGATTTTATTGTATAATGTGGCAAATTAAGTTATTTATAAAATGATCGAAAAAATTAAATATTTATGCCTGAACATCCACAAAATAAAATAAAAGGCACTTTTTGGCCATGTTTTTTTCTTGCATTTATGCAAGAAAAAAATTATTTATTTATAAATTCATTTGATTTATCAAAACAGGCGGATGGTGTTAAGCAGGAAGTTAAACCTTATCGCCATCTACGTAAGGGTTGTTATTGATAGCGGCTCAATTTAATATATTACACGACGTAGTGCATCGCCTTAACTATAATAATAAATAAATCCACTGTAACTCTGTTATTAATTTAATATTTTTTTATATAACACTGATGAAGGTTCAGGGTGAACTGAAACCGGTTGGTATTACATATTAAAAATATATTCAATAAAGTGGTATTAAAAACAAAGTTTTAAGCAATGGCACATTAAATTTCAATTGCAATTTTATATCATAATATTATGCCTGTGACTTTCTTCTTGTATTTATATCCAAAAGAAATGGTGATTGCAAGTAACATTTACATGTTCGTTGCGCAAAGGGAGTCACTCGGCTTGCCAATATGCGAGGCCGCATACTGTTCCCTTGACCCAACCAACCGGTTCTTAGCACTGTCCATCTTTCTTACTCAACCTCCTTCTCTCTCTCTTTCCTTGCTCACATCAGTACCTACTTCTTCTCCCTTGCTGGTTGATCATCCAATTTAGTAGCTGTTCCATTTATGCTATTTACCAATTTAGCTGCAGCGATCTCTTGGATCTTATTTGCAAGAATGCTTCACTTGTTGGCGATATTTTATATATTCCATTTGGCTAATTTATATAACACTTACTCTTTTACGTTAAGAAACGCTTTAGGTAGGCAACACATCACGCTGCACGCATCATGGCTTGTCCTATTTCAGCATATCGCTCGCCATACACCACTGATGGTAATGTATTGCGAGCGATATGCTGAAATATGCCAAGCCACGAAAATATAGCGCGCATATAACGTGGTCTGTCACAGGTTTTAATGAGAATATAATTTCAGGGGTTATTTAATGCACAGAATTTTATAAAGTTGGAGACCATCATAAAATTTTATATCTTGCTTTAAAAGGTAATTACAATTTTTTCTTATTTATTAATTTTTTTTTAAGAAAGACAAATATTCTCAGGTCACGAATAACCAATATTCGAAAATCTCCTACTACCACCACAGTAAGCGGAAAATTGTGCTTGTGTTGTGATGGAGGACTTAGTCAGCCGAGGAATTGAACACGTTACGCCTGGGTGGGACCCAAACGCGATGTCAACTCAGCCACTAATTCTTTATCTTTATTTTTCTTCTTTTCCTCTCTCACTTATGTATGTGTGAGTTTTTGTGTGTGTGTGTCTGTATGTATGCGCATTGAACAATTTAAATTATTGACCTGATGCCACGTTTGAATTTGGGCAGTGAATCCGAAAAAATTTTAACGTAGATTAGACAAATATTATTCAAATATGGATATATTTTATCAAATGCATCTTATTTACCTACTAGTGGGTTTCTTTTTCTTAGCTTTCACCCACTAAGGGTGATCTTGGCCATACACAATTAACATTTTTTTGTTTTAAACAAATACAGCAAACGACAGAATATAAATATACAACATAAATTTAATATGACGGAACATAAATAAACCTAACATAAACATACTATAACATTCTTAATATAAACGTTACAGAGCTGGTAACAGTAGGTAATTACAAAATTATAAAAATGGGAACTAATATACAATAGTAGTGGGTCTACTAGAGGGATTAAAATAATGAATTAAAAAAATATATACATAAAGTGGCTCAGAAATATCCCAAAAATTCTAACTTTCTAAAATTCTGACAAGCTTCAAAAAAGGAGTGCAATTATTAGCAATTTATTTTAATTTCTTCATATGAATTTGAAGTCCTATACTCAGATTGTTCCCTATTGACAAAGAGCACTCGCCTCTCAATCTCCCACCTATCCCTACCTCTTCCACTGTAGCTCAGACTGTCCGTGATATCAACACATGTTAATTTAATTTTTAGATGTTTAGTGTTATACTGCCCTGATGAAACTACGGTTGTAGCGAAACCCGGTCGGCATTAAGTATTTACCTATAAATGATGTTTACAAAGTTATTGTTTAATTTTAAATTTATTTTAAGATTTCAAATTAAACCTTCTGGGCAAATCAATACCTTGAAGAATTGAGATAACGGTATCGTAGTTTTCAATTTAAACTAATAGTAATCATTACAAAAAATCTGTCTACGAATTTGCGTAAATGGGTCACCCATCTTGTTCTCGAGTTACGACGGGTTGTTCCACATTTGTCACTTGGCTGAGTCCTTTGTTATAATCAGGCACAGACACTTCAACAAACTTATTTAGTATATCTACCAACTGGTTTCTGCTCCAGTTTAAAATATAAATTTTCCAATATATTTCTAGTCTGTACACGGTATGTATGCTTAGTATTATTTTTAATATATGTAGGTACATATTAATGGGATTACCATAAAATACAAAAATAAAAAGAACAAGATATAAATAATGTTATTTTGTAATACCTACCTACGTTACACTCTATTTCTAAGTGGACCCGGGTGATATTCTCTTCATTCTCGAATTGCGTAATTGTTGCTTCAATTATTATTGGTTGTAGTGGCTAGGATCGTATGTTAATACATTCTTTGACTCAGTTACAAAAACTTACACCTGATTTGTCATTATATGTCATTTTTCGTTTCCCAAACTTATCTGATTTCAAAAGCGTTTGTGGGCGTTTAATTAAATATTTAAAAAATATCTGCAAAAACATGTATGGAAACGTGCCTTGCTTATATTTTGATAATTGATAATGATTTTGTACGTGCCCTTGCAACACATTCTATTTTCAATATTGTTTCAATAATTCTTCGTCAAATTATTATACCTATAAACACATGATTATTATAATAGTTCACACACGCCCAATGGTCAAGAACGTTGAACAATGTAAAAAATGTCTAGATTACCTAGAGATATTAGGTACCACTTGAAGCTTCGATCAAGGACTAAGAGAAATTAGAATGTATTACACATAATTCACATTTTAATCATTGAAGATAATCAGTGTTTTGCATTTGTGCAGTGAACTCCCATAAAAAGTTTAAAAAATAAACCAATGAAATTTAATCTGTATTAAAATTTTTCCACACTTTAAATAGGGCGCCATTCAAATGTTGTGTTCAATATTATAATTATAGATATTGCTCAAGAGCTAGTGTGCGTTATGAATGTCAGCGACAATGGAACTTCTATTATAAGTACATACAAATCACTATAGACGCCGGAAAGATAGGTGTGAAAACCTTGGGTTTTTACTAGGTGACCGTGTGCGAAGCGATTATGAGATTTTTAACATCAAATTTCTACGGAATTGTATTTTGCAAGAATCAACAGATTTTTACTGCGATCATGTAGATATTAAAATAAGTTAATTAGTGAAGATTTAACATCAAATTTAATACAACATAATAACTGTGTCTTGTGTAAATTGTGATTCTCGCATTTAAAACTATTTTTTGTCACCTCCATCGCCGAATTGTATTTTGTTGCAAGGTCGCTAATCTCTGGTGCCATGATGGTGATGAGAATATATGTAAATTCAATCCTACCCCCTCCACTGTCAAATCACTTTCAACCCGTGTACTCCGTCCTAGACAAAATAATAATTGATAAGTACTCACTTAGGTTTCGATTTCTGGATCGAACAGACACGCGAAAGCGATCAGTTTGAGACAAAACCCAAGACATAAGGCCTCTGAAGATGGACAGTGAGGTCTGTCCGAAACGTCAGGAGTTAAAAAGTCATTTTAAGAACTCTGTTACGCGGGTAAGCCGAGAAAAATACTTTACTTCTTACACTCGTGAAAAATATATAATATGGAAAAGACCGAGACATCGAAGAGATTTTTTCTCCCTTGGGAGAGATAGATTCATGCGTCCTTCACTCCTGAATACATTGACCCTTGATTCCTACCCACACCTCATACCTTTTTTCCTTGCCAGAACTTCCTCTCCTTCCTTTCTCAAAAAGACCCTCCACACAGCATCCCCAAAGATGACAGGCCCTGGAGGATTTTTTTCCTCCGGACCACCTGTGTGAAGGAAATAAAAAAAAAATAACATAATTGAACATATTAAAAAAAAATAGTAGATAATAATAGTACTCAATTAAACATATAAAACTTATATATATATGTACGATAATGGACAAATACGAACAATAATCAAGACAATAATACGAAGTTTGAGTTCGAAGCAACCACGCCCGTTATGTTTTTGTTGGTAGATACCAATTTAAAAAATTAATTATATTCGTCTATTATTTGTTCCGGACATCAAACATTCAAATAAGGCAAAAAGGTGTGGAAGACAAAACCACTATGATTTCCTCACATCCGTGTTGATTGATTGATTGATTTTGAAGGATTGTCTTGCCGACTTTGGGTGTGCTAAAATCTCATTATTTAAATAATTTATAAAAGTCGCAAGTCCATATTGATCGAATCAATCCATCAGTAATGCAACCCTATGATGTTTAGTTAAGAATGAGGGAGAGCGAATTAATTTACACTGATAAAAACTTTATTGATTTGACAACCCACTTGTGTTAAAATTGTCTTTGCAGACACATAGCAGTTTCATTGGTCCTCGTACATTTAACCTTCTACCACTACAAACTCAAATGATAAATAAAAAGATAGAATATATTAAAGAGGTAAAATTATGGCTGAATGACGCAGATATTGAAACGCTTTTACTATAAATTTATTAATCCTTTCTACAACTCACTTGCTGAAACTTTATAAACTATTGTACATAATGTTTTCTCTTTACTTTTTATAATAACTATAAACAAAAAAAAAACTTTTTCTACTAATGTATATAATACTTTAGGTACTTGAAATATAGTAATCGTTTTATATTACCCACAATCAGGCAGTGCCTTAGTGGGTTTTCATTTCTTGTGTATACTATTTGGTATTATATATTATGTTATTATATACTTTCTATTAATATGTATAATATGTGTAAAGAAATGAAAATAAATAAAGTAAAAAAAAAATATATATATATATATACGTAGGATGGCTGAAATATTTGTATAAATATTATTAAAAATATAGCAAAATAGAAAAAGCACCCACTCCGGACCAGAACTCCCAAGGTCACTCCGTAATTGCCCACTTTCTGCCTTCACAAACGCAAACGCGGACTTGGTCATGTTCTCATGGAAGATGTAATACTATTATTGAGTATTTGTGTATAGTTTCTTTAAATGCTTTTCGACTACCACACTAGGCTCCCGCAATATGGTGGTCGAAATTTGTGTATATAATTATATATAGGTGGTTTGCAACCATTCAGACCAGACCTTCAACACACGTCTTACTGATAGATATTCCTCAGGCATGAGTTCCCTCAGTACTTGCTCGGTACTGTAAGTGATCTGTTAAGTAGTCAGTGCATTTTGGACTAAATCGGTCAAACAGCGAGAATAGATAGGTATGTCATGAACTTTACGTGAATTATTAAATTTACTGTAGGAAATACTTTCAACAATATCTGCAACCTCCGTGATTCGTAAAATAAACAAATCTGTTATGTAGACACAGCATCTCGTTCTGCACTCTTTGTTTTTATTATTCTTTGATGTTTTGTTTGTCCGACTTAAGTTTTTCGTTCGTGGGTTGACATTTGTGATCTTCGAACAATGCGTCCCAGGGGTCCAAACAAATTACATTTCTCAATTAAACCGCTTATGGTTGTGCGTTGAGTTGTACAGGAAAACTTCAAGGTGGTGTTATTAAAAAGGGACTCTGTGGTACCTAGTAACTTTTTTTTTCAGATTCAAATCTAGTATGGGTGTGGCTTGTTTTTGTGTTTTCATTACATCCATCGTGAATGTCGCTAAAGAAATCCAACCAGCTGTTAAAATTTTAACTTGAAGTATAAAATCCATGGGTTTATCTAAGCCTAATCATAGAACATTGAGCTCATATCATTTCCATCTAAACTGCTAAAAAGTCAGAGGGATAAAATTTCAGGCACTGTTGGGAAGTGAGTTAGCTAAAAGCTTCACAGATGCACTCATAGAGAGCAGTGCAAAGAGCTTGCTTGGAAGTCCGCAAGATGACAGCTAGTAGCCAGTAGTCGCTAAGGCCAGATATGCTGCTTCCAGACAAACTTGGTGTTGATCTCATTTAGCCAGCTCCTAGTTAGGTCGCCTATCGAGTCACTATTGTAATACGCGAAGTATTGAATAAATCCCTGATTTATTATTAAGAACCTATTTTTTTAAATATCCTACCACGACGAGTTGGAGAACTGTTTGTGGGAACACAACAGCTGGCGCAGCCGGTAGGATAAAACAATAGAGAAAATACCGTAAGATTGGGGCCTTGATTAAGAAATGTGTAAAATCAAAGAAAAACAGTTCGTGTAGAATTAACATGCAATAATTTTAAAATTTCAATTTATCCGGTGTATCTCCTCTTGTGGCACAATAATGGATATAAATAAAAATAAAAAAAACAAGGTTATCTTTTCTGTCCCTAACTTCTTCAAACGTCTAAAGCCAAACATCTGTTTGTTTCTCCTTGTTTAAAGATGTACAAAAACCGGCTGTTCATTATTGTTGACCAAATGGTTTTTTGCGCGGCCTCTATTTGGATATCATGAATCTCACTTGGGTCAGAGTATATTATGTCTATAAATCTGCATTTTATAGCCCAACACAAACAGTATCATATTCAGCAAATCTACAAGTGGATTTTATTCCGCACCTACTCGAACGTTGCGAAAATTGATTTAAAAGATGTAAAGTGACTGAGGCGAAAAGGCGTCGTTGAAAATAGCACTGATTTAATGGAATTACGTGTGTGATATGTCATCTGGTTATGTGCCAGTCCTGCAAGCTTGTTCCTCCTACGTAAGATCATCAGATCAGAGATGGAGCAGAAGACTTACACAAAAAAATCATTTAAAAGGTTTACTAAAAAATTTTTAAATTACACTGCTCCATAAATTTTAAGATTATTTTCAATATTTTATAACGTACACAAATAGGACCCTACAATTATTACTTGTACACTTCTTGCCTAAATTTATTTTGACAAGACTGTAAGCATTGACCAACAGTGGATATATCAAAATCCGTTTAGGATTTTGTATTTATTTTAAATTATTATAAGCAATAATTAGTAGCCTGCACTATCCATACAAATTGAAAATATCTCCCCAGTAAAAATAGACACTAGAAGGTGCGGGTCCAGTTCCCTTCGGTGGCATATATTTTTACTCGGGAGATATTTTCAATTTGTAAGGATATTTCAGGCGACTAATTATTGCTTATAATAATTCTTTTATCCTTTGTGCTGTGCATAAAAAACCTTGTCTTATAAACATTAGTTTATCATTAAAAAATAATAGTAGGTATTTATTTTAGTTTAGAAACTAAAAACATCAATGTTGAATGAACCATTGAAGTTTCCGCATGAGATGAATTGTGGGAGTGCTGGATGAACAGACTATGTTGCGTGGGTGAAAACACTATCAAACTCCGTTGCATAGTTTAGAAGAACTAAGCGCACAAACAGACAGACGCGGATAGTGACTTTGTTTTATACTATTTAATAATAAAGATTCCAAGCTCAGCCTAATCGCCACGCCGCGCCGCGTCGCCAAGCCGCCGCAACAATAATTATTTTGTCTTGTTTCTTTTTTTCTTTCCTTTTCTTTTTTTTATTATTAATTCAGTTAGAGTGGTTCGTAAAAAAGAAAATGACATAACTTTTATTATTCTAGGAAAAGTTTTAATCTGATAAATTACGATAGAAAAATTATGTCAAGTGAAAAACGAACCAGCGATTTTTGAGGTTTTCCTATACATTTATTTTTTTTAATATAATTATAATGATATTTGGATGATTTGTATAGCGCCGTTTTTGTGCAAAATCTCCTCAAGGGCGCTGTATATTTTTATTTGATTGTTTATTACTTTATTAACGCCCTTTTTAAGGGCTTTTACTGTAATCTATATATACATTTATTGTAATATATGTATATTTGGCAAACTTGTCTTAACATCCCAAAAATCGTTTGATATGTTTATATAATGTGCCACATTTATATAGAATATTATTTTCATGAATGTCTTACTAGATAAGTACCATTTTTGTAAATTCCCACATTGACTTAGTGCTTACGGGTATATCCATGTTTAGTTATTTTTTGTTTGTTCTACTTAACCTCACTTTTTCTATTTCTGTACTGTATTGTATGTGAAACTTATAATTTTGATTTCCAAATTCCTAATTGTAAGTTCCACCCGTCGTAAAATGTTTTTTTTTAACTCATCGGTATTGCTTTAACAAGAAATAAAAATTCTACAAAAATGTAAAAAAAATAGTCGATTTTATGACATTCCCAAATTTTGATGGGGTTTCAAATAACTAGGTCTAGTATGCCTAGTCTCATGTTCGACGTCATACTAGGATACGTTTTTTCAATGTTTAATGTCTATTTAATGTATAGTAGAAATTTTATGAGCTAGGAGATTATCAAGATTGTTACCTATTATTAGTAAAACAAACTGGCCTTATTATATTCCCTGTACGGCAAAACTGACCTTACGGATGGCGAGACCTAATCCAGACATTGCGTGGGACACTAACCTATAAATTAGTGATATAATCCATTAAATCTACGATAGTTTATATCCCAATTCAGCCCTGGACACCCACACAAGAGAGCAACACATCATCCAACTAATTGTTTTCAGTATTACTAATTTTATTCACTAATATAATCACATCTGAATAGAAGTGTACTGGGATTAGGTGCGTACGGTCTCTGGTGACAAATTTAATGTTCTCCACCATTAATTTGTTGTTTGTCTTGTAATCAGGTATAGGGTTTGATTTTATAAAACTGTTTGATATTTGTTATTATTTATTGACGTTGTTAGTTATTAACATGAGACAAAGTAGCGGATGTATCAATATTGAATTAGTACACAATAGACAAATAGACCACCTGTGAAACAGGGCAGTAAAATATTGGGATCGAGAGATCACGGAGAGGGTAGGAAAAAATATTGTCGCTTGGGTTTTTTTTTACACTTAAAATTTCAATAAATTAGAAATGGCATAACACCTAATTCCTGACTGCAAATATTATTTGAATTGTCCTGTGTAATATAACTATTCAGCAACGAAGAATTGTATGATATAGGTAACTTTAGAATTTAATATTACATTGGGTATAAAACCATTTTGATTGTAATATCATCTTGTTCAATGAAATATTACATTGATTGAAAGAAAAAGTTGTTGATGATTATTCATTTAGACTAACAAAGTCAAAAGGTATTCAATATAAATTTAAATCCGATGTTTATCCGAGACATTATCTAGGTTACAAACCAATATCATTCGAAATTTTCTAATTATTTAAGAAAGGTACCTGCCAAAAACATTGGAAAAATTAGTTGCAAGATGATATTGTTAATTTATTTAAAATATGATGTTTAATAAATAGATCCCAATGAATGCGTTGTTTAAGACGCCCGTCCCAGTAATAAAAGAGATCATGGGTTCGATTCCTAGTTTTGACCGTTTTCTTTTTATTTTTCTGTGTCTATTTAATCGTTAAGATTTATCAGTATTATCTTTTTCATTTTACATTGACGGGTATAACTTCAAAATAAGTTCAAAACATTTTAATGTCCCTTTCCTTTCCTCTCCCGACTCGCTTCATAATATTGGCAAACCGACGATGGCTTTGGGCAGTTGTAACTCTTGAGTTTCATCACTTAAAAAATCAATCAATTAAAAACAGTTCTTTAACTATTATACATCTATTTTAAAATGTCTTTTAAAACTTTAAAACTTTTTTTTGGTTTGACAGAGGATTGAACCTTCTTCCTCAGGACTAGATCTTAACTGCTGTGATCTTTTAAAACTAAAAAAACTTTTTTTTTGTTTGACTGAGGATTTTACATTCCTTCCCAGGGACTGGTGTCAACCGCGCTTACAACCTCGCCAAATTCTGATCGGGTAGGACTGACATTTATTTCATATATTAATTGATGTGATGTCATCCGAATTCAGAGAAATTCGTACATGTCTTCGTTTCTGTACGTGGTTGACACCAAAAGATGATAGAATGCATCGTCATCGACAACGAGTCTATCTGTCGAGTTTCAGCTCGATCGGGTGTTCGAAAGTGGATTATTTCCCGTTCCAAGATTTGCATTCTTTCATTCCCGGAAACAAAAATGAAATTCAAATAAAATGTATATAACGAAAAGTTTGAAATTCAAGTACCCACCACAGTAATGAAAATTTTATTAACAAATCAATGGATTGTGAAATTATTTGCTAAGTTTTATAAATATTTCAACCCTTTAAAACCTCAAGTGCGGGATATGTCATCGTCGTGTCTACGAAGTGCGTTCTTCTATTCCTAAATAAATATTTAAAAAACATAAAGAAAAAAAAATTCTCCACCTAAATATGATATTCCACAAGGTTCTGGTTTATACCCAATGTGATTTCAGACCTTAGAATTTTTAAACCAATTTTATTATTTTATAACACTGCAACTCCATAATTTAGCCCGCAATTCGTTAATACCTTGAAGACATCAATTACAATTAACTATGCTAATCAGTGCTGTCTTTGCTTGGGTCATTCACGCTAATCGGAAGATGGCCGCAATGAAGTCTGCATTCTGAATATTCTCATTTGTTTATGTGGTGTGTGTCAGCACGTCCATTGTCTGCAAGTTATTAATGAGAACAATGACAAACAACACTCAATTTCAATCGATGTTTTCTAAAGCTAATAATAAGTGCTTATTTAGAGTCGTGGAATTTTTTATCTTTCATCAACTACCTACCACTCTTCCACCAGAACCATAACTTTCTTCGGGTTAAAATATTAACTATAAATTGTATTCACCTGTTCTTCCTTGTGTTGCCTTCGTTTTTTTCATCTAACGTCTGACCATCAATCAAGACTGAGAGTAACGAAGTCCTTATTCAACTCGAGCATGTGGCATTTCATCTGTCTGTATTTTTTTTTGTTACGGCCGGTTCCGGTTTGAGGTGGTGACTGTGTTGGATACTAAATGTTTATCGCGTTAGAGTTATCGCGCAAGATCGTGGTTCCTACTACGAGCTGTCAAATCGAGATTATCAATATTATGGTACCTACCGGCCTCAACAAAGTTTGAAAAATAATTGTAATTACCGCCTGTTTCTACATATAGTTAAGGTTTTTTCAGGTATTTTGGGGCTCCAGACCAGAGCTGCCAAATTCATTCAAACAGTGGAGCGCACTTGCAATTTGTACAAGGTCAGCAGTTGTCTCTGTATAGTTGAGTATCTACGGGCCCTGTACATGTACAATACATCTAGCTTCTGAGAGTCTAACTTGACTTTGGCATCGATGGAGCCTCCGTTCCTGAGCTGGTAACTAAAAAACAAAGACCTTTGAATAAGTCTTATACTAGCTTTAGAGCATTTTTTTATTTTTTATAAAAAAGTATTATTATTTACTTTTGGACCTTGAAAAGGATCAGTGCATTTGATTGTGTCCTTACATATTTCAGCAATATGATACTACATATTGTATGAGAAGTGTGCCTATCACCTTTGTTTGATAAAAAGAGTCTGCGGATAAGGAAATATGGTTTCGTAATACAGATACCGCGATGCGGGCGGATGTCTTGCATACGAACTCTAAAATTAATAATGCGGGTGCTCATTCTAGAAACTACGCAGCTTCTGCTCAAATATTTCATGAGAATGTATTCTAAAATTATTTAAATTGATGATGATTTTTTTTTTCATCTTTCTCCTCTCTCCGGGGCTTCAAATTGTTCCCGAATAGCTTTGTCCAGGGCCTTTAAGGATCATGGTATTTATGGTGGTATATTATGGATCACGCAAAGATAAGAGCAAATAAAAGTGACAAGTCAAGTGAACGCATCGGTATAAATCATAAAAATTATAATATTACATATTTGTAATAAGCATTTACTTTGTGGCTCGTCATAATTTACAATAAAAGAAATAAATTTGTTTTAGACCACTTTAAACCAACGTGGTCTAAAACAAATTTATATCTTTTATTGTAAATTATAATATTTCTTCTCTTGCGTAGTACCAATTGTGAACAAAAATCGTTTAGACTGTTACTGAAAAAATTGAGGTCTTGGATTAAGTTGACCAGTTTAGACATTCTGGACAATGTTAAGAAGTATCCATAATGTTGATTAAAGAAGAGCAGATTATTTTTGCTGATAAAAAATTATAACAAAAAATAGTTATTAGCCTGAAAAACCAAAAGAAAATTGATGCCACCGACATAAAAGATAGTGAAGCTGACTGGCAGTCAAAAGTATAAGTGTCAGCGCAGATGCCTTTGTTTTTTCTTTTTAAAAATATCGCAATAGGTGTTCCAGACGAATAATTACTGATTGTATAATTTGTTATCCTCTGTGTCATACATAAAAACCATGTCAATAAACATTAGTTTATCATTAATAGTCATGGACTTTGGGAAGGGATATTGAAAAAGATGAGTTGAATCAAAGTAGCTGAATCAATAATACAATAATATCCATATATAAGGAAAAGGAGGGGGAAAGAATAAATACTTGTTGTCCAAAGTAAAATCAATAACTAAATCTGCTAAATCAAGCATTTTGATTAAAAGCAATATTCTTATGGACACAAATGCAAGACTAGGGTTCGAACTTTGAAAGACATTTTCTCTGACTCTATGGCGATGTATAGACTGAAATTTCGATATCGTACTAAAAATTGTTGTCGAAATCGAAATCAATATCAAAATCTTCAAAGAGAAGCATTTGGACAAAAAAAAGCATTCTACCGGCCACAAATGCAAGACTTGGGTTCGAACTTTGAGAGCCATGTTTTCTGACTAGATTGCGACAAATGGACTGAAATTTAGGTATTATATTGAGAATATTGGTCCGTATCGAAATCAGTATCAGAAACTGCAAAAATTATGCAGAAATTTTGGTAAAGTACTAATATGTGTGATCCGAATCAAGATCAATATCAAAATCTGCAACAATAAGCACATGGATTCAAATTAATATTCTTACGGGCACGATTTCAAGACTTGGGTTCGAACTTTGAAAGCCATTTCTTCTGACTATGATGCAGAACGGACTAAAATTTTGGTAAGGTACATATAGTTGTGGTCCGAATCAAAATCAATATGAAAATCTGCAAAAAGAAACATGTGGATAACAATTTTTATTCATACGCACACATTTTCAAGACTTGGGTTCGAACTTTGAAAGCCATTTTCTCTGACTCTATGGTGCAGAACGCACTGAAATTTCGGTTAGCTACTAATAATTGTGGACCGAATCAAAATCTGCAACAATAAGCACTTGGATTAAAATTAATATTTTCACGGTAACCATTTCAAGACTTGGGTTCGAACTTTGAAAGCCATTTTCTATGACTCTATGGTTCAGAATGGACTAAAATTTTGGTAATAAATAATAATTGAGGTCCGAATCAAAATCAATATCAAAATCTGCAAAAATAAGCATTTGGATTAAAATTAATATTCTTACGGGCACGATTTCAAGTCTTGGTTCGAAGTATAAAAGATATTTTTTCCGGCTCTATGTTATCAAAGCGGGTGAAATTTTGGAATAGGGATAAGAATAATGATAATAATACAATGGTACGAAACCAAACCAGTCAATACATCTTCGTAAGGTTGCATTTCTCGAAAAATCGTTATTCCTGTGAGCAGTCCTGACTTGGATTCGAAATTTAAAAGGCATACTTTCAGGCTCTATTGTACCAAACGGGCTGAAATTTTGGAATAGTGATAAGAATCATCGTCCAAAACGAAATCAGTCAATAAATCATCAAAAAGTTGCATTTCTCGAAAAATCATAATTCCTGTGGGCACTAATTTCAGACTTGGGTTCGAACATTAACAGCGTTTTTTTCCGACTCTATGGTATGAAATGGGCTGAAATTTTCGAAAAAAGATAAGAATCATAGTCCAAAACGAAATCAGTCAATAAATCGTCATAAAGTTGCATTTCTCGAAAAATCATAATTCCTGTGGTCACTGATTTCAGACTTGGGTTCGAAATTTAAACGGCATTTTTTCTGGCTCTATGGTACCAAACGGGCTGAAATTTTATACTAGGGTTTTAAATATAAAAGGCATTTTTTCTGGCTCTATGGTAGGTACCAAACGGGCTAAAATTTTTGGTAAATATTCGGAATCGCTGGACACGGAAAATACGAAATACTTTTAAATAAAACCTTCTGATTTACCTTAATTACTATAAAAGGAATCTGACTGCATTTGTGAAATTTTTAATTTTAGCATTTTAATTTTTAATTACGTAAAATGAAAATTCGCTTTTGTTGTATGGGGTGACAGCTATTTCAAATAATTTCTGTCAATTGGTATTACTGATTCTACATAAGTGACCGACTTCATGCTGATAAGAAAAACAATGGCGGGTAATTTTGTTTACAATATTAGCAACACGAAACCAAGATTTTTTTACTCTACCAGCCAGTATAAAAAACACTTTTGAAACGAAAAATGTGAAAAATTAATAATATAATGTAAACAAACCTTTTATCAGAATTACTTGGAAGTTGCGCTGTTATGATAGATATTAATTAGAATTACACGAGTTGTTGGTTTTCATCGTCATTATCTTCATCGGAAGGGTTGTATGTCTCGTTTGCCATTTTGAAAAAGGAGTGGATTCGATCATTATTTTTTGGGAAAGGATCTCTTCCAAAGAAATTCACATAGGTATCCTTCGTAATGTGCCTCACTCCTTCCAAATCTACACACACTGGCACGTTTCCTCTCACATCCCTCCAACAACGCTCAATATTTTGAGTGAGGGCTCCCGTCTCCTGATCTACAAAAGATATGCTGTGATTGACGCTTAAATGAACGTAGCCTTCGTTTTCGAGGCAGTTGTAGGCTTTCCAACAGTCCGACATAATTATGGTTCCCGGCAATATATATTCTTTAATTACTTTAAGAAGCGTTTCTTTCGAACGATCTTCCACAGCACAGACAAACATTGTTCAAAACCGCCGAATACCCACTTGCCATCAATTTGTCGTCCTTTATTGTGCTTTCTTTTGCCAATTTTAGCCTCGTCAATCTCCACTGTGATACCGACACCTCCAATTTTTTGTTTCATTTTGTAGCACCAAATTATACAAACTTCCCTGCAAAACGAAGACCAATTTACGACGGTCTCACTACTCATATCGAGTTCTTCCATGATCAAGGTTGTTCTCGGAGGCCGCAAGATTGCCCAAAGTAGTACAAAATTGCATATTTTCTCTACAGAAAGGTTGGATTTTGAAAAAAAAGTACCCTTTCTAGCCGAAACAGAAAAATTACACCTGATTTTACGTTTGTGACCGGCACTCACTATTTTAGTTTTTCGACATCTATATAGTAGGTTGGAAAAACTACAAATATTTCCGCATTTTTCACTTTTTTTTTCCAACCGGATTACATAATGACTCCTCAACCATTCTAATAAAACCTCCTCCTTTCTAATAACTTCTAAAAAACCCAATATACCAAAAGAACCACAATTACACGACATGATAATATTATTTCGCACGTCCCGCCAGTAAATTAATTACTTTGGACGATTCATTTGTTTTATCAAAAAACACAACGAGCGGCTAGAGACCATTAACAACGTAAATTTAAAAAAATATTCTACAATATTCTGGCAAAATAGTGCCTACTTAAAAAGCATAAAATATTTATTTAGGTATTAATATCATTATTATTGTATTTAACCTAACCTATAATAACCCAACCTAACCTAACCTAATCTATTCTAACATATAATAACCTAACCTAACCTATATCCTTATAATAATCCAACCTAACCTATAATAATACAACCTAACCTAACCTAACCTATATCCTAATAATAATCCAACCTATCCTAACCTATAATAATCCAACTTAACCTAACCTATATCCTAATAATAATCCAACCTAACCTAACCTATAATAATCCAACCTAACCTAACCTAAACTATAGTAATCAAACCTAACGTATAATAATCCAACCTAACGTAACCTAACCTATAATAATCCAACCTAACCTAACCTATAATAATCCAACCTAACCTAACCTAACCTATAATAATTCAACCTAACCTAACCTAACCGATAATAATCCAACATAACGTAACCTAACCTATAATAATCCAACCTAACCTAACCTAACCTATAATAATCCAACTTAACGTATAATAACCTCACCTTGTTTAATTTTTCTATTTTATAAAACATACCTAAATATCTTTATTTTATTTATCGAGTTTTGCTAAAATAGTACATACCTATTATTTGCATATGGTAAAAAATCTATCAACTCGTATAAGGAATACCAACAAAAGAAAACGTTATCAACCGAAATCATCCCAGCTGTCATCCCATGTCATCCCATAAAACGAAAGCAAATTTTCAATTTACGTAATTAAAAATTAAAATGCTAAAATCAAAAATTTCACAAATGCAGTCAGATTACTTTGAGAGTAATTAAGGTAAATCAGAAGGTTTTATTTAAAAATATTTCGTATTATCCGTGTCCAACGATTCCGAATAATTACCAAATTTTTAAATAGAGATAAAAGTTATTGTCCGAAACCAAATAAGTCAACGTATATTCGTAGGGTTGCATTTCTCAAAAATTCATAATTCCTGTGAGCACTGATTACAGACTTGGGTTCAAACATTAATAGCGTTTTTTTCCGTCTCTATGGTTTGAAAGAGGCTGAAATTTTGGAATAGTGATAAGAATCATCGTCCAAAACGAAATCAGTCAATAAATCGTTAAAAAGTCGCATTTCTCAAAAAATCGTAATTCCTGTGACCACTGATTTCAGACTTGGGTTCGAACATAAACAGCGTTTTTTTCCGGCTCTATGGTATGTAAGGGGCTGAAATTTTGGAAAAGTAATAAGAATTATCGTTCAAAATGAAATCAGTCAATAAATCGTTAAAAAGTTGCATTTCTCGAAAAATCATAATTCCTGTGAGCACTGATTTCAGACTTGGGTTCGAACATTAAAAGCGTGTTTTTCCGGCTCTATGGTATGAAAGAGGCTGAAATTATGGAACAGTGATAAGAATCATGGTCCAAACCGAAATCAGTCAAGAAAATGGAAAAATGTAGCATTTCTCGAAAAATCATAATTCCTGTGAGCACTGATTTCAGACATGGGTTCGAACATTAAAAGCGTTTTTTTCCGGCTCTATGGTATGTAAGGGGCTGAAATTTTGGAAAAGTAATAAGAATTATCGTCCAAAACGAAATCAGTCAATAAATCGTCATAAAGTTGCATTTCTCGAAAAATCATAATTCCTGTGAGCACTGATTTCAGACTTGGGTACGAAGATTAAAATCGTTTTTTTCCGGCTCTATGGTATGTAAGGGGCTGAAATTAGGGAAAAGTAATAAGAATTATCGTCCAAAACGAAATCAGTCAATAAATCGTCATAAAGTTGCATTTCTAGAAAAATCATAATTCATGTGAGCACTGATTTCAGACTTGGGTTCTAGCATTAATAGCGTTTTTTTCCGGCTCTATGGTATATCTGAAATTTTTGAAAAGTAATAAGAATCATCGTCCAAAACGAAATCAGTCAATAAATCATCATCAAGTTGCATTTTTCGAAAAATCATAATTCCTGTGAGCACTGATTTCAGACTTGGGTTCGAAGATTAAAATCGTTTTTTTCCGGCTCTATGGTATGAAAGAGGCTGAAATTATGGATTAGTGATGAGAATCATGGTCCAAAACGAAATCAGTCAAGAAAATGGAAAAATGTTGCATTTCTCGAAAAATCATAATTCCTGTGAGCACTGATTTCAGACATGGGTTCGAACATTAAAAGCGTTTTTTTCCGGCTCTATGGTATTTACGGGGCTGAAATTTTGGAAAAGTAATAAGAATTATCGTCCATAACGAAATCAGTCAATAAATCGTCATAAAGTTGCATTTCTCCAAAAAT
Source organism: Hesperophylax magnus (assembly GCA_026573805.1). Lineage (NCBI taxonomy): Eukaryota > Metazoa > Arthropoda > Insecta > Trichoptera > Limnephilidae > Hesperophylax > Hesperophylax magnus. The sequence goes on along the minus strand of JAIUSX010000977.1, from coordinate 6,578,632 downwards.
CATAATTCCTGTGAGCACTGATTTCAGACTTGGGTTCGAAGATTAAAATCGTTTTTTTCCGGCTCTATGGTATGAAAGATGCTGAAATTATGGAATAGTGATAAGAATCATGGTCCAAAACGAAATCAGTCAAGGAAATGGATAAATGTTGTATTTCTAGAAAAATCGTAATTCCTGTGAGCACTGATTACAGACTTGAGTTCGAAAATTAAAATGGTTTTTTTCCGGCTCTATGGTATGTAAGGGGCTGAAATTTTGGAAAAGGAATAAGAATCATCGTCCAAAACAAAATCAGTCACTAAATCGTCATAAAGTTGCATTCCTCGAAAAACAAATATTCCTGTGGGCTGATTTCAGACTTGGGTTCGAAATATAAAAGGCATTTTTTCAGACACTATGTTACCAAACGGGCTGAAATTTTGGAATAGAAATAAGAATTATTGTCCGAAACCAAATAAGTCAATGTATCTTCGTAGGGTTGCATTTCTCAAAAATTCATAATTCCTATGAGCAATGATTACAGACTTGGGTTCGAACATTAAAAGCTTTTTTTTCCGGCTCTATGGTATTTAAGGGGCTGAAATTTTGGAAAAGTAATAAGAATTATCGTTCAAAATGAAATCAGTCAATAAATCGTTAAGAAGTCGCAGTTCTCAAAAAATCTTAATTCCTGTGAGCACTGATTTCAGACTTGGGTTCGAATATTAAAAGCGTGTTTTTCCGGCTCTATGGTATGAAAGAGGCTGAAATTATGGAATAGTGATAAGAATCATGGTCCAAAACGAAATCAGTCAAGAAAATGAATAAATGTTGTATTTCTCGAAAAATCATAATTCCTGTGAGCACTGATTTCAGACTTGGGTTCGAACATTAAAAGCGTGTTTTTCCGGCTCTATGGTATGAAAGAGGCTGAAATTATGGAATAGTGATAAGAATCATGGTCCAAAACGAAATCAGTCAAGAAAATGGATAAATGTTGTATTTCTCGAAAAATCATAATTCCTGTGAGCACTGATTTCAGAATTGAGTTCGAAAATTAAAATCGTTTTTTTCCGGCTCTATGGTATGTAAGGGGCTGAAATAAGGGAAAAGTAATAAGAATTATCGTCCAAAACGAAATCAGTCAATAAATCGTCATAAAGTTGCATTTCTAGAAAAATCATAATTCATGTGAGCACTGATTTCAGACTTGGGTTCGAAGATTAAAATCGTTTTTTTCCGGCTCTATGGTATGAAAGAGGCTGAAATTATGGATTAGTGATAAGAATCATGGTCCAAAACGAAATCAGTCAAGAAAATGGAAAAATGTTGCATTTCTCGAAAAATCATAATTCCTGTGAGCACTGATTTCAGACATGGGTTCGAACATTAAAAGCGTTTTTTTCCGGCTCTATGGTATTTACGGGGCTGAAATTTTGGAAAAGTAATAAGAATTATCGTCCATAACGAAATCAGTCAATAAATCATCATCAAGTTGCATTTTTCGAAAAATCATAATTCCTGTGAGCACTGATTTCAGACTTGGGTTCGAAGATTAAAATCGTTTTTTTCCGGCTCTATGGTATGAAAGAGGCTGAAATTATGGATTAGTGATAAGAATCGTGGTCCAAAACGAAATCAGTCAAGAAAATGGAAAAATGTTGCATTTCTCGAAAAATCATAATTCCTGTGAGCACTGATTTCAGACATGGGTTCGAACATTAAAAGCGTTTTTTTCCGGCTCTATGGTATTTACGGGGCTGAAATTTTGGAAAAGTAATAAGAATTATCGTCCATAACGAAATCAGTCAATAAATCGTCATAAAGTTGCATTTCTCCAAAAATCATAATTCCTGTGAGCACTGATTTCAGACTTGGGTTCGAAGATTAAAATCGTTTTTTTCCGGCTCAATGGTATGAAAGATGTTGAAATTATGGAATAGTGATAAGAATCATGGTCCAAAACGAAATCAGTCAAGAAAATGGATAAATGTTGTATTTCTAGAAAAATCGTAATTCCTGTGAGCACTGATTACAGACTTGAGTTTGAAAATTAAAATCGTTTTTTTCCGGCTCTATGGTATGTAAGGGGCTGAAATTTTGGAAAAGGAATAAGAATCATCGTCCAAAACAAAATCAGTCACTAAATCGTCATAAAGTTGCATTTCTCGAAAAACAAATATTCCTGTGGGCTGATTTCAGACTTGGGTTCGAAATATAAAAGGCATTTTTTCAGACACTATGTTACCAAACGGGCTGAAATTTTGGAATAGAAATAAGAATTATTGTCCGAAACCAAATAAGTCAATGTATCTTCGTAGGGTTGCATTTCTCAAAAATTCATAATTCCTATGAGCAATGATTACAGACTTGGGTTCGAACATTAAAAGCTTTTTTTTCCGGCTCTATGGTATTTAAGGGGCTGAAATTTTGGAAAAGTAATAAGAATTATCGTTCAAAATGAAATCAGTCAATAAATCGTTAAAAAGTCGCATTTCTCAAAAAATCTTAATTCCTGTGAGCACTGATTTCAGACTTGGGTTCGAATATTAAAAGCGTGTTTTTCCGGCTCTATGGTATGAAAGAGGCTGAAATTATGGAATAGTGATAAGAATCATGGTCCAAAACGAAATCAGTCAAGAAAATGAATAAATGTTGTATTTCTCGAAAAATCATAATTCCTGTGAGCACTGATTTAAGACTTGGGTTCGAACATAAAAAGCGTGTTTTTCCGGCTCTATGGTATGAAAGAGGCTGAAATTATGGAATAGTGATTAGAATCATGGTCCAAAACGAAATCAGTCAAGAAAATGGATAAATGTTGTATTTCTCGAAAAATCATAATTCCTGTGAGCACTGATTTCAGACTTGAGTTCGAAAATTAAAATCGTTTTTTTCCGGCTCTATGGTATGTAAGGGGCTGAAATTAGGGAAAAGTAATAAGAATTATCGTCCAAAACGAAATCAGTCAATAAATCGTCATAAAGTTGCATTTCTAGAAAAATCATAATTCATGTGAGCACTGATTTCAGACTTGGGTTCGAAGATTAAAATCGTTTTTTTCCGGCTCTATGGTATGAAAGAGGCTGAAATTATGGATTAGTGATAAGAATCATGGTCCAAAACGAAATCAGTCAAGAAAATGGAAAAATGTTGCATTTCTCGAAAAATCATAATTCCTGTGAGCACTGATTTCAGACTTGAGTTCGAAAATTAAAATCGTTTTTTTCCGGCTCTATGGTATGTAAGGGGCTGAAATTTTGGAAAAGGAATAAGAATCATCGTCCAAAACAAAATCAGTCACTAAATCGTCATAAAGTTGCATTTCTCGAAAAAACAAATATTCCTGTGGGCTGATTTCAGACTTTGGTTCGAAATATAAAAGGCATTTTTTCAGACACTATGTTACCAAACGGGCTGAAATTTTGGAATAGAAATAAGAATTATTGTCCGAAACCAAATAAGTCAATGTATCTTCGTAGGGTTGCATTTCTCAAAAATTCATAATTCCTGTGAGCAATGATTACAGACTTGGGTTCTAACATTAATAGCGTTTTTTCCGGCTCTATGGTTTGAAAGAGGCTGAAATTTCGGAAAAGTGATAAGAATCATCGTCCAAAACGAAATCAGTCAATAAATCGTTAAAAAGTCGCATTTCTCAAAAAATCGTATTTCCTGTGACCACTGATTCTTCACGTTTGTGAAAAGACAGATTAGAAATTCCTAGAAATTAATCGCCTAACGAAGAAAATTGATCGTAAATATGTCATGAATAAACAGTTGGAACATGGTGCTCAGTCGCCATTAATATATCCATTGTAATTAAATTGAATAATGTTACCTTAGACTCTGAGGTAACATTTTATTCTAAGTAATTTGCGATGTATGTATTGATGATTATTGAACATTTTGTTATTCATGACTTATTTACCTTAAATAACAGTTGTGTAATTTAATTATGTAATCTTCTGATCCTTTGTTGCAGACGTTAAGAGTTTTGACATCTCTATCTTTGTGGAAATAATTTTCGTTTCCTGGTAAATACAAAATTATGTTCAATAGATCATAACCCCCCCCCCCACTTTTTGATTTGCCCAACTAAGGAGGTGTTCTTTTGTACAGTTTGATTCTTCTCTTCCGGATTGTCCTGCGTGGTATGCAGGAAAATTCATTATTTTATTTACTAAATTATCGATTATTCTGCTATAGTGACCATTTTTATATTATTATTTCTTATTTATGACATATTAACCTTAAAGAACCATTGTAATTTAATAACCCAAATATATGTACCTACCTTGACATTGTGTACCTAATTTTGTAAAAATTCTGTAACAAAAGAATTTCAATTGCCAGCCTGAAGATGTCCATAATAGGACGAAACCGGTAACTGGTAAAATAAACAAGTGGAAATAAGTTAAAAAATGTTTTATTTTCTATTTTAATTATCATTATTATTTCCATGTTTTTAAGGCAAGCAATCTAGTTCGAACTGTATACGAAATCACGCTTAAATCAACACAACTTTATAACACAATCGCGATCGCACAACACCTTGCGCCCCTGAGGTGATTTTTTCACAAAACGGCGCTCTACAAATTATCCAATTTTCTATTCTCACAGAGTACAACCACTTTCACTTCACACAAACACCGGTTCAATAATATTTCACTTTAATTCAATATTCAAGATAGCTTTCTAACACCATCTGAATTCACTAATTAACTGTAATTTCACACAACACTTCTGATTTGTATCGATTTCTCGGAGCTGTCAACGTACCCAAGTTCAAAAACCGACTGTCCCAGCGATCTCTTCTTTCCACCTTCCCGTAGGAACGTGCTTACGTATAAAACCTGCCTGTCAATAAATCTTCTCCCAGTCTAAACAAAATTTTTTTTGGAGCACGTTCGTCTCGTTCATTCATGTGAGTATTTGAATCATCACAGCCTCCCTTTAGTTCTAAGCCCAGCGGGTAATCTCGCTTCCACGTGTAAGTTGATGGGATGAGAAATAACTATAGGTAATTTAAATTTCTCGAATATCTCTGTATTTATTTTTATTTTTATCTTAAATTTTATTTTAATTCTTTCAAAATGTTGAGCGCCCCTGTTCTTCGTTTCTAACCTAGCGTCTGTTTATTTTTTGGTTCCCGTGATTATCGGCTCGCTCTACTGGTGAGTTTTTTTCCTCTCCCTCAGCCGTTTCAAGTGAACCGTGTCTGTTGATAGAATTCCTTATCTCATGTCACACTTCTTTATTTTCGAATTTTAAACTCCGAGTTAATTATTTATTACAAAACATCACTTGACTTAACTTTGTGTTTTTATTTTCTTTGTTCCGAGCTAGTTCTATAAACAAGGTTGTTTCATCTCAATACGTTATTTGTATTATGTTCGAGTGTTATTTATTTACATGTTGATTGTTTTTTTTTTGTCCTCGGCGGTGATCCGATGGTTTTTTGTCTATATTCTTATCTTCGAGTCGGTTGTAGATAGTTTATTTTAAAGGTTGGCCATTAATCATTGAGGCAATATTCGTGTTTTGTTTATTCTCTTTGCCTTTGAAGTACGGTGTCTCCGTTATCATATTTTGACGATAGGTACCATTTCTTTCGCTGTTAATGTGAATTAATAAGGTTTATGAAATCCATTTTTTTTTCTCTCAACAACATTAATGAATTCAAGCCAGCTTGTAAATCTATCTCTCCTGGTTTGCGGCACAAATGTAATGATCTGCATTTTTCAAACTTTTCCTTCTCTTCTTTCTACGATAAATTTTCTTTAAGTCCCATAGGTAACTTGTCCATAAGGCTTTGATTATGTATATATCCGGGGTAGGAATATCCTCCCTGCCGTCTTTACAAGCCTTTGCTCCTCTCTTTATTACACACCCCTTCAACTGTGTGCATCATAATTTGTCTACGTGGTTTACGGCCTTGAACGTAATCATTTCACGTGACGGTCCAGTATAAAAAGGTTTCACCGAACGTTGTGTTGGCTTTTTTGTTTCTCGGTATAGAAACCTAGTTATCTTTGTGTGTGTGTGGTACCCCTCGGTTCTTTTGAGATAGAGTGAGTTGAATCCATTACCGCTGTGTTTTAAAGCCATTTCATAAACTTTATTTTTCTGAGTCGCCTGCTCTTCAACTAGCTACGTGATTCTACCTGTCATAGGGTTATGTGAGTATAATAAAGTGTTAGATTTTATATATGTGATAAACATACGATAAATTTATGATGTTAGTTGTCGGCGCCATCCATGTATATATTTTGGGAGGGAAGGGAGAGGAACGGGAATGAATTTGTTCAAACTAAAGTTGGCTCCTCCTCTTTACCAAACAAAACCAATGGATGATAATTTGAACAAGGCGATCGATATCTGCGTGGCTGGATATCCGAACCGGCCGGGTCTCCCCTTGTTCCAAATTGGCAACCGTCACGCCAGAATAAAGAATACCAGGTCTCCTCACCAATTTCAGAATTGCCCCAACCTCAATGCACCTCCAGGAAAATCTACTTTACTGAATATAGAAGGGGAAAACCATGACATTCCTTGTCACGAATCTAGTCGCGAAAATGTGACACGTAAGGTCCTAAGTTACATGCCACCTCTAGAAAACGCTGTAAAGTCCTCGTCGTCGGGAATTTACATCCCTTTCTAGGTCAATAACATAGATAACACACGACGATCTTGTCGACATTTATCCCGCTTCTATCGATAGGTTGTGTGCCTACCCATTCAGCCAATTATCATGTGAGATATATGTAAGGTTTACTCGAAATGCCAAATTTAGGATGAGGACTGTCTGTATTTTAATATTTGGTTCCAGTAATTATTTCATGAGGATACTAGCATCCTCGTGTATTAGGTATGGGTAACTTCTATTGAATACCTATCCTCTCAGGTAGGTATAAACGGACAATTGGTTTGATTTTTGGCATTTAATTTAAAGAGGCTGCCTACATCTCGAAAGGAACCTGTTGAGAAAAGTTGTTCGGATGGTAATTTTATTTCGGAGATTACCATCTCCCCCTTTTGTCTCTAGATTGGTTCCTGTGTATTGTAATTTGTAAATTAGAAAGTCAAACAATTGATAAAAAGTATTAAATTAGAAAGTTAAATAACAGATGAAAAGTATTCATTTTTGTTCTGTCTGGTTGCAACCGATCGCTTTCTATTCGGGCGGTCATACGCTAGCAAAACTCCCCCTTCGACTGACTGTACACCACGCCTTGTCCCGGCTGGTAGTGATCGCCGTTTTAAATGGTACGCCAGTGTTTTGATAGGTACTCTGTAGGTAGGTGTTTTTTTTTATATACTGCGAGTTTATATTGGATGGCCTAATTTGTAATAAGTATGTAGCGTCGAGAAAAAAACTAGATTAAATAATTAATAATAAACCGCTCGACCTACTTAGTAAATCCTTATTCATATTCCTGTGAGCACTGATTTCAGACTTGGGTTCGAACATTAAAAGCGTTTTTTTCCGGCTATATGGTATGTAAGGGGCTGAAATTTTGGAAAAGTAATAAGAATTATCGTCCAAAACGAAATCAGTCAATAAATCGTCATAAAGTTGCATTTCTCGAAAAATCATAATTCCTGTGAGCACTGATTTCAGACTTGGGTTTGAAATATAAAAGGTATTTTTTCAGGCTCTATGGTACCAAACGGGATGAAATATTGGAATAGTGATAAAAATCATAGTCCAAAACGAAATCAGTCAATAACTCGTCATAATGTTGCAATTCTCGAAAAATCATAATTCCTATGGGCTGACTTCAGACTTGGGTTCGAAATTTAAACGGCATTTTATCAGGCTCTATGGTACCAAAAGGGCTGAAATTTTGAAAAGTGATAAGAATCATGGTCCAAAACGAAATCAGCCAATAAATCGTCTAAATATTGAATTTCTCGAAAAAACAATAATTCCTGTGGGCTTATTTCAGACTTGGGTTTTAAATATAAAAGGTATTTTTTCAGGCTCTATGGTACCAAACGGGCTGAAATTTTGGAAAAGTAATGGTACAAAACGAAATCAGTCAAGAAAATGGAAAAATGTTGCATTTCTCGAAAAATCATAATTCCTGTGAAAACTGATTTCAGCCTTGGGTTCGAACATTAAAAGTGTTTTTTTCCGACTCAATGGTATTTAAGGGGCTGAAATTTTGGAAAAGTAATACGAATTATCGTCCAAAACGAAATCAGTCAATAAATCGTCAAAAAGTTGCATTTCTCGAAAAATCATAATTCCTATGGGCTGATTTCAGACTTGGGTTAGAAATTTAAACGGCATTTTTTCAGGCTCTATGGTACCAAATGGGCTGAAATTTTGAAAAGTGATTAAAATCATCGTCCAAAACGAAATCAGTCAATAAATCGTTAAAAAGTCGCATTTCTCAAAAATTCGTAATTCCTGTGACCACTGATTTCAGACATGGGTTCGAACATTAAAAGCGTGTTTTTCCGGCTCTATGGTATGAAAGAGGCTGAAATTATGGAATAGTGATAAGAATCATGGTCCAAAACGAAATCAGACAATAAATCGTCATAAAGTTGCATTTCTCGAAAAATCATAATTCCTGTGAGCACTGATTTCAGACTTGGGTTCGAAGATTAAAATCGTTTTTTTCCGGCTCTATGGTATGTAAGGGGCTGAAATTTTGGAAAAGTAATAAGAATCATCGTCCAAAACGAAATCAGTCAATAAATCATCATCAAGTTGCATTTCTCGAAAAATCATAATTCCTATGGGCTGATTTCAGACTTGGGTTAGAAATTTAAACGGCATTTTTTCAGGCTCTATGGTACCAAATGGGCTGAAATTTTGAAAAGTGATTATAATCATCGTCCAAAACGAAATCAGTCAATAAATCGTTAAAAAGTCGCATTTCTCAAAAAATCGTAATTCCTGTGACCACTGATTTCAGACTTGGGTTCGAACATAAACAGCGTTTTATTCCGGCTCTATGGTTTGAAAGAGGCTGAAATTTTGGGGTAGTGATAAAAATCATCGTCCAAAACGAAATCAGTCAATAAATCATCATCAAGTTGCATTTCTCGAAAAATCATAATTCCTATGGGCTGATTTCAGACTTGGGTTAGAAATTTAAACGGCATTTTTTCAGGCTCTATGGTACCAAATGGGCTGAAATTTTGAAAAGTGATTAAAATCATCGTCCAAAACGAAATCAGTCAATAAATCGTTAAAAAGTCGCATTTCTCGAAAAATCATAATTCCTGTGAGCACTGATTTCAGACTTGGGTTCGAAGATTAAAATCGTTTTTTTCCGGCTCTATGGTATGTAAGGGGCTGAAATTTTGGAAAAGGAATAAAAATCATCGTCCAAAACGAAATCAGTCAATAAATCGTCATAAAATTGCACTTCTCGAAAAAACAAATATTCCTGTGAGCATTGATTTCGGACTTGGGTTCGAAGATTAAAATCGTTTTTTTCCGGCTCTATGGTATGTAAGGGGCTGAAATTTTGGAAAAGTAATAAGAATCATCGTCCAAAACGAAATCAGTCAAGAAAATGGAATAATTTGGTATTTCTCGAAAAATCATAATTCCTATGGGCTGATTTCAGACTTGATTTCGAAATTTAAACGGCATTTTTTCAGGCTCTATGGTACCAAATGGGCTAATATTTTGAAAAGTGATAAGAATCATGGTCCAAAACGAAATCAGTCAATAAATCGTCATAAAGTTGCATTTCTCGAAAAAACAAATATTCCTGTGGGCTGATTTCAGACTTGGGTTCGAAATATAAAAGGCATTTTTTCAGGCTCTATGGTACCAAACGGGCTGAAATTTTGGAATAGTAATAAGAATTATTGTCCAAAACCAAATAAGTCAATGTGTCTTCGTAGGGTTGCATTTCTCAAAAAATTCATAATTCCTGTGAGCACTGATTACAGACTTGGGTTCTAACATTAATAGCGTTTTTTTCCGGCTCTATGGTTTGAAGAAGGCTGAAATTTTGAAAAAAAGGTAAAAATCATCGTCCAAAACGAAATCAGTCAATAAATCGTTAAAAAGTCGCATTTCTCAAAAAATCGTAATTCCTGTGACAACTGATTTCAGACTTGGGTTCGAACATAAACAGCGTTTTATTCCGGCTCTATGGTTTGAAAGAGGCTGAAATTTTGGGGTAGTGATAAAAATCATCATCCAAAACGAAATCAGTCATTAAATCGTTAAAAAGTTGCATTTCTCAAAAATTCGTAATTCCTGTGACCACTGATTTCAGACTTGGGTTCGAACATTAAAAGCGTGTTTTTCCGGCTCTATGGTATGAAAGAGGCTGAAATTATGGAATAGTGATAAGAATCATGGTCTAAAACGAAATCAGTCAAGAAAATGGATAAATGTTGTATTTCTCGAAAAATCATAATTCCTGTGAGCACTGATTTCAGACTTGGGTTCGAAGATTAAAATCGTTTTTTTCCGGCTCTATGGTATGTAAGGGGCTGAAATTTTGGAAAAGGAATAAGAATCATCGTCCAAAACGAAATCAGTCAATAATTCATCATCAAGTTGCATTTCTCGAAAAAACAAATATTCCTGTGAGCATTGATTTCGGACTTGGGTTCGAAGATTAAAATCGTTTTTTTCCGGCTCTATGGTATTTAAGGGGCTGAAATTTTGGAAAAGTAATACGAATTATCGTCCAAAACGAAATCAGTCATTAAATCGTCATCAAGTTGCATTTCTCGAAAAAACAAATATTCCTGTGGGCTGATTTCAGACTAGGGTTCGAAATATAAAAGGCATTTTTTCAGGCTCTATGGTACCAAACGGGCTGAAATTTTGGAAAAGAAATAAGAATTATTGTCCGAAACCAAATAAGTCAATGTATCTTCGAAGGCTTGCATTTCTCAAAAATTCATAATTCCTGTGAGCACTGATTACAGACTTGGGTTCTAACATTAATAGAGTTTTTTTCCGGCTCTATGGTTAGAAAGAGGCTGAAATTTTGGGATAAGGATAAGAATCATCGTCCAAAACGAAATCAGTCGTTCAATCGTTAAAAAGTCGCATTTCTCAAAAAATCGTAATTCCTGTGACCACTGATTTCAGACTTGGGTTCGAACATAAACAGCGTTTTGTTGCAGCTCTATGGTATGAATGGGGCTGAAATTTCGAAAAAGTGATAATAATCATCGAACAAAACGAAATCAGTCAAGAAGATGGAAAAATGTTGCATTTCTCGAAAAATCATAATTCCTGTGAGCAGTGATTTCAGACTTGGGTTCGAACATTAAAAGCGTTTTTATCTGGCTCTATGGTATGTAAGGGGCTGAAATTTTGTAAAAGTAATAAGAATTATCGTTCAAAACGAAATCAGTACATAAATCGTCATAAAGTTGCGTTTCTCGAAAAATCATAATTCCTGTGAGCACTGATTTCAGACTTGGGTTCGAACATTAAAAGCGTGTTTTTCCCTCTTAATGGTATGAAAGAGGCTGAAATTATGGAATAGTGATGGTATTTAAGGGGCTGGAATTTTGGAAAAGTAATACGAATTATCGTCCAAAACGAAATCAGTCAATAAATCGTCATAAAGTTGCATTTCTCGAAAAATCATTATTCCTGTGAGCACTGATTTCAGACTTGGGTTCGAAGATTAAAATCGTTTTTTTCCGGCTCTATGGTATGTAAGGGGCTGAAATTTTGGAAAAGGAATAAGAATCATCGTCCAAAACGAAATGAGTCAATAAATCGTTAAAAAGTCGCATTTCTCAAAAAATCGTAATTCCTGTGACCACTGATTTCAGACTTGGGTTCGAACATAAACAGCGTTTTATTCCAGCTCTATGGTTTGAAAGAGGCTGAAATTTTGGGGTAGTGATAAAAATCATCATCCAAAACGAAATCAGTCATTAAATCGTTAAAAAGTCGCATTTCTCAAAAATTCGTAATTCCTGTGACCACTGATTTCAGACTTGGGTTCGAACATTAAAAGCGTGTTTTTTCGGCTCAATGGTATGAAAGATGCTGAAATTATGGAATAGTGATAAGAATCATGGTCCAAAACGAAATCAGACAATAAATCGTCATAAAGTTGCATTTCTCGAAAAATCATAATTCCTGTGAGCACTGATTTCAGACTTGGGTTCGAAGATTAAAATCGTTTTTTTCCGGCTCTATGGTATGTAAGGGGCTGAAATTTTGGAAAAGGAATAAAAATCATCGTCCAAAACGAAATCAGTCAATAAATCGACATAAAATTGCACTTCTCGAAAAAACAAATATTCCTGTGAGCATTGATTTCGGACTTGGGTTCGAAGATTAAAATCGTTTTTTTCCGGCTCTATGGTATGAAAGATGCTGAAATTATGGAATAGTGATAAGAATCATGGTCCAAAACGAAATCAGACAATAAATCGTCATAAAGTTGCATTTCTCGAAAAATCATAATTCCTGTGAGCACTGATTTCAGACTTGGGTTCGAAGATTAAAATCGTTTTTTTCCGGCTCTATGGTATGTAAGGGGCTGAAATTTTGGAAAAGGAATAAAAATCATCGTCCAAAACGAAATCAGTCAATAAATCGACATAAAATTGCACTTCTCGAAAAAACAAATATTCCTATGAGCATTGATTTCGGACTTGGGTTCGAAGATTAAAATCGTTTTTTTCCGGCTCTATGGTATGTAAGGGGCTGAAATTTTGGAAAAGTAATAAGAATCATCGTCCAAAACGAATTCAGTCAAGAAAATGGAATAATTTGGTATTTCTCGAAAAATCATAATTCCTATGGGCTGATTTCAGACTTGATTTCGAAATTTAAACGGCATTTTATCAGGCTCTATGGTACCAAAAGGGCTGAAATTTTGAAAAGTGATAAGAATCATGGTCCAAAACGAAATCAGCCAATAAATCGTCTAAATATTGAATTTCTCGAAAAAACAATAATTCCTGTGGGCTTATTTCAGACTTGGGTTTGAAATATAAAAGGTATTTTTTCAGGCTCTATGGTACCAAACAGGCTGAAATTTTGGAAAAGTAATAAGAATCATGGTCCAAAACGAAATCAGTCAAGAAAATGGAAAAATGTTGCATTTCTCGAAAAATCATAATTCCTGTGAAAACTGATTTCAGCCTTGGGTTCGAACATTAAAAGTGTTTTTTTCCGACTCAATGGTATTTAAGGGGCTGAAATTTTGGAAAAGTAATAAGAATCATCGTCCAAAACGAAATCAGTCAATAAATCATCATAAAGTTGCATTTCTCGAAAAATCATGATTCCCATGGGCTGATTTCAGACTTGGGTTAGAAATTTAAACGGCATTTTTTCAGGCTCTATGGTACCAAATGGGCTGAAATTTTGAAAAGTGATTAGAATCATGGTCCAAAACGAAATCAGCCAATAAATCGTCTAAATGTTGCATTTCTCGAAAAAACAATAATTCCTGTGGGCTGATTTCAGACTTGGGTTTGAAATATAAAAGGTATTTTTTCAGGCTCTATGGTACCAAACAGGCTGAAATTTTGGAAAAGTAATAAGAATCATGGTCCAAAACGAAATCAGTCAAGAAAATGGAAAAATGTTGCATTTCTCGAAAAATCATAATTCCTGTGAAAACTGATTTCAGCCTTGGGTTCGAACATTAAAAGTGTTTTTTTCCGACTCAATGGTATTTAAGGGGCTGAAATTTTGGAAAAGTAATAAGAATCATCGTCCAAAACGAAATCAGTCAATAAATCATCATAAAGTTGCATTTCTCGAAAAATCATGATTCCCATGGGCTGATTTCAGACTTGGGTTAGAAATTTAAACGGCATTTTTTCAGGCTCTATGGTACCAAATGGGCTGAAATTTTGAAAAGTGATTAGAATCATGGTCCAAAACGAAATCAGCCAATAAATCGTCTAAATGTTGCATTTCTCGAAAAAACAATAATTCCTGTGGGCTGATTTCAGACTTGGGTTTGAAATATAAAAGGTATTTTTTCAGGCTCTATGGTACCAAATGGGCTGAAATTTTGGAAAAGTAATAAGAATTATCGTCCAAAACGAAATCAGTCAATAAATCGTCATAAAGTTGCATTTCTCGAAAAATCATAATTCCTGTGAGCACTGATTTCAGACTTGGGTTCGAAGATTAAAATCGTTTTTTTCCGGCTCTATGGTATGTAAGGGGCTGAAATTAGGGAAAAGTAATAAGAATCATAGTCCTAAACGAAATCAGTCAATAAATCGTCATAAAGTTGCATTTCTCGAAAAAACAAATATTCCTGTGGGCTGATTACAGACTTGGGTTCGAAATATAAAAGGCATTTTTTCAGGCTCTATGGTACCAAACGGGCTGAAATTTTGGAATAGAAATAAGAATTATTGTCCGAAACCAAATAAGTCAATGTGTCTTCGTAGGGTTGCATTTCTCAAAAAATTCATAATTCCTGTGAGCACTGATTACAGACTTGGGTTCTAACATTAATAGCGTTTTTTTCCGGCTCTATGGTTTGAAAGAGGCTGAAATTTTGGAAAAAGGATAAGAATCATCGTCCAAAACGAAATCAGTCAATAAATCGTTAAAAAGTCGCATTTCTCAAAAAATCGTAATTCCTGTGACCACTGATTTCAGACTTGGGTTCGAACATAAACAGCGTTTTATTCCGGCTCTATGGTTTGAAAGAGGCTGAAATTTTGGGGTAGTGATAAAAATCATCATCCAAAACGAAATCAGTCATTAAATCGTTAAAAAGTCGCATTTCTCAAAAATTCGTAATTCCTGTGACCACTGATTTCAGACTTGGGTTCGAACATTAAAAGCGTGTTTTTTCGGCTCTATGGTATGAAAGAGGCTGAAATTATGGAATAGTGATAAGAATCATGGTCTAAAACGAAATCAGTCAAGAAAATGGATAAATGTTGTATTTCTCGAAAAATCATAATTCCTGTGAGCACTGATTTCAGACTTGGGTTCGAAGATTAAAATCGTTTTTTTCCGGCTCTATGGTATGTAAGGGGCTGAAATTTTGGAAAAGTAATAAGAATCATCGTCCAAAACGAAATCAGTCAAGAAAATGGATAAATGTTGTATTTCTCGAAAAATCATTATTCCTGTGAGCACTGATTTCAGACTTGGGTTCGAAGATTAAAATCGTTTTTTCCGGCTCTATGGTATGAAAGAGGCTGAAATTTTGGAATAGAGATAAGAATCATCGTTCAAAATGAAATCAGTCAATAAATCGTTAAAAAGTCGCATTTCTTAAAAATTCGTAATTCCTGTGACCACTGATTTCAGACTTGGGTTCGAACAATAAAAGCGTGATTTTCCGGCTCTATGGTATGAAAGAGGCTGAAATTATGTAATACTGATAAGAATCATGGTTCAAAACGAAATCAGTCAAGAAAATGGATAAATGTTGTATTTCTCGAAAAATCATAATTCCTGTGAGCACTGATTTCAGACTTGGGTTCGAAGATTAAAATCGTTTTTTTCCGGCTCTATGGTATGAAAGATGCTGAAATTATGGAATAGTGATAAGAATCATGGTCCAAAACGAAATCAGACAATAAATCGTCATAAAGTTGCATTTCTCGAAAAATCATAATTCCTGTGAGCACTGATTTCAGACTTGGGTTCGAAGATTAAAATCGTTTTTTTCCGGCTCTATGGTATGTAAGGGGCTGAAATTTTGGAAAAGGAATAAAAATCATCGTCCAAAACGAAATCAGTCAATAAATCGTCATAAAATTGCACTTCTCGAAAAAACAAATATTCCTGTGAGCATTGATTTCGGACTTGGGTTCGAAGATTAAAATCGTTTTTTTCCGGCTCTATGGTATGTAAGGGGCTGAAATTTTGGAAAAGTAATAAGAATCATCGTCCAAAACGAATTCAGTCAAGAAAATGGAATAATTTGGTATTTCTCGAAAAATCATAATTCCTATGGGCTGATTTCAGACTTGGGTTTGAAATATAAAAGGTATTTTTTCAGGCTCTATGGTACCAAACGGGCTGAAATTTTGGAAAAGTAATAAGAATTATCGTCCAAAACGAAATCAGTCAATAAATCGTCATAAAGTTGCATTTCTCGAAAAATCATAATTCCTGTGAGCACTGATTTCAGACTTGGGTTCGAAGATTAAAATCGTTTTTTTCCGGCTCTATGGTATGTAAGGGGCTGAAATTAGGGAAAAGTAATAAGAATCATAGTCCTAAACGAAATCAGTCAATAAATCGTCATAAAGTTGCATTTCTCGAAAAAACAAATATTCCTGTGGGCTGATTACAGACTTGGGTTCGAAATATAAAAGGCATTTTTTCAGGCTCTATGGTACCAAACGGGCTGAAATTTTGGAATAGAAATAAGAATTATTGTCCGAAACCAAATAAGTCAATGTGTCTTCGTAGGGTTGCATTTCTCAAAAAATTCATAATTCCTGTGAGCACTGATTACAGACTTGGGTTCTAACATTAATAGCGTTTTTTTCCGGCTCTATGGTTTGAAAGAGGCTGAAATTTTGGAAAAAGGATAAGAATCATCGTCCAAAACGAAATCAGTCAATAAATCATCATCAAGTTGCATTTCTCGAAAAATCATAATTCCTATGGGCTGATTTGAGACTTGGGTTCGAAATTTAAACGGCTTTTTTTCAGGCTCTATGGTACCAAATGGGCTGAAATTTTGAAAAGTGATAAGAATCATGGTCCAAAACGAAATCAGTCAAGAAAATGGATAAATGTTGTATTTCTCGAAAAATCATAATTCCTGTGAGCACTGATTTCAGACTTGGGTTCGAAGATTGAAATCGTTTTTTTCCGGCTCTATGGTATGTAAGGGGCTGAAATTTTGAAAAGTGATTAGAATCATGGTCCAAAACGAAATCAGCCAATAAATCGTCAAAATGTTGCATTTCTCGAAAAAACAATAATTCCTGTGGGCTGATTTCAGACTTGGGTTTG
This sequence comes from Hesperophylax magnus, assembly GCA_026573805.1. Classification (NCBI taxonomy): domain Eukaryota; kingdom Metazoa; phylum Arthropoda; class Insecta; order Trichoptera; family Limnephilidae; genus Hesperophylax; species Hesperophylax magnus. The sequence continues at coordinate 6,561,729 of JAIUSX010000977.1, read as the reverse complement.
AAATATAAAAGGTATTTTTTCAGGCTCTATGGTACCAAACGGGCTGAAATTTTGGAAAAGTAATAAGAATTATCGTCCAAAACGAAATCAGTCAATAAATCGTCATAAAGTTGCATTTCTCGAAAAATCATAATTCCTGTGAGCACTGATTTCAGACTTGGGTTCGAAGATTAAAATCGTTTTTTTCCGGCTCTATTGTATGTAAGGGGCTGAAATTAGGGAAAAGTAATAAGAATCATAGTCCTAAACGAAATCAGTCAATAAATCGTCATAAAGTTGCATTTCTCAAAAAAACAAATATTCCTGTGGGCTGATTACAGACTTGGGTTCGAAATATAAAAGGCATTTTTTCAGGCTCTATGGTACCAAACGGGCTGAAATTTTGGAATAGAAATAAGAATTATTGTCCGAAACCAAATAAATCAATGTGTCTTCGTAGGGTTGCATTTCTCAAAAAATTCATAATTCCTGTGAGCACTGATTACAGACTTGGGTTCGAAGATTAAAATCGTTTTTTTCCGGCTCTATGGTATGAAAGAGGCTGAAATTATGGAATAGTGATAAGAATCATGGTCCAAAACGAAATCAGTCAAGAAAATGGATAAATGTTGTATTTCTCGAAGAATCATAATTCCTGTGAGCACTGATTTCAGACTTGGGTTCGAAGATTAAAATCGTTTTTTTCCGGCTCTATGGTATGAAAGAGGCTGAAATTTTGGAAAAAGGATAAGAATCATCGTCCAAAACGAAATCAGTCAATAAATCATCATCAAGTTGCATTTCTCGAAAAATCATAATTCCTTTGGGCTGATTTGAGACTTGGGTTCGAAATTTAAACGGCTTTTTTTCAGGCTCTATGGTAACAAATGGGCTGAAATTTTGGAATAGAAATAAGAATTATTGTCCGAAACCAAATAAGTCAATGTGTCTTCGTAGGGTTGCATTTCTCAAAAAATTCATAATTCCTGTGAGCACTGATTACAGACTTGGGTTCGAAGATTAAAATCGTTTTTTTCCGGCTCTATGGTATGAAAGAGGCTGAAATTTTGGAAAAAGGATAAGAATCATCGTCCAAAACGAAATCAGTCAATAAATCATCATCAAGTTGCATTTCTCGAAAAATCATAATTCCTATGGGCTGATTTGAGACTTGGGTTCGAAATTTAAACGGCTTTTTTTCAGGCTCTATGGTACCAAATGGGCTGAAATTTTGAAAAGTGATAAGAATCATGGTCCAAAACGAAATCAGTCAAGAAAATGGATAAATGTTGTATTTCTCGAAGAATCATAATTCCTGTGAGCACTGATTTCAGACTTGGGTTCGAAGATTAAAATCGTTTTTTTCCGGCTCTATGGTATGAAAGAGGCTGAAATTATGGAATAGTGATAAGAATCATGGTCCAAAACGAAATCAGTCAAGAAAATGGAAAAATGTTGCATTTCTCGAAAAATCATAATTCCTGTGAGCACTGATTTCAGACATGGGTTCGAACATTAAAAGCGTTTTTTTCCCGCTCTATGGTATTTAAGGGGCTGAAATTTTGGAACAGTAATGAGAATTATCGTCCATAACGAAATGAGTCAATAAATCGTCATAAAGTTGCATTTCTCCAAAAATCATAATTCCTGTGAGCACTGATTTCAGACTTGGGTTCGAAGATTAAAATCGTTTTTTTCCGGCTCTATGGTATGAAAGATGCTGAAATTATGGAATAGTGATAAGAATCATGGTCCAAAACGAAATCAGACAATAAATCGTCATAAAGTTGCATTTCTCGAAAAATCATAATTCCTGTGAGCACTGATTTCAGACTTGGGTTCGAAGATTAAAATCGTTTTTTTCCGGCTCTATGGTATGTAAGGGGCTGAAATTTTGGAAAAGGAATAAAAATCATCGTCCAAAACGAAATCAGTCAATAAATCGTCATAAAATTGCACTTCTCGAAAAAACAAATATTCCTGTGAGCATTGATTTCGGACTTGGGTTCGAAGATTAAAATCGTTTTTTTCCGGCTCTATGGTATGTAAGGGGTTGAAATTTTGGAAAAGTAATAAGAATCATCGTCCAAAACGAAATCAGTCAATAAATCGTCATAAAATTGCATTTCTCGAAAAAACAAATATTCCTGTGAGCATTGATTTCGGACTTGGGTTCGAAGATTAAAATCGTTTTTTTCCGGCTCTATGGTATGTAAGGGGCTGAAATTTTGAAAAAGTAATAAGAATCATCGTCCAAAACGAAATCAGTCAAGAAAATGGAATAATTTGGTATTTCTCGAAAAATCATAATTCCTGTGAGCACTTATTTCAGACTTGGGTTCGAAGATTAAAATCGTTTTTTTCAGGCTCAATGGTATGTAAGGGGCTGAAATTTTGGAAAAGTAATAAGAATCATCGTCCAAAACGAAATCAGTCAATAAATCATCATCAAGTTGCATTTCTCGAAAAATCATAATTCCTATGGGGTGATTTCAGACTTGGGTTCGAAATTTAAACGGCTTTTTTTCAGGCTCTATGGTAACAAATGGGCTGAAATTTTGGAATAGAAATAAGAATTATTGTCCGAAACCAAATAAGTCAATGTGTCTTCGTAGGGTTGCATTTCTCAAAAAATTCATAATTCCTGTGAGCACTGATTACAGACTTGGGTTCGAAGATTAAAATCGTTTTTTTCCGGCTCTATGGTATGAAAGAGGCTGAAATTTTGGAAAAAGGATAAGAATCATCGTCCAAAACGAAATCAGTCAATAAATCATCATCAAGTTGCATTTCTCGAAAAATCATAATTCCTTTGGGCTGATTTGAGACTTGGGTTCGAAATTTAAACGGCTTTTTTTCAGGCTCTATGGTACCAAATGGGCTGAAATTTTGAAAAGTGATAAGAATCATGGTCCAAAACGAAATCAGTCAAGAAAATGGATAAATGTTGTATTTCTCGAAGAATCATAATTCCTGTGAGCACTGATTTCAGACTTGGGTTCGAAGATTAAAATCGTTTTTTTCCGGCTCTATGGTATGAAAGAGGCTGAAATTATGGAATAGTGATAAGAATCATGGTCCAAAACGAAATCAGTCAAGAAAATGGAAAAATGTTGCATTTCTCGAAAAATCATAATTCCTGTGAGCACTGATTTCAGACATGGGTTCGAACATTAAAAGCGTTTTTTTCCCGCTCTATGGTATTTAAGGGGCTGAAATTTTGGAACAGTAATGAGAATTATCGTCCATAACGAAATCAGTCAATAAATCGTCATAAAGTTGCATTTCTCCAAAAATCATAATTCCTGTGAGCACTGATTTCAGACTTGGGTTCGAAGATTAAAATCGTTTTTTTCCGGCTCTATGGTATGAAAGATGCTGAAATTATGGAATAGTGATAAGAATCATGGTCCAAAACGAAATCAGACAATAAATCGTCATAAAGTTGCATTTCTCGAAAAATCATAATTCCTGTGAGCACTGATTTCAGACTTGGGTTCGAAGATTAAAATCGTTTTTTTCCGGCTCTATGGTATGTAAGGGGCTGAAATTTTGGAAAAGGAATAAAAATCATCGTCCAAAACGAAATCAGTCAATAAATCGTCATAAAATTGCACTTCTCGAAAAAACAAATATTCCTGTGAGCATTGATTTCGGACTTGGGTTCGAAGATTAAAATCGTTTTTTTCCGGCTCTATGGTATGTAAGGGGTTGAAATTTTGGAAAAGTAATAAGAATCATCGTCCAAAACGAAATCAGTCAATAAATCGTCATAAAATTGCATTTCTCGAAAAAACAAATATTCCTGTGAGCATTGATTTCGGACTTGGGTTCGAAGATTAAAATCGTTTTTTTCCGGCTCTATGGTATGTAAGGGGCTGAAATTTTGAAAAAGTAATAAGAATCATCGTCCAAAACGAAATCAGTCAAGAAAATGGAATAATTTGGTATTTCTCGAAAAATCATAATTCCTGTGAGCACTTATTTCAGACTTGGGTTCGAAGATTAAAATCGTTTTTTTCAGGCTCAATGGTATGTAAGGGGCTGAAATTTTGGAAAAGTAATAAGAATCATCGTCCAAAACGAAATCAGTCAATAAATCATCATCAAGTTGCATTTCTCGAAAAATCATAATTCCTATGGGGTGATTTCAGACTTGGTTTCGAAATTTAAACGGCATTTTTTCAGGCTCTATGGTACCACATGGGCTGATATTTTGAAAAGTGATAAGAATCATGGTCCAAAACGAAATCAGTCAAGAAAATGGATAAATGTTGTTTTTCTCGAAAAATCATAATTCCTGTGAGCACTGATTTCAGACTTGGGTTCGAAGATTGAAATCGTTTTTTTCCGGCTCTATGGTATGTAAGGGGCTGAAATTTTGGAAAGTTAATAAGAATCATCGTCCAAAACGAAATCAGTCAATAAATCGTCGTAAAGTTGCATTTCTCGAAAAATCATAATTCCTATGGGCTGATTTCAGACTTGGGTTCGAAATTTAAACGGCATTTTTTCAGGCTCTATGGTACCAAATGGTCTGAAATTTTGAAAAGTGATAAGAATCATGGTCCAAAACGAAATCAGCCAATAAATCGTCTAAATGTTGAATTTCTCGAAAAAACAATAATTCCTGTGGGCTTATTTCAGACTTGGGTTTGAAATATAAAAGGTATTTTTTCAGGCTCTATGGTACAAAACGGGCTGAAATTTTGGTAAAGAAATAAGAAATATTGTCCGAAACCAAATAAGTCAATGTATCTTCGAAGGCTTGCATTTCTCAAAAATTCATAATTCCTGTGAGCACTGATTACAGACTTGGGTTCTAACATTAATAGAGTTTTTTTCCGGCTCTATGGTTAGAAAGAGGCTGAAATTTTGGGATAAGGATAAGAATCATCGTCCAAAACGAAATCAGTCGTTCAATCGTTAAAAAGTCGCATTTCTCAAAAAATCGTAATTCCTGTGACCACTGATTTCAGACTTGGGTTCGAACATAAACAGCGTTTTTTTGCAGCTCTATGGTATGAATGGGGCTGAAATTTCGAAAAAGTAATAATAATCATCGAACAAAACGAAATCAGTCAAGAAGATGGAAAAATGTTGCATTTCTCGAAAAATCATAATTCCTGTGAGCACTGATTTCAGACTTGGGTTCGAACATTAAAAGCGTGTTTTTCCGGCTTTATGGTATGAAAGAGGCTGAAATTATGGAATAGTGATGGTATTTAAGGGGCTGGAATTTTGGAAAAGTAATACGAATTATCGTCCAAAACGAAATCAGTCAATAAATCGTCATAAAGTTGCATTTCTCGAAAAATCATAATTCCTGTGAGCACTGATTTCAGACTTGGGTTCGAAGATTAAAATCGTTTTTTTCCGGCTCTATGGTATGTAAGGGGCTGAAATTTTGAAAAAGTAATAAGAATCATCGTCCAAAACGAAATCAGTCAAGAAAATGGAATAATTCCGTATTTCTCGAAAAATCATAATTCCTGTGAGCACTTATTTCAGACTTGGGTTCGAAGATTAAAATCGTTTTTTTCAGGCTCAATGGTAAGTAAGGGGCTGAAATTTTGGAAAAGTAATAAGAATCATCGTCCAAAACGAAATCAGTCAATAAATCATCATCAAGTTGCATTTCTCGAAAAATCATAATTCCTATGGGCTGATTTCAGACTTGGTTTCGAAATTTAAACGGCATTTTTTCAGGCTCTATGGTACCACATGGGCTGATATTTTGAAAAGTGATAAGAATCATGGTCCAAAACGAAATCAGTCAAGAAAATGGATAAATGTTGTTTTTCTCGAAAAATCATAATTCCTGTGAGCACTGATTTCAGACTTGGGTTCGAAGATTGAAATCGTTTTTTTCCGGCTCTATGGTATGTAAGGGGCTGAAATTTTGGAAAGTTAATAAGAATCATCGTCCAAAACGAAATCAGTCAATAAATCGTCATAAAGTTGCATTTCTCGAAAAATCATAATTCCTATGGGCTGATTTCAGACTTGGGTTCGAAATTTAAACGGCATTTTTTCAGGCTCTATGGTACCAAATGGTCTGAAATTTTGAAAAGTGATAAGAATCATGGTCCAAAACGAAATCAGCCAATAAATCGTCTAAATGTTGAATTTCTCGAAAAAACAATAATTCCTGTTTGCTTATTTCAGACTTGGGTTTGAAATATAAAAGGTATTTTTTCAGGCTCTATGGTACAAAACGGGCTGAAATTTTGGAAAAGAAATAAGAATTATTGTCCGAAACCAAATAAGTCAATGTATCTTCGAAGGCTTGCATTTCTCAAAAATTCATAATTCCTGTGAGCACTGATTACAGACTTGGGTTCTAACATTAATAGAGTTTTTTTCCGGCTCTATGGTTAGAAAGAGGCTGAAATTTTGGGATAAGGATAAGAATCATCGTCCAAAACGAAATCAGTCGTTCAATAGTTAAAAAGTCGCATTTCTCAAAAAATCGTAATTCCTGTGACCACTGATTTCAGACTTGGGTTCGAACATTAAAAGCGTGTTTTTCCGGCTTTATGGTATGAAAGAGGCTGAAATTATGGAATAGTGATGGTATTTAAGGGGCTGGAATTTTGGAAAAGTAATACGAATTATCGTCCAAAACGAAATCAGTCAATAAATCGTCATAAAGTTGCATTTCTCGAAAAATCATAATTCCTGTGAGCACTGATTTCGGACTTGGGTTCGAAGATTAAAATCGTTTTTTTCCGGCTCTATGGTATGTAAGGGGCTGAAATTTTGGAAAAGGAATAAGAATCATCGTCCAAAACGAAATAAGTCAATAAATCGTTAAAAAGTCGCATTTCTCAAAAAATCGTAATTCCTGTGACCACTGATTTCAGACTTGGGTTCGAACATAAACAGCGTTTAATTCCGGCTCTATGGTTTGAAAGAGGCTGAAATTTTGGGGTAGTGATAAAAATCATCATCCAAAACGAAATCAGTCATTAAATCGTTAAAAAGTCGCATTTCTCAAAAATTCGTAATTCCTGTGACCACTGATTTCAGACTTGGGTTCGAACATTAGAAGCGTGTTTTTTCAGCTCAATGGTCTGAAAGAGGCTGAAATTATGGAATAGTGATAAGAATCATGGTCTAAAACGAAATCAGTCAAGAAAATGGATAAATGTAGTATTTCTCGAAAAATCATAATTCCTGTGAGCACTGATTTCAGACTTGGGTTCGAAGATTAAAATCGTTTTTTTCCGGCTCTATGGTATGTACGGGGCTGAAATTTTGGAAAAGGAATAAGAATCATCCTCCAAAACGAAATCAGTCAATAAATCGTCATAAAATTGCATTTCTCGAAAAAACAAATATTCCTGTGAGCACTGATTTCAGACTTGGGTTCGAACATTAAAAGCGTGTTTTTCCGGCTCTATGGTATGAAAGAGGCTGAAATTTTGGAATAGTGATAAGAATCATGGTCCAAAACGAAATCAGTCAAGAAAATGTATAAATGTTGTATTTCTCGAAAAATCATAATTCCTGTGAGCATTGATTTCAGACTTGGGTTCAAAGATTAAAATCGTTTTTTTCCGGCTCTATGGTATGTAAGGGGCTGAAATTTTGGAAAAGTAATAAGAATCATCGTCCAAAACGAAATCAGTCAAGAAAATGGATAAATGTTGTATTTCTCGAAAAATCATTATTCCTGTGAGCACTGATTTCAGACTTGGGTTCGAAGATTAAAATCGTTTTTTCCGGCTCTATGGTATGAAAGAGGCTGAAATTTTGGAATAGAGATAAGAATCATCGTTCAAAATGAAATCAGTCAATAAATCGTTAAAAAGTCGCATTTCTTAAAAATTCGTAATTCCTGTGACCACTGATTTCAGACTTGGGTTCGAACATTAAAAGCGTGATTTTCCGGCTCTATGGTATGAAAGAGGCTGAAATTATGTAATACTGATAAGAATCATGGTTCAAAACGAAATCAGTCAAGAAAATGGATAAATGTTGTATTTCTCGAAAAATCATAATTCCTGTGAGCACTGATTTCAGACTTGGGTTCGAAGATTAAAATCGTTTTTTTCCGGCTCTATGGTATGTAAGGGGCTGAAATTTTGGAAAAGTAATAAGCATCATCGTCCAAAACGAAATCAGTCAATAAATCGTCATAAAGTTGCATTTCTCGAAAAAACAAATATTCCTGTGAGCACTGATTTCGGACTTGGGTTCGAAGATTAAAATCGTTTTTTTCCGGCTCTATGGTATGTAATGGCTGAAATTCTGGAAAAGTAATAAGCATCATCGTCCAAAACGAAATCAGTCAAGAAAATGGAATAATTTGGTATTTCTCGAAAAATCATTATTTCTGTGAGCACTGATTTCAGACTTGGGTTCGAAGATTAAAATCGTTTTTTTCCGGCTCAATGGTATGTAAGGGGCTGAATTTTAGGAATAGTGATAAAAATCATAGTCCAAAACTAAATCAGTCAATTACTCGTCATAATGTTGCATTTCTCGAAAAACCATAATTCCTATGGGCTGATTTCAGACTTGGGTTCGAAATTTAAACGGCATTTTTTCAGGCTCTATGGTACCAAATGGGCTGAAATTTTGTAAAGTGATTAGAATCATGGTCCAAAACGAAATCAGCCAATAAATCGTCTAAATGTTGCATTTCTCGAAAAAACAATAATTCCTGTGGGCTGATTTCAGACTTGGATTTGAAATATAAAAGGTATTTTTTCAGGCTCTATGGTACCAAACGGGCTGAAATTTCGGAAAAGTAATAAGAATTATCGTCCAAAACGAAATCAGTCAATAAATCGTCATAAAGTTGCATTTCTCGAAAAATCATAATTCCTGTGAGCACTGATTACAGACTTGGGTTCGAAATTTAAACGGCATTTTTTCAGGCTCTATGGTACCAAATGGGCTGAAATTTTGAAAAGTGTTTAGAATCATGGACCAAAACGAAATCAGTCAATAAATCGTCATAAAGTTGCATTTCTCGAAAAAACAAATATTGCTGTGGGCTGATTACAGACTTGGGTTCGAAATATAAAAGGCATTTTTTCAGGCTCTATGGTACCAAACGGGCTGAAATTTTGGAATAGAAATAAGAATTATTGTCCGAAACCAAATAAGTCAATGTGTCTTCGTAGGGTTGCATTTCTCAAAAAATTCATAATTCCTGTGAGCACTGATTACAGACTTGGGTTCTAACATTAATAGCATTTTTTCCGGCTCTATGGTTTGAAAGAGGCTGAAATTTTGGAACAAGGATAAGAATCATCGTCCAAAACGAAATCAATCAATAAATCATCATCAAGTTGCATTTCTCGAAAAATCATAATTCCTATGGGCTGATTTGAGACTTGGGTTCGAAATTTAAACGGCTTTTTTTCAGGCTCTATGGTACCAAATGGGCTGAAATTTACAAAAGTGATAAGAATCATGGTCCAAAACGAAATCAGTCAAGAAAATTGATAAATGTTGTATTTCTCGAAAAATCATAATTCCTGTGAGCACTGATTTCAGACTTGGGTTCGAAGATTAAAATCGTTTTTTTCCGGCTCTATGGTATGAAAGAGGCTGAAATTATGAAATAGTGATAAGAATCATGGTCCAAAACGAAATCAGTCAAGAAAATGGAAAAATCATAAAGTTGCGTTTCTCGAAAAATCATAATTCCTGTGAGCACTGATTTCAGACTTGGGTTCGAACATTAAAAGCGTGTTTTTCCGGCTTTATGGTATGAAAGAGGCTGAAATTATGGAATAGTGATGGTATTTAAGGGGCTGGAATTTTGTAAAAGTAATAAGAATTATCGTTCAAAACGAAATCAGTACATAAATCGTCATAAAGTTGCGTTTCTCGAAAAATCATAATTCCTGTGAGCACTGATTTCAGACTTGGGTTCGAACATTAAAAGCGTGTTTTTCCGGCTTTATGGTATGAAAGAGGCTGAAATTATGGAATAGTGATGGTATTTAAGGGGCTGGAATTTTGGAAAAGTAATACGAATTATCGTCCAAAACGAAATCAGTCAATAAATCGTCATAAAGTTGCATTTCTCGATAAATCATAATTCCTGTGAGCACTGATTTCAGACTTGGGTTCGAAGATTAAAATCGTTTTTTTCCGGCTCTATGGTATGTAAGGGGCTGAAATTTTGGAAAAGGAATAAGAATCATCGTCCAAAACGAAATGAGTCAATAAATCGTTAAAAAGTCGCATTTCTCAAAAAATCGTAATTCCTGTGACCACTGATTTCAGACTTGGGTTCGAACATAAACAGCGTTTTATTCCGGCTCTATGGTTTGAAAGAGGCTGAAATTTTGGGGTAGTGATAAAAATCATCATCCAAAACCAAATCTGTCATTAAATCGTTAAAAAGTCGCATTTCTTGAAAAATCATAATTCCTGTGAGCACTGATTACAAACTTGGGTTCGAAATTTAAACGGCATTTTTTCAGGCTCTATGGTACCAAATGGGCTGAAATTTTGAAAAGTGATTAGATTCATGGTCCAAAACGAAATCAGTCAATAAATCGTCATAAAGTTGCATTTCTCGAAAAAACAAATATTCCTGTGGGCTGATTACAGACTTGGGTTCGAAATATAAAAGGCTTTTTTTCAGGCTCTATGGTACAAAACGGGCTGAAATTTTGGAATAGAAATACGAATTATTGTCCGAAACCAAATAAGTCAATGTGTCTTCGTAGGGTTGCATTTCTCAAAAAATTCATAATTCCTGTGAGCACTGATTACAGACTTGGGTTCTAACATTAATAGCGTTTTTTTCCGGCTCTATGGTTTGAAAGAGGCTGAAATTTTGGAAAAAGGATAAGAATCATCGTCCAAAACGAAATCAATCAATAAATCATCATCAAGTTGCATTTCTCGAAAAATCATAATTCCTATGGGCTGATTTGAGACTTGGGTTCGAAATTTAAACGGCTTTTATTCAGGCTCTATGGTACCAAATGGGCTGAAATTTTGAAAAGTGATAAGAATCATGGTCCAAAACGAAATCAGTCAAGAAAATTGATAAATGTTGTATTTCTCGAAAAATCATAATTCCTGTGAGCACTGATTTCAGACTTGGGTTCGAAGATTAAAATCGTTTTTTTCCGGCTCTATGGTATGAAAGAGGCTGAAATTATGAAATAGTGATAAGAATCATGGTCCAAAACGAAATCAGTCAAAAAAATGGAAAAATGTTGCATTTCTCGAAAAATCATAATTCCTGTGAGCACTGATTTCAGACATGGGTTCGACCATTAAAAGCGTTTTTTTCCGGCTCTTTGGTATTTAAGGGGCTGAAATTTTGGAAAAGTAATGAGAATTATCGTCCATAACGAAATCAGTCAATAAATCGTCATAAAGTTGCATTTCTCCAAAAATCATAATTCCTTTGAGCACTGATTTCAGACTTGGGTTCGAAGATTAAAATCGTTTTTTTCCGGCTCTATGGTATGAAAGATGCTGAAATTATGGAATAGTGATAAGAATCATGGTCCAAAACGAAATCAGACAATAAATCGTCATAAAGTTGCATTTCTCGAAAAATCATAATTCCTGTGAGCACTGATTTCAGACTTGGGTTCGAACATTAAAAGCGTGTTTTTCCGGCTCTATGGTAAGAAAGAGGCTGAAATTATGGAATAGTGATAAGAATCATGGTCTAAAACGAAATCAGTCAAGAAAATGGATAAATGTTGTATTTCTCGAAAAATCATAATTCCTGTGAGCACTGATTTCAGACTTGGGTTCGAAGATTAAAATCGTTTTTTTCCGGCTCTATGGTATGAAAGAGGCTGAAATTATGGAATAGTGATAAGAATCATGGTCCAAAACGAAATCAGTCAAGAAAATGGAATAATTTGGTATTTCTCGAAAAATCATAATTCCTATGGGCTGATTTCAGACTTGATTTCGAAATTTAAACGGCATTTTTTCAGGCTCTATGGTACCAAATGGGCTAATATTTTGAAAAGTGATAAGAATCATGGTCCAAAACGAAATCAGTCAATAAATCGTCATAAAGTTGCATTTCTCGAAAAAACAAATATTCCTGTGGGCTGATTTCAGACTTGGGTTCGAAATATAATATGCATTTTTTCAGGCTCTATGGTACCAAACGGGCTGAAATTTTGAAATAGTAATAAGAATTATTGTCCGAAACGAAATAAGTCAATGTGTCTTCGTAGGGTTGCATTTCTCAAAAAATTCATAATTCCTGTGAGCACTGATTACAGACTTGGGTTCTAACATTAATAGCGTATTTTTCCGGCTCTATGGTTTGAAGAAGGCTGAAATTTTGGAAAAGTGATAAAAATCATCGTCCAAAACGAAATCAGTCAATAAATCGTTAAAAATTCGCATTTCTCAAAAAATCGTAATTCCTGTGACAACTGATTTCAGACTTGGGTTCGAACATAAACAGCGTTTTATTCCGGCTCTATGGTTTGAAAGAGGCTGAAATTTTGGGGTAGTGATAAAAATCATCATCCAAAACGAAATCAGTCATTAAATCGTTAAAAAGTTTCATTTCTCAAAAATTCGTAATTCCTGTGACCACTGATTTCAGACTTGGGTTCGAACATTAAAAGCGTGTTTTTCCGGCTCTATGGTAAGAAAGAGGCTGAAATTATGGAATAGTGATAAGAATCATGGTCTAAAACGAAATCAGTCAAGAAAATGGATAAATGTTGTATTTCTCGAAAAATCATAATTCCTGTGAGCACTGATTTCAGACTTGGGTTCGAAGATTAAAATCGTTTTTTTCCGGCTCTATGGTATGTAAGGGGCTGAAATTTTGGAAAAGGAATAAGAATCATCGTCCAAAACGAAATCAGTCAATAAATCGTCATAAAATTGCATTTCTCGAAAAAACAAATATTCCTGTGAGCATTGATTTCGGACTAGGGTTCGAAGATTAAAATCGTTTTTTTCCGGCTCTATGGTATGTAAGGGGCTGAAATTTTGGAAAAGTAATAAGAATCATCGTCCAAAACGAAATCAGTCAAGAAAATGGAATAATTTGGTATTTCTCGAAAAATCATAATTCCTGTGAGCACTGATTTCAGACTTGGGTTCGAAGATTAAAATCGTTTTTTTCCGGCTCAATGGTATGTAAGGGGCTGAAATTTTGAAAAAGTAATAAGAATCATCGTCAAAACGAAATCAGTCAATAAATCGTCATAAAGTTGCATTTCTCGAAAAATCATAATTCCTGTGGGCTGATTTCAGACTTAGGTTCGAAATTTAAACGGCATTTTTTCAGGCTCTATTGTACCAAATGGGCTGAAATTTTGAAAAGTGATAAGAATCATGGTCCAAAACGAAATTAGCAAATAAATCGTCTAAATGTTTAATTCCTCGAAAAAACAATAATTCCTGTGGGCTTATTTCAGACTTGGGTTTGAAATATAAAAGGTGTTTTTTCAGGCTCTATGGTACCAAACGGGCTGAAATTTTGGAAAAGTAATAAGAATCATGGTCCACAACGAAATCAGTCAAGAAAATGGAAAAATGTTGCATTTCTCGAAAAATCATAATTCCTGTGAGCACTGATTTCTGACTTGGGTTCGAACATTAAAAGTGTTTTTTTCCGGCTCTATGGTATTTAAGGGGCTGAAATTTTGGAAAAGTAATACGAATTATCGTCCAAAACGAAATCAGTCAATAAATCGTCATAAAGTTGCATTTCTCGAAAAATTATAATTCCTGTGAGCACTGATTTCAGACTTGGGTTCGAAGATTAAAATCGTTTTTTTCCGGCTCTATGGTATGTAAGGGGCTGAAATTTTGGAAAAGTAATAAGAATCATCGTCCAAAATGAAATCAGTCAATAAATCGTCATAAAGTTGCATTTCTCGAAAAAACAAATATTCCTGTGGGCTGATTTCAGACTAGGGTTCGAAATATTAAAGGCATTTTTTCAGGCTCTATGGTACCAAACGGGCTGAAATTTTGGAAAAGAAATAAGAATTATTGTCCGAAACCAAATAAGTCAATGTATCTTCGAAGGGTTGCATTTCTCAAAAATTCATAATTCCTGTGAGCACTGATTACAGACTTGGGTTCTTACATTAATAGAGTTTTTTTCCGGCTCTATGGTTAGGAAGAGGCTGAAATTTTGGGATAAGGATAAGAATCATCGTCCAAAACGAAATCAGTCGTTCAATCGTTAAAAAGTCGCATTTCTCAAAAAATCGTAATTCCTGTGACCACTGATTTCAGACTTGGGTTCGAACATAAAAAGCGTTTTTTTGCAGCTCTATGGTATGAATGGGGCTGAAATTTCGAAAAAGTGATAATAATCATCGAACAAAACGAAATCAGTCAAGAAGATGGAAAAATGTTGCATTTCTCGAAAAATCATAATTCCTGTGAGCAGTGATTTCAGACTTGGGTTCAGCATTAAAAGCGTTTTTTTCCGGCTCTATGGTATGTAAGGGGCTGAAATTTTGTAAAAGTAATAAGAATTATCGTTCAAAACGAAATCAGTACATAAATCGTCATAAAGTTGCATTTCTCGAAAAATCATAATTCCTGTGAGCACTGATTTCAGACTTGGGTTCGAACATTAAAAGCGTGTTTTTCCGGCTTTATGGTATGAAAGAGGCTGAAATTATGGAATAGTGATGGTATTTAAGGGGCTGAAATTTTGGAAAAGTAATACGAATTATCGTCCAAAACGAAATCAGTCAATAAATCGTCATAAAGTTGCATTTCTCGAAAAATCATAATTCCTGTGAGCACTGATTTCAGACTTGGGTTCGAAGATTAAAATCGTTTTTTTCCGGCTCTATGGTATGTAAGGGGCTGAAATTTTGGAAAAGGAATAAGAATCATCGTCCAAAACGAAATCAGTCAATAAATCGTCATAAACTTGCATTTCTCGAAAAAACAAATATTCTTGTGAGCATTGATTTCGGACTTGGGTTCGAAGATTAAAATCGTTTTATTCCGGCTCAATGGTATGTAAGGGGCTGAAATTTTGGAAAAGTAATAAGAATCATAGTCCAAAACGAAATCAGTCAATAAATCATCATCAAGATGCATTTCTCGAAAAATCATAATTCCTATGGGCTGATTTCAGACTTGGTTTCGAAATTTAAACGGCATTTTTTCAGGCTCTATGGTACCAAATGGGCTGATATTTTGAAAAGAAATAAGAATCATGGTCCAAAACGAAATCAGTCAAGAAAATGGATAAATGTTGTATTTCTCGAAAAATCGTAATTCCTGTGAGCAGTGATTTCAGACTTGGGTTCGAACATAAAAAGCGTTTTTTTCCGGCTCTATGGTATGTAGGGGCTGAAATTTTGTAAAAGTAATAAGAATTATCGTCCAAAACGAAAACAGTCAACAAATCGTCATAAAGTTGCATTTCTCGAAAAATCATAATTCCTGTGAGCACTGATTTCAGACTTGTGTTCGAAGATTAAAATCGTTTTTTTCCGGCTCTATGGTATGAAAGAGGCTGAAATTTTGGAATAGAGATAAGAATCATCGTTCAAAAAGAAATCAGTCAATAAATCGTTAAAAAGTCGCATTTCTCAAAAATTCGTAATTCCTTTGACCACTGATTTCAGACTTGGGTTCGAACATTAAAAGCGTGTTTTTCCGGCTCTATGGTATGAAAGAGGCTGAAATTATGGAATAGTGATAAGAATCATGGTTCAAAACGAAATCAGTCAAGAAAATGGATAAATGTTGTATTTCTCGAATAATCATAATTCCTGTGAGCACTGATTTCAGACTTGGGTTCGAAGATTAAAATCGTTTATTTCCGGCTCTATGGTATGTAAGGGGCTGAAATTTTGGGAAGGTAATAAGAATCATCGTCCAAAACGAAATCAGTCAATAAATCGTCATAAAGTTGCATTTCTCGAAAAAACAAGTATTCCTGTGGGCTGATTTCAGACTAGGGTTCGAAATAATAAATGCATTTTTTCAGGCTCTATGGTACCAAACGGGCTGAAATTTTGGAAAAGAAATAAGAATTAGTGTCCGAAACCAAATAAGTCAATGTATCTTCGAAGGGTTGCATTTCTCAAAAATTCATAATTCCTGTGAGCACTGATTACAGACTTGGGTTCTAACATTAATAGAGTTTTTTTCCGGCTCTATGGTTTGAAAAAGGCTGAAATTTTGGGATAAGGATAAGAATCATCGTCCAAAACGAAATCAGTCATTCAATCGTTAAAATGTCGCATTTCTCAAAAAATCGTAATTCCTGTGACCACTGATTTCAGACTTGGGTTCGAACATAAACAGCGTTTTTTTCCGGCTCTATGGTATGAATGGGGCTGAAATATCGAAAAAGTGATAATAATCATCGAACAAAACGAAATCAGTCAAGAAGATGGAAAAATGTTGCATTTCTCGAAAAATCATAATTCCTGTGAGCAGTGATTTCAGACTTGGGTTCGAAAATTAAAAGCGTTTTTTTCCGGCTCTATGGTATGTAAGGGGCTGAAATTTTGTAAAAGTAATAAGAATTATCGTCCAAAACGAAATCAGTCAATAAATCGTCATAAAGTTGCATTTCTCGAAAAATCATAATTCCTGTGAGCACTGATTTCAGACTTGGGTTCGAAGATTAAAATCGTTTTTTTCCGGCTCTATGGTATGAAAGAGGCTGAAATTTTGGAATAGAGATAAGAATCATCGTTCAAAATGAAATCAGTCAATAAATCGTTAAAAAGTCGCATTTCTCAAAAATTCGTAATTCCTGTGACCACTGATTTCAGACTTGGGTTCGAACATTAAAAGCGTGTTTTTCCGGCTCTATGGTATGAAAGAGGCTGAAATTATGGAATAGTGATAAGAATCATGGTTCAAAACGAAATCAGTCAAGAAAATGGATAAATGTTGTATTTCTCGAATAATCATAATTCCTGTGAGCACTGATTTCAGACTTGGGTTCGAAGATTAAAATCGTTTTTTTCCGGCTCTATGGTATGTAAGGGGCTGAAATTTAGGAAAAGGAATAAAAATCATCGTCCAAAACGAAATCAGTCAATAAATCGTCATAAAATTGCACTTCTCGAAAAAAAAAATATTCCTGTGAGCATTGATTTCGCACTTGGGTTCGAAGATTTAAATCGTTTTTTTCCGGCTCTATGGTATGTAAGGGGCTGAAATTTTGGAAAAGTAATAAGAATCATGGTTCAAAACGAAATCAGTCAAGAAAATGGATAAATGTTGTATTTCTCGAAAAATCATAATTCCTATGGGCTGATTTCAGAGTTGATTTCGAAATTTAAACGGCATTTTTTCAGGCTCTATGGTACCAAATGGGCTAATATTTTGAAAAGTGATAAGAATCATAGTCCAAAACGAAATCAGTCAATAAATCGTCAAAAAGTTGCATTTCTCGAAAAATTATAATTACGGTGAGCACTGATTTCACACTTGGGTTCGAAGATTAAAATCGTTTTTTTCCGGCTCTATGGTCTGTAAGGGGCTGAAATTTTGGAAAAGTTATAAGAATCATAGTCCAAAACGAAATCAGTCAATAAATCGTCATTAAGTTGCATTTCTTGAAAAAACAAATATTCCTGTGGGCTGATTTCAGACTTGGGTTCGAAATATAAAGGCATTATTTCAGGCTCTATGGTACCAAACGGGCTGAAATTTTGGAATAGTAATAAGAATTATTTTCCGAAACCAAATAAGTCAATGTGTCTTCGTAGGGTTGCATTTCTCAAAAAATTCATAATTCCTGTGAGCACTGATTACAGACTTGGGTTCTAACATTAATAGCGTTTTTTTCCGGATCTATGGTTTGAAGAAGGCTGAAATTTTGGAAAAGTGATAAAAATCATCGTCCAAAACGAAATCAGTCAATAAATCGTTAAAAAGTCGCATTTCTCAAAAAATCGTAATTCCTGTGACCACTGATTTCAGACTTGGGTTCGAACATAAACAGCGTTTTATTCCGGCTCTATGGTTTGAAAGAGGCTGAAATTTTGGGGTAGTGATAAAAATCATCATCCAAAACGAAATCAGTCAATAAATCGTTAAAAAGTCGCATTTCTCAAAAATTCGTAATTCCTGTGAAAACTGATTTCAGACTTGGGTTCGAAGATTAAAAGCGTGTTTTTCCGGCTCTATGGTATGAATGAGGCTGAAATTATGGAATAGTGATAAGAATCATCGTCCAAAACAAAATCAATCTATAAATCATCATCAAGTTGCATTTCTCGAAAAATCATAATTCCTATGGGCTGATTTCAGACTTGGTTTCGAAATTTAAACGGCATTTTTTCAGGCTCTATGGTACCACATGGGCTGATATTTTGAAAAGTGATAAGAATCATGGTCCAAAACGAAATCAGTCAAGAAAATGGATAAATGTTGTATTTCTCGAAAAATCATAATTCCTGTGAGCACTGATTTCAGACTTGGGTTCGAAGATTAAAATCGTTTTTTTCCGGCTCTATGGTATGTAAGGGGCTGAAATTTTGGAAAGTTAATAAGAATCATCGTCCTAAACGAAATCAGTCAATAAATCGTCATAAAGTTGCATTTCTCGAAAAATCATAATTCCTATGGGCTGATTTCAGACTTGGGTTCGAAATTTAAACGGCATTTTTTCAGGCTCTATGGTACCAA
Organism: Hesperophylax magnus; assembly: GCA_026573805.1. NCBI lineage: Eukaryota > Metazoa > Arthropoda > Insecta > Trichoptera > Limnephilidae > Hesperophylax > Hesperophylax magnus. The sequence continues at coordinate 6,543,141 of JAIUSX010000977.1, read as the reverse complement.
ATGGGCTGAAATTTTGAAAAGTGATTAGAATCATGGTCCAAAACGAAATCAGCCAATAAATCGTCTAAATTTTGAATTTCTCGAAAAAACAATAATTCCTGTGGGCTTATTTCAGACTTGGGTTTGAAATATAAAAGGTATTTTTTCAGGCTCTATGGTACCAAACGGGCTGAAATTTTGGAAAAGTAATAAGAATCATGGTCCAAAACGAAATCAGTCAAGAAAATGGAAAAATGTTGCATTTCTCGAAAAATCATAATTCCTGTGAGAACTCATTTCAGACTTGGGTTCAAACATTAAAAGTGTTTTTTTCCGGCTCTATGGTAATTAAGGGGCTGAAATTTTTGAAAAGTAATACGAATTATCGTCCAAAACGAAATCAGTTAAAATATCGTCATAAAGTTGCATTTCTCGAAAAATTATAATTCCTGTGAGCACTGATTTCAGACTTGGGTTCGAAGATTAAAATCGTTATTTTCCGGCTCTATGGTATGTAAGGGGCTGAAATTTTGGAAAAGTAATAAGAATCATCGTCCAAAATGAAATCAGTCAATAAATCGTCATAAAGTTGCATTTCTCGAAAAAACAAATATTCCTGTGTGCTGATTTCAGGCTAGGGTTCGAAATATTAAAGGCGTTTTTTCAGGCTCTATGGTACCAAACGGGCCGAAATTTTGGAAAAGAAATAAGAATTATTGTCCGAAACCAAATAAGTCAATGTATCTTCGAAGGGTTGCATTTCTCAAAAATTCATAATTCCTGTGAGCCCTGATTACAGACTTGGGTTCTAACATTAATATAGTTTTTTTCCGGCTCTATGGTTTGAAAGAGGCTGAAATTTTGGGATAAGGATAAGAATCATCTTCCAAAACGAAATCAGTCATTCAATCGTTAAAATGTCGCATTTCTCAAAAAATCGTAATTCCTGTGACCACTGATTTCAGACTTGAGTTCGAACATAAACAGCGTTTTTTTCCGGCTCTATGGTATGTAAGGGGCTGAAATTTTGGAAAAGTAATAAGAATCATCGTCCAAAACGAAATCAGTCAAGAAAATGGAATAATTTGGTATTTCTCGAAAAATCATAATTCCTGTGAGCACTGATTTCAGACTTGGGTTCGAAGATTAAAATCGTTTTTTTCCGGCTCTATGGTATGTAAGGGGCTGAAATTTTGGAAAGTTAATAAGAATCATCGTCCAAAACGAAATCAGTCAATAAATCGTCATAAAGTTGCATTTCTCGAAAAATCATAATTCCTATAGGCTGATTTCAGACTTGGGTTCGAAATATAAAAGGCATTATTTCAGGCTCTATGGTACCAAACGGGCTGAAATTTTGGAATAGTAATAAGAATTATTGTCCGAAACCAAATAAGTCAATGTGTCTTCGTAGGGTTGCATTTCTCAAAAAATTCATAATTCCTGTGAGCACTGATTACAGACTTGGGTTCTAACATTAATAGCGTTTTTTTCCGGCTCTAAGGTTTGAAGAAGGCTGAAATTTTGGAAAAGTGATAAAAATCATCGTCCAAAACGAAATCAGTAAATAAATCGTTAAAAAGTCGCATTTCTCAAAAAATCGTAATTCCTGTGACCACTGATTTCAGACTTGGGTTCGAACATAAACAGCGTTTTATTCCTGCTCTATGGTTTGAAAGAGGCTGACATTTTGGGGTAGTGATAAAAATCATCATCCAAAACGAAATCAGTCATTAAATCGTTAAAAAGTCGCATTTCTCAAAAATTCGTAATTCCTGTGACCACTGATTTCAGACTTGGGTTCGAACATTAAAAGTGTTTTTTTCCGGCTCTATGGTATTTAAGGGGCTGAAATTTTGGAAAAGTAATACGAATTATCGTCCAAAACGAAATCAGTTAATAAATCGTCATAAAGTTTCATTTCTCGAAAAATTATAATTCCTGTAAGCACTGATTTCAGACTTGGGTTCGAAGATTAAAATCGTTTTTTTCCGGCTCTATGGTATGTAAGGGGCTGAAATTTTGGAAAAGTAATAAGAATCATCGTCCAAAACGAAATCAGTCAATAAATCATCATCAAGTTGCATTTCTCGAAAAATCATAATTCCTATGGGCTGATTTCAGACTTGGTTTCGAAATTTAAACGGCATTTTTTCAGGCTCTATGGTACCAAATGGGCTGAAATTTTGAAAAGTCATAAGAATCATGGTCCAAAACGAAATCAGCCAATAAATCGTCTAAATGTTGAATTTCTCGAAAAAACAATAATTCCTGTGGGCTTATTTCAGACTTGGGTTTGAAATATAAAAGGTATTTTTTCAGGCTCAATGGTACCAAACGGGCTGAAATTTTGGAAAAGTAATAAGATTCATGGTCCAAAACGAAATCAGTCAAGAAAATGGAAAAATGTTGCATTTCTCGAAAAATCATAATTCTTGTGAGCACTGATTTCAGACTTGGGTTCGAACATTAAAAGTGTTTTTTTCCGGCTCTATGGTATTTAAGGGGCTGAAATTTTGGAAAAGTAATACGAATTATCGTCCAAAACGAAATCAGTTAATAAATCGTCATAAAGTTGCATTTCTCGAAAAATTATAATTCCTGTAAGCACTGATTTCAGACTTGGTTTCGAAGATTAAAATCGTTTTTTTCCGGCTCTATGGTATGTAAGGGGCTGAAATTTTGGAAAAGTAATAAGAATCATCGTCCAAAACGAAATCAGTCAATAAATCATCATCAAGTTGCATTTCTCGAAAAATCATAATTCCTATGGGCTGATTTCAGACTTGGTTTCGAAATTTAAACGGCATTTTTTCAGGCTCTATGGTACCACATGGGCTGATATTTTGAAAAGTGATAAGAATCATGGTCCAAAACGAAATCAGTCAAGAAAATGGATAAATGTTGTATTTCTCGAAAAATCATAATTCCTGTGAGCACTGATTTCAGACTTGCGTTCGAAGATTCAAATCGTTTTTTTCCGGCTCTATGGTATGTAAGGGGCTGAAATTTTGGAAAAGTAATAAGAATCATAGACCAAAACGAGATTCAGTCAATAAATCGTCATAAAATTGCATTTCTCGAAAAAAAGAAATATTCCTGTGGGCTGATTTCAGACTTGGGTTCGAAATTTAAACGGCATTTTTTCAGGCCCTATGGTACCAAATGGGCTGAAATTTTGAAAAGTGATAAGAATCATGGTCCAAAACGAAATCAGCCAATGAATCGTCTAAATGTTGAATTTCTCGAAAAAACAATAATTCCTGTGGGCCTATTTCAGACTTGGGTTTGAAATATAAAAGGTATTTTTTCAGGCTCTATGGTACCAAACGGGCTGAAATTTTGGAAATGTGATAAGAATCATGGTCCAAAACGAAATCAGTCAAGAAAATGGAAAAATGTTGCATTTCTCGAAAAATCATAATTCCTGTGAGCACTGATTTCAGACTTGGGTTCGAACATTAAAAGCGTTTTTTTCCGGATCTATGGTATGTAAGGGGCTGAAATTTTGGAAAAGTAATAAGAATTATCGTCCAAAACGAAATCAGTCAATAAATCGTCATAAAGTTGCATTTCTCGAAAAATCATAATTCCTGTCAGCACTGATTTCATATTTGGGTTCGAAGATTAAAATCTTTTTTTCCGGCTCTATGGTATGAATGGGGCTGAAATTTCGGAAAAGTGATAATAATCATCGAACAAAACGAAATCAGTCAATAAATCATCATCAAGTTGCATTTTTCGAAATATCATAATTCCTGTGACCACTGATGTCAGACTTGGGTTTGAAATATAAAAGGTATTTTTTCAGGGTCTATGGTACCAAACGGGATGAAATTTTGGAATAATGATTAAAATCATAGTCCAAAACGAAATCAGTCAATAACTCGTCATAATGTTGCATTTCTCGAAAAATCATAATTCCTGTGAGCACTGATTTCAGACTTGGGTTCGAAGATTAAAATCGTTTTTTTCCGGCTCTATGGTATGTAAGGGGCTGAAATTTTGGAAAAGTAATAAGAATCATAGTCCAAAACGAAATCAGTCAATAAATCGTCATAAAATTGCATTTCTCGAAAAAAAGAAATATTCCTGTGGGCTGATTTCAGACTTGCGTTCGAAATATAAAAGGCATTTTTTCAGGCTCTATGGTACCAAACGGGCTGAAATTTTGGAAAAGTAATAAGAATCATAATCCAAAACGAAATCAGTCAATTAATCGTCATAAAGTTTCATTTCTCGAAATAACAAATATTCCTGTGGGCTGATTTCAGACTTGGGTTCAATCATTAAAATGGTTTATTTTCGGCTCTATGGTATGTAAGGGGCTGAAATTTTGGAAAAGTAATAAGAATCATCGTCCAAAACGAAATCAGCCAATAAATAGTCAAAAAGTTGCATTTCTCGAAAAAATAATAATTCCCATGGGCAGATTTCAGAATTGGGTTCGAATTTTAAAAGGCATTTTCTCAGTCTCTATTGTACCAAACGGGCTGAAATTTTGGAAAAGAGATAAAAAATTATTGTCAGAAACCAAATCTGTCATTACATCTTCGTAAGGTTGCATTTATAAAAAAATCGTTATTCTTGTGAGCACTTATTTCAGACTTGGGTTCAAACATTGAAAGTGTTTTTTTCCGGCTCTATGGTATGAATGAGGCTGAAATTATGGAATAGTGATAAGAATCATGGTCTAAAACGAAATCAGTCAAGAAAATGGATAAATGTTGTATTTCTCGAAAAATCATAATTCCTGTGAGCACTGATTTCAGACTTGGGTTCAAAGATTAAAATCGTTTTTTTCCGGCTCTATGGTATGAAAGAGGCTGAAATTATGGAATAGTGATAAGAATCATGGTCTAAAACGAAATCAGTCAAGAAAATGGATAAATGTTGTATTTCTCGAAAAATCATAATTCCTGTGAGCACTGATTTCAGACTTGGGTTCAAAGATTAAAATCGTTTTTTTCCGGCTCTATGGTATGTAATGGGCTGAAATTTTGGAAAAGTAATAAGAATCATAGTCCAAAACGAAATCAGTCAATAAATCGTCATAAAATTGCATTTCTCGAAAAAAAGAAATATTCCTGTGGGCTGATTTCAGACTTGGGTTCGAAATATAAAAGGCAATTTTTCGGGCTCTATGGTACCAAACGGGCTGAAATTTTGGAATAGAAATAAGAATTATTGTCCGAAACCAAATAAGTCAATGTATCTTCGTAGGGTTGCATTTCTCAAAAATTCATAATTCCTGTGAGCACTGATTACAGACTTGGGTTCTAACATTAAAAGCGTTTTTTTCCGGCTCTCTGGTTTGAAAGAGGCTGAAATTTCGGAAAAGTGATAAGAATCGTCGTCCAAAACGAAATCAGTCAATTAATCGTTAAAAAGTCGCATTTCTCAAAAAATCGTATTCGCTGTGACCACTGATTTCAGACTTGGGTTTGAAATATAAAAGGTATTTTTTCAGGCTCTATGGTACCAAACGGGCTTAAATTTTGGAAAAGTGATAAGAATCACGGTCTAAAACGAAATCAGTGAAGAAAATGGAAAAATGTTGCAATTCTCGAAAAATCGTAATTCCTGTGAGCACTGATTTCAGACTTGGGTTCGAACATAAACAGCGTTTGTTTCCGGCTCAATGGTTTGAAAGAGGCTGAAATTTTAAGATAGTGATAAGAATCATTGTCCAAAACGAAATCAGTCATTAAATCGTTAAAAAGTCGCATTTCTCAAAAATTCGTAATTCCTGTGACCACTGATTTCAGACTTGGGTTCGAACATTAAAAGCGTGTTTTTCCGGCTCTATGGTATGAAAGAGGCTGAAATTTTTGAATAGTGATAAGAATCATGGTCCAAAACGAAATCAACCAATAAATCGTTAAAAAGTCGCATTTCTCGAAAAATCATAATTCCTATAGGAACTGATTTCAGACTTGGGTTCGAACATAAACAGCGTTTTTTTCCGGTTATATTGTACTAATGGGGCTGAAATTTCGGAAAAGTGATAAGAATCATCGTCCAAAACGAAATCAGTCAATAAATCGTTAAAAAGTTGCATTTATCAAAAAATCGTAATTCCTGTGAGCACTGATTTCAGACTTGGGTTCGAACATTAAATGCGTTTTTTTCCGGCTCTACGGTAAAAAGAGGCTGAAATTTCGGAATAGTTATAAGAATCACTGTCCATAACGAAATTAGTCAATAAATCTTCGTATAGTTTTATTACTGAATAAAAAATCATTCCTGTTGGCAATGATTTAACCCTTGTGTTCGAAATTTAAACGAGATTTTTTCAGGCTTATGGTACAAAAAGTGCTGAAATTTTGAAATAGTGATTAGAATCATGGTCCAAAACGAAATCAGTCAATAAATCGTCATAAAATTGCATTTCTCGAAAAAACAATAATTCTTGTGGGCATTGATTTCAAACTTGGGTTCGAACATTAAAAGCGTGTTTTTCCGGCTTTATGGTATGAAAGAGGCTGAAATTATGGAATAGTGATAAGAATCATGGTCTAAAACGAAATCAGTCAAGAAAATGGATAAATGTTGGATTTCTCGAAAAATCATAATTCCTGTGAGCACTGATTTCAGACTTGGGTTCGAAGATTAAAATCGTTTTTTTCCGGCTCTATGGTATGAAAGAGGCTGAAATTTTGGAATAAGGATAAGAATCATCGTTCAAAATGAAATCAGTCAATAAATCGTTAAAAAGTCGCATTTCTCAAAAAAACGTAATTCCTGTTAGCACTGATTTCAAACTTGGGTTCGAACATTAAAAGCGTGTTTTTCCGGCTGTGTATGAAAGAAGCTGAAATTATGGAATAGTGATAAGAATCATGGTCCAAAACGAAATCAGTCAAGAAAATGGATAAATGTTGTATTTCTCGAAAAATCATAATTCCTGTGAGCACTGATTTCAGTTTTGGGTTCGAACATTAAAAGCGTTTTTTTCCGGTCTATGGTTTGAAAGAGGCTGAAATTTTGGAAAAAGGATAAGAATCATCGTCCAAAACGAAATTAGTCAATAAATCGTCATAAAGTTGCATTTCTCGAAAAATCATAATTCCTGTGAGCACTGATTTCAGACTTGGGTTCGAAGATTAAAATCGTTTTTTTCCGGCTCTATGGTATGAAAGAGGCTGAAATTATGGAATAGTGATAAGAATCATGGTCCAAAACGAAATCAGTCAAGAAAATGGAAAAATGTTGCATTTCTCGAAAAATCATAATTCCTGTGAGCACTGATTTCAGACATGGGTTCGAACATTAAAAGCGTTTTTTTCCCGCTCTATGGTATTTAAGGGGCTGAAATTTTGGAAAAGTAATGAGAATTATCGTCCATAACGAAATCAGTCAATAAATCGTCATAAAGTTGCATTTCTCGAAAAATCATAATTCCTGTGAGCACTGATTTCAGACTTGGGTTCGAAGATTAAAATCGTTTTTTTCCGGCTCTATGGTATGTAAGGGGCTGAAATTTTGGAAAAGTAATAAGAATCATAGTCCAAAACGAAATCAGTCAATAAATCGTCATAAAATTGCATTTCTCGAAAAAAAGAAATATTCCTGTGGGCTGATTTCAGACTTGCGTTCGAAATATAAAAGGCATTTTTTCAGGCTCTATGGTACCAAACGGGCTGAAATTTTGGAAAAGTAATAAGAATCATAGTCCAAAACGAAATCAGTCAATTAATCGTCATAAAGTTTCATTTCTCGAAATAACAAATATTCCTGTGGGCTGATTTCAGCCTTGGGTTCAAACATTAAAATGGTTTATTTTCGGCTCTATGGTATGTAAGGGGCTGAAATTTTGGAAAAGTAATAAGAATCATCGTCCAAAACGAAATCAGCCAATAAATAGTCAAAAAGTTGCATTTCTCGAAAAAATAATAATTCCCATGGGCAGATTTCAGAATTGGGTTCGAATTTTAAAAGGCATTTTCTCAGTCTCTATTGTACCAAACGGGCTGAAATTTTGGAAAAGAGATAAAAAATTATTGTCAGAAACCAAATCTGTCATTACATCTTCGTAAGGTTGCATTTATAAAAAATTCGTTATATTATTCGTTAAGAAAATGGATAAATGTTGTATTTCTCGAAAAATCATAATTCCTGTGAGCACTGATTTCAGGCTTGGGTTCGAAGATTAAAATCGTTTTTTTCCGGCTCTATGGTATGAAAGAGGCTGAAATTTTGGAAAAAGGAGAAGAATCATCGTCCAAAACGAAATCAGTCAATAAATCGTCATAAAGTTGCATTTCTCGAAAAATCATAATTCCTGTGAGCACTGATTTCAGACTTGGGTTCGAACATTAAAAGCGTTTTTTTTCCGGATCTATGGTATGTAAGGGGCTGAAATTTTGGAAAAGTAATAAGAATTATCGTCCAAAACGAAATCAGTCAATAAATCGTCATAAAGTTGCATTTCTCGAAAAATCATAATTCCTGTGAGCACTGATTTCAGACTTGGGTTCGAAGATTAAAATCGTTTTTTTCCGGCTCTATGGTATGTAAGGGGCTGAAATTTTGGAAAAGTAATTAGAATCATAGTCCAAAACGAAATCAGTCAATAAATCGTCATAAAGTTGCATTTCTCGAAAAATCATAATTCCTGTGAGCACTGATTTCAGACTTGGGTTCGAAAATTAAAATCTTTTTTTTCCGGCTCTATGGTATGTAAGGGGCTGAAATTTTGGAAAAGTAATAAGAATCATAGTCCATAACGAAATCAGTCAATAAATCGTCATAAAGTTTCATTTCTCGAAATAACAAATATTCCTGTGGGCTGATTTCAGACTTGGGTTCAAACATTAAAATGGTTTATTTTCGGCTCTATGGTATGTAAGGGGCTGAAATTTTGGAAAAGTAATAAGAATCATCGTCCAAAACGACATCAGCCAATAAATAGTCAAAAAGTTGCATTTCTCGAAAAAATAATAATTCCCATGGGCAGATTTCAGAATTGGGTTCGAATTTTAAAAGGCATTTTCTCAGTCTCTATTGTACCAAACGGGCTGAAATTTTGGAAAAGAGATAAAAAATTATTGTCAGAAACCAAATCTGTCATTACATCTTCGTAAGGTTGCATTTATAAAAAAATCGTTATTCTTGTGAGCACTTATTTCAGACTTGGGTTCAAACATTGAAAGCGTTTTTTTCCGGCTCTATGGTATGAATGAGGCTGAAATTTTTTAATAGTGATAAGAATCATGGTCCAAAACGAAATCAACCAATAAATCGTTAAAAAGTCGCATTTCTCGAAAAATCATAATTCCTATAGGAACTGATTTCAGACTTGGGTTCGAACATAAACAGCGTTTTTTTCCGGTTATATTGTACTAATGGGGCTGAAATTTCGGAAAAGTGATAAGAATCATCGTCTACAACGAAATACGTCAATAAGACGTTAAAAATTCGTATTTCTCGAAAAATCATAATTCCTGTAGGCACTGATATCAGACTTGGGTTCGAACATTAAAAGCGTGTTTTTCCGGCTTTATGGTATGAAAGAGGCTGAAATTATGGAATAGTGATAAGAATCATGGTCTAAAACGAAATCAGTCAAGAAAATGGATAAATGTTGTATTTCTCGAAAAATCATAATTCCTGTGAGCACTGATTTCAGACTTGGGTTCGAAGATTAAAAGCGTTTTTTTTCCGGTTCTATGGTTTGAAAGAGGCTGAAATTTTGGAAAAAGGAGAAGAATCATCGTCCAAAACGAAATCAGTCAATAAATCGTCATAAAGTTGTATTTCTCGAAAAATCATAATTCCTGTGAGCACTGATTTCATACTTGGGTTCGAAGATTAATATCTTTTTTTCCGGCTCTATGGTATGAATGGGGCTGAAATTTCGGAAAAGTGATAATAATCATCGAACAAAACGAAATCAGTCAATAAATCATCATCAAGTTGCATTTTTCGAAAAATCATAATTCCTGTGACCACTGATTTCAGACTTGGGTTTGAAATATAAAAGGTATTTTTTCAGGCTCTATGGTACCAAACGGGCTGAAATTTTGGAAATGTGATAAGAATCATGGTCCAAAACGAAATCAGTCAAGAAAATGGAAAAATGTTGCATTTCTCGAAAAATCATAATTCCTGTGAGCACTGATTTCAGACTTGGGTTCGAACATTAAAAGCGTTTTTTTTCCGGATCTATGGTATGTAAGGGGCTGAAATTTTGGAAAAGTAATAAGAATTATCGTCCAAAACGAAATCAGTCAATAAATCGTCATAAAGTTGCATTTCTCGAAAAATCATAATTCCTGTGAGCACTGATTTCATACTTGGGTTCGAAGATTAAAATCTTTTTTTCCGGCTCTATGGTATGAATGGGGCTGAAATTTCGGAAAAGTGATAATAATCATCGAACAAAACGAAATCAGTCAATAAATCATCATCAAGTTACATTTTTCGAAATATCATAATTCCTGTGACCACTGATGTCAGACTTGGGTTTGAAATATAAAAGGTATTTTTTCAGGGTCTATGGTACCAAACGGGATGAATCTTTGGAATAATGATTAAAATCATAGTCCAAAACGAAATCAGTCAATAACTCGTCATAATGTTGCATTTCTCGAAAAATCATAATTCCTGTGAGCACTGATTTCAGACTTGGGTTCGAAGATTAAAATCGTTTTTTTCCGGCTCTATGGTATGTAAGGGGCTGAAATTTTGGAAAAGTAATTAGAATCTTAGTCCAAAACGAAATCAGTCAATAAATCGTCATAAAATTGCATTTCTCGAAAAAAAGAAATATTCCTGTGGGCTGATTTCAGACTTGCGTTCGAAATATAAAAGGTATTTTTTCAGGCTCTATGGTACCAAACGGGCTGAAATTTTGGAATAGTAATAAGAATTATTGTCCGAAACCAAATAAGTCAATGTGTCTTCGTAGGGTTTCATTTCTCAAAAAATTCATAATTCCTGTGAGCACTGATTACAGACTTGGGTTCTAACATTAAAAGCGTTTTTTTCCGGCTCTATGGTTTGAAAGAGGCTGAAATTTTGGAAAAAGGATAAGAATCATCGTCCAAAACGAAATCAGTCAATAAATCTTTAAAAAGTCGCATTTCTCAAAAAATCGTAATTCCTGTGACCACTGATTTCAGACTTGGGTTCGAACATAAACAGCGTTTGTTTCCGGCTCAATGGTTTGAAAGAGGCTGAAATTTTAAGATAGTGATAAGAATCATCGTCCAAAACGAAATCAGTCATTAAATCGTTAAAAAGTCGCATTTCTCAAAAATTCGTAATTCCTGTGACCACTGATTTCAGACTTGGGTTCGAACATTAAAAGAGTGTTTTTCCGGCTCTATGGTATGAAAGAGGCTGAAATTTTGGAATAGTGATAAGAATCATGGTCCAAAACGAAATCAGTCAAGAAATTGTATATATGTTGTATTTCTCGAAAAATCATAATTCCTGTGAGCACTGATTTCAGACTTGGGTTCAAAGATTAAAATCGTTTTTTTCCGGCTCTATGGTATGTAAGGGGCTGAAATTTTGGAAAAGTAATAAGAATTATCGTCCAAAACGAAATCAGTCAATAAATCGTCATAAAGTTGCATTTCTCGAAAAAACAAATTTTCCTGTGGGCTGATTTCAGACTTGGGTTCGAAATATAAAAGGCATTTTTTCGGGCTCTATGGTACCAAACGGGCTGAAATTTTGGAATAGAAATAAGAATTATTGTCCGAAACCAAATAAGTCAATGTATCTTCGTAGGGTTGCATTTCTCAAAAATTCATAATTCCTGTGAGCACTGATTACAGACTTGGGTTCTAACATTAAAAGCGTTTTTTTCCGGCTCTCTGGTTTGAAAGAGGCTGAAATTTCGGAAAAGTGATAAGAATCGTCGTCCAAAACGAAATTAGTCAATTAATCGTTAAAAAGTCGCATTTCTCAAAAAATCGTATTTCCTGTGACCACTGATTTCAGACTTGGGTTTGAAATATAAAAGGTATTTTTTCAGGCTCTATGGTACCAAACGGGCTGAAATTTTGGAAAAGTGATAAGAATCACGGTCTAAAACGAAATCAGTCAAGAAAATGGATAAATGTTGTATTTCTCGAAAAATCATAATTCCTGTGAGCACTGATTTCAGACTTGGGTTCGAAGATTAAAATCGTTTTTTTCCGGCTCTATGGTATGAAAGAGGCTGAAATTTTGGAATAAGGATAAGAATCATCGTTCAAAATGAAATCAGTCAATAAATCGTTAAAAAGTTGCATTTATCAAAAAATCGTAATTCCTGTGAGCACTGATTTCAGACTTGGGTTCGAACATTAAAAGCGTTTTTTTCCGGCTCTACGGTAAAAAGAGGCTGAAATTTCGGAATAGTTATAAGAATCACTGTCCATAACGAAATTAGTCAATAAATCTTCGTATAGTTTTATTACTGAATAAAAAATCATTCCTGTGGGCAATGATTTAACCCTTGTGTTCGAAATTTAAACGAGATTTTTTCAGGCTTATGGTACAAAAAGTGCTGAAATTTTGAAATAGTGATTAGAATCATGGTCCAAAACGAAATCAGTCAATAAATCGTCATAAAATTGCATTTCTCGAAAAAACAATAATTCTTGTGGGCATTGATTTCAAACTTGGGTTCGGATTTTAAAAGGCATTTTTTCAGGCTCTATGGAACCAAACGGACTGAAATTTTGGAATAGACATAAGAATTATGGTTCGAAATCAAAATCAGTCATTACATCTTTGTAGGGTTGCATTTCTCAAAAATTCGTAATTTTTTTACACATCATGCGTAAAAAATGGAGGGCATGTTGTAAAAATACATGAAACCACCGTTCCCTTTGTTTATGCTGCGCGCAACCTTGGAATAATGGTGGACGGTAGATTGAGGTATGAGGAACATGTTAAAAACAGGTCTCAGTGGTGCTACTCGAGGCTTCGTCTATTGTACAATATAAGAGATAACATATCAGTGAAACTACGCAAGATTATTACTGATAGTCTTGTTCTCTCAATATTGGACTATGGAGACTCAGTTTACGGTCCATCTTTATTGAAAAAAACCCAAAAACAAGTACAACGAGTCCAAAATGCATGTGTCCGATATTGCTATAATGTCCCGAGACGCGAGCATATCTCGCCTTACCTCTATCGGCATCGAATACTGAATATGTCGAACAGAAGGAAGTTACATCAAATGTGTCAACTGTTCAACTTGATGAATTCAAAGGTTCCTTCCTATCTGTTTGACAGACTGCAGTGGTCCCGTGACTCACATGCACATAGTACACGCCAAAGAGACCATTTACTTGTTCTCCCCAAACATAAAACTGCTGTTTTTGAGGGTAGTTTTAGCTACTCATCGTCAAAACTTTGGAATAAAATACCACTGCCTATTCGAACAACAACATCGTTGCAGTGCTTTAAGAAGCTCTGCAGCGAATGGTTGCTGACAGCACAGTCAACCGCACAACATCATAATTGATCGAATTTAAAATGAAAGGGACACCTACTTGTGATTATTTTTTTATTTTTTATTTTATCTGTGTATTTTATGTAAATTTATTCCTGAATTTATATTTTATTTTATTTTAAAGAAATTTGTATTTATCGATTTATAACACATTATATTAAAGGCACTGCTGAAAACCAGAATGTACAGCTGAGCAGTTGCCCTTTTGGCAATATAATCATCTAAATGTATGTGTACAAACTATATGCAAACATGTAAAAAATTATTGTCAAATAAACGTTTTTATTATTATTATTATTATTATTACTAACCCAAGTCTGAAATTAGCCCACAGGAATTATTGTTTTTTCGAGAAATGCAATTTTTTGACGATTTATTGGCTGATTTCGTTTTGGACAATGATTCTTATCACTTTTCCAAAATTTCAGCCCGTTTGGTCCCATAGAGCCTGAAAAAATGCCTTTTAAAATTCGAACCCAAGTCTGAAATCAGTGCCCACAAGAATTATTGTTTTTTCGAGAAATGCAACTTTATTACGATTTATTGACTGATTTCTTTTTGGACGATGATTCTTATAACTTTTACAAAATTTCAGCCCCTTACATACCATAGAGCCGGAAAAAAACGCTTTTAATGTTCGAACCCAAGTCTGAAATCAGTGCTCACAGGAATTATGATTTTTCGAGAAATGCAACATTTTTCCATTTTCTTGACTGATTTCGTTTTGGACCATGATTCTTATCACTATTCCAAAATTTTTTTTTTTTCAATGTCTCTACGGTAGAGTCTCAACGGCTTCAAGGGTAGAGACATTGAAAAAATAATTAATAATAACAAACACAAAAATAACCTTAAATTAATTTACCCAGCGACTAATAATAAGACGAATAATAAATTCGGGTGTTTAGAATTCATCGGACCGACATCTAATAAAATTGCCAAAGTCCTCAAAAAGTGTGGCTTAGATATTGCCTTCCGCACAAATAACAACTTAGGATCATCTCTTAGGACGGGTTGTTTCGGAGAATTTGAACAATTCATCAAATTTCAATGTTCATTTTCAAGTTCTGTGAAAGATTTTTTCAAGTTCTGTTTTTATTTCAGTTTTGTCAAGCAACTAGCCTACAATGATATAATAACAGAACTTGAATAAATCTTTCACAGAACCCGAAAATGAACGTTGAAATTTGGTGAATTGTTCAAATTCTCCGAAACAACCCGTCCTTAATGACTCAAAAGTAAAGTACTCAAATTACAAAATATCGGCATTTATAAACTCCAGTGTGACGAATGCAACGCTGTTTATTTTGGACATACTGGCCGGTCCTTTAATACTAGGTTCAAAGAACATATAAGATCTTTTAAAAATAATAATAAAACACAATCACAATTTGCCAAACATCTCCTAGATGAAAATCACTCACTTAGTGATAATAATAAACCAACTCCGTTACATGTACAAAATAAAGGCCGTAATCTGAACCTTTTAACAGTTAGAAATTAACAAAAACTCTAATAATCCGAAAGCTATTCTAATTAATGAACAAACAAATATAATTCGTTCACCACTACTAGATATTTTCAAACCTAGTGCAAATATGAGTGCACTATGAAGTACTTAATTATGCTATTAAAATAACCCCATGAGTCATCGTTTGGGAATAACTAACATAAAGACATTCAGTCAAATTTAAACATTACAGTAATTGGGGAAACTTTACTGGGTTTAATAACCATTAGTAATTTCTAACATTTTACTCAGAAATCAATTAAGAAATCAGTAATTGAAATTAAAATACCTATCTACAAATAATATAAATGTATCGTCTGTAAGTGGGCTACCCACAGTTTGATAATGCCTTCAGAGGGCAAAACAGCTGTCACGCGTAATAATAACTACACCGCAGAACTTGTTTAAAAATAAACTGTTTTTATAAACCCTATAGCAATATTATTGAATATATAAAAAAATAAATAAAAAAAAACTGATTTCCGTCTTGGGTTCGAACTTTGAAAGCCATTTTTTCCGGCTCTATGGTGCAAAACGGACTGAAATATTGGTAAGGTACTAATTATTGTTGTCCGAATCAAAATCAATATTAAAATCTGCCAAAAGGGGCATTTGGATTTAAATCAATATTCGTACGGGCACGATTTAAAGACTTGGGTTCGTACTTTGAAAGCCATTTTCACTGATTCAATGGCGCAGAACGATCTGAAATTTTTGTAAGTTTCTAGTAAATGTGGTCCAAATCGAAATCAACATCAAAAAATATGCAAATAGAAACATTTGGATTAAAAAATTTATTCTTACGGGCACGATTTCAAGGCTTGGGTTCGATCATTGAAAACCATTTTCTCTGATTTTTCATCGCAAAATGGACTGATATTTTTTATTCGTACTAAATATTGTGATCCGAAGTGAAACTGATTACAAAATCTGCAGACAGAAGCATTTGCAGGAAAATAATCAGTTATTCAGTCACATTTATTAGTTTTGGGTTCGAACTATTGTAGGAATACGGAGTCATTGTGTTTAGGAGTGACCGACTAGTCCAGGAGGGCGATTCTCGTTCTACTTAACGACACTAAAATCGTCCTTACATTCAAATTAATGATTTTTCTCGGTTTATTCGTATGAAGCGTTTCCGCTTCTCTCGATGACAGATGGAATCCTTAGATTTTCGATTGCGCGCCAAAACTTTTAGCCTTACGCGAAGGGTACCCCTAGACCTGTCTTTCGGCGGCCGAACGCTAGCGTTCGCGGAGAATTTGCTTCATTTAATTGTGACGTTTTGACAATTAGCAATATTTGCGTAGTTATAACAAGAGAAAACTTAATATTATCGTAAATATTGACTGTAAACATGATTAGTGACTTGTTTGTGGCACAATGATGCTATTAAATGAATTGAATAACATAATTGCGATGTTTGTAAAGTACGTAACATGTCGAAAGCCAGATAAAAGTGATTTAATTTACAATAAACTACATATACCATTGAGGATTTCTACATAAATAACAATAAGTTACACACTATTCTTAGGTTTTAAAAACAATGATGTAGAAGAAGGATAGTAATACAATAACTGTCTCACTTTTTCAGCATTTGCTTACCTCATTTTAAACAATTTTGTCAAGTTAATTGGGTGACAGTTAGCGGCATTAGAATCGACAGCAAACGTCACTTTAGAAGTGGTGAATCTGTAACAAAGTCATTACTATCCAGCAAGGTAAGTACCTTTTCACAAAACGTGAATCTTCGATAAATGGCTTATTTATGTCATTCATAAATTAAATAAACAGTTATTAAAATGAATTATAATATAAAGTAATTGTTTTTTTAAGTTTTAGTTAGAAACCATGCGTCACTTAATTATACTTCGCCAATTTGTGTTTTCAATAATCTGTTAACAATTTCGTAGATGCTCTTAACCACGCTTCTTTAAGATTTTTTACTAGGTCTCTCCAAAATCGAACTTGTAAGGCTATCAGAAGAACGAGAATCGCTTAATAGTTAAGAAAAGATGTTACAAGCGACGGACAGCTATCTTTCGCAAACGATAGCAGTCGTTGACGAATGCTGTCATTTAGCTTAAGGCTAAAAGAACGAGAATCGCCCTCCAGCTTACGAGACCAAAGGATTTTACAGTCGCCGCTAAGACTTAAACAAACTTTACAAGTCAACGAACGTAGCAAACATCTTGCGGTGACTAAATACCTCCCAAATTTACATTTCCTCCAACAGCTCCATTTGTCTCCTGGGGTGGCAATATTCCTTTAATAGCTCTACTAGCCCCGTCATGGCCGTTATCGTGTTTCTATTGAGCTATTTTATTTATAAATAAATATTTTTTTTTAATATTTTCGGTTAATAATAGGACAGATGCAGTATCAATTCATGATCAAAAATTAAAAGCCTCGTGAAAGGTATAATTAAGTTTCCATGTCTACATTTTGCTTAATGTTAACTGTTAAAGAAATTTGATCTTGAACTTGAAATAGCAGCAACCGGATTTGAATAATTACACTTAGTTTGGTTACTTTATTATGTCTTATGTTGTGTTAACGATCAAATTTTGAATGCATACATATAAAATTTTTAAAATTGGCTCGCCTTAAGTTTTTTAGTCTAAACACAGCATTAAAAAATTTAAGTTTGATTAAGGGGATGTTACCGCAAGCGCAGCATAATTGCGGTTTTTGACGCAGATTTTAGAAATTTGTATATATTTTATTAGAAAATAATATTATGTTTTGAAAAAATAATTTATTCTTCTAAACAATGAAGAAAACAAAACGCATTAAAATGTTTTAAACAATTGCGTAAAAAAATATTTACAGAACCTCTAAAAATAGCTTAATGTTGATTATATCCTTTAATTCTAAATACAGGAGAATTTTGAATATATACATTATTACCACGCCAATGTCGTCTAAACTATTAGAGAATAAAATTATTTTAAAAAGCATTAAAACAATGCTTAAATAAATATAAACAGTTTTTCAATACTAAGATATTGTTCCTTGTTTCACCGCATTATAATCACGACGCAAGTTATTTATCTTCTGTGTCTGAGATGAGTTCAAAGTGGGAGCACGTTTCATTTTACAAAAAATAAACACGTAAATGTGTAGGTACTTGAGAAAAGAGATGACACTAAAGGATAGTCGTTATGTTATTATGTATCATTTCTAGCCCAAGTTGACTTTTTACTATTAATCCCTTTTTTCGCGACTCTTGGCCAGCCGGCTGACAACCAGCGGCACAGAATGTTAGTTGTAACCAGAATATCTAATAAATTATGGTAAAATAAAAGGCGTTTTTTACTAAGGAGTGGTATTCTCTTATATTTTAATAAAGTGTTTGTGAAGAGTTCGTTTCATTACCAATACGGAATCCCCAAATATATCGCCAACATTCTCAAATTTATAACCCAGATTATGCCGTCAATTTATATGTGTGGTAGTTAGTTTGAATAAAAACACAGGTTATAAACTTTTAAAATTGGATTATTATCCTTGCGCAATTAGCGATTCGCGATCGTAATTATTCCGGCAGTCCCAATTTTTTTTATGTTTTATAAACTGGTCCCCTGATGTAAAATCTGAGTTTCTGACCTTGGCGCACCTGTGCTAGCGCCGCCATTTTGAAAAAACCGGCCGAAATCGCGCCAAAATCTAGTTTTTCCCAAACATCTCATTTCCAATGCAAATTTCAGCTAAAATAGATTAACAAGTATAGTAGAACATAAAACTACCTACAACTTTTTAAAAACAATTTTCTTCTATCTCAAATAGGTATCGAGGTAGAAAGTCGTAAAGGTGCGCATATTTTTGAAAAAAACATGTTTGGTTTGGTTTTTTGTAAATACCTCGTTTCCAGTACAATTTTGTGAAAAATTTATTGATACTAATTTTGTAGATAATAAAATTTCATAAAATAAATATGTATATGATTTATGTTTTTTTTATCTCTATTACGTATCCAAGCTCTAATCCACAAAAACAAGACGAAAAATTGAAACAGAAGTAAAGTGTTTTAAACTTAGCGTTCAATGATTTTATTTTTCTTTAAATATTATTTTTGTAAGAACATATTAGTTGACAACAATCGTCATGCCTGTGTCTGACCTAGCTATAAATATAGTAGATGGACTATTTCAGCATATCGGTCGCCATACATTTAAAAATGGGAAAACCACTAAAATAGGCCAAGCCACTACATTTATACTCGCAGCTATGTCTGACATGCCTATCAACGTAATCGAAACATAAATTTAAGATTATTAATATAAGATGATAAGGTACATAAAAAAGAGAGAAATTGGTATTTTCGTAAAATTAAAATTTATTGACATTCTTTTGTTTTTTAGTTAAGTTGTCAGCATAGCAAAAATTAAAATGAATCCTAGATCAGTTTAGACAGAAGTACGAGCCTTTGACTACAGTTTCTTACTCCTGGCCCTGAATAGCCCCTTCATCTGTCATCACCCAAATTTGTGGCGACTGGGTCATCATATTCCTCGTCATCGTCATCAACGAGTGTATCTACATCATTCTCGCAGGAGTTGCCATTGCAATGAATGCAGAGAAGGGAGCATTTCAAACCCGATTTTCTGCAGATGCACTTTCCAACGCAACCTTTTTTGCATTGACATGATATAAAGTTCATCAAGGCCTGAGGTGCAGCTTCCTTCAACATTGATACGGGAGTTAGTAACCCAACAGCATTCTTTTTCCACCCCCATTCAGTTAGATCTTTATCGTGACCAAGCCAAGTCTGCACTTGCAAGTATGTTCTTGAAGCGTGTTGCTGGACTGGCTGGATAAATTGAGTTTGTTATTTTTTACTACTTTGACAAAAATGATGTACCTTAAATTTTCTCATACAGAGCCTTGACCAAACGGAGCTCCAGTTGGTCAAGGCTCATCTTCACCACTAATGGCATGAAGAAATAAAATGTTTTCAACGATTTCAATGTTTTTAAAACATTTGTTCTAGTACAACGCGTTAGGTGATTTACCTTTACCAACTTTTTGGTAATATACGTTGGGAGGTGAGAGAGCTGTGAGGAGTACCAACAGGTCAATATCCTGACCAACGATTATAACTGCAACATGTTGAGATGTCAACGAGTTTTCTGTGGTTACTATAAGAACGTCAGCATGCTCTTCAGCTTGTACTGTCGTTATTTGCGATCGTGCAAATGAGGTTCTAAGTAGGGAAATAAAACGGGACTTGTTCTTCTTATTTCCCAGAAACTTTTCCTGTGGCACTTGTGGGTGCATGCTTTCAACAAACAAAACTTCAGCAGAAGTTGTAACTCTGGCACTTTAGTGCTTTTCTTTTCTATAGAATATGGGTATCCATCGAAGACCACTACTGCATTGGATCCATAATGATTTTGTACATACCTGATATATTGCTGGAAAATCACTGAAAAAGGTTGAGCACGACCCCATACAACTTTTTGCAGTAAATATCCTCCATCAATTACGTGTATTTTACTGCTTCCCAGTTTTGTATTATTTGGTAGAGGGTTAAATGATGGGTAAAATATAGACTTCGTTCTATATTAAAAGAGACAATGGGAAAGGAGAGAGTTCATATTGGAAATATTCTTTAAGTTCACTTTCAGACTTTCTGGCAATACACATACGATGGAATAGCATTAATGGATCTATTGCCATAGTCACACCCTGATTTTAGACACTGCTGGTCACCGCCGCAAGAGAAACTATCGCATCATTACGTTTTATGTGTAGGTTTCCAAAGTTCTGGTTGATAACAATAGACATGATATGATATTTTATTTATATTGCCAATATATTCAGATATAATTATGATCAGATATTATGAAAATGATTAGTGATTGAATACCGTATTGTTTTGACATCTGTCAATGAAGAACACGTCGGTTACGAGTCATAACTTACTGCATACCGTCTAGCAGTGTAGTTGATGGTATCGACTAATTCGTCAAACAAGTTTGATAGAAATCTGATAAGAATCATAAAATCATGAGCTCCTTCAGCAATAGGTAATATTTCTATCGAAATTTACCTAAAACATGCACATTCAACTTAATAAACATAGTTTGAAAGACGCCCATTATTAAGCATTTCATGTTCAAACCTTACTCATGGGTACCATCTAGTGGATTTCATCGCTGCTCTGACTTCCAACTGAGTTGAATAGCGTGCGTAGCGTGTTCCCCGTTCCAACTTACTTCATTCCTCTCCACCCCGAAATATTATTTCGGTTTTTGCAAATACCCCCGGTGTACATTGAAAATGACGTTTGATATTAAGGTGAAGATTTTAATTATTTTGTGGTATTTAGAAGTGTTTAGTTCTCTTTTTAACACCGTTTAGTTCATATTTCGCACTGTGACAGTAAGGGAGACGCAACGATTTCTACCGTTGAGTTGTTAACAACCGAATAAATTAGCCTGAGGAGTTACACCACTTCAGAAAGCATATTCAATTTTTTACAAAATAATTAAGATTAAGAATAACTAAGATTTTCGATTATAATTATTCGTAATTTGCGACCATATTCAATATTTTTCAAGATAGCAAGATTACTAAGGATAAAGTAAATAGTTTGCGCTTGGGCTGTATTTAAATTTAGCGATCGCTGAGTGTGATTGGCGAAAGCGACCGTTAGCCATGACATAGTCATTTTAATAAAGTTTTATATACTCAAACAAAAGGCAATAATTTCTAATCTGTGATGAGATTTTACTTGCTTAACCGACGGGCTTTTTTGTCCGACATAATATCACCACAAAGCTCATTCTCAAACTTTTTACTAAATTGGAACAAACAATTGCTACTGCGTATTCAGCAATACCAAGTACCTATACATAAATACCTTGGAGAATAATTATTTTGATAAACTTGACTTCTCTCATTGCACCTGCCTTTCAAGTACAGCCTCTCGAGGAAACGAAGGAAGGAAGAAACCACAAGGGATCAATTTATTCAATCTATCCATCCATTTAACTTTTATCCATTTAAATGAGTTTGTATGGCTGGAGGCGTGGATTTTATTTTTATACAAATCTACAGCTTTATTTATAAATTGATGAAATTTTGCACACATGACCTTCAAAACAAGAGGTAGGTCATTGTCTACGTGAGATTACGAAAATCTCTCCCCATTCCTCTTTTTCTATGCCTTATTTTTTATACTAAACTTTCGATACTAAATTACGCCGCACACTGGGGCCAAATACCAGAAGTTGATACAATAAACAAAAAAAATAAATTCAATAGTACGATGTCGCTTCATTTGTTTCGAGGTACCTCGATAGTTGTAGCATTATTATATAGTAGGTAGAAACCCTTGACCATACCCTTCTACCTGTGACACCGCTCAGTACAGAGCGAACACTCGTGCAGATAATACGCCGTTTACAAGTGCCAGCATAAACCTCAAGTTCAAGTATTTATTTCGGAAGACACCTATTACGAATCCCAAAAGTGAGTATGGAACCATCATGTTCAGGTATTTATCTTATTTTTTCACTTTATATTTTGAACATTATTAATTATTTTAATAGATAAAATTGTTTATCAAATATATACAAAAATTTTGTCGTGATTTTTAAAAAATTGATATTCTTTTAGAGATTAGTTGAGCTCCGGGCACCTCCGGGCTATGATTCAAACACTTTTAGGACCAGTAACTATTGTTATTTACGAATCACTTTTAAAATCTTGCACATATGTACACTTTTTTAAGTAATTAATTATTTTAATATGATCGGGAGCTATAATTAAAATGAACAGTTTTTTTAAAAACTCGGGATCAGACAATTTAATATCATGTTAGTTACAAAACCTGTCAGAATAGAGATTTATTTCAAAATAATCGTTATCGACATTCAATTTCCATTTTTTGGACGTAAGGTGGTAAAGTGTAACTCAAAGATAAAACTTCATGGTCTCCCTTCCTAAAACTGTTTATACCACATACATATCTGGTCATAATAGAACAAAGATAGAACGCGTGAGAGAAAGAGTCGTGTCAGTTGGTGACAGATATAGCACAATGCAATTCAGCGGTTTTTTATGCTTCGTGACAAATACAGCACTACGTGAACCGAGCGGAGAAATTATTCATTTTCTTTTTTTCACACAGGTGTGAATTCTGATACCTTATTCATGACAAGACGACAATTATTCACAATAATGAAGAACTCTGGATACCTACACATTCCAGATCAGCTAAATTCGCTGCAAAAGGAAATGGAGTTGAGGACAGGATGCATCGGTGATCCCAGAAAACATATTTCTAGAAGGATAAATCGCTTCAAATCGGAACACTATTCACGATGGGTGCAGCGCACCGGATTGAAGTAAGATTTCTGGAGAAAAATAAAACATTGGTGGATTCATCAATTTATTTTCCGAATCTTACACTAAAACGCGGTGGTCCCGGTCGCCCGAAAATTACCTTTGATCAGAGTACAAAACGAATGAAACCACAAAAGACTCTGGATTTGAAAAAGTCTACTCCTCTAACTGAATTAGTTTATGTCACACATATGGAACTTAGAACTACAGGACAGACAGAGGCGTCTATAGCTATCACTGATATTTTATCGGATTTTTTTTTTTTTGTTATTTGTTTTTGGGGTGTTATGCCGTGTTGCGCTAACTCCTTCTTTAGCCAAGGTTTCAAATAACACATCTGCCCTGATGATGGACACTGCAATGCTGTCCGAAACGTTGGCTAAAGAAGGAGTTAGCGCAACACGGCATAACACCCCAAAAACAAATAACAAAAATAGTTTTGGCCGTGAAAATCTTAAATCATATTTTATCGGATTCATCCAGTAAAAGTAGCTTATAGAAAGTCTTTTGAAACAGTTACTATGTCAGGAGAGGATGCTATAGCACTCGTAGTGGAAGCGGGATTATCTCGACACCAATACAATGTAATAAGATCAAATGCTCCAAAACTATACCCGTCTTATAAAATTGTACAGGCCACATAAAAGGAATGTTACCCACTACCCAGTGACTGCAAAAATCAATGTTAGTGATATTTCAGTTCATGATGATTTGCAGACAATACTCAATCGTTTGGTCTTCGCTCAGGGCAATGTAATACGTACACTCAATTCTAAGGAATTATAAAATATGTTTTCAATTTGTTTTTTTTTTGTTATCAGATCTTCTGCGAGCAAAAGAAAGCAGCCAAAAAAAAAGTTGACCACACTCCCCATAGAAGCGGTAGAATCATTACAACCGACAGGTGAAAATTATTCAAGTACTCAGGATGATGATAGTGACGATTACGATTATTATGATGATCGTGATGATGGTAGTGTTGATGATGGTGATGATGATAATGATTTTGACTCAATCAAGTCGGATAAAGAGAATTGATTTTTTTGTTTTGTTATTTATTTATTTAAATCGTGAATATAAAATATGTACATAATAAAATTTACATATATTATGTATTTAAAATTTTTGTTTTTTTATAACCTTCCTTTCCACATTCAAAATTTCTCTTAAAAACGTCCCTGTGAATAAAGGGCGTTTTTCATCACTCTTGCCCCAGTGTGCGCCGCCCGCCAGATGTTTCTATTTTCGTAATAACTTACTTGTTTTTTTGCAAAATGATGTTTTGTAAATGTACCGTCTTACCAAATAATGTAATTATATATTCATTGAAATTGTATATAATATACCACGTGTAGATTCCCCAGAAATAGCTACTCAATAATACAATATAATAGGTCCATAAGGTTAGGCACGCTGGAATTCAAGAGGTTATAGCCTGTGACAGACCAAATTCGTGCGTTTGATAAGTAAGCAGAAACAAAGGCGAAGCGGAGCTGTGCGTATATTCGATTTGCAGTAGTATGCTGCAGCGGTAACTAAAAACATAGTCTTTCCTTGAGTCTCTCAAGGAAGACACTGTGTTGACCAACGATGTTGGCGACACTTTTGGGTGCTGGGTATAATACGGATAGAGTGGTTCATGACTAGAATCTATCCATTTTTTTCCTCTAACACTATAAAAAGTTTCTGTGAAGTGACGTGATTTGTTTTCGACCTCAGTGCAAGGTGGGCGTAACTTTATTGCTGTTAAATGGATGTTCGGTTGTTCCGCGGTGGGGAATAAATAATATCTCAGTACCTACCTGGCATTATTACAACTGGGTGTTGTGCCGAAATTAGCCATTATGTCCGACACGATCGAGTAGGTAACGCAGACGAAACAGATTGACATACTTAACTGTATGGTTTTGTGAAGTTATAAGAAATAATTCACTGAACTATTTATGATTACAAATTGGTTATTAAAATATGTACATTATTGTATTTTATAATTGCTCATCATCATCAACATTTTGAGAGGCGGGTATGGGTACCGCCGCCCCGGAAATCAATGGATTACCAACACCTCTGCCATAGGTCACCCAAAGTGTTTCGCTACGTTTGGTGACTTAGCAGGTGTGCCCGGGTTTATAGGTTGAGGTTTATCCGGGTCCCGAGGCACCGGGTGAGAGTCCTTTTGACCTCTCCAGTAAGACTCCCTCGGAACATCACCTTGCACCGCAGTAGGATGTATGGATTCTTACATCCGTCACTTCCTCTTCTTCTCCTCCCATTCCAAGTGTGGCAAGACGGAACGACGTTCTTTCACGGAACGTCGCTTCAATCGGCCAACCTCATGACTCCTCGATTTATTCCGACCGGTCGCCAAAACTCTGTGCGGTATATTTGCTTCTATTCTCACTAAAATTAGCAATGGATGTATTCTAAAAGTTGAATATTTTAAATTTGTTGTTTTATACTCATTATTCATATTATTTCAATTTTATTTTCAAAAGATTTTTTTTTATTAAAATATAAAAACTTGTTTACTTACATATTCACTTACTTCAATAAAAATCAATTTCGATGTTTTTCTACGTTAAATTACAATTACAGTTCATCTTTTGGCCTCGTATACAAATAAGCTTGTAGAGCTATAGTCATATTTGTCTGTAGAATCATCCTAGGTACTCATTAGCCCACGTCCGACATTGACACATTGCAAACAATCATATTCCTCAAATTTTTTAATTGAAATATTACTTGTGTGTTCAAAATAATATTTAACATTTTAACTCGCCTCCATATGCCATACGCCATATGCCAAGGTGTACCAAATGCCAAACACCAAATATCGTAATTCAAACAATGTTACCAAGACTTTGTACTCTTCTTCTTTTGTGTTGTATAGAAATTTTGTGGTACAGGTGGGATATTAGATGAACGATAAAGGTAATATTTTTGTGAGGTATCTTTTCTACAGATCTTACCATCTTGAATAAGTAAGGTGATGGCATTTTTTCTAACAACCTGTAGTCATATGAACGATAGACTTCACGTCTTTTGTGTCGAAAAATGTTTGTTTGTAATATGATTATAATTATTATAATATCAATTCCTGATGTTATAGATCAAAAAATATATACATATATTTATATTTTTTTCTTTTTAAAAAACTTTATTCTCATTATGTTTTTGTATTATTATTATTTTATTTTGTTTTCGTTTACTGTGTATGTATTTATCTTACAATATTTTTATGTTTACTTGATATATTCTATGTATAATATGGAGCTCGTGGGATTGCACCACCCTCCCCGAGATCTGGAATAATCAAGAAAAAAAAAGAAAAAATCCTACCCAATAATATTTGCTCTGAAATCATAAGATTTTATGTGGGTACTCAAATTTCTACCTGCTTAATTATAAAACATATATTTTTTAAATTTCATGTAAGGAATTATACAATTTGTCAAAGACAATTTTTCAATCTTTCTTCAGGCGGGCAGGTAGCATAATATTGAAAAATTGTCATAAAGAAAGTATAAATAAACACGAGGATTTCACATTTGAAAAATTGTCTTTACTGAACAATTAAAATGGTCACCATCTTGAAACGGATAAGGAACGTACAGTTAAATTTAAAAACAGACAAAATGCAAAACAGTTGAATTAAAATAGGACTTGGCTGCGCTCAAGAAATTAATTTTTAACTTACTTAAAATATTTGGTTTGGAAGATGGCACGATCAGTACGATACATTATCTATCTAAGCACACACTCCTTGCTTAATCCAAATGCATACCTACATACTGCAAATATTTTTACTTTGATAAACTCCTTCCAACTCCTCTTGACTTGACAAAACTTGAGTTTTTACCTAATTCTCTTAATCTTCCCTTGCAATACACAATTATTGTTTATCTTGTTCACTGGACTGCCAAAAACTGATAACGTTTATCAGATATCCTATTTGGAAAATGTGCAATATTTAATGAATCGTTGAAAAACCATAACAAAAAACCATCAGGAAATGTCTTAGTTGAATGAATGGATTAAAAAATCCTCTTTTTCAAATTGTTATGGTTTTGCGGTGAATGTCTATTGGAGGATGAATAATGGGTTCAAATTGATTTCTTCTACTAAGTACTTATTATTAAACATACTCATTTCGGTTGTCGGTGATGTAATGCTATTCTACGTAATGCGTTGACGCTTAATTTTCAAAATTGGAACCACTCATTGGAAACTTTTCTTTCCAAACCGCGATGGATCAGAAGAACGAGTTTAAAACGGTCTGGTTACGCAATGCATTCCCAATGATTTGTGTACTTACTCCCTTAAGTGAAAATACCTGTTCAAAGATATGTTAGATGACCCACCCCTTACAGGGGTGGAATAGCCCCTATCCTTTATTATTTCTTTTCTTGAAAAACTAGTAAAGATCTTTCACTTGTTTTTATATCTCCGCACAGTCGCAGGGAAAGTTACAAATTATAAGAAAGTTGTTTCATTTACGGACTGCGATACCGAACCTTTAACGTTACAACAAATGCGTGTCACACTCAAGTAAGGGGGCAACCGAGAATTTAAACATAAGTAAAACCGATTTTAAATCATAACTTTTACATATATTTTATTTATAAATATTTTGAACCAAAGAGAATTTAAGACGGCAATAAACATACTATTTAACAAATCTGGTTAATCAGATAGTATTGATGTACTTACCCATGCAAATAAATGTATGTATTTACTTCTTATAAACTGTAATTTATAAACTGTTATTTGTGAAATGTAAATGGCTTATACTGTTTTTCACAATTAATCAATAAATAAATAAATAAATAAATAAAATTGTTTTAATACAAATAATCTGTTGATAAAGTACTGATTTGCCCCAAATCTTCGGTAATTCCTGCGCCACTGGATTCTTAATAAATTTATCAAAATTTTGATTGTTTTTCGATGTTCGATTGTGCTTGTAACAATGGTTCAATGAACTCTAGAACTCTGCTTCTAGAGTTCATTGAATTTAACTCTCCTTTTCAAAATTAGAACTGATTGTAAAAAGCAATAAATCGATTAAGTAGGTACCTACCTATAATGTAGGTAATACGTTTATACCAGATTTCATTGTACCTAATTAAACGATTTTCATTGTACCTAATCACGAATTTCGAGAGTCGAAATTCGTGATTTCTAAGGAATCTGCGTTTTTTAGCTAAAGTAATATTATCAATCCTACACTTATGATATCCCGTGATTCATAGTCTGGGCCAGTATCGCAATAATTGACTAAGGAATCACAAATAAAACTGTTAGCAAACTAATAATCAATACAATTTTACAGTAAGGTCAAATTCGTCGACTATTGTTCGAAAATAATTAAGGTGTAGGTACCTAATCATTGAATTTCATTATTCAAGTCACGCTTGATCTGCTCGTATCACGTCTCGTGTGGAGAATGATTTAAGATGGCATAAAAATCAATCAGCCTGACAATTGCATTCAAATTTAATGTCTCATAATTTCGGCAATGCTGTGCTAATGTTGTAGCACTTCCGCTGTCAGTAGGAGCAAGAGTATTACATCACTTTCAAACTAGGGTGTGTCGAGATGTTATATGGTTTTCTTTAAAAAGTGAAAATACTTATTCAAAGAGATGTTAGATGACTCACCCCTTACGGGGGTGGAATAGTCACCGTCCCTTTAAAAATAAACGCAGCACCTATGACAGGAAGAGTTTTAATTTATGTCTTTTGTAAGCTCTAAGTTTCCTGCACTAGTGAATCCTCTCCTGATGTAGCGGTAGCAGTAAAAGGGAAGGTTCCCTTCGTCCCTGATCTACCGTTCTATTGTGGTCCTGTCAGCTGGAGTGAGTTACTTAGTCCCCAGGGTTCTTCTGAAGTCTCTTCTCCACTATCCCACCGGCTTTATAGGGGTCGCGGCCACTGTGCTGCCGGGGACGGTGTGAAAAGTTTGAAGGACCACCTTACCGTCCAACTGCCCACTGTTTCTCGTCGGGACTGCCAGAAGCTAAAGCTGTTCTTGCGTTGTTCGCTACCATGAACACGTGTTAGAGACAGTCGGGGGCTCTTAGAATCATTTAAAAATAGCTTTAATTTCAGTCTTGACGTGAGAATCGATAGAGGGACAATCCTATCTGGTTCTTAAAACGGTTCGGAAAAGTGGTGAGTACCCTCAACTGTTCAAAGTGATATAACTAATGGAATAACTAAGCTCAAGGGGTGAGCACGGAGAATGGAATACCACCCGACTATATATTAGCATAGACTATTTACTTAATTTACATTCATCCACACTCAATCATTTATTTGTTTATGGTGATGGTAATTATGAAGTAAATATAAAACTATAACCCCTTACTAACAAACGTGTTTTAAATTTTACACAACTTCTAAACAACCATTCATCCGACATTAATGTTTTTTTATCAGAATTAATCAACACTAGAGAGAGCTCAATTGGTAAGCAGAGTTGCCGACGCAAAAATAATCTTTTTCATTAAACATTATTTCTCAAAATTACTGACTGATATTGACTGATGAACAAAGATATTTACAAAACACATTATGCATGTTTTTCTAGACCCTAATTGAATAAATTCGTAAGGACCTTGACAAGAGTCGTAATGGTCCAAGCTGCTACCGTGGGTGCTCCCATAAAATTATACCGCTGCTTGCTTCAATCATCTTCATACCTTTCATTTAGGTGCCGTAAAGCCATCAACTTGATTTTATTAGGTAAGTTATCGCTTTGGTTTCTACAATCACTGTAATTTGAATCGAAATTGTGCATTTACATTATTAAAAGGCGTATTATTGCATAATAATAATTGTTGATGACTGGGTCGGACTTAAATTACAAAATTGCAAAAATGTAATTATATAAAGCATAATTAGCATAAGTATAAAATAAACCAGAAAACTTCTAAATTCACATACTAGCGGCTATATATGTAACTAACTATTTAAAAGCAGCTTCACTGACGCTAAATATGTTGATATTCGAATTGACTCTGTTCAACAGCAAGATTGCTCTCCCCACTGCACCGGCACGACCATTGACAAGTTAGTCCTGCGGGTTAGGAGATAAAATAGTTTATGCTCTCAGTGATGGAGACAACCATCGGGAACAGATAAATGAATGCTCTCCATAATAGCCAAGTTTTTCAAACTATTCATGAATCAGTTTGAAGAAATGACCCACTGATTCAATCTTTACTGCATGTCTAGCGCAGACTAATTTTTTTTTAAATCTTTAATTTACAGCACTTCAAACGTATAGTGCAACCTAGCTCGTGGTTGTACCCTTTTCGTCATACTCCTCTTAGGATAGCCCTGCGATAGTTAGGTAAACTACCCTAGCTACATATCTTCTTATTTATAAATATGCATTTTTTATTTAATGAGGAAAAATTATTTCATATCGTTTTTATTTTTTATGAACTGTTGTACATTGTAAGCAATCGGTTTCCTTATATCGTCGTTGTGAAAGTGATGGGGCCCTTTCAATACCCTCTTGTATGGCTCCAAAGATTAACCTTAGAATCTTCCTCTGTTCTTCTTGACGACCTATCACGCCGATTCGAAAGCACTAATCATATAAGGGTTTTATGGATTTGGTCCTTCACAAGAAGGAGTTTTGATTAGAAGTATCTTTCAAGAGCATTTTGTCATCACCAGGGAATTTATTATTATTATTTTGTTGATCTGAAACGAAAGACATGGAAATTGTATCGACTGGTATTGGAAACTCAGTTTCTTTATCTGCTATCTTTTTTACAAGTGCCTCTTTTGGTTTGAATTGGCATATTGGCATTTTTATTGATATGAACATGAAACATTTTCCTTCATTGACAGGTCCAATTGCTGCATCCACAGTAACAGGTATTTTCCTTGATTGCAAAGCATTATAATAATTTCGTATTACTAATAAACAAGATTTCCCGACTTGCATAAAATCCTCATGCTGCATGGAATCCTCAATACAAATGTAGGTACAAATGGTAGCATAAAGCGTGGACATAAGAGTTTCATAGTATACCTACCTATTATTTACTAAACATAACTACGTTGATCTGGATGTTAAGAATAATGGAGTTCTTAGAAAACAACTACATATATTTATGACATAAAAGATCCAGCTCGCAAAAGCAATATGTAATATTGCAATAATTCGCATCTTGTCATTAGGTATATCTTTGACTGGTGACGCTATTGGGAGTAGTCTGCGAAACCCACGCCTCATGCCCATATTGCCCATAGCCCAGAGTTAAGGTCGCTTATAAATAATGACACTTCAGTTGTAGGCAGGTATCTACTATAATATCAATACTTATTGATATTACTTCATATATTATCTTGTGTTCAGACATATGATTAAATAACTGTAGAGATGAAAGATGGTATTTATTACATAGGAGATGCACTTGAGCCCCAATTGACCGATATCAACAGAACTATGACATCCCACTTGGAAAGAATCATGAGGCGGATGGAAGTGTGGAAGAGAAGGGGATGACGAAGGCTAGGAAGTACCCGGCTGATCAGATTTGACCACTAAATATAGCTGAAACCGACTGAAACATAATCAAGTAACTATCTCTCGAATTACTTCCCAAAAAGCACTCACTGCATTGAGGTAATGCTTCGCCGATCCCTTAACTTAAAAAGTGGAAACTCCATTTCTATATTTTGTTCAATTTTATTTTGAACAAACGAAATCAATGTTGTGGTTTTATTACAATTGTTTTAGATTTCAAGGTTGCGGTCTTGACTTCCGTTAATATAAAAAAGTGTACTTCCTGTGATAGGTACATTACCCGACATTTTAAATATGTGAGCAAATTTTTGTACATATAACACTGTAGACACTGAGTTCAAAATTCTGAGACTTCACCACCTTGGAAACAAATATTATGATCTGGCAGATATATTTTATCTTAAAACTCGTCAATATAAATGTTGTTTATTCCATCACTTTTATTTTTCTAGACACGAATAGACGTATGTAGGTACATATCTTCAACTCTTTTCCATTTTTGTTTTGAATCTTTTAAATTCAATTATCCATGTGAAGATTCTCATTTTCGGTAAAAATTATTACCTTTGTATTTTGTTTTATGTTTTTG
The DNA here is from genome assembly GCA_026573805.1 of Hesperophylax magnus. NCBI lineage: Eukaryota > Metazoa > Arthropoda > Insecta > Trichoptera > Limnephilidae > Hesperophylax > Hesperophylax magnus. The sequence goes on along the minus strand of JAIUSX010000977.1, from coordinate 6,510,696 downwards.
TTGCAACTTAGATTTTGTTTTGTTTTTCATTATCTTTATTGTTTTATTTTTTTATTTATTTACATTGATACAAATAGCTTGTAAATTATTATGTTAAAACCCACTAGGGAGTATAATAAATAAAAATATCGTATTTACGGTGCACAGTTATTTTTGATAAAAATAGTCTTGTGTATTATCAATCGTAATTTTTCGATATACATATCATTCAAATAAACTGCATAAAATCCTCACCATGCCACGTAACTCACCCACAACACAAGGGCAAAATCACAGAATCAACTTCAAGTGCCAAAAATTAATTCAACCTTTGCCAAAAAGCACGAATCCTTCCTAGCACCTCTCATCTTCAACACCTTCCTAAAATAAATCACTTATTGCAACACTCATAAACACCCAAAAAGTTTACTTAAACATTTCAACCCATGGTTACTACCAAAAATATTAGAAGAACGAGATATGCTATGTTGGCCGCCGGACCGTAGGCGGAGTACTACCTAATTAGGGTACTTTGAACGGTATCGGGACGTGTACGCACAGAAATCTGTTCTATGTATTAGTGCGGATACCTTAGCGTAAGCGAAGGTGTGCAGTAGTATTGGTGAACAAAACCGGCGACACTCGGCAAAACAATTCCACACAGTATGAACTGCTCATAGCACATCTCGTTCTTCTAATATCTTTGGTTACTACACAAAAAGGGCATGCATCAGCAAGTTACTAGCAATCCCTTCTTAGTCTAATTCTCATTCCTTATTTATATACATGTGTTATTTATATTTATAGAGATTTACTCTTTCTTATTAAAACTGCTTATGTTTTACACATGCCTAATTTATCAATACCTAATACTGTTGTTTAAAAAAAAAATTATATGTTATTATTATGAAATTTAGACGAAATTTAGCATTTATGTAAATTTAAAGTTCCTACGAAATTTTTGTTTTTATGTAGCTATATATGTATATAACTATATATGAATATATTTGTATAAATGTATGTGTATGTGTAAGCATGTATATGTAATATTTTTATAGATGTCATCAGTGTCGCTTGGGGGAAAGACCACCATTTGCTCGTGTTTGGTGACCAGATCTGAATACTCGGGTACCTCACTACCTTCCTCTTCCCCATCGCCTTACCCTCCCCACTTCATTCAATTAGAATGCCATAGTCACACCGGCTAAAAATGTACTTATATATCTAATCTAACAGTAAAATACATTGATCGATTTTGTGTTCGAAAAGTGTATCACACCTTACGACGGGGATTTTAATAAGCCAAATACTTCAGATGAACACACCATCTTTCGTTTTTTCATCATTGATAGATGAAATCAAATAATGTATAGATTCTGCAAGGCTCTGTGAAATGGCATCCGCTTTGCATTGATGCTGCAATGTACGTATTGTAATTTGATCTCGCTACTGCACTTGGATTCCTGGATTTACTGGAGGAAATGGATTGAAAGGGGCTTATTAAAATAAAGGAATCTAGGTATTTTACTTCATATAACTTACTTTTATCTGAGTCGTAGCATTGTTAGAAAACCCATTTATTTTCTGGATAAGTTTTGTATGAGTTTATAAATTCCATCCTTTATCGTAGGTCTTTAATCAGATCTGCTTATTTTTAAGGCGATGCCATACGTAGTAATGCAAAATCATGTGTTTTTGGTTTGAAAATTTGGTCGAGTAGAATATATCTGGGCCTTTGAAATTGTATAGTATTTTTTAGATAAGTCTTTTTACAAGCCCAGAAAAAAAAATGTATAAGGCCTTTGAAAACTTCTTCAAAGTTCAAAATCTCCTACTTACGAACCCATTTTCGGATATAATTTTATTGTATAATGTAGCAAATTAAGTTATTTATAAAATGATCGAAAAAAATTAAATATTTATTCCTGAACATCCACAAAATAAAATAAAAGGCACTTTTTGGCCATGTTTTTCTTCTTGCATAAATCAAAACAGGCGGATGGTGTTTAGCAGGAATTTAAACCTTATCGTCATCTACGTAAGGGTTGTTATTGATAGCGGCTAAATTTAAAAAATTACATCGCCTTAAATTAGATTCGCTGGTGAATCCTATAATATAATTAAGGTAGTTATAACCAGAGATGAGTCGAACAACAAAATACTCACAGAAAAGTTTGTTAGTTTGGTAGATACTTTCAGTATCGCCTCCATTTTAAAAAATGTTTGAAATTGCTTTAGTCGTTTGGTGACCAGATCTGAATACCTAGATACTTCTCCACCTTCACCTTTACCATATTATTCTCCTCCACACTATCGTCAGTCTCACCACATACCCGAATTAGGGATGCCGTAGTCTTACTGGCTCCAGACGATTGGGAGCAGTTGGGACTCGTGTGCGGTATAGTTTTAACCCCTTCTAATTGCACGAACTATAATAAATGTCCCATATACCTAAGCATCACCTGAATGTTATAATTTCCGGATAAGCCCAAAGCTCAAGCTCGTACAATATCCGAAATATACCTGAATATAGCTTATAGCTGAACTCTACTAATATCCCAACTATTCTATATCATAATGGCTATAATATCCGGACCAACTACCCTAATAACAAAACTGCCCTGTTCCCGGTTTGAGGCTCTATTGAGCTCCATATGAGACCATCATTTTTCCAGTGAATATTAAAGCTACACTATCAAAGTTTCCAACATCGGGTCTGCCATAGAAATTAGTAAAACGTTCGGGTATAATTCTCAAAGTAGTGTAAGCGATTTCTTTATTTTCAATTAATCTTTACTACGAATTGGCTTACATTATGAAGTATATTCTTTGGATAAATTGGTGATTTTCCTACAGTTTCGTTAGAGTATAATTAAAATGAATGTGTTCATTGTTTATACAAATATAAAATCCTAAGCTACTAAATAATTAGAAAATCATAAACGCACATAAAAAAACAATTGTTAAAACATAGTGGCAAAATGGTTTTATTTCTAAGATTATTTGTGACCTTGATGAACTTGTATTTCTTATTAAATTATTAAAAAGTTAAAGAAAACCGTTATTGCTTTCATCGACCATTTCCAGACCACGTTTTCCAAGCGATTTTTATGCCTAGTATAATAAATTAATATTCGTATTATGACACAATAATAAACATATTTTTGGCTTGTATAGTCCTTATATTTATATTTCTTTGTCAACGCCATCCAAGGCCTGTTACAGTTCAATGGAGTCCGTTCAAATCTCAGAAATATATATGACATTGTATCCAATAATGCACATGTCCTTTGTAAATTTAACCAGTTGTGCCATTTTCGACTGAACGTTGTGAACTTCTGTTTTAACCGACCGCTTTGCATTTCGTCTGTCTATAAATTAAATTGTACGTTCCTTATCCGTTTCAAGATTCAAAGATATTCAAGGATTCAAAGATTATTTTTCAATTGTATAATTGTCGTTTTTCGTTGGACTATCTTATTCATATTTTTTCAATATTGTAGTACCTACCGTAACCTACCTAAGTTTTAAAAAAGAATTGTCATTGACGTTTCTTTGGATAAATTGTTTGGGGATCAATGGTGAGGCACGAAATGAAAGAAAGTGTTGAAGGTCACATGTGTTTATTGGTGAGTCAGTAGCCGTGACAAGGAGATGAGGTAGGACAAAAGTTGAATACTCCGAACGCTGCGGTGATGTGTTGGCAGGTCAAGCGCGGGTCAGTGAGTCGACGCCGGGCGCTGGTGACCGGGATTCGATGAAGGTCAGGCACTGGCGAAGAACGTAGGTCTTCAGGCACCCCAGTGCTGACGAGACGGCCGAAGGTGCGGCGGACCTTGTAGGCGGTTGAACGGGAACGATGTAGACCAGTGAGGATGCTGCGTGTCCTCGTGGTGGTCATGGTTGCGTGGAAGAAGCGCTGGTCAGAGACGCTGGAACCAGGGCGCTTGTAATCCGAGTAGCGCTGGCCGCGGACGTGGCCGAGGCGCTATGATGATGTCCCGATAGAGTCCATGATGGTACGGGCGAAGCCGGGTACGTGTTCCTCGCGCTAGTAAGAAGAGCGCGGGTGATCACTCGTTGAGCCTTGTAGACTGACGGCGGAATGATGACTAACTGACTGGCTCGCTGCGTCGGGCTTATTTATACTACTCGGCCGACGGCGGCAGTAGGTAGATGGATGGCAACTAAATTCTAGGCACTCGCACAGACTGTGTGTTTCGGGAACCTTCGACATTGCGGCGATTAAGCATAGGCCGTAGACTCGAACCTTCTGGCGAGTTCTCGTAGTATCCCAGACGGGCTTCAGTATTATTGTCGCGAGTAGGCAAGTAGGTTGCTTTGTTTTGATTTCGGCTGCAAATACGTACCTAAGTAGGTCGAACGGTTTATTATTAATTATTCAATGGATTAATATCGACGCTACAATTGTATCATATATCATTTGACGGAAATGGTGATCGAGGGGTAAGACTCTATACTAACAAGTTAATTCTACTTGATTATTGTAGTACCTACCGTAACCTACCTAAGTTTTAAAAAAGAATTGTCATTGACGTTTCTTTGGACAAATTGTATCATATATCATTTGACGGAAATGGTGATCGAGGGGTAAGACTCTATACTAACAAGTTAATTCTACTTGATTATTGTAGTACCTACCGTAACCTACCTAAGTTTTAAAAAAGAATTGTCATTGACGTTTCTTTGGACAAATTGTATCATATATCATTTGACGGAAATGGTGATCGAGGGGTAAGACTCTATACTAACAAGTTAATTCTACTTGATTATTTTGTGTTATATCACAAATTACTCATTTAAAATAATATATAGTATATTTGCGACACGTTAAAAAGTGAAAGATATTATCAGTATCGTCCTGGTGTCAAACCACCCTTCAGAATTGAAACGTTACAGAAATGGCTATGGCCGTGTTTGGTTACCAGATCTGAATAGCCAGGCACTCCCCCACCTTCCTCTCTCCTATCTCCTATCTCCCACCTCCTTCCCCTCCCCACTTCCTACATCCTCACAACATACCGCAATTTTATGGGGATGCCATAGTCTCATTGGCTCCAGATGGTTTTTGTTTTTTTGTTTGTTTTTGAATCTTTATTTAGATGTACGCAAATTTTTTCATACATCTAGTAGGAAAATATAAAAAATACAATGTACAAAAAATAACAATTACATTTTAAGAGAAAAAGACAAAATTACATTACATAAGATATCTAGGTGACTAAAATAATATTGGTGAGTATGTTCAACACACAAAATTGATTTTTTACATATAAGGTTGGGAGCAGTTGGGAGCAGTTGGGACTCTTTTGCGACTCATATTAAAAATATATGTATAATAAAATTGTGTAAAATACCTTCGTGGTTTATATTTAAATAGGTGGGTATTAAAGTACCTACCTATAAATTTTATGATTTCAGAGGAAATAATGGTATTTATTTAGTAAATAATAGAAAATAGAAACATTATTTTTTGAACGCTAAATATCCTGTTAATAGACCTACTAGTGTAACTATAAATTGGTAAAAGACAGTTCGTAGAAATATGATAATGTCTACATACGCTATTACGAGTACTCGTAACACTTGAGGTTTTTATATGATTTGAAACATCAGACGGCCACGTAAAGGTTAAAAATATTTATAAATTGTCAATGAATTGATATAATATCTTTAATATACATTTGCAGTCTGCATGTTATTTTTGACACAAAAACAACTTTTGTTTCTCTGAGCTGGAACGGACTCAATTGACCGGGTCATAGGTGAATTATTCAAGTCTATGAATCGTGTATCTGATTTCATTCAATTCTAAAAGCTTAGTTAGTTCACCTCCATTCATTAATAAGCCAGTTATATTGCATAGCTATCAAAATTTTCAAAAAAAATATTAATTTTGACAGCTTATCTGACACCTTGGAGGCCGCGCTAAAAGCAGCGGTCTTTGTCAAGCGACTGTCGGAATCATATTTTGACCGTGCTCGCAAATATCGCTAACTGACCGTGGATGACGGATTTCGTTGATATCGACTTTGCTCTGGATCAGTTGCGGCCAGGATATCTAAATGGAGGGTCCATGAATGCGCAATAGTTTCGGATCATAGATTAATCACATTTACAATAGGTGTTAAGAAAACTGAAACTCCGAGATCCTCCTGGAATTTCAACACCTCCAGGGCGAATTGGGATAACTTTGGGGAGGCGCTACGAGATACATTAAGGGATTTTCATCACGTAGCAGCTAATGATCCGGACAATTTGGGGAACTTTTTCAATTCTGCCGTTGTATCTGCGGCTGATTCCTCTCTGGGTAGATCAAACCCAAAGACGAAAATTAGAACGCCGTGGTGGTCACCTGAGCTGACTTCGCTAAAGGGGGCCTACAAAGGAGCCTATAGGGCCTTGGGACTGTCCAGGAGGGGAAGCTGTACGGAGGAGGAGACAGCTGCCCTTCAGGCCGCTCTCAGGAGATCCAGGGCAACTTTCAAACATGCGGTTCTCCTTGCGAAACGAGCTGTCTGGCATAATTGGGTTAAAGATGTGGGCAACGCCAACCCGTGGGAAATCCACAGCGCAATTGAAAAATCCGGCAAGGGATCGGATCGGTTTTTGTCAAGTTTAATTGGGAATATTGATGGGAGGGACGCTGAGACTGTGGACGTGGCCTCTACTCTCAACACACTTTTGGGCAAGTTAGTCCCTGTAGAGTCAGTAATTGGGGAAAGTGACCACCAAAAACAGATTAGAAATCTAGCACGGCTTCCACCTAGAGACCTCGCCCAAGAGGATAGAATCACTCCCGTCACTAGAGCTGAAATAGGTGCTATAATTAAGGGTTTGGGTCCAAAGAAGGCACCAGGGCATGACAGACTCAACGGCGAAATAGTGAAGCATGTCTGGGTCCACGCTAAAGAGGAGCTCTTTCAAGTGATGGAATCGTGCCTGAGAAGAGGAATTTTCCCTTCTGAATGGAAGAGGGGCGTGCTCAGGATTATACCTAAAGGGAACGGCAAACCACTCACCGATGTTAAGGCTTATCGCCCGATAACCTTACTCCCAGTCCTCGGTAAGATCCTGGAATTACTTATTCGGCAGCGTCTTCGCAGTACACTATCACCGCCCAGTGAACTTCAATTTGGTTTCGTCCCGGGTAAATCCACTGTGCACGCCATTTCGTTTGCGCTTAACTGGGTGAAGGTCTGCACAAAGAGGTATGTTGTAGCAATCTTCTTAGATATAACTGGTGCCTTCGACTTCGCGTGGTGGGACATGATACGCACAAAGGTTAAAAGTAGGAATTGTCCAAAACGCCTGTTTAAATCGGTTGACAACTACCTATCGGGACGAACTGTCTCGATATCCCATGGTGATTTTACTATAGAACGCGAAGTAAATATGGGCTGTCCTCAGGGCTCCGTTCTGGGACCTGAATTTTGGAATATTGACTTTGACGACTCCTCTAGGTTACCCTTGCCTGAAGGATGTATCATGATCGACTACGCGGATGATAAAATGTATCTTGTCTCGGGGAACAGCAGAAAGGAAATTGAAGAAAAGGCTGGTGATGGTTTGAACACCCTCCTTAAATGGGGGGAGAGGAATAAGATGACCTTCGCTCCCCACAAGACAAAGGGTCTCCTGATGAAGGGCTCTCTCAGTAGAACAAGAAACCCTACCATCCGGATGGGAGACACCAACATCAAATTTGCAGACACGGTCAAGTACCTAGGTGTAACACTCGATCGATCGTCCTCATTTCTGGCTCATGTTAAAGATGTTTCAAGCAAGGCTCAGGCGCTGTTCCTAAAACTGAGGAGACTCTCCACCGCTGAATGGGGACTACGCAGTCCGGCACTACGTGCTCTGTACAGGGGCGTATACGTTGCGCAAGTTTCGTATGCTGCCTCTGTTTGGGAGCACCGCCTGGATAACTGCCTTATACTCCTCGCTCTTACTAGGGGCCAGCGAACTTCTTTGCTGGCACTATCTGGCGCATACCGTACTGTTGCTTCGGACGCTTTGCCAGTTTTGGCCGGCATTTTGCCAATCGATCTGGAGATTAGGGAAGTCTTAACCAAGCAGAGACTTTCCAGAGGATCCCCGGCAACCCATCTTGGTGTCGTTCTGACACCAGGTGGACCGGGAACTCTCCCTGGACTGCTTCGGACGATGAGGGACCTTTCGCTTAAAGAGTGGCAGGTCCGTTGGGATAGGTCGAGCATGGGAAGATGGACCTTTTCCTTCTTCCCATCAGTTAAACTCAGAATGGAAGGGGCCTTCCTCAAACTGGACCATCACATGACGCAGCTCCTCTCAGGACATGGGGAATTCAGGGGGAGGCTTCACAGCCTTGCCCTGTCTACCCATCCCAATTGCGCTTGTGGCAATACTTACCAGTCGGCCGAGCACATTCTGTGGCACTGTGAGATCTTGAAGGATGCCAGAGACGAAATGATAGACGGTCTGAATGTCCCCATTAGACCGGTGTGGAACACCGATCTTGTTTCTAACAGAGTTAATTTCGAATGTCTGAGGAAGTTTACTAGGATCTGGGTTGAGAGATGGTCTGAGCTTAGAGTCGCTGACTAGCGTGATAACTGAGAACCCCTGGTGTATTGCTCCTGCTCCATGACTAATTCTTTTACAAATCTCCGATTATTGTTTATGTTATTCTGTTCTTCTTATTTTTATTATTTTTCTTTCCTTACTGTACCAGCTGCTGCAGATGATTTTTCTTTCGTTTACATTTCTTTTAAATAACTTGTCTCTTATTTTTCTTCTTATTTTCAGTTTTCTTTTCTTATGTTTTACTTTTTTTGTTATCTTATACTTCACATGCTGTCCTCTTTACAGACTATGCAGATTTTATTTTTACACTTTCAACTTTGTTTTTTTGGCATTTTTGGATTGTTTATTGTTTTCCTTTTCTCTTTTCTTTTCTCTTCTTTTATATGTATTTTTTTTTCTTTTTTCAGTAACGGCAACGAGTTTACAGGCTAGAACTGAACTCCGTTGTTTGTCTTGTATTGTTTACTTCTCCCCAATAGGGGTTGGACAACGGGCCTCGTCCCCGCATACCTTGCTGGAGCTTCTTTTATTTCCTTTTTTTACCGGGGGACTCCGCCAATCACCTGCGCCACCCCTGAGGAGCGTTGGTGGTCAGAAGGGCGACTGTGCGGGTTGGGGTAACCTCCATCCTGCCTCCGACCTCCTGACGCTTCTTTCCCCTAGGTTCTTTAGGGTTTATCCCTCTTTTTCCCATACTTATCTTCAGGGCTCCACCGGGTGGTTGGCTAAGGGGTGTGGAAGTCCTGACCTGCGCCAGTCGCCCCAACCACCACCAATCTCTCAACAGGACTGCCAGTCGTGGTTCGGCGAAACTCCCCCGTCACTCTATTATGTCACTTATTTCTTCTTTGTGTTTACAGGTACTGGAGTGTGGGTTCCCTCCACCAACTATTTGCCTGACACTTTTACCTGATTGTTTGATGTTTATTGTTCTGTGTTGTTCTTAGACTAGTACCTGTAAGCGCTCGCATTACCGCTTCCTAACACCGTATGCGGGGACATTGAAGGTCTAGCTTCATTTTGTACTTTGTAGAGCCGTTTATTCAAAAAAATTAGATTCATGCGAGAGCTCCGAAGGGGTGACCATAAGTCACCTATACCGGGGTGGGACAGGGTGGGTGTAACCTTCAATATCGACAGGGTTTTATCGCCCCAGACCCAAAATTATATATCTTAACGCCCCAGTGGGCTTTTACATGAAGTAAATATAAACGTAAGTAATACAATTGTGTTAACTAGATATTTGTTTTACACTGTAACAATGGTAAAACAAGTACATGGTATTGATTTATAAAATAAATAAATTTACATAACGTTCAATTTAAGTACATTTGGAATAATATAAACAACTAACTTCTTTAAAATAAGTAATAAGATTAACTAATTTAATTGAATAGTTTGAATTGTAAACAAATATAAAAAACTTTCGGAATATATAAAAATAAAAATAAAGATGCAGGAAAAGATAACATATATTCACTACGGAGATGTAAACTCGAAAAATTTGGAAAATTAATTATGAAGATTTCTTTTCATCACTGAATCTATAAACATGTCTACAACATTCACGAATCTATTACCAAAATTGTGCAGTCGATTTATAAGTGTATGACGCTGATAATTTTTTTTTAATTTTCACATAAAAAGGTAGCATATTTCGGGTTGCCAATTTCAGGGCTGTATTGACAATAATTAATAATTTTACTTAATAGTTTTAAGAAAAAAAACTTTACCTCGGACATACAGACACGCCCACAACGCACTTATATTAGTTTATCTAATCAGTGGATGCAGCCATGTCCAATACAGTCTTATCAAATCATTACACCTCTACCAAGTAATGCAGTCACTAAAAAGGTCACCATTCCTGTCACAGTACTGCCATTGAATTATGAATACAGCCATACCGTTTACAGGATCCAAAGCTGTCAAGGCTTCAAATAATATTGTAAGTACACGTTAATTATTATTTATTATATACTGGATTGGTATGATTCAATGCCGAACCTACGCAGACAATGCCAAATTAAGTCATAGTATTTATACAGTCACTTATAACCGCATGTCATTAAGTCAATAAAAGAATTTCTAAGTCATATTAAATAAAAATAATTAATTAGCACTATCTTGTTGTAATTGCATTACGCGTGCATTATGCGATCATCAGTAGGGTATCTCTTAAATAATTAAAATATAATATATTAGGCAGGATTACTATCCTGCCTAATATATCTTCGATGAAAGAGTCCTTTCATCCTGATTTATATTAATATTTACGCTGTCGATGATTTAATTTACGGAACGTATGCTTAAGAGTAGAAGGAGAAAGTCCTATGCGGAAATATTATCTTTAAGACAGGGTTTTTTATGCATGGCACAAAGGATAACAAATTATTATAAGCAATATACCTATATGGGTATTTCATAATTATTGCTTATATACAATAATTTGTCATTTTGAGGGCTTTTTAGCAGCCGAAACCAGCGCAGATTGGTACCACACCACTGATCGTAATTGTGCACTTTTTGTATCGTGTGTGTCTGGAAGTTTAAAAAAAATTGTGTACACATATGTTTCTACATAGCGATAAAAGCAATTTTTACGCTGATTCTCTGGTCTTTTTTTGCTCCTGATTTCTGACATGTATTATTTCTTATGCTAGAAAACACTATGTATGTACGTACTTAAGTATTAATAATAATAACTAATAGACAATTTGAACTATTACAAATCAAGAATAAAAATCTGGCTGAGAGAGATTAATGAAAAAAAAGCTCTCAACAAAGCATTAAAATCGACATAGAAAAGTAATAAAACAGAAATGAATAACTTTAGTCCGCCTCAGCACAGGTCACCCTAGTGAGGAGGATTAAGAAATACAAAATACTATACACATATTTAACATCAAATTTTGAATGTACAATTTTTAAATAGTCGCTATAGTAAGAAAAAAAAAATACATATTTTCATGCCAATTAGCTTAATTTTCAATTTAGACACTATGATGTATGCTGCCATGTCTTTGAATCCTTATAAAAATATCGACATATCGGTTGAGGGGTCCAAAGCGTCCCCCCCCCCCCAATCGTCTTTCAATCCTCTGCCTCTGCCCAGTTCTCAATCCTAGCTTACTTTGAGTGTAGTTAGAAGACTTAAAATACTGACTATATAGGTAATTCGTAAACTAACGTTTGCGTGGTTCACTACGAAAATAGGATGAGGAAATTAATGAGTAAATTTATAAGTTTTCAAGATAACTTATAGGTAGGTAGGGAGTTACTTTATAGTTATAAAGAACGACGTAATTTTAAATAATGCTCTGTAGTACGCATTAAAAAGGTAGAAGAAGATGGTTTGAAAGAGAGATATGTAAATAAGATTGTTAGGGAGAGAGAGAGCTAATATAAAACAAATTATAATAATTAAGCGAAAATTGTGAATTTTTTTTTTTATAAAACACGACTCGTTTAAAATATAGCAAAAATCTGTCGGTTTAGTTGCATTAGAGATAACCGAGATGTTTTCAGACCTAAAACAAGTTAAACAACAAAATAATGAGTGTTTTTAATAATTTTGTAAGCCAACTTCGCGATATTTTTTTAGCGAGGGAAATTTATATAATACCTACCGTTTCGACTTTACAAATGTTTGGATATTATCTTCAAAAACAACATGTATTTTTTAGGAACTCTAAAACTTAAAGTGTTCAAGAGAAATGTTTTTTTTAAATCAGTAGAAATTCGGAATGCGGGGGCAGATGTTCAAAGCAGAGCTGTGATAATAATGTCTTATCACGTCATGGATGCTTAATCGAATGGTACAAAATTATAATTAGTATTAGGATAAAGTTATAGTGCTTAGTACAACTAAATAGCAATATAATATTTCGATTAGGTAGGTATTATTCTGTTAAGCAATCGTGTCATATTTCCTCTACATTTGGAGAGACAGCATTGATACGAGAAGTGATTGATGTTCTATACAATTAGTAGGTACTAACAGCAGTTAACAGGCCAAACCAAATCATTCCATATTAATAATAGGTATTATATAAAAATTGCATCAAAGAAAATGAATGTTTTTTCATACCAAAAATAGACTGGCAAAGCCTTGCATTTCCATTTACGATATAATATTGCATTACCTAACATTAGGTACTTCAAATTTTAACCATCTGCCGTGAAAAGACGATCGCATTTTTTTATATGAATTAATTCCGCAGAAGAGATCCAACTGCTCCCAACTGTCTGGGGCAAGGGGCCAATGTATCTCCGATTGGGGTAGTATACTGGGTAACCACACAAAACAACAAAATAAACATATAGAGTCATGAAAATAAATGAATAAATAAAGTCATGAAAAGTGATGAAACAACTAATTAATTGATTCATTAATTTACTGGACAATTTTTACAGCGCCGCTTTTGTGAGATATAAATATTTACAAAAAATATAAATATTACAAAAATAAAGAGAAGTTAAGTTAAGTTAAATGAAGAACAGAAACAGGTGACACAAAGATAGAAGATGGAGACTCTGCAGCAAGAATCCTAGGTGGTGAAGAAACAGCAGCCAGAGATTCCACCGCGTCCACCAACAGTGCCAGCACGACTAACAAACCATCACGCCGTTTCCCCGTAGGGGTAGACATAGAGGACGGACCGACAAATAACTCGATCTTAACACACACTCCTTGCCTCATTCACATTCATACATCGTCTCATACATTCTCTTCTATTATTCTGACTCTTGACGTGGCCTGACTCAAGTATTTTTACACTTGATCGTGCCATGTCTTCCTCGGGCGCCCCCTCTGCTACCATTCACATTTGCGTCATACATTCTCCGTACACTCCCTTCTTCGCTCATTCGCTCTACATGCGAACCATCTAAGCGTCCCTTTCTTAATCTTACTCATTACGCTTACATCAGCCTTGCACTCTTTGCGGATCTTCACATTTCTCACACGATCATACATGGTATTACCACACGTACGAACCAGGTATCTTATTTCTACTGCATTCAATCTACTTTCATCCTTCCTCTGCCAGTTTCATGCCTCCCTGCCATACATCAGGGTAGGTATCAGTACTCCATTGTGGACTGCTAGCGTCGCTTCTTTCGACATTTTTTTGTTTGCGCCAACTGCGTTCAGTCCTTCAATTGATGTGATAAAATATAATGTTAAATAGGTTAGTTTTAAAGGTTAGATTTTTTCATCGCTTTTGTTGAATTGTTATTGTGTTGATATATCATGGAACGGTGGAACTTTTCTGCGCAGGGTCTTGCAGCATTCGGTTTATGTCGGTTGCTTACCGACCCACGGGACGACGAGCTAAATGGAGGAGGTAAGGAAATGTGATGTGGTATAGGAAGGTTGGAAGATGATACCTGGCTTTCCGACCAGGTCACCGAGCACGACGAAAATCAGTTCGATTCCAAATGGTTGTCTTTCACCAGGTCTTTTCCGGAAAAATATATTTAAAATTAAATTTATAACATACCGTAAAAATCGCGTATAACGGAAAGAGGGGTCACTAGGGTCCCCCATATATCGCGGGGCAAGCGTGTCTCTTAAAATTCCTTTTTCCCTTTCCAGTAACACAAAGATGTGAGTTACTACCTACCTTTTTAATTGGATATGGTCCATCATTCCCCAGCAATCAATCATTAGTATTTGAAAATTTTATAAGAGATGGTACGAAATCGAGAATACCTCAAATACATATGTATTTATATTATTGTACTGATTTTCGGTAAAATGCACCTTTTACAACAGCACTCGCTTTTTCGTTATTTTTTTTTAAATTATTGACCATATATACCCAGTTGAGTAATTTCGTCATAATTCGATAAATATTTTTTCATATCTTAAAAAATACTACCTACCTAACCGGCTATTTTTTTAACTTAATAATAACAACTTAGATACCGCACAAAGCTATTGTTTGGTGGAAGAGTTTTACGCCCGTCCGGCGCGGAGAGGTTAAGTGTAAATGGTATTGTTTTCACCTTAATATATTAATAAAGTTTTGATGACTAGGATATTTAATTATTTGGATGCTTTATCTACCGCACTGACCAAAGGACGTGAGGTTACAGATACGTGTGGTTGATTAGTTTGATACTTCCTTTTGTACGACATTCCTTTTACCTGTATTAATATGGATAATTCTGAAACTTCTGAATACAGTTTTTAAATGCACATAAGCACGTTTAAAGAGAACAGCTTGTTTTGAATAAAACAGATTTGTTTTATTCTGTGACCGGATAACTCATCAAAATGACAATTCAACACACCTATAAAAAGTTTTATAAAGTGATGAAACTAAAACAAGGTTAAATAGTTACATTTTTGTTTCCTATTTAACCTAGTTTTTGTTTCATCATTTTTCATAACTTTTGAATTGTCATTTTGATGAGTTATCATGGAACGGTTTTATTCATATTAAAGCATTTTCGAAAACCACAAAAACCACATAAGTATACCTGGTAGGACCAAAGCTATCCACCGGTAGGTACCTGTTCATTTGTATAATTCTACTTACTCAAAAAACACATTTAAACACCCCGTCCCAATTTAACTTCAGTTTCAGACCAAATGAACATGACCTTTTAAACCGGAGCCTTCAGTCTGTGTGTGATGTGACGTATGCTTATTTAAGAAGAATAATGCATTCCAAGATGCATTTTTACGTGTGAATGCATGGTGTAGGATATTTTTACAATTAGTGTGGTAATATGAGGTCTTAGAGTAATAAATACGGTGTCTAACAGTTTACGCAGGTAATAATAATATATACCTTTTTACAAGTACCCACCTGCTGGACTGGAAAATATTTACCTGTGGTTTTAGGGACCCTCCCTTATCTCAAATGTCAACAAAACTAAAGAAATGCACGATGGTTCGAATAGAAATCTCAACTTTCATAATATAAAGTCAAATAATCAGACAAAAAGCCAAAAGATACGAACAATAATAATACCTGTTTTTGATTTATCTATCGGTGGTTGTTAACCCTTTTACACGAGTGTGTATTTTGTTTTCAAATTCTACCTAACTTGAAGACGTATATCATAATGCAAGAAGATGAACGAAACGTTCGAATTTTCGAATGAATATTATAAGGTCGAGTTAATCAGGTACTTTGGGGACAAACTCCATGGCCAGGTGTTCGTTCTGGATGCGAGTCAGGGGAGAGGGGAAGTTAGAGGGATGGAGTAGTTAAAACCTTTCTGCCGCATGCACTCGCAGCTATCTGTATCTGCTATCTCTCTTGTAGAACCCAACCACATATGACTGACTCTCAATATGTGGTCCGGTATGAGTTTAATTGGAACTTCTCTGTCTATCTCACGAACACCTTGCACGTTTCCACCACGAATTTTACAGCATATTCCAGTGTCGCGTTTAATTTTATTTAAAAAATCGTCGAATTTATATAGCGAAATTTTTTATTCTACATGCTTTGGTGAGCCTTTAAGCAGAACTAAAATGTATGTATAAAATGAATTTGGAATCTTCCAGAAAGACATTTACATCGTAAAAAAGTGTAATAATTTGAAGGATTCAATTTCAAATATTGATATTAATTTCAGTCAAACCACGCAAAATATAAATATATAAGTTACAGCGCCCTTGAGGTGATTTTGCACAAAAACGGTGCTATAAAAATCATCCAAATATTATTATTATTATTTTATCTTGGAAACCTACCACGACATATCTCCACGGAGTCGGCAGAGAAGGAGGAACTCCAAACTACTGGCCATCTACTGGATGTCTCAAAATAATTTTTAAGTTGTGGAATCAAATCACATCTTCTTCTTCTACATAAATAAAAGTCATATTTTTGTAGAAAGCAATCATTTTTATTTAATAAAAATAAAACACTTATTTTGTGTAAAACCACGAGTTTTAAATTAATTTGTTTACCGACTTAAATACTAGTATTAATTTGTATTATGATGATGCTTGAGCAAAGCGAAACAGGTGGGTAAATAAACTTATTTAAAACTAGTGGTTTTACACAAAACAAGTGTTTTATTTGTATTAATTAAAAGGCAACATGCCTGTGGCCTTATTGGCTACTACTCAAAAACCACTGCACCGATTTCTCTGAAAATTTCAAAACTTGTTGTCGTTAGTGCCCGGGGTGTTTAAATGGTTATTTAATAGGCAGAAGAGTTCGAAAACGCTGGAAGACTCAAAGAAATAAAACGATTAAATGATTTACAATAAAAACACATAAATTTGTTTTTGACCACTATAGTTATATTTTCACTCTACCGGTTTCGGAAGAACCCTTCCTTCGTCAGGAGAATATTAAAAACTGATCTACTACACAAAATATTGACATATATATACAAAAATGTTAAGTGTTTGAGGCAGGGGTGGATAAAGTGGAAGGGGTAATTACGGGAATTCCAGGAAGAACAGAGCGGTTAACTGGAAATATGTCTAGAATAGGACTATAAGACAGATTAATTTGGTTATTTATTATACTGGAGTTATTATTGAGGGATTTTCTGATTTCAAGTGCTTCTAAATTATCTAATTTATTGCCTTTATTACTACGGTGAAGAATTTTAACCCCTGTATCTTTACTAAAAGTATGATCGGTGGAAATGAGATGATTGGCAAACTCTGAAAAATTATTGTTATTTAAACATCTTAAATGTTCCGTGATTCTAATATTTATATTTCTAGTTGTCTTACCTATGTAGAACGATGGACAATCATTGCAACGTAGTTGGTAAATGCCTGAGTGGCTAAATTTGTGATCTTTATCTTTAGTATTTTTAAGTAATTTTCCCAAGTTGTTATCAGTATAGAACGCGGGTTTAATGTGGGTAGGCAAATTTTTTGTACTAAGTGAAGAATAATTGGATATGTATAAGATTTTACGCCATTGAAAGGGATTTATGATTTTATTATTAGTTTCAGGTGTACCAAATAAAAATGTATTCGTCGAAATGAGTTTAAGTTTCTTATTCAGGATTTTATCAATTAAGTGTGTCGAGTAACCATTATTTAGAGCAATTTGTTTGATTTTTGACAGTTCAATTTCGAAATTAACAGCTGATAGTGGGATTTTTACTAAGCGGTGTACCATTGAATGATAGGCAGAATGTTTGTGTGATATCGGGTGGTTTGACGTATTATGTATAGTTATAACTATAACTATAATGGTCAAAAACAAATTTATGTGTTTTTATTGTAAATTATGATGAGCCACAAAGTGAATGCTTTTTACAATTACGATTAAATGATTGATTCGCACCGCAGCGTATGATTACAGATGGATTAAAATAGTTAATCAAACCTTTTTAAGCATTAAAAAAATGTATTAAAATTCCAATTTAGGTGGAGATTGTTATAATAACATAGAATTAATAACGTTAAAACGTCATATCAACCTCCATACTACGTACTAATTGATCACTAGAGTGTTTTAAAAAAAATTGTTTCAAAGACTATTAGCAGGTACATTTTACGTAAAACTGCAAAATTAAAAAAATATATATACATACACGATAATAACTTAACTATCAATCACTGAAACCGGATGACTAACCGTCATATAATTCGAGGAATTCGTGACATAAATATCACGTTTAGATATTTAAACAGAGCTCCAGTTTAAATAAGTCACGTTCCGTACAAAGTACGTGCTCTTTTAAATACATTAATCAAACACCAACAACATCAATAAAAATTTCTGCATACTGTTGGATAATTATTATTATTATAATGCATGCTATCTATGTTTGGGGGCCTTCGGTACGTGACGCATAGCGTAGGCTGCGTTCTGGCCCGAAGTTCCTCAGGTGCCTTGGGTAAATCACAGTATTCGTATTCACAGTCAGTGTTTGTGCGATCGTCGAAGTGGCGACGGTGTCGCGCGATTCACTATCGAACAGCCTATAGCCGGTACCTACTCACCATAATGTACAGACTACAAAACTTAACAGTCGAATAATAATTTAAAAAAAAAACGGCCAACGAACGAACTAAAACAATAATAATGCAAAAGCATTTGAATTTCGAATAGCTGTCAGAATTGACAGAAGTGCTACTTGTGAACTTTGAAAACATTTGAATTAACTTTTTTGCTGTTATTTAATTGGATTAATTATTAAAATGTTTTTTTTTTCTTTCAGTTTAACTATTAACTCAATATTGTAATCTTTTGCGAGCTTGTATTAATTATTCTGTGGTTATTCAAGTGATACGAACGTTGTTTTGAATTAGTGACCTCTTTGTGCCTACGGGTTGAAGGTAAGTTAAAGTTCTTTATATAATTTTATACCTGTAAGAAGTACATAGGCTTAAAACTATTGTTAACCGCTTTTCGTTCTTATTTTAATCCGACTGGAATCCTTTAGAATTTAACTTAGAATTTTGAAGATCGAATATCACTCGGGTAATCTAGTTGGGTTCTTTATATAATCTTCCCAACTTTTTATATAAAGGTTCTGTGTATATGTAGTCATAAATATTTATTGTAATGAAGTCCAGCACATTTTATTTTAAAAACAATTTGTATCAGTAAGATAATAATGAGAAGTAAATATTTCAGTTTCCGCAATTGGTAAATTATAGCTATTTCGTTAAAATTAAAATCGATGTTTGGCGGCCATTGGTATTGATGTTAAAGTTTTAATGTTAGTTTTTTTTCTTATTTCAGCTAAAATATGAACCTTTTTTCCTAAAATATATTATTAATTTGGATGTCATTAAAAAAATTAATTTTAATAGTATGTCAAAACATGCTGTGAAGAAAAAAAGAAATTAAAATATGATACAAATTAAATGGCTATTTAATACATTATTCTACATTTCCGTAAGCTGAAATACTTATTTCTCATTATTATCTAACTCATACAAAATGCTTTCAAAATAAAATTTGCGTATTAAACGTGTTCTTATTTTCTGTATATTATTTACCCCAAATTATTATTATTTAGAATTCCTGACTCCGGTATATTTGTAAACAAAGAAATCACCGAAAACCAAAATATCATCTACCTTATTTACTCCAAAAAACCTCGGGAATCACTGATTAATAAAGCAAGTCGTGTAATCTCAACATTGTGTATATTAAAAAAAAAAATTTGGATAGTTGCATTTTTTTTAAATGTGACGTACATTGCGATAACTGTTAGAGCATTTTTCCTATCAAATTCCAAATTCAAATTCAAATGTCCAATTAAAATCGATGTAATATTTTTTAACACTAACTTTGTGGGACAAGTAGTGAATGATGGAAGAAGTCAAAGACGCCTGAGAAACGGTTTACTAGTATATTATATGAATTATTCTGAATAATTCCGAATTTCCACAAAACAAAATATATATTTGTTGTTATTTTTTATTTTACTATTAATTTATGGAATTAAAAAGACTGCGTCTTGTTTTACTTTTTCACAGTTAAATTTCAGTTTCGCAGCTTCATAACTCATAATGGAAATTACGTTTGAACTGAAAATAGTTATGATTAATGTTAAAAAAAATTATTGTTTTAAAGTACCTACCTTCCTTTAACTTTCTTGTATTGCCAAGTTAATAGTTTTGCGTAGTAATAATTATTATTAATCTCTGAGACGCAACTGTTATGATTTAGTATATTCTGTTGTCTTCTGGTCCAAACAGTAATTTTATTAAAATGATGCCAACACAGACCGTAAGCTGACACGAATTTCTTAATTATATTTCAATAATATAATTAAAAACGTTTAAGCGATAATAGTTTTTTTGCTCTGCTATTTTATAAAAGTCATTGAAAATCTTATAACTTAAATTGCTAAAACATATGTATTGTAATTAGGATTGTATTAGGCACAAGATAACTATGTATCTATTTAAAAAAAACACAAATAAATAAATACTATAAACTAACTAACAATCACACCGTTTCCCCGAAGGGATGGTCAGAGAGGACGGACCGCCAAATAACTCGGTCCAGGATGTTTCAAACACTTCAGAAAATAAAAAAAATAGTGCCAGTCTTAAAAAACTTTACACTAGAGAGATTATGTTGTTCTGATATCAAATTATTAATGTACCCATATTTTATCTGTTGTTCTTTTCTTTTCTGTTATCTAACTACGAAGCATAAAATAACGGGAGTCACAGATTAAAAACTTTACACTAGATAAATTATGTCGTGCTGATTTTAAATTCTTAATGAGTATTTTATCTGTTGTTCATTTAATTTCTGTTATCTAACTACGAAGCATAAAAATAACGGGAGTCACAGATTAAAAACTTTACACTAGATAAATTATGTCGTGTTGATTTTAAATTATTAATGGATGTTTGATCTTTTGTTCGTTTCCTTTCTGTTATCTACCTATGAAGCACAAAAATAACGGGAGTCACAGATTAAAAACTTTTCACTAGATAAATTTTTTTCTGATTATAATTTATTTGTGCATATTAATTTATCTGTTATTCTGATTTACAAAAACAAAAACTTTTGATATGTTTTCTATTAATATAATTACGGTTTGTTAAATAAATTGGACTCCCTTTAATTCTTAAATAATCTGCTTTTTAGGTGAAGAATTTGTATTTTTAGAATCTGCTCATTTAGTCTAATTACCTCAGTGTAAATACCATGAAATAGTTAATGTATTCAGTGGCGCCGCAATTAACACCCGGTCCCCGGGGCAAACATGTTTATGACTGTGGATACGTGCAATACTGCAACGGACATGATTCTTATTATGCTGCGTATAGACACGAGAGTCACAAACTACGATAAAGGAACAAAGCAATCGCAAGTGGCTTTTAACGCCATTTGCGATTGTTTCGTTCCTTTCCCATAAGTCGTGGTTCAGCTGGACAGTTAGACTTGTGTGTTTATACGCACCCTTATATGCCAAAATAATATCTAAGTGGGCTTAGAGCTAAGCACTACGTAGTAATGAAAAATCAAAAGTCTTTGGTTTGAAAATTTGACCGCTTAGAAATATCTTAGATGCTTCAATTTAATACTGCGAGTAACACGTCATGGCCGTTGAAATGATTGATTATGAATTTATTACTAAATGATTTTATTACTACGTTTATAAGCCCGAAAAAAGTATCACGCCTGCTTTAAAGTTCAAAATCTCCCAATTAAGAACTCATTTTCGGTTATGGTTTTATTGCATAATGTGGAAAATTATGTTCTATGGTAAATTATCATAAAACATTTTAATATTTGTGCCTGAACTTCAAAAACTAAAATAAAACGTTTTTTGTGGCGATGTTTTTTTCTTGCATAACGGGGCTTGTGTCAAGCGGGAATTTAAACCTTATCGCCACTTACATAAGGATTGTTTTTGATAGCGGCCCGATTCCAAAAGTTACACGACGTGGTGCATCGCCTTAATAAAGATGATTGCTTCACTGCAGGCATATATTTTTAATAATGTTCGCCTACTTTGTAAATATTACCTATATTTAAGTCATGGACCGAAGATACAAACCTAGTTCGTTAGTCTATGTGCAGAGTTAACAATTTTACAATTCATAATACTAAATAAAATGGTGCAAATACAATAAAAGATTTGACTGGTCGAAAGATGCATCTCAGAATTTATGTTCTCTTCGTATTTATTAG
The DNA here is from genome assembly GCA_026573805.1 of Hesperophylax magnus. Taxonomy (NCBI): domain Eukaryota; kingdom Metazoa; phylum Arthropoda; class Insecta; order Trichoptera; family Limnephilidae; genus Hesperophylax; species Hesperophylax magnus. The sequence continues at coordinate 6,488,515 of JAIUSX010000977.1, read as the reverse complement.
GGTCAATATTGGCCAACTTACCGGTTTGTGAATAACCCGACAATATTTAAAAAAAAGCTCCTACTACCATCATACTAAGCGGAAATAATGTTGCTTGGGTCGTGACGGATGACTTATCTAGCAGAAGAATTGAACCTACGATGCGTGGGACCAACGCATTTGTCCGAATTCAAATCATTGTTTTCTTTGTTCGGTGATTTACAATCTTTGGACTGAAAGACAATTAAGTTGAGTGAAATGAAAGCGCAGCAGCTCTATTTTTTAAATTCCGTTTAATCCAATTTTTGTACTTTCTTTATTGAGCTGGTTTCGAGCTGCCCGGGCAGTTGGAACGCCACTGGATGCATTGTAATCACTTATGGTCAAGCTAAACCAAACTATCGCAATGACTATAATTATACGGTGACCGTCTTCTTCAAAGAACTAATTGTTTTCATAACTAAATAAGGCCAGTGGTCAGATTAAGATTAATTCGCTTTTTTAACCACATATCTATCTCATTCGAACCTTGAACCAAAATGCGTCCTAAAAATGTTATTATAAAGCAGAAAATCTAAGGCAGCAAAAAAAACTCTCAAATAGACATTTCAAAATCAACGCAACTATTTTCAGCTCACAATGCCATTTCCATCCTGAGTTAAGTGGCTTTTATATTATATGCATCATAAAAGCAAGCATTAAAAAATACATTGTTTGTTCCATATATATTTTTTCTTAGTAAGAAAAAGTTTTCGAAAATCAGTCTTAAAGCTTGGACGAAACCGGGTAGTATTTACTAAAAAAACTGCATTTCGAAGAGCTAATTTCTTGCGAAAGTAAAAAATCATTTCATATTTTATTTTATCGTAGGTTTTTTCTACTTGTATTATACCGTATTTTTCGATAATTGTTAATTTATTATGTCTTTTATTTATCTTGGCAGTTTCCTCTTGACATTAATTTATCTTTGTTTTCACCTGATTTTCACTAACTGACCTCGGCTAAAGGAGTAGGAAACGCAATACGGCGTTATGCCCCAAAAATCAAATATGTTAAGAACTTCCAGGACGCTGCAAATAAGCTACTGATTTTACAGCTCCTTCAAAATTGACGTGTTTTCTATTGAAAGTTCTCAATGTCAATTGCAGACAAACAAGCGATAAAATAGGTGCCGCCTACCTATAATTTAATATTAAAACAGAAAATTATATGAATTGTCTTTTTCAATATATGTCGCGTCGTTTTCAAAATCAAGTGCTTATAGTTATTAGTATTTTTAATATTTCCCTCTACTTGGCAAGTTTATTAATGACGATTCAACCTGTCTTCATGACCTACAAAGTTTCCTTACGTTTTCAAGCTACCCTTTACTGTTTTTTTTTTACCTGAATATTTGAACCCCAGACGACGATAAACAATTTTTTGAATGTTACCGAATCCTCACCGCATATCCCCGCTGACTAATCTTGTGGAATGTGTGAAACGGAAATAACAAAGTCGAAACAGCCTCTGTGTCGCGATACACATATTAAAATCGTCGAGTTACAGAAAGAAGGTTTTCAGTGACCCGTTGAATTGAAAATATTCTTCTCCCCTTTAAAGTATTATTAATAGTTATTTTTTTAAATCAAGCAAATTGACTTATTATCATTTTCGACGAATTGGCCATCAAGGATTGCTTACAAACTTTTTATAAATTGTGTTTTTTGGTATCAAACGTTGTGTTCTTCGTGTGCTATGTTATCGTTTAAAAACGGTTGGGTATCATCCTGTCTACTTTTCAGTATTGCTTTCAGATACATTTTTTACATCGTAACTTTAGACTTCAAACTATCTTCTAATTTATTGCATATTCTGTAACTCTTTGACTTGCTGAAGATTAGTGAATTATCTATCTAGGCATTATAATCTCTTTCATTTGGGACATTTATTGATGAGTCGTTCTCGTGTCGACCCGGCCTTTCGTTTTTCAACAATCTACTTGCTAATTTCGCTCGTGATGTGTCGTTCAATACCAATACATTCAACACCATTTTGATTTCATTTAAGTAGTCCTAGTTTTCACTTTCTCACTTTCTGGATTGTGTTATTTCTATTTTTAATTCCCAATCTCTATAATAAGTACTTGTAGATTATTACATTATGTTGTTGTTATTATTGTAAACATTACTATGGGAACCAGGTGCGAGGTAATTGAATGCGTCGCGCGTCTGTGTGAACGACGAAATGTAAATAGTTCTTTGAACTCTGCACCAAGTTGACGAACGATAGTGAACTCGAATCTGAGAATCTGGTCTATTACGAATTCCGGATTCAAAGCATCGACTACCTTTCTTTGTGATGTCGGAATCTGCGAATTGGCGCACTTTTAATTTATTCATTCAGTCTCACGGGTATCCATGAACTTTAAAATCGGACAAAGTGAAAGTTCACGTCCGTTGCATCCATTGTCCATGTGGTATGTACTCGCCTCTGCCAGAGATCTCTGATGCACTTGGCAGCGAAAGGATGAAAGCAGTAACTTAATAAACTCGGTCAGTCGAACGAGTGCGTGTGGGTATCTACATGGGAAGGATTGATACGAGAGGTGCAGCCTGCACTTTTACACTGTTGCACTGCACGTGAAATCAGTGATTTCTGGAGATATTATCTCCCTAGAGGCGATGGTGGCCTCAGGGGCAATAGTTACACCGAGAAAAGATTCTGACAAAAAAAATTCCAAATTTATTAAGAATCTCTTCAAATTATTTGTTATCCGGTTAAAAACGGGATTGTAGGCCTTTGACGAATGATTGGTAGGTTTCCTGATAACCTATTAGTAAAATACTAATGAATTTTCATGTCGGAAAACGTGTTCATAAAAATCTTAACATATTCGCATTTCGTCATTATACATTATTATGACAAACGCAGTTGCAAGAACTCATGTTCCGATATTATTACGAATTTACTAAAAGTTGCCTGCAGTCCCGTTTTAACCGGATTACCAATTATTTGAAGATTAATAAATTAGCAATATTCATTTATCTCCGTGTAGTAGGTATGTTGACAGAAAGGTGAATATAGGCAATTTATTTAGTGAAGCACTGAATACAGTAGTCGCCAATACGATTTTTTTCAAACGAAACGAAGACGGCTTCGATTGGTTTAGTTTTTGTAAAAATAGTTTCTGTATTCTCCACTTTTTGGATCATACATATGTTTCACTTTCAAGAATCATACATATGTTTTTACCTCTGAGAGCTCTGTTGTACATAATCTCTCTTTCTTTCATGTGCATCGTTAATGATAAAAAGAGTGAGAGCTTACAACGGAGCTATTAGTGGAATACCTTTATGGTTTTTATAATTTTTCGATTTATTTTTTAAGTAAACGTAAACAATTCACATACATACAATCGAATTTCAAGAACCAGGTAACAAATGGACATTCGACTAATGTAGAATCTAAGTCCGGAGTTCAGTGATAAAATTTATGGATTTACTAAATGTACCCCGCCACGCGTTGCTGTGGTTCAGTCCGCCTGTGCAGATAGATTAACAATAGCGCGTTTTCCTTTTACGTCCAACAGATGGCGCTGTTTAAAAAAATATATTGTTACCTGCCACAGACGACATCTCTATAATATAGGTATATAAAAACACACGCGTATTCGAATGCAACGTTGTGTCAAAATTTCAAAGCAATCGGTGAAGAAAATTCGGAGATTTAAGATTTTGAACAAACGAACAATTAATTTTTTATTTATATAGATAGATTACCACGTAATATTCCACAGTGCTGTACGTACGTGAGAAGTACGAAACCAATAAATTGTCGATTATAATCAATCATAGTTGACATACTTATATATATTTTTTAATGTGAATTCCAATTTATTAGAGTCTCAACTGTCCGGAGACAGTAGGATCATAATTATTAGGGTATGTCAAGCATTTGTATACTGATATAGCGCCGAGGAATCATTTGATAGGAGGCGGTGAGTCAATAAATTTGAAATTCTGGTCTTCATCTTGATTTCTGATGAAGGTCAAAAACCAACAATCACCGCTATTCAGTTAATGTACAGTTTTTAATGCATCTGCTCGTAATTTGCATTCCTCTTTCATCAAGCTGATGTATCAAAGATGCGCCGCTTCGTGACCCTAAATAAGTGATGCAGACCGCTTTATCTCTCTTGGACTCCTGGCCCACATTTTTTAATTTATTTCTTCAGTATAAATACAAATAATAAATAAAAATAACTTTTTTAATATCCTGCTCAACCAGGAGACTATTAAAACTATGGGATTAGAAAATACTGACAGACAGACATAAGTTTTTGTTACAACATCGTAAGTGTTTCATACAAAAATTATTATTATGACATCGTAATTGTTGCGTACATCGATCTAATATTGACATTTCTACTTTTCTTACCTAATTAGAACGATGGACAGTCATAGTCAACATAATTTGTAAATGCTCGAATGGTTTAATTTATGATCTCTGTCTTTTGTATACTTTTAGTAATTTACCAATGTTAATATTCTCCTGATGAAGATAAGGGGAAGGACACTTCCGAAACCGGTAAAACAATGTATTAAAAATAAAGCGGTTTCAAACCAATGTACATGTTCCTATAATAATATGTATAAGTTATTATTGTTTTAAGGTATGCCACAATTAAATTACATATTTATTAGAATTTCACTTTAGTTTTCGATAATGAATGATGAATGCAAATCTTGTCAGCCAAAATTAACTCATTTCCCGAGATACGATCGAGCTGAAACTATGCAGATAGACTCGTTGTCGATGACAATGCATTCTATCAACTTTTGGTGAAAATCACGTGAACGTGCGCGGAATCAAATGCATTTCTCTAAAATTGGTAACATTGCAACAGAAATAAATGTCGGTCCTACGCGATCGGCATTTGGCGAGGTTGTTAGCGCGGTTTACTCCAGTTCCTGGGTAGGAAGGTTATATCCTCAGTGATACTTTTTTTTAGGTTTTATAAGATATTTTAAAATGTAGTATTACAGTAATAAAATTTAGTTTTTCGGAATTGATTTTTTAGAAATTTATTTCTGCTTTTTTTCACACAATTATGTTTCCTTTCTTCACTTTTATCGTAAATTGGTGTGCGTTTCTTCTTATTGACACTGTCTCATACCGCCTTAAAACTTTGTGAAAATGATTCTTCGGATTTGCAATCCTGTTATTTAACGTCACCCGCCCCCTCGTTCCACCCACTTCCACTAACACAGTTGTGTTGTGTTGGGTGCGCATACTCAATATAATATTATGCAGTTTGACAGTTCCCAGTCTCGGAGGTCTTTTGTTGCGACTACGTCATGGCTATTTATAACCAGGACCCCGAGCGCCAAATAAGGCGATTTTATTTGTAACATCGTCGCCTGTTTGTTTCTGGCTTCTGGCAAAAACACGTCGTCTTTGTGGGTTACTTTTCTGCATTATTTATGAAAATTACGTTATGTCTCATCATTTCTACCTGCTAAACAGAAGTTGACGATAGTAAAAATGTTGTATTGAGGAAAATTAGACATGATAGTAAAAAAGTGAACAATTACAATTCAAAACAAAATAGTTGGAGTGCACAAAATTACGTTTCGTGAAATCTACAGCTTTGAAAACTATTGGGCTTTTGGTATACGAACGACAGATAGTACATAATATTATTCTCATGTACTTTACATTTTACTTACATTTACAAGCCACTAAGTGATAAACTGAGAGTGTGTTGATTTGTGTGTACGTATGTCCGAAGTCAGCTCATTTTTTTTAAAATATTAACGGCAAAATGCCATTTACTTACATGATAGCTATTGAAAGTAATAGTACAATACATAAAGAAGAAAGAAAAGAAAAACTTTGAGATTTTGTAAGTAAGCAAGACAAAAGAATATACATTTAACAAAGTTAACGAAAGAAAAGAAGAAAACAAATCAAAAACCCGTTATGCAGTGCCCTCGTTAAAATACGCAATGCTAAAATGTTTAATTAGTACAGCTTTATACATCAATAGAGGCGTATTAAAAACCTCTGCTAACATAGCATAAGAGTTACAAATGGTATGTAATCTATTTATAACAGAATCGTAGTTTGAAACCGTAGTATAATTGTCAAAGTAATACATATTGATCTAATGGTAGGATCATGATACATAATGAACAAATAATTAATTTATCATTACCGCCTAACCCCAAACCGCCTGGAAATATACCAAGATATTATCGTGGGATTGTATATTTCCAAGACTTGTAAAAAGTGATATATATTATTCAAATTTCTTTTTGTCAGAAATGTATTGTTTAGTTGCATCCTGTTCAAAACACCGTTATCAATTTTTTCATTCAAATGAATTTGTATTTTGTGCCGATATTCACATCTCAGTACCTAATAGCGTTCAGCTAGGAATTTTTTTTTAAAACGAGTACTCAACTATTTTGAAATGCTTTTACCATCGCTGTTATGTACTTCTTAAAGCCAGAATTTATGCATTATGCAAGCAAGCAACTTCTCTGGATTCCAGCACAATTTTGCATTCAAAGGGTGAACTTTCTGTTTACATTCCGCTCCCACCACAATATTTACCATCAATTAAATGAAAGTTACTTTTTCTTGGTCATGCCAATATTGTTACATTTGTTTAGTTTGCAAGGTTTGCACTTCAAAAAGCTTTAAAATGCATGGAACCATGACTTGAATATGTCATGAGATGTGGGCTGGAATAATTGGTTTTGATTTTATTTCGTAATAGAGCAGCATGGTCTGAAATCGAAAAATTTGCTGTAAATGTGTAGGAAGAGTGTTTCACTTTTGCTTAGAGTGAGGTGTTGATACTCTCAATATCGCACTCGGGATACCACTCACCATTCAGCATCTAAACATCGTTTAAATTATCTTTTAAATTGGTGTTTGATTAGTACCTAGATGCCAGATCTGAATATCATCAAACTTCGTTTTCCCTATCTCCGTCCTATCTCCTTCCCATCCCATCAATTTCATTCAGCACCACAACGTTCCCGACATTGTGAACGCAATATATGTACACATATGTCATATTCAGTATATAAACGTTTTACTTAAATTGACCTTAGTGGCCTGATAATAATCTTCCCAACCATCATCGAATCTGCTTCCCAACCCCACTTACCTATTAAATACGGTACATATTCCCCAGATTGAAGATGCCATTGGTTCGTGAGCGTTGGAACTTGTCACGTTTTATAATTATGATCTGTCTTTCCATTTTTCAATTCCACCAAGCCTGATTAGCCAGATTGTTCTCAAACTTCCAATTCCCTTTCCCTCACTCAAAATAGTACCCAAAATTGAGCTGCCATACTTTTACTAGCTTTGGGAAGTTAAGACTAAATAACAGTGCAGTAATAATATTAAAAATTAAGAAATAAAATTATGTTGCTTTTACCAAGAGATCACGAGAACGCCGAGGTTCTCAATTCTTAATTTTACCTATGGAAGGTTCTGTGTCTCGGGAATTACCTCTCCTCTTAACGGTCAGTTTACCATTACCGTTATTTTTAATTTATAATAAGCCGCCGAGATGCAGTTTTAATAATATGTGATACCCGAGACGAATACGGACGAGATTTCAATGTGCCGCAACTAACCACTGGATACAGTTAACCGAGGAGTAATATGATATTATGACTTACTTTGAATTTTGTCCGTTTATGGTCACATATAAACTTTTATTCACTGAAAGAGAACAACATTCTTAGTAAAATAGTTCTGGCTGTTGATGCTAGACATTATTATGTTAGACCTTTTTGAGTTTGGTTTAAGATAGGACTTTAAAATATCCTTCTAATGCTATAAATAAATAAATGGTGGTTAATATAATGATGTCAAAATAATGTTTCGGCATATTATCGACAAGAAATCAACAAACGACGAAATATAATTCTTTTTTCCTGAATAATTTACCTATTAATTCGACAAAGGCATTTCAAGCGTGAACGCCATAGACTAAATACTTGAACGCCCAAGAGTTATCCTCATTTTAGAAATTTTATTCTAACAAATCATGTATTTTGATTTTTCTTTTCTTCTCAATTTTTATGGATTTTGAATTGTGTGTGTCGTACCATGTATTATTATTTTCATTATCTTAAATGTTAAAGATTCTCAATTTGAACGAAAGACCTTTAGAATTTTGTAAACTGTTTCAAATTCTTATGATGTTTGTCAAAATTCCCAACTATAAACTTATTTCAAGATTGCTATACTTCTCGGTAACAATCATTTTATTTTAAATTACAACTATATAGTTGTAAGCTTCTTTTATCATAACATAAGGTTATAAACCTAATAATATTTATTTCAATCTTTTCAAGATAACAGTGATTAGATGTGAAATTATTAATCTTTATACGTTTATCATCACTTAGGTGGGAACTTTGTTTTAAAACATCTCACTTGGAGGCGAGTCATCGCTAAAATAGACATAGTTATGTGCATTATCTGTCTCATTTGTTCTGATTACTCTTAAGGTATGCAAAAGGCAAATAATTTATTTGTGGTACCAAGAAAGCATTCTATTGTTACGAGTCAACTTTTAAGACTAGCAATTCATAATCTTGTATAATTTCCCACGATAAAGACAAGAACCTTCTCCTTAAACAATGTTTGCGACCATCCTGTCAATGTTTTCACCGCCCTTAGCCAACCGGAACATTACCTCCACACCTTGAACACCGTTCACGCCACAGTTGTTTCTCAGCCACGAAAATATCCTTCGTCCTACACCCTTTCGTCATTTGACTCCTCCTTGCATGACCAATTTCGGAATGCAGCACTTGTTGCCTCCATAATAGATTCATCGCAAATGTAAACAACCATGAAATTAAATAAACGCCCGGGTTGCCGGCACTGAAACTGAAAAAAAAACTGAATCGTATGAGGTAGCTTGATTAGTTTAATAATGAAGCCAAACAGTAACCATTCCTAGATCGAACTATTTTTATCTTTCTTTAATTTTGTCGGGCATTTAATTAGAAACAATCGACACTCTGTTATTTTCGTTTTCATGCAAATAATTTTGATATAATTTGGCTTGCTAAATACCACATATGTCTCACTTGTCGGCCGTTTATTGGGTTCATCTATAGTATTATATTGTTTTCTTCAATTTCTACGAGCACTTAATTGAAAACACTTGACATTCTGTTATTTTCTGTCTTTTTGGTTTCCACGCAAAATCTGTGAGAAGGAGAATAGTTAGGATAAACATTATTTGTCGATTGTCTTACGTCATCCCTTGCTGCGGCCGACCATATTAGATTGTTTTTTTCTTTACTTTTCAGAATCTTTCTGGCTTTATTAAGTTCTCCTAATACCTACTCGTTTGTGACCCGTTGACTGACCGTGGTACCATTCATACGGCATCTAAATACTTGAAGTATTACGGGCATAGATAGACAGTTGTGGGTTAATACGATTTGCCTGCATAATGTACGTATACGTTCTACTACAAACATGGTTATTGGAAGTTAAGCAATCTTATTAATGAGCTTGTTGACGACCATGCGTCTAATAGTTTAATCCGATTTAAAATGTTATCTTTTAATACAATTATTCATCTAGTCAAGTTTTTTCTTGGCATACTATAATTGGACGATGAGTCATGCAGCAATATTATTTATTCACATTTCTACCTGAACATCAATCAGACTTTTTATTTTATGTACTTACGTGCAACTTTTTATTCGAAAAGGCAATTATTGCCGTTTAAAACATTGTTACTTTTAGTAACATTTCACCCATTAGGTAGACGCACATTGCTCTACATGCATCATCGCTTGGCCTATTTCAGCATATCGCTCACCATATATTCCCATTGGTGTATGGCAACATATAGCGCGCTTATAGCGTGGTCTGTCACAGGCTTTAGGGTTACCAAATAAAAGGTCATCCGCTTGATGATAACTCAGGGAAGATTGATAAACGACGAGTGATCTCATGACTTTGAAACTTGACTTCATGGATAAGATTTTAGTTTAGTTGAGTTGTTTGGGACTGCAGTTTACTGGGTGAATATTGACTCGATATTGGCCAGCCACAAGCCCAGTAGTGTTTAGTAGAGCGATTTAATAGCATCTAAATAGTTTACTAAAGATACTGTCCGTGTGTGGACAATGCATTAAGTAGTAAGTAGTAAGTTTGACGGCTTCCGCGATCGGGGGGCAAGGCTCTCGACTACGAATCCAGAGGTCACGGGTTGAAATCCCGGCGTGCGCAAGTAAATTTTATTAAATTAATTTGTGTTTCTTCACAATTAATTCATTAAAAATTATATACATAGTATTCGCGGCACGTTCCATAGTCGGGGATATTCTCAGAATCGTCCGATGAAAGACCACCATTCAGCATTGAATTTTTGCTTGAAATGGTTTTACCGTATTTGGTGACTAGATTTGAATAACTAGATACTTCCCCATCTTCCTCTTCCCCGTCTCCCTCCCATTCCACTACCTTCCTACAATATACCCAAATTGAGGAGTGTTTTTGCAAAACTCAACTTAAGTCGTAGATCAAATTTATCCAGGACCATTTGTTTTTATCATTTTTTTTAATCTCGGTAAGTAAAAGCAATAAAACTCAGATATTATTAATGACAATTGTTAGTTGAAGATGAATACTCGTATAATTATTTTATTTATTGCATCTCACTAATAAGTCATGTTTAGTCATTCGTGAAAATGGATAAGCATTTTGTTGAGTTTTGAAAAAACACGACTCAATTGTGGATGCAGTAGTCTCACTGGCCGTATTGCTTTCCATACAAATATTAATCTCACTAGGTTTCGCCGGTATCAAGATTTTCCATTAAGTACAATAAATAATATACTTTATATTTCTACAAACACGTCTCTTCTTTCACCTTAATCCCAAGACACCGTTTGCTTGTCTCCGGGACTTGACGTCAGATACATTTAAACTCGTATCCTATTTAGTTTGTTGTAGGGCTTGAAGTGATCCCACTAGCAATACTAAATGATCCAGTTTCCAGATGACGTTAATTATTAGCCGACCCGACCAGATGTATAGCAATACCGTTGAGGTCACGGGTGTCGTGTCTTGACAGGTTTGCAGTTTGCACGCGGTGTGCAGTAATCATTAATGCTTGTCTCGGTATCCTCTTACATACACCAGGAAATATTTCGATATATTATGTACACTACAATACGGTATTTGTAACAATAGTACGTTTGGTTCGCGTCTTACTGCCCAGGTGTATCAGTTTGACTCCATCAACAATGACTATGTTGATGGAAACTTTTGATGGATCAAGTCTTATTAATGTATCTGGTTGAGTCATAATGTCATAATATATTGCTGATGAGTTTTTAACGTATTGTACCCACATTCTTGGAAATCCAAATTGAGATCTAAATACCAAGATCTTTGATTTCGCCTAAAATGAATTGCACCATTGTCATGATTGTATTAATTGCTTAGCTGCAAGAAAGCCAATTGCCATTATTCTTCCTCTGGTGCCATCCGTTCATTCTTACTTTACAGACTGTAGCTTAAAACAATTACTCTTGTATCTCGTCATGTAATTTCGAAGGTTTTCTCTACGACCCTTTCCGTCAATCCTCCCTTGCACTGTCAGTTGAAAACTCCCCCATTTGACGCCTCTCATTATGTGCCCAAAATATTGACCCCACTTTATAACTTAACATCAGAAGGAAACCATTTATAAAAATGCTCTCCTAACGAGCGTGAACTCATCGCAATTAGGGTTGCCAGATGGTATCCAAAAGGAGGACATGTCCTCTTTTTACATGTTTTGTCCTCCCTTACCTACTGTAAGTCCTCCTTTTTGCTAAACATCGGGCGGGACTGGCGGGAGATTTTTTAAGTGTTTACAAGGCTTGTGAAAATTACTTGATGGAATAGGTAAAACCCTTGGAAGATTTCAAATGTTTTGAGTGGATGACATTGCTGAAAGAGAACGAAAACCTAGAATATGATGATTTAGTTTCATGCATGATGAGTTCTTGAACATCAGAGGTGTAGAGATTGACGATGTTAAGCTACACGATCAATTTTGTAACTTGATTTCATTTATTAAATCAAAATCAGATGAAGATGAAGCATATTACCTATGATTTGAAGTTGCACGAGCATTAGACAATCTAATTCAAAAGTGTTGAAAACATTGAATGTTTCTCATAACTGCTCAAGATCTGCGAGTTTTATTTTTGTATAAGCGCACATAACGCATAACTCAGTGGAGCAAAGAGAGGAATAGACTAAGTGTGCAGTCAGTTAAATCTTTAATTCTTACTCAATACAACTTCAAAAAAAACATGACATTTGAAGATTTTTATAATTATTTGTTAAAAAACCAAGAACTTGTGTTATGATTAAAATAAAGTAAAATAATATTAAAAAATCGTTTAATTTCTGAATGTCCTCCTTTTTTACAGAAAATCCTCCTTTTTAGACCCATCTGCCCTCCTTTATTAAATTATCATCTGGCAACCCTAATCGCAATTCACCATCCTGCTTACGGCTGTAAGATTAAACTCTGACGATATTATTATGGTAGCAAAAGTACAGCACAGATTGGTAGAGAAGACCGAAGCCTGTTTGAAATTAATGTCAAACTTTTAAATTAAAGTAATATTATTTTGATAAGAGTTTTATTTTTGAGTCTCTCATATATACTTCTCGGAAAGTTTCGAACAGCAACGAGCTAATCTTTTCCCAGAAGTGTCTTAGTATGCGGGTCTACCCAGCAGAAGCCCGACATGCCAATCAGCGTTGGGGCGATTGTACTCGGAGATCATATCTTTTGAGCTGTTTTATGATTTCAGTTATTTATTTATTTATTTATTAACGGACATCGTCCAAATTACAAAATAATAACACGAATATAGTAAAATTAAAAATACAGGAGTAGACAAAGGTACATGAAAGCAAAGACATAAGGCAGATATAATATAAGATAATAAAGTGACAAGTCGAATCAAGTCAAGACTACGCCGTGGGTCAGGACCACAGGACACTTATAATATTCCGTCACTTGTTTAGCGGGCAAAAATCATTCAGACTTATCCCAAAAAAGTTAAGGTTTTGACTTGAGTTGACCAATCTACACATTCTGGACAATGGTGAATAATATCCATAATTTGTCGAATGATGGTTGAGGAAGAGCAGTTCATTATTTCTGAGTCTGTGCGAGGGGATATTGAAGGGAATGAGTTACAGTAGAGTAGGTGAATCAATAATACCATTTACAATTTTGAAGAAGCAAATGAGGTCATTTCTTTCCCGACGGACTTCCAAAGGAGAGAGGTTTAGAGTTATTTTAGTTATTGCTTTAAGCTTTTAGAATTTAGAAGCTTATTCAAATTAAAATCAAATGTCTTGTGAATTCTCCAGCGACGAAAAATTCTTCAAATTCTCCTAAACAACCCGTCCTTAGTAAAACTGTTAGTTATTCTCCAAGGAGTTCACTTTGTATTTTCATTATTCTGTTCAAGTGTAGTATACGTACCGGAGGATCTTATACTACCTGCTCATGAACACATTTGAAACACGTTTCACACAATAAATAGTTAACAAATAGCGAAAGCAATTCTATCAAGTAATTTTGCAAAAATATTATATAATAGGCCTAACCACCTACTTTTTCTTATTTATAATATGCTAATTTGATCGATCTGCAACACCCTGACAAATCTTATTCTATTTGGTACAAATTAACCGACCTTCCAAAATGATTTGCGATTGATGTACTCAGCTTAACTGGCACTAAGTGGTTTGTTTTACATGTCATTTGCAACTGATCTTCGCTAAATGATATTATCATAACTTGATTTATTTCTTTCTTCATTGTCACAGATTTTTTAACTTTGCTCAGATTAAATTTGAGCGCATAGATAAAGCATACTACAAAAGTATCATTGGATCTACGGCCGGATTTGTATAAGTGGCACTTTATATTCCTGGCGCACGGGTAGCTTTTATAATGAATAATAACAGATGCGCACTGAAGTTCATACAAATGATTTGATATTATCTTCACTATAATACCATAGTTCTTAATGACTGATTCAATTTCTACGTGCATCTGTTCAGGTTTCTTCACAAGCTATCATGGGACGTGTTTCATAAGCAACAATTCCATGTCTGGGTCTACTTCTTTGGGTTTTGTTTTCTTGTTGTTTGTTTCTTGTTCTTTTGTTATTTGTTCTGCTTTGTGTGTTTACTAGTTGACTTGTTTATTCTAATAATTTAATATTATCTGGAATTTACAAATCATTAATTAATCTTACCTTGGCTTAAATTCTAAATGCAAAATATTTATTCATGTGTCACAATGTTCTTTGCTGACATTTTTTGTCGTAACAGGCTATCGAAGCGATGAGGCGATTTTAACGTTTTTGATGCTATTTCTGATTATTCCAGAGTGGAGGATAGTCTCAGTAATTGAAATGTTGCTTAAAATGGCTTTTTCCATATTTAGTGACCAGATCTGAATAGCCAGGTACTCCAACACTTGTCTCTTTTCCATTTTTTTGTTAAATCCTAACATCTCCAGGAAAATTAATGTTACATTTTCTGATTTTGAAAAACTTTTCCCAAAACCCGGGCAACGCCGGGGATTTTACTGTGTTTCATATAAAGTGACACTTGAGGTGAAATATAATTAAATTACGTCAAATAAATTTAATGTTTCTCTCAGCATTATATTATATACTGATGATGCCGTACTCATCGTGGCGCCATCATTATTCTTTTAATGACTGTTTCAATTTCTACATGCATTTGTTCGTGAGTGTCGATAAGCCATCGTAGGGCGTTATGCTGCAACAAATTCATGTCTACACTGCATTGGGTCTGCTTTGATATTTGTTATAATTATTTGACACAGAGTTCCCAGGAGAAGAGAGGTAGCTAGCAACTACTGGGATTGAAGATCCAACAACTGGTTATGTTTGCATTGTTCAGCTGTTGGCATAATAGACCATTGTCTGATGCCTTCTTCTGTCGTGTAAAAACAGAAAACAGTGGGCTGTTATCGAGTTTGCTGGAAATGTTAGTTGAACCGATGAACAATGCGCCATTTCTAACAACACTTTTGTTTTCTAAATCGCCGCAGCCGAGAAGCTCGTGGTGTTTGACAAACAATTCTTCGGATAAAACGTACAGAGATGATGCACACGGCTTTCAGTTAGCAGAAGCAGTCATTTAATAATAACTTAATTAATTCGGTTTCGTCTGATTCCTCTACCATTTAACATAGAATAATTCGGATTTACTCTGTTACGTCGTTCTTCAATCTTCTTTTAGATATTGGAGCTGAACTCTCTCTCTATGTGTACATAATAACAGGTAAAATATTACTAAAATGAACACATTAAGCTGATTATTAGTATGTTTTTATTCGTACTGAATCGAATGAGACCACTCCCAAGTCCATTATATTATTTTTTTGTGAGGTAAGACAGGTTTTTAGTACCATCACTTTATAGTACCTACCTGAGCCATCACTTTATTTTGTGTGAACCTCGCAGATCTTCATTTGTACTGCCAAGATGAACTTATGACCAAAGTTTCATGAATGCACGAATTTTGTCATATCAAACCTTATTTTACCAGTGTGCAAATAAGTATAGGACTTTACTATTAATAGATCAGAAACTTAAAGACTCTCTTTGTTTTCCCATATTTTACCAAGGATAAAAATCTTACCTTCCTTGATAAGATCTCGTGCTATGAGTTTAAGTTATGAACAATATAAATAATTAATCAAGTGTTCTATTGTAACACATGCACGACTAGCAACTTCACCGAACCGTCTTTACATTCCACTCCTATTGTTGCCGTACCCCGTACCAAACTTCTTCCCTCGGAGTTCTCTTTAGCACGCTTTCTGGAAGTCCTCAAGTCACGGTGGCCATTGTTAAGTTTTAGCTTAGCACTTCAACAATCAATTATAATTTATTTTGATACTATCCAAAGTATTGGACTGCTGATTTGATTCTAAAATTATTTTTTACTGTCAAAATTTGTGAATACCCCTCGGCTTAAATGCATTTATTTTGTCTTTCTATATACGTCTTCAATCAATATTTCCTTGGTTGATCCACAATTATTATTTACAATTTGAATTATCCCCTTCTGTAGTTAATAATATTATTCTAAATGATATTCTTGCTACGAGAATCAGATAATTCAACAGCAACCTCATTTTTCTATCCTTTTATAATAAAGTTTCTTTTAAGTGGACACGCTACATAGCATATCGATTTAATTAATTATACTTCAAAGGTTGATTTGTCAAATAACTCCTGTCGTGATTGAATTAGAATTTATAAAAATACCATTGTTTCTTAAGTATTTCGAAATCTCTGAGCTAAACAGTGAAAAACCCAAAAGCTTCTACATAGGTATATGATGAAAATATTAAAAGGCGATGAGTTCTCAATCATTGCACTACCTATCCACTCACTAAAGATTAAAAGCACAAGTATAATGCATACCTAAGATCATATTTGATTTATAAGAAGATGAATTCTAAACACAATGTTTTGGATGCAGATAAATAATTAGATTCATCTGTTGTTGATGAGAAAAAGATGATTCGGAAGAAACTCAATTAGAGCTATTAAAATCGTGAATATCGAAGTGAATTGGCGTGACCAGAAAGTGAAGTTCTTTATGAATAAAAGCGAGCGATTTATCAAAAGATTAGACCATGTAATTGAGATGATCCGCAAGTGTCTGCAAAAATCGTAGATTAGAAAGATAGACATGCTGCGATATCTGCATTAAATATCTCAGATAAATTGTTCAGTGAATCAGCAATATTTTCGCTAACTTTATTACTGTGGAGTCGTTTTCTTATTCATCTTTTACACACGCCTGACTTCACTTTTGACCCAATGTCAAAATCTCTAATAATTTTTGATTTTCTTAATCGATAAAAATCTGAAAGCTGTTGGAAGATAAAATATTTCTATAGATATTTCTAGATAAAATATTTCTAGGATCTAGAGGGGCTGCACGCCAAAAGTGTGGCTCACTTTTACCAACAGGATCAGCAGTAGAGTTATAAAATATCAGTTAACAAACATATAGCTATATGCTAAAGATTGCAACCCTGTAAGATAGAGGAATAATTCAAACAAAGTGCCCATTTGTGTTCAGGTAACCAAGGGCTGCAGCCTTGTGATTTCAGCAAGGTCAGTAATCAGTAAACTTTTGTACAATCATAGTGTCTTTTAGGACTGTGTTCATGTTCAACCTTCTCGAAGCTGACTGCACCACATAAGGCCTGATCTATACTGCCTTAATTATAAATTATAACCATTCAAGTTTTTGCTCTGCTCTTTTGGGCTGCAAAAAAAAATTACACCAGAATTCAGCGCGCCACTTTTGACCGAGTGCTACGAATACAGATGAAGCGGCTGTGGCTGGTTGTTGCCATATATGGGTGGCGGACGGTGGGCCATATGGCTCGGTGGACAGGGATCCGGGACACTTGCTCACCTTGGAGGCTCTGTACGGAGACACCCCTTGGCCTAGTGGCTGGAGGCTTGAGTCTTGGGTCTTGTGCAATGCGTTGTGTAAGCTTTGTTTATCTCTAGGATGCAGGCTCTTGGTTAAACATATCGTCTACAGTTTCGTACTTTGTACCATATAGTACCATTGACGTACTAGTATGCTATTATTTTTTTGTTATTATTTCAGTATAAGTCGTCTTCAAGTATTGGCGTTGTATCAATAGCACAGGATAGGCAAATAGAATCAAGAGTGGAGATAGTTCCAGGGTGGAATATAATGGAAAAAACCTTGCTTTGACGACTTTCATCTTCCCCATATTCTTCCATTCCCTATTGCCTTCAGCACATCAACCTCACAATATACCCAAATTATGAATGCCATGGTCCCACTGGTCCATATAATCACAGACAGGAACATGTGGGACTCTTCGTTGGCTAATTTTACAGCAATTGAACATAACATTACGAGCCATGCGCTTATGAATCCACTATTATAAACTGCGCGCCACTGCATACGGTGCATACTACATACCTGACATTTTAACGACTGCCTTTGGGTATTTCGATGTTATAGTAAATCTTAATTATTCGTGTTTGCTTTGATATAATGCGCCGCAAGACGACTCATGTACGATCGCTTCGCAGATTTTTATTTGGCATTAACCACCGGGTGACGTAATTTGTAAAACTCGTGAGGTTAATTTTACAAAACGATTTTAAAAGTTTATTCATTTCGTTTAAATACATCAACTTTTGACTACCAGTATCAACGCAATTCTAAAAGTTAAACGTTTTCAAAAAATCACTCCTTATAAATTCGTATCAAAACTTTTATGTTGGTCTACCACAAAGCCACCAATTTTTAAAACATAATCCTTACATAAATTTGATACAACTAACAAGAATCTGTTTAAGGCCCTATTCTATTTAAATGTAAACAAGGAGAGAGACCAAGGGCGGATCTATAACATGACGTGTCTGTGCACTGTCTTGCATGAACCCAATTAATAAAATTAAAGATATATTATCAGGTTTAAACCTGTGACAAACTACGCTATATTTTCGTGGCTTGGCCTATTTATCATTGGCAGTGTATGATGAGCTATATGCTGGAATAGGCTAAACCATTATGCGTATAGCGTAATGTGTCGCCTACCTTACTGTTTTCTTGTAGGTTTATGTAGGCTTTCAAAATTTACCCCTAAACTCAGTTGTGGTCAGGGTATCTTGGCTTCAAATCGAAAATTTAGTTTTGTATGAAAAAGGCCGCGCTACTGTTCCTCGTTTGTAATTTTATTGCATAAAAATCACATTCAAAATAGAATTTCCCTGCCCCCTCTCCGCCAAATGGCCCATTGGTTATGTTTACTGACTGCTTTTTGAGCGCGTTAGATCCGCCCCTAAATGGTATGCAACATAAAAAAACGTAGCCTCGAGTATCAATCATATAGTGCGAGGTATAAAAAGTATAAGTGGAAAACAGCAACTTATATTCAACTAGACCTATACCCACAATGTCGATAAAAAAAAATCACTACTGTATCGCTATTATGCAATGAGCCTATTATTATTAATTTATTAATTATATTTTAAGAATTGTCATCTTGATACCACCGCAATGCTAATACGATTGTAATAATGATACAGGCTGAAACTTGTTTTTTACTTGTACCCTGCATGAACGATATATATTTTTTTGAATAGTCGGCATTTTATTGTTACTCTCTATGATAAAATATTTTATTTAATATGTTGCCCGTTTTTAGGTCTAAATGTTGTGTCACAAGAAGTAATCATAACAATAGTAGAATGATTATAATTGAATACCTTTGGTCTGTGGCCTTCCCTGTCGACAGAAAAATGACTCAGTGTGCCCCCATTAAGTCGTTTTGTTTGGTTGTTTAGATAATTGTTCAATGTTAAGCGTCAATTGTTTAAATATAATTATTATTATCGGAGCCTTTTTTGTATTTAATACATTATATACACGACGCTTCAAAACGATGTCCTCAGGCTTTTTGTTTTGGTGGCTATTCTATAACACCAAAATCAGATAATACGCATATATATAGGTCAAAATACCTACTGTTAATCGACGACTAGGTTGGTCTGTTTCTATGGTCGTTAGCTTAATGGTTTTAAGTTGGGCTTTTTTATGATATGTTAAGTTTTTGAACACTTATTGCAATATGCAATTTTAAGAATGACGTGATGACCATGATGTCTGTTTTGTTTCGCCTATAGTGTAATTGAATCATACTTAATTACAACAGAAGCAGGTCTAGACGAAATCTACAATTGAAAATAAACCAAGCACCTTAAAATTTTGCAGGTTTTTAGGATGTTTTTATTAATCGAAAAACAACGTTAGGTATCATAATATTACATTAGATATTTTTTGCTATCGCAACACACAACCGAAGTAAGAATATTGTCCGTGAACCTAACAAAATTTTGGCACCTACGATTGTTGTTGTTTGAATTTATTAGTTTTTAAATTTAAGTGCCTGCCTATTAAAAAAGAATCAACGCCACTAATTTATGCACAGAGTTTCCCGTAAAACGATGTAATACCTTACCGATTTAATTATAGTTTTTGGTCAGTATTTTTCTTAAGACTGGAATTAGTAACTATATTATATCAGTAAACATGTCCATATTTTTCAACCTCCTTGTTCACGACTAAATTAATGTTGATTTAATTTATATTCTTTACCAAATCTGAACTTCCAGGTTCTTCGCATTTTTTCTCTCCTTCTTTCCCTTCTCACTTCCTTTAGCCTCGCGAAATTACCAAGTTTTGGGATTTAAATTTCTAAGCAATTCCATTTTTTTTTTTTTTTTTTTACATTCGGACCATTATTTTTATGAACGAAGGCAGTAAAATCTACTAAATACCATTATTATTGTATCTGCGAATTCATCCGACTCACATTATTTGATATCGAAATTTGGTATTCTTCTCCAGCGTTAATCGTTGTTGCGTCTTTCCATGTATAGGTAATGCATGCTTTATCTCATGCTATAATTGTTTATATTGCTGCACGTATTACGGGCAGACAGTATAACATTTTCACGGCACGCGGAAGCGAGCACGAATAATTCCTGCGATAGCTCTGTTCGGCAAACTGTCTCATGTCATCCGACCATCAAGGCGAGGAGCGGTTTTTCGGGTAATGTTGTTTTGAATTATCGTTGACGCATGTATTTTACAAAAATGATAATAAAATGCAAAACAACTTATTTTAAACGGTAAATACGGTATGTGTACTAAAAAAGTGCGCACGATGTCAAAAACATTTTGGTAATACTATATATCGTACGTCTATTTACATGTCTGTAATTGAAAAGTAAATCAATTTGTGAACTTAATGAGATAAAACTAAAGTCCCTTAAATGGATCATATTTTTGATGGATGGTTTTTATCTTCAATACTATGGTTAACACTAACATAAGAGAAGATAAACATTGGTTTAGCTAAAATATACCAGGACCATCTGTTCGACCTTGCGGTTTCCCCCTGGTCAGGCACCGTGGTAGACGCTTCCCACCTGGAATTTTGCCATTCCTAAACTGGCATCCTATAATATTTTTTAAATTAATGTAGTGAACATATATTGTTTTTGGCAAACCACAATCAGTGGTGTTTGATGAGACTTTTTTATGTTATAGGTGTTAAAGTAGTTTGTGTTGCTTTAATTTTTTTACCTCGATTTCAGTGAATTGCTTAGAATTTCTCCAAAAAATCTGGTAACTACTAATTTTTGTAACATTTCTTAAATCAACTTTCTTAACTTCTGTTTTCGGAATAACTTCAGTTTTTCGTTTTTGTGCATTATAAAATTATGACTAGTATAACTTTTATGGGCACATGTAATCGATAGATTTGTAAAAATCAGGTCTACCATTTAAACTGTGGTTTCCCTCATTTTATGGTGTATGAACTTAGATTGTCCCAAAGAGTCCCGCTGGCTCCAGGCGGTGGTAGTTGGTACTCTTCTGTGGTCTTAATAATTAAAATAGGAAACAAACGAGATTTCCTCTGTCTCTCAACTATTACTCATCTGAAGATGATTGTACTCATCCATAAAACAAGTAAAACCAATGGCAAAATCCCCATAAAATAAAAATATCAAAAATGAGCAAAATGACTAAAAACATGAGCAGAAGACGCAATGTTGACTATGAAAGGAACGTGGAACATTGTTTTCCCATGAAGATAGCGATGACAAACAAGTAAGTATCCACCATGACACCAACAGCTTTTTTCACAATGTTTGATCACGTTTGCTTGTTTGCCTGTTTGTTTGTTATTCGCCCTAACGTAACAAACTCGTATTGAAAATCTGATCGAAAGTAAAGAGAAACTGGTCTGCGCCTGTTATCGCATGTCGCTTCTTGGGTATTCTTGAATTCTTCGTGAAGCGGGAAAGAAATGGAGTCTCCTGATGCCGAACTTGTTTGCTCGGGTAGAGAAAGATGATGCTGCCTTTAAAATTCATTGAATCGGTGACAAGCCTTCAATTTTGAAAAACGACAATCATGTCTATTGTGTTTTCCTAAATGACCTTTAAAAGTAAAATACAAAAAAAAACATATTATTGTAGAGTCTTTACAAATTGAATCTTTTGCACACTTTGATACTAATTGAAAATATTCCCGGTTTTATAATATTGTGTCAAAATTGTTGATGGAAAGTTTCTCACTTTGACGACTGCCATAATTCACAAAGAAGGCGTTATATCCAGGTTAAAATACTAAGTGGCATAACAACGCGCAATGGGTACCTTATGCTTAAAAAAATATATTATATTTATGGGTAAATAAGTACTTACCTACATACTTGTAAATATAATCAATAATGAATTTAAAAGCCATTTCGGTGCTGTTGAAAAGATTAACATTAATATTGAACTAACGATAACAATCACAACACATACATCAGAAAGACACGAGAATAAAACTTTTAACAGGACTGGGATTTTAACTCTGCAATCTTCTGCCATTCGGACGTCTTCTCCAACCACCTACTGATAGCGTTCGTGTCATTTTGACGATGATATTCATAATAATGAATCATGTGAGCCAATCTAACAGTTTTACAATATCTGATGAAGACGATCAGCTGCTGTCAAGGGTAAAAATAAATAGCGAATCCTATCGTACATTTAAAAAAATTAAGACAGGTAACAGAAGTAAATCATAATGGAATAAATTAATTTAATTATGTCAAAATTAACTAGCACCAGTCTACTGTTTCGTGCACCGTAATTGGCAAACACACTGTTGTCATTATTATATACAAATAGTAATTAGATTATTCAATCATTTCGGTTGAGGTTATTGACCCTTGAGGTATTTTCGTGGTTCAAGTATTCTCAGTATCACCAATACTATCTTCAGTGCTGTAAATCAACCAGATAAGTTGGTTCCTTGTACTTCGGTGTTTTTCTCATCGGTACGGGAGCTTATAATTACAGAGGTAAAGATACTTCAAGTTAAAATCACTTAAGTCCACTTCAAAACACTTAAACATATTTTTAAAATGTTTCAACCCAACAAATATTCGATTTCTTGAAAACTTGAAGTGATTCATCCCTAAATTCATTTGAAACCTTGTGCATACAACCATACGTGTCATATTTACATAAATGAAACATGTTTACTGTTTTTTTCAACTCTGTTCAATCATTATTATCTACACTAGATAGGCCTGAAATTTATTTCAAAGACTTTTTTTTTAATTTTGTGATCATATGTTACATCAATCGTCGGTTAAGCAAGCAACCTAACGCTCAATTCTTAACTTGTATTTGTGTTAGTTACCAGTGTTTCGAGTTCGAGTAACATTTAATTCCTCAGGCCTCTAGCATACTTACCATTATATCTCTTAAAGACGCTGTCAAAAGTTCGGAGATTTTGTATGTATCTCCGCTTTGCTGTAAAAACCAATTAAATGGAATATTTCTGAACGTATCCGAAAACTAACTGTTTTTTTACACTGGGTGGTTTTGACTGGTTTGTCTGATGGGTAGGTACTATTAATTGAATTTTTTCAGGTAATTTCGAGCAACTATCGTAGAGGTGAATATTTTTTGTAAAAATATATCCGCAAATTTCTACGATTTTCTAGTAACGAAATGAGGACTATAGCCCCGAAAATAAAGGTATCGAATAAAAAGGTTTTTCACTTTCTCGATCCCTTCTTAATGGAATACATTAATATATTTGTATGTATACAATAAAGAATCTATCTCAATTCCATTCTAAATAAATATTAAGGATAAGTCACAAAATTTGAACAATTCTTCAAAATTAAACATTCATTTTCGGGTTCTGTGAAAGTCCTATTCAAGTTCTGTTATTATTTTAGTTCTGTCAAGCAACTAGCCTGTAATGATATAATAACAGAAAAATCTTTCACAGAACATAAAAATGACCTTTGAAATTTGAAGAATTATTCAAAGTCTCTGAAACAATCCGTCCTAAGTTTCCTTATGACTTATGAGTGGTTATTGTGCATGTTTTATTTATTTAGTACCTACCTAACGAAAGAAGCCGACTAATCACTAATTAGTTTCTATAGTTTTAGCAAAAACTGAGTGGTCTGCAATTTCGACCGCTGTGTATTGTAACGAATTGGTAGTTTAACTTATTTATTTATTTTAACTTAACTTATTGATACGTCGCAACCAATTGTACTATTTCAAGCTTACTGCCTATTATAGGTCGCGTAATTAGAGTTAACCTGAACAATACGCATTTTGGAATGTGTGTATTGGAGCATATTATATAGGTAAACACTTCTGATGGTGATATCCTTGCGAAAAGTCACTGGGAAACAGCATTTTGACCTACTTATTGTTTTTTTTAGCAAAAAGGGGACAATTAGAAGTTGTTCAATTTTGAATATTCGAAAACTTTACGGGTGTTATTTTTATTATTTTATTAGTCGAATAACAAGTTTGAAATATTCTGTAGATAAGCAATGCACCTGTGTGAGTAGGTACTGTGTTCATGTTAACTCTGGCTGCGATATCTATACGGTCGATGTGTGATTCTGCCGCTCCGTAGCAACCTCTCTGATACCAATATGAACCGTTTGCGCGAAAGAGGGAGAGGTTTCAACGGAGCTATCAACGGTTTACTTTTAACTTCGCATTCCGATGATTCTGTTCCAATAAGGTATAACTCAGCACCATCGCTCTTGATGACTTAAAGACGTTGGACTTTCTTTTGATTGCCATCCGCGGTGCTCGCCGGTGCTGGCGTGCCGGGTTTTAGTACTTCCGGGTTTTTTACTTCTACTATCATCACGTGCTCGGACAGCACGCGCGAGGTAACATTTCTCAGTACGCGTGCAAACTTGCAAGAAAGGTGACAGCCAATAGACAATGACGTGCTCGTGGTTTGTCGATGACGATGCTAGTAACTAGCCCATCAGCTTTCTGTGTTAGGTACGGTTCTTGTAATCAATTTAACAAAGATTACTTATCTTATTTAGTTAGGTATAAAATTCTTTCACTCCTAGTTATAAAGACTGACTAGTTAACCATCACGCCATTTCTCTGCTGGGGTAGGCAAAATGGTGGGAACTTTGGAACATCACACTTCTCCTCCTTCAGACAAAACAATACCCTAAAATAAAGCCGGAATCTAAACGACGTAAGTGGAAAAGTCGTGTACAAAAATATGCCACTCGCTGCCTGGCGTATCGGACGGACCCACGGTCGAATTTGATCTAGCAAGCCTAGACAATTGATATTTCCGCTGAGTTTTTTTTAATTAATTCTGATAAACGTATTACAAATGTCCCTAATCGAATACCTCAGGCAGTTGCTAATTTATCCTCTAGAAAAAAAATGGTGCGAACCGCTAATTTAATAGTTGAAAAACGTTTTATAAATTTTTCTAAACGTTTTACTTAAAATATTTTATTGGTAAGGTACTGTTTTTATTAATCTTAAATGTAAATTAAAAAAATGATTTGAGAATTCATCGAAATAAATTAATTAATGTGAGCCTCGAGCAAGCTCCCGTAATTAGAATTTTGTGTCGACTTAACGCGCGCGTTGTCTCATTCTTATTATCACAATCATTGCCTTGTGTCGCCTTGACGCACGCGTTGTCTCATTCTTATTATCACAATCATTGCCTTGTGTCGCCTTGACGCACGCGTTGTCTCATTCTTATTATCACAATCATTGCCTTGTGTCGCCTTGACGCACGCGTTGTCTCATTCTTATTATCACAATCATTGCCTTGTGCCGCCTTGACGCACGCGTTGTCTCATTCTTATTATCACAATCATTGCCTTGTGTCGCATTGACGCGCGCGTTGTCTCATTCTTATTATCACAATCATTGCCTTGTGTCGCCTTGACGCACGCGTTGTCTCATTCTTATTATCACAATCATTGCCTTGTGTCGCCTTGACGCACGCGTTGTCTCATTCTTATTATCACAATCATTGCCTTGTGTCGCCTTGACGCACGCGCTGTCTCATTCTTATTACCACTATTATTTTTCGAATTTGGGTATTTTGTGAGAGAACCTAGATATTGGGTGGGAATGTTTTGTTAGTTCTACCGGTATTTCAATGGAAAGCACACCACACACGACACCCCAAATGCGCATCCAGTGTCTACTATTTGCGTACTGTAGACATTTTTGCACATCTGTTTTTCATTGTGAAATAATTTTCAAGTTTTTTTTAAGTATCATGTCTCCTATGAAAGGGTCTGTTCAAAACCAAGATAATGAAATAAAATTAGAGTTCGGCATTTTTCGCCAAATTTACACCTTCTTTGCATATGCATAAATGCAATATCCGTTCCCTACTGATAACACCTGTTTTAATGCAATAAAAATACAAAGGATATTAAAATAACATTAGAATAATTGTATGTGCATTATATTGTCTATGCGGGCAACTGTCTTGTGTGTAATTCTTACATCAAAACTAATGCATATAAATCATCTTTGCTCCGGAGGCACCATGCTTGTCAGAACACCATATCAAGATTGTATATTTACTCTTTATACGCTATGGGGATTTTACATTTGGTACATTGAAATGTTTACAATTTTGCACATAAGCGTAATAAACAATGGTTACAAAAAAAAATCTTTCATTACAGTGGTTTACAATTAGATTAAATTAAAAAGATAATAAATTTATAGATTAGAAATAATAATACAAATATGAAAAAAATTGTTGAAGTATGTTTTGAATACCGAATTTATTCCATTAAAAATATCGATAACATTGGTATATTCGTTTGCTAAACTATGTAGGCTAGGAATTTTCGAATTTGCTGCATGATTTGTTTGTGAACTGTGAATTTGAAATAGGTCCTTAGGCCTAGTGTGTCGAGTAGGTACTCTTAAATTGACAAGACTCGCTCGAGAAGTTCTCAACCGTCGAGCTCTGAATTTACAATTTTTAAAAAGAAGCATGGGTCGCTTATTCTACGCCGATCCTCAAATGTACGTATTTTTAAGATATTTGTTAAAAAAAGTTCAGTTCATTTGTTCTATGGGGATATTTATCTCAACATTAATAAATCGTAAAAACTATTCTTTCAACATTATTAACACTTTGGGGACGTTAAATATTCTACGTGTTTTGTTAGTTTGGTCGTAATATTTTATCCACAACCTAAATCTTAAATTGTGCTAATGATTACACGTGTACTTACGCATTTGCTGTCGTATCTTTTTGTTCACCGTGTAGGTCACTAAGCTTTTGGGGTGACCACATTATTATTTCTTGAAACAAATAGACGGCTCAAGTAGGACGAGCTCAGTATTTACATACAAGTGTCCGGGGGTAAAGTGCACTAACTTCGGATTGGATTTATTTTATCGGATTCGTGATGAGAACATTATAATGTACCAATTAAAAAAAAAAATTAAAAAAAATAAAGACAAACATTCCCAGATTGCGAATAACCACCACAGTGAGCGGATAATGTTGCTTGTGTTGTGATGGAGGACTTAGCCAGCCTAGGAATTGAACACACTACGCCTGAGTGAGACTCAAACGCGATGTCAACTCAGCCACCGACCGGTCAACGAAAAAATTATATTTATCCCAAGATTTATGCATCACGGTCGCCGCATACTTGTGCATTTATCTCTCTTACAGGTAGAACATACCGGGTCGAACGCTAAGTACAGTCTGGTTAATTTCTTACGTGTGAGCAATAGACAAAAAATGACTATAATTTTTGGAAAAAAACGTATTTTTTAATAAATGTGTCATTAAAATTAGGTAATTTGCATTTCCGAGGATTTTGCACACCTGGTATAATAATGAAGGCGAAATTTCCTCTCGATTTTTTTATAAAATATATTCAAACAGGCTAGATAGACACTGTCTCCTGCAGTGTGCGGGGTGCAATCATTCTGACCAAATATGCTTGCCGCGCAGTGCGCGGGGTTCGTCAGGAAAGGGTTAATGTGAACGCACTTTCATGTATAGGGAAAAATCAGTATAAAACGCACCTGTTGATGATGACATGCTAATTGCAACGTGAAATGCTTTCTTTTGACTTTAAAACGGTTAATTCAAATACATAATGTTTCGTGTTCAAGCGGCTGACTTTGCGGAACGCTCTTCGAGCAGCAGCGCCGCGCTTGGACGAGGAATTACACGCTCGGCCTCCCCCGGTGCGAACCGCTTTTTTTACCCATCCGACGTAAATTGTATGTAATTAGTGCTACAACTGTATCACACATCTGTGCTGTGTAACCAGGGGTCGAAACTTGATATTGATTTTTAATTTTATGTTTATTAAATCGTTTTGTTTGCGAGTAAGTTAAGGTTATCTTGTGTGGGTCAGATTATTGAAAGAGGTTAACTTATATGTACCTCACAAGTATACCCGTGGAAGATCCTGTCCACTTTTTTTACACTCGAAAGCGAGGACTTCTGCCTATCAGAACGCGCCAATCAACAAAACGACTCAACTGCTTAACGATTCTGCATTTCTCGTCGATATTTCAACGTCACTTACAGACAGTTCTGCAACTATCTTTTGATAAATGTCACAAAATAGTAAAACTGCCCCCTTGAACCTTTATACTTACAATTACCTCAAATTTATTGGTGAATCTTTTTTATTGAGAACATAAATAAATTGTGTAGTGTAATAAGTATTGACGTATTTTGTAATAAATAAGTACTGATACCAACTGTGACAATTCATCACCTTGATTTAGATTCTCCTAAAATGTTGGGTGTTCCTGATATAAACAACTTTATTTCACAATTTTTTTAAACTAATTTGTCTATCTTTGAGAGTATACATTTATATATTCCCGATGATTATCTCCGTCACCGACAGCGTAGACTGTTTTATTTCCCGGCCTACAGAACTATCTTCCCAATGGTCATGCCGGTGGGTAAGGCAATTTTCAATTCAATTCGGATGTCAATGTATTTAGTATTGCATTCTATAACTTTTTTAATTTTTTATTATTTTTTCATTTAAAAATGGTATATTACAACAAAATCATAAGCCGCTCATCTCTCTGGTGAACTCCTGTGTCGAGATCTGCAGCCTCACAATTATAGTAAATAACACTTATAATTATAATATTAATATTGTCATGTAAATAGGTGTACACACAAAACGCAATAACGAATGCAATAGAAATTAGATTCCTAAAGCGTATGTTAGGTAAAAAAACATATCCCACAGATGGGGAGATCCGTTTAGGTTCCAAAGCCAATGGCAACGTAATGGACAAGATTAAGAAAAGGAGCCGAAGGGCGGATGGACACATAAAGGAATGTCAAAGTAATAAATGACGCAACTACTCTTTTTCGTTTCAAGATAAATCAGAAAATGAAAACCTTGGGCCATATTTTTTTTAATTGTACTGAACCTTGCTTGAAAGTTCAAAGTTGAGTCACTACATAAAGGGTTTACTGAGGATTGCAATTGAGCAGCTGCATTTAAGACGAAACTGGATGCAATTGGGTCACCGGGCCATATATAATCTTTACGCATTTGCCTTTCTCTGGTCTTGAGAAGACAGTGTGGTTCTGATTTCACCAATGACGCTATTTGTAAAAGGGATGGTTGTTGTTATTACCTTATTATTGGCACACTCCATCTATCGCATATTTCTTCTTCTCCTCTCCGAAATTGGATATCAACCATCAAAACAACGTTTACTATGAACATAATAATAACTACGCATTCCCTTTCACACCTTTCTTCGCTCTACATATTTGTTCAACCTATCTAATATTAATTTCTATATAATCTTGTTAATTATTATGTATTACGCTTAAATGGGACTTGCATGGATTAGGCAAACAACTGGTTGGAATAGAATATGGGTTTCAATTTCGCTGTTCTCACACCTGCGTCACCGTATCTCTGTTTTTTGTAGTGTTGGTAGAAATTAACAATGATATAGTGGTGAGATTGTAGCATACAACACACAAGAGTACCAATTTCTAGTTTTTACACACTGATTAAGGTGATGTTTATCAGTTTACTTTCTCAGTGTTTTAACTGTAGTACTGAATATTTTAGGTGACTTAATTTATAATTTATTAGAGATGGTATTAAAGGGTTTTCTTATGATTCCTGGTCTTCACGATTGGGGTTAGTGATATCATTTTAAGCCACTTGCTCGGTGGATCGTCTCCCTCGTAATCTTGTCTAATGCTATTTACCTGGTCTTCCATACAGATACAACAATTTATATGGATTATCTCTAAGTTAGAAGATTTTTAAGATCTTGTAGATTTCAAGAGATATGTTGTTTAGCAGTACCTTACCCCTTATAATGCTGTGTTGAGCTAATACGTCTGTTCTGCCAGTGGTATTTATATCAGATCGTGGTTTCGCCCCCGGCAGTAGTTGTTTGGTATAAACAACTTATAGCCTTCCAGGAGGTGTGGACTATCTATCAAATTATTCATAATCTTATAAGCTGTTCAAGGGCCACTCCTCCTCGACTGGAGATTTTGGTTGTGTCTCGGAGAGAAAATCGTCATGATGCATACATTGCGGATATACTCGCAGTGCATCATCGTATGTAACCTGAGGATGTGTTTTATGTTTCTTCTCCAGTCACAATGATTTTCTGCCATGTAGCCCAGGCGCTGTGACCACAGTACTGAATGTTCGTAATAAAATTTCAGACATGTATCAGAAAGATCCTTCTCGATACCTAGTCACTTTTCGATGGACAAACTTGTCAGAGATGTAAAGGAATTCTTCAACACTTGGTAGTGACAACATTTATTTTCCGCTTAGTTATGGAAGATTTGTTCTTTTTTTAGGGGACTTTTGGTTATTCTATCTATCAGAGGTTGACCATCATTGGGTACGGAAATCTTCACTGTAGCTTGAAATAGAACAGTGGTACTATACTTATACTAGTTTTCTTACTTAAAAAGCCAAGCGGTACACCGTTTTTCTTTACTACGGAATCCATTTTAGGTTTGCTTGGAGAGTTATAACAAATAAAGATGTGCTGTGTTGTTGATGTCTGATGATGCAAAAAATGTTACTTTCTACAAAAATATAATGATCAAATGAAGGAGAGATTCGTATGTAATGATTTACAAGCAACATTCAATCTCACCCACCTAGTGCTATAAGGGGAATTTAATTGTCACGCTCTAATGATAAATGTTTTGAATGTACAACAAATTGTGGGAGCTCTTTTATTTTCTGTCAATCACTTCAACAACAACTGCCATTACAGCAATTATTATACTTTTCTAAGAACGATTAAAAGTTGATCATTCTTCGAACAAATAAACTAGAAACCGCGGTAGTCATGATCATGAGAAAATACATTAGTCAATTTTGTGATGATAGATGTGTTGTTTATACCAGTGAATTAAATTAAACACTATCCATCTTCCTCACAATCGCGGTATAAATATTATACGAGCGTATAACGTCGGGATAGTGGAATACAATTGGCCGGATAAAAACAACAGACCGGGTCAGTGACATTACAAATGTCATCTGAAGAAACGTGAGGTTAGCATCAAAACGCGAAATGCATAAGGCTGTATAGCATCTACTAAATATGTTTTAATAAGGTTTCGGTGTACTGTTCCATAATAAATTCATATCAGCCCTAATGATAGCACGGATTTTCCGAAACCGATTGGCATGCTTTTATAATTTAAAGCTATGTATACACACTTTGTTTCATAAATAAATAATTAATCCCACGCCAGCGGCCGATTTCATCTCTGGTTTATTTTATCTATTTTATCTTCCCCATTCATCCCGTCACGTTTCGCCGTTAAGCTCACACTCTGCAGAGTTGACACGCGCATTCTCTGAGACCTTCTTGTAAACCTAAACCAATAATCACTCTCCTTCTCTCGTGCTATGCAATAAACTCTTGCCCGTTAGCTGTTAGCAGAATGTACTGCACCGCGCTGTTAGAAAATCCTGTTGTAGGATACCTCTTCAGAAATCTTATTCCTTCCTCTATATATTAGGTACCTGATTGATTTTATAAACCACAATTTGATTACAATAATACAAATTTTGTAAAATTTCACGTCAAATTTTAAATTTTTTTCATTTCTTGAAATTACGTCAAAATCTATTCTACTTAGTTTCTGTTGGTTTTGATTCTGTTATCTATGATTCTTATTTTATTCTTGTCTGATTCTGGTTTGGTTTAGCCATATTCGGAGATACTTAAAACTATATTAAAATACTTAAACCACAAAATTTTAATACTTCTGGAATGGAGATTTTTGTGTAATGTTTCGATTTTTCAGGAATTAGGTAGCGTATTAGCGTAAAAGAAGACAAACATTCCCAGGCTATAAATAACCTGACAATATTTGAAAAACTCCTACCACCACCACA
This sequence comes from Hesperophylax magnus, assembly GCA_026573805.1. NCBI lineage: Eukaryota > Metazoa > Arthropoda > Insecta > Trichoptera > Limnephilidae > Hesperophylax > Hesperophylax magnus. Next base: position 6,456,108 of record JAIUSX010000977.1, on the reverse strand, counting down.
GTAAGCAGAAAATCTTGTTTGTGTCGTAATGGAGGACTGCCAGCCGAGGAATTGATCGCACGATGCCTGGGTGGGACCCTAACGTGATGCTAACTCAACCACTAACCGGTCAAATTATTTTCGTATTTATAGAATAATATCTATAAAAATAATTTTAAAACAGATGGATTAATAAATATGAGAAATATTGATGGACGTTATGGAAGGTTTTTTTACAAATTGTTTAAAAAGTTTCTAATAATTGTTAATAACGTAAATGTTGTTCATTCGTTTTTCCTCTAGTACCCTCTCCTATCGGAGATTGGCTATCATCGGGGCAAACCGATCATCATCCGTCATTAAATCTTTCCTTTAATTGTTACGTCTTATTTTGTCTTTTTATTACGTCTTGTCCTTCAGTACGTCATCCAACATCTCGCATCTATATTTTGAAATAGTGTGGGTGGTAATCTTTATCTCCTCCGCATATTCTTCACGGCGCATCGCTCAACTCATTCTGCAGTGATATCATTTCCGTTGCATTAAATCATTTTCCTTTATTCTTTTGCTTCTTGGAAAATACAGGGAGATTAGATAAGAGATAATTTTGGTAGTGATTTGGTAAATTATTCAATTTACTGACTCCTGGTTTAGAAGCTCATTAAAAAAACTCTTTTGGTGCAAGTGAGGTTTTAGGAAAGAATGTCCTCGGCCCTTTTCACATTCTTTACTCAATTACTTTTATCATTCTGGCATCAATAAACCTATGCTCTTCTCTTAGGTATTTTACTCATCTGACGCCGTAAGTCAATCAATATTCCAAATGATATATTTATATTAAAGGTCGACTATTTCTCTAGTGAAAACGACAGCTGTCAACCGTCTCTTCTCCTGCATTCGGCTCCTTTTCGTAAAGTAAACATACCGGCGTTTGTTCTTAAACGAGTATTAATTACCTTTGGAAACAGGTTGTGTGGAGTCGTTGTGTATAATGTCATTTTGTTACAGTCGGTTATCTTCATTGTCCTCGCGTTAGACGGTGACAACTATAGCGTCCCTCAAGGTCATCCGCGGTTGTATTATTCACAATGGAACACATATCACCTGTAAGTGTCATCTTTTAGATACGCCTAATTAAAGATGCCCCAATTTTATTATTGTATGAAAAGCGTTTGCAAAACGTATTGCCTTTGTGGAAATCAAAAACAAGTTTCATTATAATAAAATGTAGGTAATATTAAGAAAAACAAACGATCAGTAGGTACTATTTTAACAGTCAACCAAATTGTAATATCTATGGAGTTCCCCAACGTCCCATAATAAGACTACTTCTAAACATATATTATCCGCATAAAAGAAAGCATTTCTATAGCTCAATTTAATGAAATTTATAGTCAAGTGGGAATTACTATAATATCTCATTTACAAAGCTTAGTTTGTTGTGATTTTACAATTACTCCCCCAATATTGTTTAAATAATTATATAAGCAACTTAACCTACAGTTGTGTTATTGTTATTCCCATCACTTGTATCCTTCAAACCGCGCAACATGTATTAAAGGTTCAAGTAATAAATATGTATAGACAGTTTTTATTGAGGGTTGTAAACATATACTGAAATACGCACTGGAGTATGATAAGTGTACCTTTTGGTCGTGTTTTAATTTATTTAGCTACATATCTTCGGAAACCAAACTCAAATTAGAGCAGCTAAGTGCATTAGCTTCGCATTCCGTTTGATTTTAAATCTGCTTTAGACATATTTACCATATAGGTACGAGTAATCGGCAAGCGAGACAAATTTATTACGATCGAGTTATTGGATCGTATGAAGATATTCAATTCCACGTAAGTTCTGAGAGTAAATATGACTTAACCCTAATTTAATATGTAAATGCGTTGAAACATTGCTACAGCTCCTGTTAAAGAAACTTAAAAAGACAACTTAAACATTCACATAGTTTTATGTGCTGATGCCCGAATAAAATGACGTGTGCAGAAAACGGACAGTCGTAGATACACCAAACGAGCTCAACATTATCTGTTTGCAGTTCATTTTTGCTACATGAGAACGAATCTTTTGCGTCTCGTTCCTGTGTTCTATGTTCAACAATTCTTGGCATGGATTTCTTTCAACCACCGGCTTGCATTTCGTCCCTCCTACAAAATGCGCCACTTCAGTACAAAACTTCACTCCTTCGTTTTCTTGAAAATACCCACCGCACAGCATCCGTATAGATGACATGTTGAAAACCTCTGAGGTTTGCTGTCCATATCAGTGGTTTAAGTTTAAAAGATCTCCCAACCACAGAAGTTTAACTTCATGGCAGCTTAGAATTTTACTCCGGCACACGGGTATTTACTACCAAGCGTTTCCACTGATAAGAAGATTTGTACAATATCACAATATTATCATCTGGCAAAATGAGTGCAAGGAAAGCGATTTATACCAAACCACTATCTTAAAAAATGTAAATATTTTGATCTGATTACAAAAATTGCAACATTCTTCACCGGTGTGTAATGTTCATATAAAAAAAGTTGTTTGTAATATTTTACACGCATGTGAAGATTCAAGACTGATGAATCTCGAATCTTCCGTTATCTCGAACGCAGCATATTTAGTTAACATATTATGTTTTCGGACTGTGTTGTTTATGAATTAAACTGTATTATACACCATAAAACTTAGACTGAGTACATTATACATTACACACATTATAATAATAGTTAACGCTCTGAGCATCTGTATATCTCTTATTAAACTCGCCATATTAACTGTAAAACATGCGCTATTTCATTTTATTTATATTGGGTGTTTTGTGTTTTCATACCCAGCGATATAATTATTTAAACATTAACAACCGTAAATGGGTATAGCTCGAGGGTTTTTATTATTTATTTCCGATGCAAGGAGATATAATGGGCAGAACAGGCGTTGTAGTTTATGTTTCTATACAGAAATACACCCACTTTAATTCGCTTTAGGAGAATACATCAGTTATTAATATTTTATTGCGGATGCAAGCGGAACACCTCGATTTTGGCTTCGTAAGGTCGAACGCGGTATTCCACAAGGATCAGTTTTGAGGTCGATCCTTTTATTATCATCCCGATTATGTGCATGCAATTAATAAGTGAACTATAATATCAAACGTATTTAAATGGGAGGATAGAATATCATTAGATAGAATTACATTGGATAAATAAATAATGTATGCACGGAAAGCTAATGTTATTTTAACTAGCTTGGTTTTTAAAACAAATGCGCATTATTGAGACAAGATCAAATGAAAAAACAAATACATAGTTAATGTCAAAAGTCAATAGAAAATTTTATTTGCTGTCTGAGCTTTATGTGACCTCCATTGAATAGTTATTGACCTTTCAGTCCAGTTTGGATTGTAAGTGCATCAGATGAGGGTCTCGTCAATTCCCAAGGATATGTTATACCTTTTTCTTTTTGAAGTATTGTGAATATATGATCAACCATTGCTAATTTGCTGTATTTTGTTATTTCAGAGCCCCCGCCATGTCGGAGGGCGACGTTTCAGCCATCCAGGATGAAGACGTACTTCGCCGCATGGTAAGCATACAATTTCCTAAGCGATAGTAGGTACGTGCAAGCCAATGGTAGAAGAAGTCGGGAACTCATTTCAAAAACAGAATAACATGTATGAGACGGTGTGACAGTAGTGTGTGCCAAGATAGCGTTGCATAGCCTTCTTAGTTAGTTAGTTAGGTACGTCATTCGTAACAAGGATAGAACTCAACCACAAATCCGGAACAAAAATAAAAGAGATATGCTTTTAGGAATCATCTAAGATTCTTATGCGGTTCTAGGTCCTACTCGTAGGTGCTAATTAATTTTATATTTTAACAAAATAAATTCTTATTGTAATTTTTATTCGAAAACCACACAGAATATTTAAAAAAAATATGTTGTTGGTGCAATCGGGACTTGGAACTCGGTACCTTCCCCTATCCGGGAATATGCCTTGCCTACAGACTAATACAACAATTTTCTTCACAACTACAAGTTTTGGTTTTAGAAATTATTTGTTTAACTTTTTTTCCGTAATTTCCGTAAGTTCCTAGCACGATTCTCGGTTGCATAAATAAACTTGTTTATATTCTTTGTGTTTTCTAATACAGAGTCTTCGAAAAACATGTACTTTTTTTAAATTAAATAACTTGTGTGTAGAAGGTACTCATTTTTTGATACACCTTAAAATTCATTGGACAATTTCGATTTGAATTCCCCCTGTGGCACGGTGAACATCTAAACGATGGGTGACCTCCCTCCTAGTACGTTAAATCATATCAGGAATCACTGTTGCAATTGCCGCCTGGATGATCCCAGATTTTTTATGCGTAAACAATGTCCTTAAGCCCCCGCTTTCCGAATTTTTACCGATTTATAACATATTTCCCCTGAAAACCTAAATTTTTAATTAAGCTCTTCAAAATAATATACATACATTTGGTGAGCTGAAACGGTAATTATATGAAATTCCCGCGATAGAAAAAGAGCAAACTATGCTCCGAAAATTATTAAAAACACGTTTGGTTCGATTATTTAACGTGTTATACAGGGTTTTCCAATAAGAGGTGTTATTTTGAATAGCCCGCTATTTCGGTACATGTTACTTTTGAAGCTGTCATTTTTTAACATTTGACAAGTAGAAACTACGCCATTAATAAAAATGGAACGATACACGCTTCAACAACGCATTGAAATTATTAAAATTCACTTGAGTGAATCAAATGCAAATCATCTTGAGTGATGAGGCCCATTTCCACCTCGGTGGCTTCGTCAACAAGCAAAATTGTCGCATCTGGTGCTCGGAAAACCCAAGAGTTATTGTTGAAATGCCTCTCTATCCTCAACGTGTGACTGTTTGGTGCGGTTTATGGTCCGGCGGAGTCATTGGACCTTACTTTTTTAAAATTAGGCTGGAGCAACAGTTACGGTGAATGGATTGCGCAATTTTTCAAATCAATAACTAGAATCAAAATCTTAAAAATTACAAGACTTTACTACAATTAATAATAATAATAATAATAATAATAATTGGATAACTTGTAGAGCGCCGTTTTTGTGAAAAATCACCTCAAGGGCGCTGTACAATTTATTTCCTAGGATCTACATTTGTTATTTAGAAAAGATACCAAAACATACTTACCTGGCAAGTCACTTCCGACAAACACACTTATTTAAAAAGTTTATGCTTATAAAAGATAAAGCTGGACGCAGAGGACACTATATCAAAAAACACTGGTCATCGCTTGACCTTAGGTCTGCTATAGTTTTTTTATTTTTTTATTTTAATTTTACTGTATTTTAACTGTCTTAAAAAGCCTGCAAATTGTTAGTTGTTATCATTTTTATTTATTTATTTTGAATTATTATTTATTTTATTTTTAATATATATATATATTTTTTTTGCATTTTGTTAATTTAAATTGCCGTCGACTGTGAAAGTGGAGGTTTTCCGAAATTATGGATACGACTGTCTGAAAAGGTGTGTTTTAAGTTTAGACCTAAATTCTGTCGGGTCTGCGATCATTCTCAAATCATGTGGCAGTCCATTCCAGGCTTTAGGTCCTGACACGGCGAAGAATTGTCAGAATCAGAAAAATAAACTTTACATCTTCCAAATATGATTTAAGATTTTCACGGCCAAAAGTATTTACGATTACGGAGGCCATTGAAATTCATAAAAATCCCGTAAACATTAACAGAGACGATGGAGCTAAGCTCAATAGTTCTTGGTATCCGGTAATTGACGGCTACACCAGAGCTAAACGAAGAAAACCACTTTAAATAAAAAAATGATACGTTAATGTTAGCTCAGAGGGTTGGAGCTGGCAACACGGTATCACAACCTCATACATAAGCTCACATTTTTAACACAACCTCAAATAACACATCTGCCCTGATGATGGACACTGCAATGCTGTCCGAAACGTTGGCTAAAGAAGGAGTTAGCGCAACACGGCATAACACCCCAAAAACAAATAACAAAAATTTACATCTTCCGCACATATTTGACGATATTCATAGTTTTATGAAAATACCCCATTCAATACAAATAACTATATATTATTATCAATCATATTTTTTTTTTTTTTTTTTTTTATTATTTTAATATAGATCATAGTTACATTAATACATACATTTTTTTGCAAAATATAATATTTAGGTACATAATTGGTCATGTATACCTTATCAGAAAAGAGGAGCTCTTGTGCCTGATAAGGGAGCCACGATTGTTACTTCAGTGATTCAATGTTATGTGTAAAATATAAATATAATATATCCATATATTTTTTTTAATATAAGTTTTTTATGAAAAAAAGTTTGATTTTATTGATTTGTTCTTGTTGGTTCGTAATACAGCGCAATTCGGAAGGGAGATTATTGTAGTTTTTTATGGCTTGGTAAATATAATGGTTTTGCATTTGAGTTGTTTTAAAGATTGGCGTAATAAATTGATTTCCATTTCTCATCAGTTTGTAAAATTCTTGATATTCTGTGTTATTTTTTTCTTTACACATTTTTATAATTGAAGTTTGCTTAAATATATCATCAATATTTGGTACTGGAAACATTTTAAAAAGCAATTTTGTTGGGAAAGTAGAGTTTTTTTTAAGTATTACCTTTATAATAATTAATATTACCTTTATTGAAATATTTTTTTTCCCTCGTTATCATTCAGTTAAGATGTATATAATATATAACTATAGTTAGCTATCGAGAGATGATTAATGATTTTTTCTGGCCGGAATTGGATGGTATTGATCTGGACAACGTTTACTTTCAACAAGACGGCGCTACATGCCACACAAGCAACGAAACCATTGATCTTTTACGATTAAATATCAAAATAACACCTCTTATTGGAAAACCCTGTAGATATGAAAAAATTCAGAGTGTTTCTTTAATTGCAACTTTAGGTATTTGTCGAGAGATTTTTTCTTTATTTTAAACTAGCTGGCGTGTACCCGGCTTTGCTGGACTTTGCGCTACTTTCTATAAATATAATATGCTTGTATTATATATATATATATATATAAACCTTCCGCGAGAAATTCTCTAAATGATAGTGAAAACCCTGTGAAAATCTACTGCGTAGTTTAGATGAACTAAGCGTACAGACAGACGCGGATAGCGAATTTATTTTAGTATAATTATATACAAGTTAAGCTTTATTAAATATTTTAGTTTACGCCTATTAATTAACAGTTTTTAAATCAGTATCTTAAATTTTCCTTTCAAACCATCTTCTTCTTCTTTTTGAACGCTTACTACGGAGCCTTTAGATAACCCCACAAGAAAAATTGCATGCATAAAAGTTAGGGGCTTCTAGGTGGCCACAAAAGAGGACCATTCCTAGTATTCCTACCAAAACAATGGCCGGGGAATCTGTTGTCGAGAGCTTGCATTAAAGCTGTTAGAAGTAAGGCTGTTAGTAGTAAAGCTGTTAGTAGTAAGGCTGTTAGTAGTAAGGCTGTTAGTAGAAAGGCTGTTAGTAGAAAGGCTGTTAGTTGTAAAGCTGTCAGTAGTAAGGCGGCGCTCCGTCTTCATGTTGTGACCATGATCTATTTAGAATAAATATATCTTATTAAAATAAAACGTCACCTCAACTGGACAAGATTCTAACTGACATTTTTTCAAAAATGACATTTGAATGCAAAACCATATCTTTTGCTCATTTCTATAACCAAAATAACTTTCAAAGCCATTTGTGTTATGTTTCTGTAGATTCAATATTCAAGTATGAAAAGTTCTTCCATTTATTTTACAAGGTTCTAACAACACTTTAAACCGTTTGCAATTGTAATTTTATGTTTGTATCTGACAGTTGATCGCTTATACGAGGCGCAGTCTAGTTCGTCACTTTAGTTGGATAGGGTTCCAACTTCGCCTTACAATGTTCTGAGGTGTCAAAGTTTGCAAAGACGATTTCTCATAATCTATTTAACATTTTCTGATTTTGAGGATCAATCTTGTGTAAAGTATTCATTGTACTACACTTCTATAACGCCACTCTATTCCAAGATTGGGCCACGTTCTAATAAAATATTTTCCTTTAAAATATGTTAAACTAAAATACTTTCCACAAGATTCAATCTCAAAATCAGAAATCGGTATATAGATTATGAGAAATCGTTTTGGCAAACTTTGACCTCATATCCCAGAACAAGGTAAAGTGAAGTTACAACCCTTTCCAACTGAGGTGACAAAATATCTCTGACTATATCAATCTGACAAATCGTTTCTCCTTTCCAGTGGCAGCAGACGGACGACTTCGGGCGCAAGAAGGAGATTCGCGCCCACATGTACAGGCTGCGCGAGGAGAGGCTGCGCTCGCTGTACGGCAGCGAGGGCGGGGGCGGCGGGGGCGGCGGGGGCGGCGAGGGAGAGGGCGTCCCCCCACCCCCCGCTCCGCCCCCAGCAGACAAGGGCGGGCGCAGGGCGGCTCACTCGGACTCCTTCGCCGACCAGTGCTTCCAGTCGCTCAAGAGCAAGGAGATCAGGGACTCGGAGTCGCCGACCAGAGATTATAACTATTCAGTTCAAGGTATGTACAGAATTCGCAAAATGGCACATACTTGACATAGGGCGGCCCGTTTGATTGATTCCCCAATCTTAACAAACGGACTGCAATCTTTAGAGCACAGGCGTCAGGAAGGTATGCTGTCCTTGTTCTATCGGTATTACAATGGAAGATGCTCTGAGGAACTAGCGTCATTGATCCCTTCGGCACCGGTGCGTAGTCGGGATACACGCCAAACGCGCACCCAACATTTGTACACGGTTGACATTTGTCACATGAGAACGGGTCGCTTCTACGATTCGTTCTTAGGCTCAACAGCTCGGCTGTGGAACGAACTACAGGCCTCTGTGTTTCCTCCCTCCTACAACATGGGACTCTTCAAGACCCATGTTCACTCCTCCCTCTCCACAAAAAGACCCTCCATCCCCAAAGATGACATAGGCCCTGAGGGAAATTATTTTCTTCAGGGCCTCCTGTGTGGAGTTAATATAAAACTTTTTTTTTTTTAAATAGGTACATAGCATAGCTTAGATAAATTGAAGGTTTTCCTATCATTGCACTTGAGTAGAATATAAATAAAATAATAAATTTCTCAATAAAAAATATAAATGTAAATTCCAAAAAAAAAATTGTTTTCCATAGAAATGTATGAACGCGTAAAGGAAACAACTTAAAAAAAAAAAACAGTATTATAGCTAAGATTATCTAGGACAGTTTCACTTGATTGACTTTTTTGCTTTCTTGTAAAATTATTTACAAAATAAATAAAAACCAGTTTTGTGCTTGAAATCGAACGTTTATAGACTCCGTTTGTCAAGCGATTTTAATGCCTATTACTTACAATATAAGGTATACCAAGAATATACACATTTTTGGCTTGTAGCTTCCTCTTAAGTGTTCCCTCAGTGCATTTAATTCGAGTCTATTACGGAAGCTTGTGCATTATTTCGTTTCATCAAATTTTGGTGTTCTGTCTCTTGTAATCCATTTTAATATTGCGATTTCATATAAAGTGCACGTGAGGTGAAATATTACTAAATTGCGCATTTAAATATAATATTACTAACCTATCATCTAATGTACCTTCTGATGCTGCCATATTCATCATGGCGCCATTATTATTCTTTTAGTGTCTGTTTCAATCTCTACGTGCAATGTTCTTATTTCTCTATAAGCCAGTGACCAGACCTGATGGCCAGATAGATCCTCACCATCCTGTTCTCCATCTTCTTCCCCTTCCCTCTACCTCAAACATATTGGGGATGCCATTGTCTCACTGGCTCCATACAGTTGGGAGCAGTTTCAGTGCAGTATTCACACAATAAAAAAAATAAATTATCACAATTTTGTTGGTGAATCGCATCTTCCTTCTTTTATTTATAAATGATACCGGACAAGATCATCAGCAAGGATCATCAGCTGTAGGCAGACTGATAGAACCTATGCGCAAGCCAAATACTAAGTTTGGTGATCGCGCTTTCGGAGTATCTGGGCCGAAGGCTTGGAATAAACTTCATAACAAGTCCAACAGAATTCAGGTCTAAACTAAAAACTTACCTTTTTAAGCTGTCGTACCCTTAAATTAAATATACCATTCCTAAGAGAAAGTCCAGTTATATTCAATTTTTCAATTATGTCCTAAATCCTGTATCTAAATTTCGCTAATAAACAATTATATAATGTTAATTAAGTGTTAATCTCAAGTGACCTACCAGGTAAGTATTGTACTGTATATTATCTCCATAAATAGTTAAGTAATAGCGTAGATCACTGTAGAGATGTATTATAAGTTTGTAGAGCGCCCTTGAGGTGATTTTGCACAAAAACAGCGCTATACAAGTCATCCAATTATTATTATTATTATTATTAAGAGCTCAACTCACCGGAGCCAGTTAAACTATGGTATCTCTATTGTGAATAACAGGTTACGATGAGATTTTATGCAATCCAGGTGTACATAAAAAATACAAAAATGTCGCATTATATACCACTGGAAAGTATCAATATCAATAATCAATATGATCACACATTATTAGTTAGCTCACTCAAGACCACGCCCTGCATAGTTGTCCTTATTTGTTAATTTATTATATCTATTATACAAAAAAAAAATATATATATATATATAAAATAATGTATGGGACGTGTGGGATTAACCTCCCAGCATTCTGGAATAAAATTTATTATTATTATTATTACAAATAACAATACTGCCATGGTAAGTAAAAACATAACATCTTCCTTGATAGCCTCGGGGGATACACTGTGTTTTTTTATGGGGCACAAATTAATTTACCAAGGAAGATGTGTAGTCCGTACCTTTTCACTTTTTGGTACAAACAGTAAGTTTTACAAGTAGTAGAGTAATTCAGCAGTTTCATCATTCTTCAGTTATATTTTCCTGCTTCCTCTGATTCCGCCTTCTGTTGGAGGTTGACTACTATCAGGCCATTTTTCTCCTGAAAGAAATAAATTCTGAAGTTATGAAATAAATTCTAAATTCTTCTCTTTAAGAATGAAATAAATTCTGAAGTTTGTAACAACCCTTTTTCTTTTTGCAATACTCCGAGTTATGTTATATCTGTAAAAGACTTTATATTTTTTTCTCATTAAAGATGCAGACAACGCAAATACGGGATGGACTGTGGTAGCCAAGAATGAAGTGAGCGACGATGGTAATACCGTCTCGGAAATGACACTTGCTCACAAGTCCGGCACAAAGGAGATCGATGGAGGAAATGCATGTTTCTCTGCCATCAAAGAAAATGCACAGTCAGTCACCCAGCACGAAGACGAAAACAGCAAAATGTACTGCGCGGAGAGCCAAGCCAAAAGTGTGGCTAAAGAACAGTTTGTTTCCAAAACTGACGACGGTATGATGACCTCATCTACGACAAGTTCCGTTGGCTCCTCAGTCACCAAGTCTTCATTCTCTCAGAAGTACGATTCCAATCCCAACTTCAGAAGTGGGGACAGTGACTCACCGAGACACAACGTGGAAAACCTTTCTTCCAATGATACAACTGATAACATGGCAACATCACATCACTCTGTCAATGAAAACATCAGGAAGAATACAACTTCATTTGTATCTGGTCCAGATTCAACCATGTGTACCGAGGGAGAGTTAATATCTAGAAAGGTTCAACATCCTGATGAGCATACTACTATCATTATTGAGAAAAGGTCCTTGCCCGATGGAACCATCGTAACAAGCACTAGCCGTGAAACAAAAGGGTCTTATACCACATCGGGAAGGCAGACAGGCAGCCATAATATTACCAGTGGGAGCGACATGACCTCATCCCAACGAAGTGTCAACAAAAGTTCGAGGCACATTGAATCTGATAACATTTCAATTTCCAGTAGGACTTCTGAAAAACATCATACATCTGATTCTCGAGATACAGTGTCCGAAGATGTAAGGAACGGTAGAAATAATACTAATGACACTGTCAGCAGAACTCTTAATGTTGATGATTTCGTGTGTGAAGATGTCTCTATAGATAACTATTCAGAAAAAGCTGAAAGCGTAAGTAAATACTCGGACCACAATGTAAAGTCTAGCAAGGTTATTGATGATCGCACTACGAATATCACTGAGAGAAAATATTCTGATGAAGTTTCAGATAAGAACAAAAAATCTGTTGAAGAAGTCATCCAAATTGATAGGAAAGTCTTGGAATCAGAGTACCCTAAACCAGAGGGAGAAGTCGTTGAAGTAATAAATAATAAAAAAACAACCGGAGAATATCTCACAACATATCAATCAGATTACACCAACAAGCGCGTCAGTCAGGATCTAAGTCCTACTCACGAGGCTTTTGCCAGATCTTTGAGGTCAAGCCCAGACAGTACCCTTCCAGGAATATCTCCTACTCGTGGCAGTAATAGGAGCCTGAAGACCAGTACCACCTCCTTGCGCAGTGTTAGTCCAGAAAAGTGTTCCAGGTCTTCAAGTCCTAGAAAACAATCAGATTCGTCACCCACCAGGAGACCATCTGCAGATAGGCACACTACTATCACAAAGAAAAGCCATGAAAACAGATCTACTACAGATCACCGCGTTGTCAAGAAATCTGAAGCGGGAGATGGAGGCAAAGTTCCTCCAAACAACACAAGAGAAAGTTCTCCCGGAAAAAGTCCAGATAGGAAAAGAGAACCAAAACCCCATGGAGATGCTTCTCCAACAAGGCGTGGCTATGATGCCCCACTTAACCGAACACAACAAAGTTTAGATAGGAAGGGAGAACCAAAACCCCATGGAGCTACATCCCCAACAAGGGGTGGATATAGCACTCCACTCGACCGAACACAAAGCCCAGATAGGAAGAGGGAACCAAAACCCCATGGAGATACTTCCCCAACAATGTGTGGAAATGACGCTCCACAAGATCGAAAACCAAGCCCAGATCAGAAGAAGGAACATACTTCCCCAACGAGGGGTGGATATGATGCTTCACTAGACCGAACACAAAGTCCAGATAGAAATAGGGAACCAAAACCCCATGGAGATACTTCTCCTACAAGGCGTGGCTATGATGCCCCACTAGATCGAACACCAATCCCAGATCAGAAGAGGGAACAAAAATCCCATCGAGATACTCCCTCAACAAGGCATGGATATGATGCCCCACTTAACCGAACTCAGCAAAGTCCAGATAGGAAGAGAGAATCAATGTCCCATGGAGACACTTCCCCAACAAGGCGTGGATATGACGCTCCACTAGACAGAACACAAAGTCCAGATAGAAAGAGGGAACCAAAACCCCATGGAGATACTTCCCCAAAGAGGCGTGGATATGATGCTCCACTAGATCGAACACCAAGCCCAGATCAGAAGAGGGAACAGAAAACCCATGGAGGTACTTCACCAACAAGGCTTGGATATGATGCTCCACTAGACCGAACACAAAGTCCAGATAGAAAGAGGGAACCAAAACCCTATGGAGATACTTCTCCTACGAGGCGTGGCTATAATGCCCCATTAGATCGAACACCAAGCCCAGATCGGAAAAGGGAACAAAAACCTCATACAGATACTTCACCAATAAGGCATGGATATGATGCTCCACTAAACCGAACACCAAGCCCTAATAGGAAGAGAGAACCAAGACCCCATGGTGAAACTTCCCCAACGAGGCGTGGATATGATGCTCATCTAGACCGAACACAAAGCCCAGAGAGGGCAAAAGAACCAAAACCCCATGGAGATACTTCCCCAACAAGGCGTGGCTATGATGCCCCACTTAAACGAACACAACAAAGCCCCGATAGGAAGAGAGAACCAAAACTCCACGGAGATACTTCTCCAACGAGTCATGGTTATGAGGCCCCTCTGGACCGAACGCAAAGCCCAGATAAGAAGAAGGAACCAAAAACCCACCGAGATATTTCTCCAACAAAGCATAGCTACGATGCTCCACTTAAACGAACACAACAAAGCCCGGATAGGAAAAGAGAACCAAAACCTCATGAAGATACTTCTCCAACAAGGCACGGCTATGATGCCCCACTGGACCGAACACCGTCCAATCGAAACTATTCTCCAAGTAAATACTCCACAATTGAAAAGAATACCAGGGAAAGTACAACTTATGTTGTCAAGAAAGACAATACCAGGACAACAAGTTCTCCATCTGTGAGCCCATCTCGCAAGAACACTCTGCGACACCCTTCACCAAGCCCCACGCGCAGTTCACCTTCATGCAGTCCCACAAGAAAACCAACAGACAAAAGCCCAACAAGAAATGTTTCCTCAAAGTCTCCTTCTCGTCATTCTCCAAGCACAAGTCCCACTAGGGAACAACCTTCTCCCATTTTGACCCAAATTCCTTCCTCTCGCGAGCAATCCCCGATGTCAAAAAGGCCATCAACCTCACCATCTCGTATCCCAACAAGAGACAGCCCACCCCGTGGATATTCTCCACCATCTTATCGGAACAAATCCCCAAGTCCTACTCGAAGACCTCCTTCAGAAGAGCGTCCACTCAAAATTCACAAAAGCCGTGATAGCTCTCCAACCACTTCGGTTAGTGAAATTGAATTCATCACTTCCAATACAAACAGGCGTGTGGTAACCAATAAAGATCATATGGAAAATGATTCAGATGATGATATTGATTTTAAAAAGAGACCGAAGACAAACAATAGCTCCGTTACAAACTCTTCAACCAATATCGATTCTGATACATACAAGAAGGAAACAATCTCTTCCATTCTGAAGAAATCATCATTCGATAAAACTGCTGAGATTGCCCGTAAGAGTTCTTTGAAGAAATCAGCTCTCTATGATGATGATGACGAATCGCCACCGAAAGTATTTGAAGTCTCTCCACCTAATGATTCTGAAGTCAACGATTTGCTTAAAAAAGACAAATCGCCTGAGAGAACTACTAAAACTAAATCAAAGGCACCTTTTGTCAGAAGTGAAACATATGAAGAGCGTTGCCGTAAGATTCTCGGTATGCCCGATAAGAAAACATTGGTTGAGGGAGCTGAGAAGAACCTCTCTGAAATTTTGGGTAATTTGCCAACAGATCTGCATCCTGCAAGATCTCCCAACCGTTCTCCATATTCCAGCCCTGAGAGGGAACTTACTGCCAACATTAAATCTGCAGAAGTTAGACAGCCCGAATATGCAAACACCACATATCCCAGGAAATCATCTCTGAAGAAGAATTCTGATAGCCAGTACACCAATTTGGTTGACGCTGAGTTCATTCAAATTGATCAAAGTGGAAAGGTAATTTCAGCTGATTCAGTAGAGAACAAAGAAGATATCACTGATACTCTTCTAAGTACAACTATGTCGGAAAAGAAACACGACGATTCAAGGCGATTTATTGAAAATGAAATGAATTTCGAAAAAGATAGCCGTACCATTCCTGTATACGAAAGACAATCCCCACCAAAGGAAGTTTCTTCAACGAGGAGGACTAGTCCTGAGAAATATACTACAAACAAGGATGGTTCTTTACGAACCATTTCTACTGATAAAATTAAACCGAAAGATTCTGTTCATAGGAGTGAATCTCCTGATAAACCCAAACCGAAAGATACGCCTAGGAGCATTTCTCCAGAAAAAATAAAACCAAAAGATTCTATCTGCAGGAGCCAATTTCCTGATAAGCCCGAACCAAAAGATACTCCCAGGAGCATTTCTCCTGATAAAATTAAACCAACTCAGATAAGTTCTTCTCCTGATAAAATGAAACCAAAAGACTCTTATCCTAGGAGTTCTTCTCCTGAAAAAGTAATGCCCTCTTCTGGAAGAGGTATTTCTCCTAACAAAATAAAGCCAACACACCAAATAAGTTATTCTCCTGAGAAATTGAATCCATCAGTTCCATCACAAATTCCAAGAGATGCATCTCCTGCAAATCTAAAAACTAGAGATACATCTCCTGAGAAACTGAGGCCGAAATATTCAGAAACTAAAAAAGCCACAGTCAAAGAAGATTCAACCCTTGTTAGACGTACTTCCTCCAATACGGACGTGAAGACAGTCAAGACTACACAGTCAACTGATAACGTATGCAGCAGTGTTTCCATGAAAAAACAAGCATCTTCTGATAAGTTGATAACCACAACAGAAGTAATCATATCAAACTTTGACAGACACAGTCCTGAGAGGACCAGTACTTCTCCAACCAGGCATACTCCTTCTCCAACTAAAGATGTTCCTAGACAACAATCACCACAAAAGAAATCACCAGAGAAGCAGAATATCCCCCAAAATGTAAAGCCTAATGAAAAAATAACATCGAAGGTCTGTGCCATAGATTCTAAAAAGACCATCACCACCAAAAGCAATCACAAAACTGTGAGTGATAAGAAATATGAACCAACTCGCACCATTCTTACGACCCAGAAATATGATATTTTCAAAAACGATAAATCGCAAACTACCAAAAAGAATGTTACATCTGCAGTAACAACTAAAAAGACAGTCAAAACCACTACGGATAAATTCACAACCATAGCCAGCAAATTCGACAATGATAAGAAGAAGTGTGTTATTGAAATTACTTCAGATGATGAAGTTGAAGTTACTAAACCCAAACAAAAAAGTACCGAACCTAAGGCAAAGCAGCCAGAACCTACTAAAACACGTTCACTTAATCCCGGTTCCAAGTTGACAAACACCAATTCAGACTCAAAGATTACAAGAACCGCTAGTGATATCACAATGAAAACAACTAAAACATCCCCAACCAGGATGAGGTCTAAACCAGAAATAAACATTTCCAAGGTAAACACTTCAAGAACTGCTTCGTCTGTTGCCACAACCGCCCACAAGACGATCAACATTACAGCTAATAAGACAAGCACACCCAAAGCAAGTCCAAAGGCACAAGTAACTAGAAAGCCTTTCAACGCCAAGCCAAAGACCTCGTACAATGGTCATCGAATTGATGAAGACATTGTGGTTGACATTCAACAAGCCAAGTCTTCCAGAGAAAACTCACCTGACAGAATTTGTCCCATGCCTCTGAGACCCAATGAAGATACAGGGAAACCTCGTTTCCCTGATAGAGTCACTGAACCAGAAGATTATGTACCCAAGAAAAAGACTCATCACCAGACCATTCATGAATCGGAGCTACTAACAGACTTATCAGAAAGAATTGTTGAACTATCTGATGATGAAATCGAATTACACCCCAGGAGGCGTATAAGTGATAATGACAGAGTGAACGGTTCTGATGAATGCTTACTCAGTGTATCTGATAAAGTATCAAGGTTCGCTAATGTATCTGATACTAGAACTGAAGATCGTGGTCGTCATACAGTTGTGAAAGACTTTCTTAAGCAAGAAATTGACAGCAATTTGGAGAATGATGAGTGTCTTTTGAGCGTCAATGATAAGGTTTCTCGTTTCTTAAGTACAGCGGAAAAAATAACTGAACCCATTAGATTAACAGATCCAGCTCCTAAGAAGGAACGCCCCGACTTATCAAATGTAGGGGATGATTTGAGAACTGATGAGTGTTTGTTAAGTGTAACAGATAAAGTTACCAAATTCGTTAACACAGCTGAAAAGGTATCATCTGAGAAGTCTCCAGGTCTTGTGTCCAAAGCATCCAAAATGATAAACGATGTTAAAAACAAATTTGAACATTTTGAGACAACGCAACATGATGTCTCATTAAATGTTCAAAAAGAAACTGTCGCCTCTCAGGCCAAGAAAACATCTTTTGAAAATAAACATGTCAAACAAACATCTCCAGAAAGGACCTGTCCCAAGTCCACACCGCATTCGACGCCAGAAAAGATATCACCTAATACTCACTCAACTCCAGAGAAGGTCATACCAAAACGTCAGCCGACTCCAGAAAGGGTTGCTCCTATATCTCAGAGAGTACCGGAAAAGGTATCAGGCAAACCTCACACAACGCCTGAAAAAACACTCACTAAACCTCAGGTGACACCAGAAAAGACACCAATTAACACCAGGCCTATCACAACCCTCCGTAGTTGCGAAGCTGTCAAAAAAGCAAAGGCTCTTTTTGAAAACATTGCCTCTCAAAACCCCGACTCTCAAACCAGTGACACTCCCTATAGGAAAACAACCAAACTCACTGACATAGGAGTATACAAAAAGTCTCCAACAGCAGAGTCTATACCTGACGTAATTCCCAAAAAAGAGGTTGACATCTCTTCAGTTGACAGTGAAAGTGAAGTTGAAGTTGAGAAATCTGGTAAAGTGCCATTTTCAAATGGCACTTATGATAAACCTAAAAAACATCCTAAAGCTGATTTAGATACTCCAGCCAAAAAAGACATTACTGTCAATTACATGAAGCAAGCAATTGACAAACAGAAGAAAGACAGTTTCCATCTATTTGATAAACAAGAAAGAATAGTCAAGAACATGGAAACCACCAATGTTTCCAAACAGACCGATGCCAAAATAAGTGAATACACCACTGCTGATGTAGTCAGCACTCGCAGAGGAAGCGGCAAGTTTGGGGTTGAACTCCGCAGGACAAGCGTTGACCAGACATTCAACTCTGAACGGAGGCGCAGCAGTGTCGAGGATTCACAGTTACAAGCTACTATTGAAGAAATCTTCGACCTTGCAAAATTGGAGCAATTGGTAAAACTCAGACTCATATTTTCAACCATTATTTTTGCTTCATATATATTATTTTATTTTAATGCATGAATTCATTATTATTGGCCCTTCTTGCTGGTGAAAATTCCCCTATACATACTAAATGTTTAAAAGATACCTCAATTCTTATTGAAATTAATGCAGCATGATAATTCCCCAATAAGTAAATACACCCTGTCATGTTTCAGCTGGAAATAACCACTGGATATGAGCAAAGGCGTCGAATTCGATCTCAAATGAGAATTGTTCGAATTAATTTGGAAAACACAGGAAGAACTGACAGAACTTGTGATAAGTCAGAAAAATTATCTTCTCAACAAACCACTAAGACTCAAAGAACTTCAGTATCAACAACCCAGCAAGAAACCAAATCAGTTTCTGAGTTTAGGAGATCTTCTCATTGCGAAAATGAATCTATCTCTATTGATGTCGGAAGAAGACATTCGAAAGAATCACATACTACCACTGACAAACAGAGATCTACTAACACTAACACACAACAAGAAACTTACCATTCAAGATCAACAAGTCCTGAAAAAGGAAGTCCGGAGAGAAGAAGGGAAAGCCCTGTGAAATTGGTTCCTACTACTGAAAGTCCAGCAAGAAGGCGAGAAAGTCCTCAAAAAATAACTTCAAATGGAACTGCAGGACGAAGACGGGAAAGTCCTGAAAAGAGTACTACCAACGGTAGACCTGGACGCAGAAGTCCCGAAAAGCGGTACCAAGCAACGACGGAGTCTGTAAGATCTTCTCAGACAACAGTCAGGGAAAATGGTCATAGGACTTCAAGTCCAGAAACAAAAAATAGGAAACCCAGCCCTGATAAGTTTGGTACTTGTCCTAAAGTTCGAAGCTCCAAAGTTTCAGAGTACACAACGGCGTACCTGAGAAAAATAGGAGTGTCAAACAATTTGAAACCCGAAGCGATTCCAAAAATTGTCAATGTGAAAAAAGAAAGGGAGGAGAAGGTTGAATCGGAATACCAATCCACATATTCCAGGAAGACTTCATCTTCCACAGAAAGAGTAGAAAAGAGTTCTTATTCCTCAAAGAACAACAGCAGAAGTGGCACTCGCAGTCCCAGTCCAGCAAAACGTTCTCCCAGCCCTACTGAGAAGCTGTACCGAAGAAGTCCGAGCCCAGACTGGAAGAGACCGAGGGAAGAAGAAACCACAGACTCTAAAACAGAATACCAGAGCGCTTTCTCTAACTTCAAGAGCAAACCGGCCGGTAAAGATGTATTTAACACAGTAACTAGGAAAAAGGAGGAAGCTAAACCGGAATGGGCTACTACTAACATTCTGCGAAAAACGAGCGAAACCAGATCATTCACGAACAAGAAGGTGGAGGGCAAGAAGACGGTGAAACGTTCTCAGAGCCCCTCCAAGGTGGTGAAGAAGCCACTGGACGTGATCACCTCTAGCTATGGAGTCGGCCCCACAGATGACAATGGCAGACCCATGTTCGGCCTAAAGGCTCTGAGGAAACACAGCGGATCCAATCAAAACTATGAAGGTATGATATTTATTGTAATTAATTCACAATTTTGATTTTATGTTACACAACAGTAATAATGATGTGGGCTTAACTGTATGTTCTCAACATGTGCAAGGCACCCATTCTATAGTATATACAGGTATACTAGTATCACAAAATATGCATTTAACTATAAAAAAAATAAGATACGATGCTATAATGCTTCATCCATATTCTTCAATTACATATTGTTCAATAAGAATCAAGATCATGTAGGTACATAGAAAGTTGGTTGTAGCCAGGCGGTAGCTACTAGTAGAACTAAATAATATTGATTATTTGTAGAGATGTTCCGACTAGTCAGCGACTAGTCGGTAAAGCCGACTATCCGGCCACTATTGTAGTCGTCGATTAGTCGGCGACTAATCGGCAAAGAGCGCCGACTATCCGGCTTCTTACGTTGTATATATTTCTCAATAATATGAATGCGGGGGAACTACATGAAATAAAAACCTTGATTATATATTATTTTTTTTATTTTATAATCAGTCTTATACATTAAAAAATGTAAAGCAATCTTTCCTTTGGTAATCAGTTTTTAAAATTACTTGCTTGTAAAGAAAACATAATTATGACATTTATTGAACAAAATTAGTACCTATCCTAATTAACATAAAAAAACAACATAATATCTTCTTATCTTCAATGAACATTTATAAGTATTTCTTATTATTAAAATAAAAAGTAGATTTTTTAAATTAACAAAGTCAGTTATATGTATTAAAGCAAGATTGTATGTACAAGATGCACAGTAATATAATATGTATATATTATATATATATATATATATATATATATATATATATATATATATATATATATATCCAAAAATTCTAAACATGAACTGTTTGATAAAAACAAAAACAAAATGAAAAAAACATATTTCTTATAACCATACCTACATAATCTAATCAAATCAAAGTCACAATTGTGACAACCAAAAATATCATAATCTCCTTATATTTTTTATAACTTACTTATAATTTTTAATTAAGGGTAAATTATGATGTAAGAAGATTAAAGCTTCTGCTTCAAACCGTAATCGGCTTAGCCGACTAGTCGGCCGACTAGTCGGTCTTATTACAACCGACTAATCGGCTAGTCGGCTAGTCGGCGAAAGTCATAATCGGCACATCTCTAATTATTTGTTAGAAAATAATATTAGGTTACACGTCGTGCAAGTGGAGTTGACGTGACCAATATATACTTATAACCATAATTTGAATGTTAACTTGTATTAATTTAAAACTGTCCATTTCTTTCTTTACCAGTGAAAGGCACAATAGTCCGCGAAGAGTTCCACGTGCAGAACGGAGGCGCGCCCGTTGGCCGCGTGACAGTGACTGCCTACTCCAGCGACCCGGCGGATATTGCGCCGCTGGTGGCCGGGCCAGGCAGCGGCTGCGTGACCACCGCCACCACGAGGGGCGGCACCGGAGTCACTAGCGTTACCAAGACCAAGCGCTACGGCACCGCGGGGAATACCATCTCCAAGATTTATAAAGTGAGTTATTGAATACAAAAAAATACACATCGTTTTTCACGTTCATACTGTGAGACTTCTTTTCGTATTGCAGGCTGGAACAAGCAGAACTGCAGATAGGTATTAGAGCTATAAAATAAGGTATTAGAGTTTAATTATTCATTTTAGGGTGAAACACAGTAGGTGTTTATATATCATACTAATGGACCCTACAATGCTTCGCTATTGCTAAAGTCTTTATAGGTCGTCTCTGACTTCTTCCACCATTCACTACTGTATACCACAATGTTACTGCTAAAAAAAAAACTACATTACATTGACTTTATTCCGGTGCAGAGATATTGCGTTAAGTATTCCTCGGACATCTATATAGAAGAAGCTACAGCACTTTTAAGAGATTATACAGAGACATCTATGTAGAAGAAGCTGCAGCACCTTTAAGGGATTATACACAGACATCTATGTATTTAACCTCTCAAAATTAATAACATAGGTACTTAAAAAAATAACATTCAAACAAACATTCTTCCTAGTTGGACAGTCAAAGTTCTTGCATATCTATGAATAAATGGTGTAATGAATGGATAAATAAATGTATCACAGAAAACTTATTATTTATTGTATTTTTTCATAATCTTATATCTTTTTTCCTTTCAGTAGTTTAAATTGAATAAATCAATTTCTTTTACTCTTATTTTTGATACCCATGAATTTTTTTTAATATAAAGCTACATGGTAATTCATAAGTAATTACAATTTTCTAGCTACTTCAACAAAACTGTTTTATAAATATGTTGTTTTCGTTTTTGTCGTTTTATTATTGGCCAATGATATAACCTTCCTAACACTGTCAATTATTTACGCAAGACTGTTAGGAATGCAAATAAATAAAATTAAAATAACAGAATTTAAACTGCTTCAAAACACTTTCTCCGCTACGATCGTCATAAATTGGCATAACACCTTTGTGTTTTATTGTTCCAGCAATCGAATCAGCCAAAAGCGATAGAGGGGATCCCCCAGCTTGACCAGCCGAGAGTTGTACGCCAGGGTTCTGTCAAAACTCTCACAGAAAAGTTCATCAAGAATGCTGGTAAATGAACTTCTTACTCAATCTTAATATTAGTATTATTAGGGTAGTTTTAAGTAATAAAGTAAAGAAAACTACGTCCCTAAATAATCCTATTTCTATTCATCATAATCACGGTGCTATATTACAGGATGGGATTTAATAACAATTTATGTTATAATAACTTCTTTTTTGTAACAAATAGAGAAAATGATATCCTCACTGGCAACTCCCGTGCTGAGGATGTCATTTACAAATTAATATTTAAAAGTATGAATAATATGAAGTACCTACATATAAATATTGAGGGATCAGTGGGATTTATAGGTCCAGTTAGGGGTTCTACCGAGCCCAACCCTCTGATATCTGGAAAATATCTTGAGTCGGTGAATTATTTTCCCATTTGATCTCTGGTGGGTTGACGTGTTGTACTTGCATTGTTTTGTATTTATTATGCTTATATAATGCACTTGCATAATGTGGATTGACTAGATGATCATTTGTGGAAAAGTGTGTGGAAGGGTTTAGTTTTTCCTGTGGGGAACCCGGACATAAAATCGGAAAAAATATAATGTACTGATTTTTTCTGAACACATTATGTAGTGTTTTTGGTTTTAGTCTGTACATATTTAGTGTCAGTTTTCCATTCGGGAGGCGGGTTTGGGTACTGCCTACTGCCGCCCTGAGAACTATTTATTGGATATGACGTTATTGGATGACGCCTCTGGTCACCCCGAGTGATTCTCTATGTTTGGTGATTTAGCAGGGGTGCCCAGGTTCATCGGGTG
This sequence comes from Hesperophylax magnus, assembly GCA_026573805.1. Taxonomy (NCBI): domain Eukaryota; kingdom Metazoa; phylum Arthropoda; class Insecta; order Trichoptera; family Limnephilidae; genus Hesperophylax; species Hesperophylax magnus. The sequence goes on along the minus strand of JAIUSX010000977.1, from coordinate 6,432,569 downwards.
AGGTGTGTTCAGGATGCGCCTGCCCATCAGCTGTGTGGCGCGCCAGATCGGGAGAGGCTGGTTTGGGGAGAACCTTTGACCTCTCCAACGAGTCTCTTGACCCGTTACCTTGTGCTGCAGTGAGAGGGATATATTCACATGTCTGTCACTCCTAGACACACCGATCCTTAGATTCCTACGCAACCCTCATACCATTTACCTTCCCAGAACATCCTCTCCTTCCTTTACTTAAAAAAAACCCATTCACACAGCATCCAAAAAGAAGTGTGGGATTAATGTAAAAAAATTCTGATCTTGCTTTGTTTTGCATACAGCTTTTTATTTGAGATTTAAATGTTAAATATTGTTGTGATTTTTTAATGAGAGTGGGATTGTGTTGTAGAGTTTAGTACCATAGAGAAGTTTTTTTGTACAAATGTTGTATTTGTAGTTGCTTGTTGAATACGTTTTTGACCCTGAGATCTAGTGTTTCTAATATATGTCTAAGTTGTTGTTTCTTGTGTTTTGTATTTATAAATATAAAGGAACTTCCTCCACAAATGTTGTCCTCCAGCTGCGGTCCCTCGCAATTCAGTCCTTAGTCCTTCTAGCCCTGCCCCAATCCTGTTCAACACAGTCTATCCACAATTTCTTCGGTCCACCTCTGTGTCGCTTACATAAAAATGTTATGTGTATAATCCAATTACTATCTACTCGTAAATAAAATTATTTATTTGATACGCTTCATGTATCATTTTTTAACAATTTCTTCATCTTCGTGTGTTTTTCAGTTGAGACGGTCAAGACAGAGAAGCCCTCGTACCCGAAGGCCGGACTTATTCTGCGCTCCAACAGTTTGAAGGACGCTTCCGAAGGCGTGTCCAGTCGGTCTACTTCTCCTGGTTAGTTGTTCAGTATTCCATAATATACCGCATAACACAGGTAGAACTTGAAACACAGCTCATTAGTTGTGCATTTATCTTACTCTTCTTTCGTTGTCACTTAAACGGAGAACTTGCAAAGTCGGATACATTACCGATGTCTGCACGAAACTAGTATTTTTATATTAAATTGTTTAATTTTCTAGGCTATTGAATCATGTTTTACTTCTTCGTGCTTTCTTAGTCGTTGTTTCTAATATTCTTGCAGCGTGCATCAGGCAGATGTGTGAATATGACTCATTACAAATAACATAGTTAAACAATTTAATACTGTGTATATTTATGTATTTTCTAAAACTATTCCGCTGCATTAAATATTTCTTCATATTGGTGATCCCCGAATGGTTCTTATTCAGCACCGAGCAAATATTACATTTATGTATTTATGCATTTTATAGTTATGCCTTTTGTAGATTGCAAAAAAGCTTTAGCACAGCTCATGGTTTCATTTTAGGCTATACAAAAAAAAAACTGTTAGCCCTATTGGGTCGGTAAGGAAGAGGAATCGACATAAACTGACGATCCCGTGCATAAAAGTAAAGTTCGCTAAGGTTTACAGCGCAGACATTGTGGAACTTTTCTGAGCATTGTCTTGTTATGACGATTCCTTACATTTACCGATAACAGGCTTTGATTAAAACTAGTACGCTTTACAAAAACTACCGCGATGCCACATTTTAAAGTATTATCATGTTTTCAACCTATAAATACCGCACCACTCTATTAAAAATCTTACTTTCACCGCGCCAAACTTTACCTTCTTACCTTTCTACATCTTGACACGACTTGGCATGACTATCCCACTGTGCACCTCCACCAGGCCTGGCCCGCTCCGACAGTGAGCGCAGCGTGGGTTCTTCCCAAGAGTCGGAGACCAGGATGGAGTACTCCAGCAGTCGGCACCGCAGCAGTGGGACTACCACCACCACCACCTCATCTTCTTCCTTCCTCGGCAGTAATACCAAGGTCACCGGGGTGCAGGATATCATCTGCAGGATGAAGAACGCGGACATTGGTTGGTAGATTTAAATCAATTCATAGAAAAGTAACAAGTTCTTCTGTTCTACTTTACTGATTTATCTTTGTTTTCTGTCATCCTTATTTATTAGCTCCTTGTTGAATTGTTTTGACAATAAATGATTGATGGTATATTTGAAAATACTTTTTCGGTGCATTTCTTTTGGTATGTTTTTTTAAGCCTTTTGTAATTTTGTACCTATATATTTATTTATTTATTTATTCAAAAAACAGTTTTTACATAAAAAACATACTCTGCACATCTCACTAGGGCATTCCTGTATCAAGATGTGCAGCTTTACAATAATATCATTTAAAAAAAATACATATATGTAAACTTAAAATAATAACAACATTAAATTTAAACCAAAAAAAGAAAAGTTTATGACACGGTCGTTTCACGGTCGAGACCAGTAGACAAATATAAACAAAATTTTAGTAACAAATGTATGAAAAATAAAAACAAAAATGTCAACAAAAGAAGCATTGGTAAGTAAGTTGGCAACAATAATATTCTTCTGTTAACTAAAGTACAAGGTACCTGTGCTGGCTTATCAGACACAAGTATAGGGTAATCATACTATCAATTACAACATGGATAGTATGAATAATAAATTATAAGAAAAAATAAAATAACTAAATAAAAATAGGTAAATAATAACCGATAGGTAAGTAAATAATATTATAATAAAAAGTAAGTAAGTAAATAAATTAGCTAGATAATAATTAAAGTAAATAATAATACGAGAATTAAGTAGATAATAATAATAATAAGTATTATTTTTAATAAGTAATTATTAAAAATAACAATAAGTAAATAATAATAACAATAACAATAAGAAACTTTGTATTGTATTGTTTTGTATTTATTTTACTTATATAATGCACTTGCATAGTGTTGATTGACTAGCTGATCATTTGTGGAAAAGTGAGTGGAAGGGTTTAGTTTTTCCTATGGGGAAGATTTAACCTGGACAACAAAATCGGAAGTAGAAATTAGAAAGTAATAATAACCAAAAGTTATTTTAGAAGTAAATAAGTACATGCGCAGTAAGTAAATAAGGATTGTATCGAAACAGAGCTTCCACACTGAATTATGATATAAGCGACAACATGGGTGATCCAAAATCATCACTCTCAGCTAGTACAGAGATTTTGACCATTTTCTTGAATGAATTTAACTTACCTATAGTTTTTTATATTTTCTCCAAGCATATTATATAGCAACGGAGCTTTATATGAGAAACTCTTTTGTCCGAAGGATGTTCTGGTATACACCGGCTGATACACTATATTTGGCTTTTATTACAAATTACATGATAAACGGTTTTTTTCTTTGTGCTGTGTGAATAGCAATGTTATTTTCCATTATATAAATCCAGAATTTGGTGTGGTGAGTCTTGTAATCTTTTCAGTAGGTAATGCTAATAATGTGCAAGTTCTGTGGGAGAATTTTATCATTATATATATTTCTTGCTTGAATAACATGATTATCTCTTGACCATCTCAAGTGCTGCTGGTATTATTTTTGGTGACAATCTTCAGATACTCCATGACAAACAAGCGGCGTTTTACAATAAATTTTGCAAACACGAATGTTTGTATTTTATATAATAAGCAGTGTATTAGGAAGAAATTAGTATTTTTAGATCAAATCTTCAATTTTCGTTTCTAATTCTCCGAGAGGGCTCCTTTTATAATGACTCTAAGCTCATCTTCGATGCCTTTATAACCTTAAAAAGTTGGTTTCTTAATTTCTGATTTATGTATGTCAATTTGGTGGTATAGTTTTGGAGGATGGGGACACCTCGGAGGATGCGGAGGCTCGGGCACTGCTCAACAAGTTCCTGGGTGCCACAGTGCTGATGGCCGGCATGGAAGGACACATGTCCAACAAACAGCAGAGCCAGGGCTCTCGCTACAAACAGGTCAGTCACCTCAATATTGTTTACCCATTTTGCTATTGCCTTGATAACACTAAAATAATCTTAGAAATATAATTTTGGTTGTTAACACATTCACTGACACAAACGTGACATCTAGATGTAGTTTCAGAGGAGATGTGATATGATGCAAAGTCTATTGGCTTTGTTTTAGATGAGATGTGAAATGACTCAATATCTATTGACTCCGTTGTAGAAGAGATGTCATGTGACAAAATGTCTATTTATTTTGTTTTATTTATTAATGCCTTTTTTAGGGGCTTTTACATATAATAAAATAAGTCTTTTATTATCTTCTTTTTTGTAACACATATAAACTGAACTGCCTAAGTAACAATCTTTTGTATTTGTTAAGTGATAAATTGAAGATGTCCACTGCCTCAGTATTCCATTAGTATTCTGAGCATTGAGGAATACATACTATGGTAATTATTCCCATAATTTCTGCAGAACTGTGATATGACACAATCTCTATTGACGTGATTTTGGAGATGTGTCATATACATTTGAGTCTTTTAGTCAAGGACGCCTTGGGACACAGCTGACAGGGAAGTCAAGTTTTGTACTGTAGTAAGAATGTAGTCTGTCTAATTATGTCACAATGTGAACACTTCTACCCTTGATAGTATAACACCGAAGGTTTGTGTTTTGTATTACTGAAGTTCATCGACTTAACAAAATACATGTATCATTATAACGAAATATGTCATATCACGAACCTCGGTTTTCCGGCAAGTGTCAGTCAACGTGTTAATCTTTGATTGAAAGTTATATTTGGTTTCCCCCATAAACTTTTGTTTTTTGATACAATGCGTTGGTAGTCTTCCATTGACACACTCAGTCTAACCTATGTGACCAGCTCAGATATGGATGCTCCATCGAAGCTAGAATTAAGTTAGCCTTTAGAAGCTGGTAGTTCTGTCTGATAATCTGATAGTACACAACAACTGTTGACCTTGTATAAATCTCAAATATGTCTTACCGTTGCGATTGGTAGTCACCTCTGGTCTGGTGCTACCTGAAAGCATTATTTTCGTAAAGAAAACTAGAGCAGGTACTTATAATTTTTATTTTTTTTACGATTTTCAAACTATTTAATAGTACCTTTAGAAGGCGAAAAAACTATCACGCGTAATAATAATTACGCAGCAGAACTTGTTAAAAATAAATAAACTTTCTTTAGTGAATAATAATATTATTCAAAGAGAACTTTAAATTGAAATGGATTTCTACAAATAAAACTTGATAAAAAAATAAAATAAGTATAAATATAATGATAAAGAGGAAGAGGTACAATGTCGGCGTATGTCTTTAATCCTGGTTTATTATTTTCCGTGGACCACCCAGTATGTCGCTAATAAATTATAATTAGGTACTTCGCGCCCAATGATTAATGAATTATGTTGACCGTCCCTTGAACTTATTGCGTTTCGTCAGACTGAAACAAAAGGCGCAAACAGACTCTCAAATTTAAATTTCGAGTCACCATTTTGCATGCGCGCGAAACTGGCACATGGCTGATTATTATTTTTATTACTATTCAAAAAATCTACATTATTGTACTGTACAAAGATGTTGATTGATTTACATTTATTGACATGTTTGATTTGTCACGAACCATCACGTTATGAAGACTTGTGTCTATATACGGATAACCTAAAATATAGATTCTTATTCGACTTGGGTAGTGATGTGAATAATCAATATATTTTGACAGACGAATATCCGATTTCAAAACCTTATTAGAAAATCGAAATCAAACGATATTCGAATTTTGTTTCCTGAAAAAGGAAGACTAAAAAGTTTTCCTAACAAAACGACACCAATCTTCATTTTATTTTATTTTAAACTCTTCTCCTTTACAACATTGTCATCGTTTCTCATCAATATATAGTTATCTTACTAAAGTTATTAGATCAAACGTACAAAAAATTATCTGTTTCGATTCATATTTTCGATTTTACCAACAATATTTCAATCGTATCTTGAGTATAATCATAGAGTGGGGCAAATCCATGTTCATAGGTTTTATTTCTACTCGATAATCCCATTTCATAAGGCATTTACCTACAAATACCCTTTTATTATATCGATTTTGTACACATGTTGACATTTTTTCAACCCCTTGAATAACGGTTTCGTGTTAATTAACAGCTTCGTTATAATTGGTCACCCCTGCCTTTAGATGTGTTTGCTCCCTCGTGCCTCCTCAGCAGGTCAGGCGATAGAATTTAAGAGTAGTGCAACTCACAGTTTATTTTATCCTTTCGAGCCGTTGCACTTTTCTAAAAAGAGTTCTCAACGAGCGGGGAAAAAATATTTTCGAAAAACGTTTATATATATGAATAATATTTTGCTGGGTATTCGAAACCAAAACCCAAAACACGCAAAAAAAACAAGGTTTTCTGCAGTGTTCACAATATCTGCAATGTTCACAATATAGGCAGTGTTCACAATATCTGCAGTGTTCACGATATCTGCAGTGTTCACAATATCTGCAGTGTGCACAATATATGCAATGTTCACAATATCTGCAGTGTTCAAAAAATATACTGTGTTCACAATATCTGCAGTGTTCACAATATCTACAGTAGCAGTAGCGATGTCTATATTGCCATGATTAAACATATTACTGGGAAGATATTTTTTTGTGGATCGTACGACTGTATAATAAATACGTTTGAATTAAATTGATGTATTTTTCTTCAAGAACCTTGAAATTTCAATGAAAAGTTTATTGTAAAAATGTAACGCATAAAAAAGAAGCTTTTTTCAACTCGCAACGCTATTTCAACGATGACCCATGAAGTTTTGCAGATCTAAGGGCCAGTTGTTTCACTGATCTTGTACAATTCATCAAATTTCAAAGTTAATATTCGTGATTTAGGTATTCATGATTATCCACCTGTCATGTCGCCAGTCGAAGAAACAACATTTGCAACTACCTCTATATCATTACACCATAATTCTCCTAAAGTTGCCCTAATTTGCCATACAGAAAAGTGTCTGTATTTGTAGTAGTTGAATCGCGCGGTTAGAACACTTTCGGCGTCGCGACGCTCTTCCAGGAATGGCCGCCCCTCGGGCCGACGACATTTAGTTTTGACATTTGACTATACACTTGATAGACTTTACTGCATACAACGCGTGGGTTGGTAGTAGGTACTACACTGGTTATTATTCTCAGATAATTTCACTGTAGAGTTTGCAGTCAGGGGGCAATATACTCGTATGTACAGAACAATAAAAACATGTAATAAAAATGGCACTCACCTACGCAAATTCTGGATTTCACAAAAGACCTACGTACTTTAAATGGAAAAGATGCAAAAACTTACATACGTGAGATAACTATCCTTCCCTGTTTCGCCTTAAATTTTCTTTTGTCGAAATTTTTCTTTTGAAAAATATTGAACAAACCTTGCTCTTAATTCGCCTGGTCTTAATTCTGGCAGTTAAAGATTATTTTAAAATAACAAGGCTCGTAATGGAAAAAACGTCTTCAGCAACAAACATTTCATGGCGCTAGAGTTCACCGTTTGAGTTCTTTATTGCACGGTTTACGTAGATATTGGTTGCCAAAATGCAATATTTATTTCAGGATTTAGATAGATACGTTTTTAAAAGAAAATTGATAGATTTGAGGTTAAGTTAACTCCACCAATTCACTGCATTTAAGCTATTATTTGCAGAAAAATAATCTTAACAATCACATGTTAAGTTTTACTTAATTACTTGAACGAGATATTTATAACAATGAAAACAAATATATATATTTATTTTAGATGTTTTTACATTGAGGTTTACAAATTATTAATTATTACTTATGCATATAGTACTACATTTTATCTTGCTCTCACAATCTATTTTGAATTTATTAATTGGTGAAGTTTTTATGATTTCTGGCATCGAATTTTTAACTTAATATCATTCATTGAAGCCGAATCTATTGTGAGGGAAAATTGTCTGGCAGCCATGTTAAATGAAGTTTTTAAATGATTTGTATGAAAAGTGGTATAAAATGAACTATTTAAAGTTTATTATTATGTTGTTATGGCAATTATAACGGCGTGTGTATCTTCCTCCCCACCCGCGGCTTCATATTGTTCTCGAATAGCTCTGTCCAGGGCCTCGATTCTCGGCGAAGTCATTCCACTCGAACAACGAGTGATTCGGCCCACTCGTTGTTCGAGTAGAACAACTTTTAACGTTTGGCGTATGTAGACAAGAATATGAATGTCGAGCAATGTATGTACGCCGATTACGAGCGGTCTGGATTGAAGAATCGATATACCCAAGGCCTTTTAGGTTCAAGGCCACAGACATAGGAATTAATAGACGAGAAGATATGGGCGAGGGGTAAAATCAACTGTTGAAGAACGAGGGAACGAGGGAACGAGTGAAGCTGACTGTGATTCGTCAATAAATCAATCTGACAGTAAATAGGCATCTCGCATTATAATATCACCATTTACTTCTTTAAAGTAAAATCTGCTTTGAATGAATAGACATTTTTACATGGGAGCGCAAATTACTCGCCACGTTATGAACAAATTTGCGAAGTCCAAATTCGGCAAAGTAAGGCAGCTTTTATTTTCAGAGTCGTAGTTAGTTTCAGAGTATTTAGTTAAGACACTTTTATAAATGTTCATAATTTACTTCCCAGCAACCAACCAGCTTTGTGTTTCGCGTCCAGACGTTTCTCTATGTGATAGTAACAACTGATTCATATTATACGATGTGAATATTTTTTTTTTTTTTTTTTTTTTTTTTAATTTTATTGAAACATATAAACAAGGTTACAATTTTTTTTACAATATAAACACTAATATTTCAATCACTCTCCTAATAAAGCAGCTGCTTGTGTTTAGGAGAGGACAACAAAAATATTTTAACATTTTTTAAAATTAAACAAAAAATATTAGTAATAAAACAAAAAATAACAATAAAAGCAATAAAAATATAGGTTAGTTAATAAATGATTCAAAGAATTTAAAAGGTAAAAACATATTTCTAAACAATAGGTAAAGTTATGAGGTGGTACAAGAGTATTTTAATTTAATTTTTTTTTTATATTTTTCGTAGTTTTCTTCCGATCGTATATCAAGTGGTAATTTATTAAATAATTTTACACCCTTGAATATATAGTGATGTTGTGCTGTTGTGGTTCGTGCTAGTGGCACGGTTAGTCCTCCAACAGATGTTATTCATATATGCTTAAAATATATGCTTAAAATAAAGTAAAATAATGCTTATATATGGAATGTAATACGACAATTGGGTTTATTCTCTTTTTTCACATCTATTTTTACCAGTTTTCATAGTACAAGTCAAAATTTTGCCGTGTTATTTAGTAAAATGAACCGATGATGCCTCGACCATAGTTCGCACAAGAATGATGACGTCACGTTTTCAAATTTCATTTGAGGCCAAACGCGAGCCCAGCCGGCTCAATGGAACCGGTATGGGGAGTGGGGATAATACGCTTTTAATCACTTAGGGCAGGTCTACTAATATTCATATGTCTATGTTCAAGGCGCATTATAATATTTCATTCCTTTATAGAATAAACTGTTTTGGGTATTATGGACATCAATCTCTGCGTTGGAATGTTTACAATTCAATATTAATCAGTAATATTTGCTTCACGAAATTGTAGTTTTTTTTTTCATTTTTGTCGACGTAAAATATTCTCTATCCTTCGCCATCAATATCATTATTATTACTTATAGCACGCTCTGAGAACTGTGAACCGGGTACAGTGGGTACTCGGGTACAGTAGTTTTAGTACAGTAGTCCCTCGGAGTGGGAGATTTATGAGATACGTACGGGCCATATACCAACCAGAATAGCCCAGTGTGAGCACTACACACATCAAAGCGGAAAGACGATTATGTTATTTTATCGAGATTTTCATATTTAGTACTTTAGAATACTATAACCATATTCAAAAATAAAATGTTGGCGGTTTGGAAGACAGAGAAAACATTATGGCACACGTTTAATAAATTAAAATGTACCTACTTAAACAGCAAATCTATGCGTGAAACAAGTTTAGAATTTAGCTTTTAGTCATTTTCGTCGACTATTTCATCTTCTGATATCGCAACTTTTCTGTTAGACAATTTGTAATATTTATGAGATTTTTATTTGTTTTATGCGACATCGTGTATCATCAGTCGGTAGGAGACTTAGTGAGGCGGGTTTGTGAGGCGGGTTTGTGAGGCGAAGGTATGTAGGAGAGATTTATGCAGGTCTTGAGGCCCAAAATAAACGAGGAAAACAATATACCTCGTTTCGGCTCCGGTTAATAAAATATATTCTGTTTTTTTAAAACAATTGTCTAATTTTCTATGACTTTGTGAGCCATTCATAACCCTTAATAATAATAATAGCATTTGGCTAATTTATATAGCTCCGTTTTCGTGAAAAATCACCTCAATGGCGCTGTACAAATGTATTTCTTAAATAGTTTATACTAGAACTACTGACTTAAAACTAGTGACTTACCTTACTAGTGACTTAATAACATAGATTACTGTAGAACAGTTTTATAAATTTTTACAGCGCCCTTGAGGTGATTTTGCACAAAAACGGCGCTATAAAAGTCAAGTTTCTAGACTCCGTTTGTCAAGCGATTTTAATGCCTATTACCTACGATATAAGGTATACCAAGAATATACACATTTTTGGCTTGTCTTCCTATTAATGAAAGAATCATCAATACACATATTTATATCCACCAATCTAATTAACGTATAATGCATACATATCTGCATAAATTACATAGCATATTGTATGAATGTGAACGTTTTAAGACTCTTCAATTGGTAAAAAAGGCATCATGAAGAAAATATTGTATTTTCCTTACGACTGGCCACAACCGCTTGTGTATGTTTAAATCACTATGAAAACACCGACCGAGTTTATTGCAAGCGAAATGATTTTCACATTATTATTATTATTATTTATTGGCTTTGGTCCAGAACTAGTTGCTTCCAATGTTTAGTTAAGCCGGCTGTGAAACTATATAATACACGGTGTTCATAAATTTATCGTGCAAGATCTTTAAAAGCATTTTTAAAGTCGAGAAGGTCCTTTGAAAAAAATATAATAAGTATAAATTCACTAAACATCAGTTCGCCAGGAGGATTGAAAAATCACTGAATAACTTAAATACCTCCAAAAATGTTTTCAGTAAGTTTCTAGAAATAAAAATTCGTAAATTAGGAGGTTGCTTATTTAATGTGATGAAAAAACAAAAAAAAATTGTAGAATTATTTAAATAATTATTAAAAAATGTCTATAATTATTAAATTAAATTATTAAAATTTTAAAATAATTTTATTTAAATGGACAAATTTCATAATTATTATAAGGAAGATTGGAGTCAAGCCCAGACTTTAGAATAGACGAGATGTTGAACGAAGAGGAGGTAATTTTAGATAAGGCTTGAAGAAGAATGGATATTTATTTAGCGACGGACAACCAAAAAATATTTGAGCTAAAGTTCCCACTTCTAGACCACAAAAAGTAGGTACCTACCTAACATCTGGGGAGTCAAGCAAGTTAATTTGAAAAAGGTGAGAACGGAGAATTGTTGAATTCCCAATTGAATTAGTGAGGAAATTTATTTTTTGGAAAAACATTTTATTTGAAAATAACTGATTTTCTTTCCCTTTTCCTCGTTCCGGTCGGGACTCTTCTGCAGTTATTTAATGTTCGTGTAACTTTAAAACTTTCCTGCTGTACAACAATGAGGTAATAAATCGTACTATGTTAAAATCAATTCGAAGTCGAAAATTATGTAACATAACACAAATTATGTACATATATATATGTAGGTTTTGTTGATTCGCAGCTGATGGTTTTTGATTCTAATTACTCCGATCATAAAACTAGCGTAATAATTGTCAACCAAATATCATATTTAAAGAACATAATTTGTCCACTATTTGCTAACGAGTTTCAAAACGCCCTGTATTCTCGAAATAATATAATCACACATAGTTATTATTGGCGTGTGCATTTAATAATAATAATAATAGGCGCTAATGCTAATTACTTCGCTAACTTCACTGTGAGTCATTCGTGAGAGCTTTCTTTTCCGAGCCAGCATTATATTGTGCAAGGCGAAAGGCCAGAGTCAAATTACTAAAGAAACGGAAAAAATAACAAAATAATCTTAAATGTTACATTTTCGAGGAAACAGCGGGGAACCTACTGTAGATAAAACCTAATCCTATTTAAATGTCCAGTGGAATGTGTAAAAAATGTTTTTCCAAGAAACGAGAAAGGTTGTTCTTATAAGTAATAACAAAACTTTGAAACTATTTTTCCTGGTAGATTCTATGTTCTATCATCACCCATATTATGCTATTTAAATAGTTTTATTTTGTATGTTTCAACGGCCTCCGTGATGGAGGGGTGTTGGGAAGTAAGAGCTTCATAGATGCACGCAGAGATGGCAGTGCATAAAGCTTGCGTGGAAGTCCGCAAGATGGAGCCAGTGGCCAGTAGTCGCCAGGGCCAGTGGGAAGGCTCCCATAGAAACTTACTGTTTCAGATTCCAATTAGCCAGCTATTAGTAAGCTCGACCACCGAGTCACCATTATAATACGCGGAGTATTAATTAAATCCCTGATTAATCTAAAAGAACTAATTATTTATAAACTCCTTCTAAGACGAGTTGGAGACCTGTCTGTACGAACATAACAAGGGGGTAAGGCGTGTGAAAGTAAATTTTTATTTGATGAATTTTAGTTATTTCATTCATTTAAAATAATATACAGTATATTTGCGGTACATTCCAGAGTGGAAGATACTCTCATTATTGCTCTGGTATCAGACCAACATTCAGAATTGAAACTTGGCTTGAAATTGCTTTCGCCACGTTTAGTGACCAGATCGGATTAGCAAGATACTCCCCTCCTTCTTTCTTATCTCCTTACCTTACCCACTACGTTCAGCCTTACAACAAACCTCAATTGAGAATACCATAGTCTCACTGGTTCCAGACGGTTGGGAGCAGTTAGTACTTGTATGCGGTATTCACATTTAAAAAAAGTTCTTATTAGCTTCACGCCTACTACTGCATGTCTTGCATTTTTACAAACTTTAGAGCACACCACGCTAGGACAACCTTAAGCATTTTGTATAGTTTTATGAAAGCTTGTAATTATGGTATATACGTTATGAATATTTTTTAAAACGTTGCTTTTGTAATACATGGGGTTTTTTTGCCGAAAGCGGGCCCTGGCATCCACGATACATACTTTGCAATTTTATAATTTGTTTAGTTTGGGCTCTTATCTCATTGTATTGGCTGCCTGCTTAATGACATAGAAACTCCGATCTGCTTTTGTAGAACGTTGCATTTTAACGCCCCCTTACTTGGTAGACGTGAAACTATGAAGTACTAATATTGTGTCTTTGAATTTTGATTTTCAGAAAATATCAAAAACGTTTTTCTCCCTAAAACTCATCAAAGTTGTTTTGCAAGTTACATTATTCAAATTTATTCGTGAAATTAATCAACATGATCTGCAACGCATTTTTTTTATCTTTAAAATCGTGTCCCACAAGTTGTAAACATATTAACATAATCGTAATCTCATTTAAACGTATTTTCGTTTACCTAGATTCCGATAGCCAAAATAGTGGATAAAAAAATTATTAATTCAATATATCTAATAACTTTCGTTGGGGTAATAATGGGTATCGTTATTAAAGGTTTTACCGAAATTATTTTATTAATTAAGTTCGATATTCAACATTTTTCACAAAATTTCAAATTTACTCTCAGTAACTCTATTTTTATCGAACATTCGATAAATTTAAAGAAACTGTAATCGGTGTCATTTATGTGAGAAATTTAAAATAATTTATTTTTAAATATTCGGCTTATATACTCTACTTTAAAACATACTACAATTATTTAAAATTGGTAATTTAAGTCTTTATTTGTTGTTGCTTTTTGTTAAATGTAATACAATGACAATTATATTACATTTAACTTGTTGCATTCCTCAAACTCCCTGGCAATTAAAGTAACAGACATAATTAGGTCGCGTGAGAAAAGAAAAAATATTTATTTACGAATTAGTCGCCTGAGGTCTCCTAGACAGGTGACAAGTCTATCCGACGGTGTCACTCTGGCCTGTCCGATAGGTGACCTTCCCCTAATTTCGACTTACCTCTTTCTCACTGACTCATTTCTACGTTTGACTGAAACTTTTCACGCAATATAATGTATTGGATGCGCAGGTATAAGTTAAGATGATTAAAAAATTAAAGGTTATGGGTAATTATTTTTGGATTCAACGTTTCTTTCCTCCTGCGGTATGGATCTTCAAGACTTCCACTCCTGAAGGCGATGAATCTTGTCGTTAAACATTTGGAATCAGAACGATAGCAATAACGCTCCTTATGTAGATGGCCATAAGGTTTAAATTCTGTCTTAACGTCAGTTTTGATTTACACAAGAAAAATCATCGACAAAAATTGTGTTTTATTTTATTTTGCGAAATTCTGGCAAAAATATTTAAATATCTTACCATAATTTTCTAAAGAAATTAATTTTAATAAAACCATAACCGAAAAGGGGTACGTAAGTAGTAGAATTTGAACTTTAAAGCAGCTGTTATAAGTCTGAGCTTATAAAAAAGCTTATAAAAAAATAATCGATTATTTCAAAGGACAAGATGTTAGTTCTACTTGCAAATATGTCTAAGTGATAACATTTTCAAAACAAAAACATATGATTTTGCATTACGTCATAGTGGTGGGATAACCCAATTTCTCCTTGGATTGCGAAAACCCACCCTTATATTTTGAGGGTGGGTTTATGGGATATTATTATGAGCCCTAATTTATCGACTCTATATGTGGTCTTAAGATATGTTATACCTCTTTTTTCTTCTACTCTATTGGCCCAAATAGATTGAATTTTGGATAAATACTAAGAATGGAATTCGGAATACGATTCAATCGGAAAATCATCATTATTTTATATATTTTTTAAAATATCTTTAATTTTTACTGACCAGCAAGAAACACGACGAATACGAGCGGAACACCCATTGATTTAACTTCATGAGAATGGGTCGTTTTTCCGACTCGTTCTCGTCAAAGACACCTTGAGAGATCTCTGTCTTTCTTCCTCTGCAAATCCAACCAGGTCGCAAAATTGTACTGAAATATCGAAATAAGATAAGCAACAGGCACTCCAAAAACTAACAAAGAAAAGTAAATACCAAATTCTCCACAATATTTTGTTTGCAAAGTTATGTTCATTTAAATTTTTATTGAAACTACATTTCTTTATCTTTTGAAGATTAAACCCATCAATGTAATATGTCATTGACACAGAAAATAAAAGATAAATAAATATCGAACCCAGGATCTTTGTCTTACCGGGAAAAGGTCTTTATCCACTCGACTATCGGATCCTATTATTATACGTCACATTTGTCGATCTCATATCTAATGCAGAATGAACAATATTTGCAACAATTTTTTTTTTCGATCTCCTTTTGAGACTGTTTGGTTATTATTTTCTGTGTCTTGTTCTGTTTCGTTTACATTTGTCAGTATTATCTTTTTCTTTTTCAATGTTATGTTCATTTTTGTAGATACATCTGAAAGGAAATTTTTCTCATGTCTCATAAATTAGAAATATTTTTCGTGTTTTTTAACTTTGACAATTTCTGAAAAAGTCGTAAATCAATGTGCCCGTACTGCGTATTGAAGAAACGCTCAAATGTGACAAAGAAAAACCAAGTCATGAAAATTTATGCGCGGAAAACAATGTGATTGCTGTTTATCTCCAAATAAGCTGCAAATGCGTTGTAGTCTACCGCGCGACCGCCGTACTATTGCACTAATATGGTAGTGCCGGGCTCGCGCGCGTGGGTCGCAGAGCGCGCCGTGCTATTCTGGGCGCGTCCCCTCCCCCTCCCCGCACCACCCCTCCACACACATCTCCCGAGCTATCTCACGAGAAGTTCTTTAGAGTGGGTATTAGCTCGTACAGCATCTTCTTGAAATAATCTAGAAACGCAGATATATTATGTATACCTACGTACATCTTAGTTACAGTACCTAACTGTTCAAAAGATTACATTATGTGTGTGTTTACAACTTTATGCGATACGTTACGCACTGCCAAGTTTATTGAACTGTGATGGCAATCATTTTCTTATATCAATCATTTCTCAGTAGGTCCGTATCCAAACATAGTCAGTAGTGGATCTCTCTCGCAAATGATGCTAAATGAATCTTTTCATATGAAATTGGTTTAATTGTGTTTTCAACACCTTCATTTATTTGACTTTCTTAATAAAATCAGTTTCATTGAATTCACGTTTCATCTTACACGGAGAAAAGTTACTGATATAATATTGCTAATTTATTTAGAATCTCTTATCTATTATTAGGAAATGGCCAGAAATCCCGTTTTTAACCGGATTACCAATAATTTGAAGAGATTTTAAATAAAATAGCAATGCTGATTTTTCTTTTCATTTTTCTTATTTATACTTACGATTACGATTCCATGTATACTTGCAATTACGATTCCATATATACTTACGATTACGATTGTGATTTTCTTCTAAATAGATCATTTTGTACTCCAATTCTTTTACTCGACATCATACTCTGTTAATCCAAAGTTTTCATACGGCTTGAAGATGCTAGGAAATATATTATGTAATATGTACCTAACCGATAATAAGGTTGTAAACAACGAGATGGTCCCGAAAGAATTCGAACCCTATTTAAAAAAGCTTCATCGAGTAACTCTTCGTTTGTCGCGATTTGATGTATTTTATGTGATTCCGCGCATTTCAGTAAGTGACATAGCTAATAATTCCTCTTTCAGCAATGTATTTATTGAATTGTAAAAGCTCTGAGTGTTCATACTTACTTATTTCCTTTAGGCATTCGAATATTTTAAAATAAAAATAAACTCTTCTTATGTTTTCTTCTTGTCTTCAATCTTATGTTCTTCTTTATTCCTACTTTCGTCCCATATATTCAACATGAATGTATCGAGATCAACGACATCCGTCCTATTTCACCTTCAAAGTTTCAGAAGTCTTCAGAAAGACAGCAGTAAGGGACGGTCGCGCGCACTGAGAACTAAGATGAACGGAAACTGCATGTCTCATTCATGATCGTGCAGAAGTCCAGCACTTGTCTTCTTTCTTTTGCGGCGTTTTTGCGACAGCCTTGAGCCAAGTTTCCGGCGAACTGTCACTACCTAGAATTCCACTGCAGATTAAGAGACGAGCGTTGAACTCGGACAGGATTAGATTGAACTATTTAAATACCTGGCGAGACAAATAATTAACTGGAAATTCTGCAGCTTGAGGTATTATTCTCTTTAGGAAATTATTTTACTTCGGCACGTTATTACTCTATTGTTTAGGTAATTGTTTACGCCATTATAATCTGTGTCAGAATCCCTCCTGCGATGGCTACGTAAACAACGGTGGGTTAGCAAATCCTGGAATGCAGATACACCAAGAGCACTTGTTTTTATACGTTTTATTTTAATTTTAAAATCAACTGCGTATATTATATATTTTTGTCTTGCTGTCTAGCTAAAGTATTTCTTGTGACTTTACACACTATACAACTGTGCATATTGTACAGTGCCATGGCTAAAATCACCTGATTGTAATGGAACTGTACAGTCCATGACTAAAATGAACCTGATTGTGATTGAACTGTACAGTGTGCGTGCAATCGAAAAGAATTAATTAACGAAATATTACATGTTATTTTGAAAATGGAATGGATGAAAAAAGAGGCAGGAGACGGAAAGGAATGGCACGATCAAGTCAAACAAATAAAACTTGAGTCGGGCTGTGTCAAGAGTTGGATTCCAGATGCAAAAAAATACTGATAGTTCTGTCGATTATTCCGATTTGACAGCTTGTAGCGCTCATGCGAACTCTGGCAGAGTAAGAAGGTACTATCCACCACTGCTACCTTCTTAACAGGATTGACCGGACATGTAACACTACAGCAAATTTACAGATAGACGAAATGCAAAGCGCTCGACTTAAAATAGGACTTCGCTACGCTCGATATGTCAATAATTATGCTACCACAATTATTCTCTCTGCCTCCTGAGATATTAATTCATTTTATGACCATAAAAAACAATTCTCCTCTGTGTTTCTATTTTATTATATTAAGAGTTGTTGTCTATTAAAGAGTAGCATTGGCTTCATCACTGTTTTAAATGTCATAAAAAGAAAAAAAACTGTCATTCTAAAACAAATAGATTCAACCTAGAACAACCGAAGAAGTAATAGTAGGAAAAATTAATTTAATTTTAAAGAAAACAGTAATCGAATTAATTAGTAAGAAAATAAAATTAATAAATCAATTTATGTACGCAATAATGATCAAAGTGTATTTCATCGTCATTGAAGTTCGTGTTCAATTCTACCACCATTAAATAAATATTATTACAACACATAAAAAGAAAAACAGAATCATCTATTTTCAGTAATGTTCCTCTACACTAAAATTATTCAACTCGCTTCGTTAAAAGACGTTCCTATAATGTTTGGGTTGGAGTTGATAAATATTGCCAATTCCCGAACTTCAAGCTTTGTCCTTGAAGCTTGATAAAATATTACTTTTTATGTTTAGATTTTCTTCCGGGATTTACATAATTAATTTCTTGCGTTTACCAATTTATATGTCGGTAAGCGTTTATAAAATTCTCGTCTTAATTCTTTTCTACTCAGCTTTTCTATTAGAGAATTTTCTGAATATAAATGGAGCAACCTGTAAAAAATAACATATTATTTGTATTGGAATGTGTAATGTAGGTCAAAAATGTTCAGTTAGCAAATAAAAATTACATTTTAATGAGACCATTCGTCGGTTGTACGACGTATTTTACCGGTAATGGTTATACGTTACCCGCATCGTGAAAAGTAATGTATTAACGATTTCTGTTTCGAGTAGGAATAACTGGCAACTTTACCCTATTTTTCACACGCAAAAAATCTGAAATATCATGGTTACGTGGTTGGACGTAAGGGTAAACGAGTGAGACCTCGATCGCGTGCAGTTTTGATGTAAAAAATGCTTACAAACCCACTGGTTAGAGGCGGAGTGGTACAAAGCGTCGGATTCTCACTCGTACGTCGCGGGTTCAATCCTTTGCTCCCTCATCATCGCACAAACCGCATTTTTCGCTTATACATGGGGAAAAATGAGTGTTGCAAATTTATTTACAATCTCTTCAATTATTGGTGATCCGCTTAAAAACGGGATTGCAGGCCTTAACGAATGAATTAACAGGTTTCCTGAAAAACTTTTAGTAAAAAACAAATATATTTTCACTATGTCGGAACAAGTGTTTAAGAAAATCCATTTTTTTTTTAAATTTGTCATTATATATTATCAAGGCAAAATCACGTACACACATAAACACATTTTCCGATATATTATGAATTTACGAAAACTTTATCAGGAAACAGCTTGCAATCCCGTTTTCAACCGGATTACCGATAATTTGAAGAGATTTTTCTCCGTGTAACTGTGGTATTAGAAAGAATTTAAATGTTTTCAGGTTTTTCGTCATCTTTTTTAAAAAATTCTTATAAAATAAAATAAAAATTACCACATTTACGTATACTATGTCGTGTGCATTTTTATACAACGAATAATTGAAAACTCTTATGTTTATAGAGCGACTTCATAAAACTGGCGAATCGACTTATTTTTCAGGCGCTGAAAACATGAAATATGGCATCTTCCAACACGTAAACGTACGTAAGTGAGCGTCGTCGCTCGTGGCCATTTTTCTCTCACTTCTCAACATGCGTTTGGCAATGATCTTGCCGCTTTGCGACTTGCGACACCAGCGATGGATTCACTGACTGATACGCAGCAGATGAGTGGGAAAGTCTACTACTGTTTCTTGGCCGCTGGCTTGCTTTATCTCAGGTGGTGTTTGATCTTGGGATGACCCGTTTGTATATTATCTTCGTCTAGTGGCAGCTTCTGCTAGCTTTAATAGGGATCGTTGTTACATTTTCATGGACCGCACAGTTCTAATGACAAATGCAGATTATTATAAACTAAAAGTTCTGTGAAAAGTAGACAAAGCGTCCAAAAACATATTTCTTATTTTCTCTTATTTGATAAATCAAAACCAAAATTTCCTCTAAAATCATAAGTAAAAATAAATACCCACCCAAATTATTATAAGCTATTTGTTATGTTAACATATGGAATATTTGTAAATTAAGTGGATGCCGAAGAATTTCTAAAGCAGAAACGGAACACACATAAAACAGGACTTCGCTACGCTTAGTCTACAAGGAAGTGTTATAAATGATAAAAGTCAACAAACCTCATCTGATGTTGAAAAATCTTTCTTAGACGATGATATTTTCTCTCTTTCTCTTTCTCTTCCATTCCAGCTAGCCAGAGGCGGATTTGGGCAGGAGTCTTATTAGAAAATTAGGGGTCCTTTCATATAATTCTGGTGTTTTATGTTACATTTCTATTTTTGAAAGTAAGACAGTGTTTCTAGGATTTCTAGAATTTGAATATCGTCGTGTGTCATCTTCAAGTTTCTTGTTGAAGTTAGGCAACCAGCAATCTGAATTCATTTTCTTTATTTTCTTCTTCTTCAGCTCATTTCAGCTTTTCCCATTCCTTGGCATCATCCATCCATATTCTTCGCTGACTTCCTGGTACAATTCTTAGAAAGATCTTCCCCACCAATTTCAACCCGCGAAACGGACTGAATACGACTCAATTGTTCCGTCATAACTGTTTATCCCTTGTGACGTCAACGCACTGCGTAACCACTGTTGCTAGAAAATAAAATATAAATGTTTTTTAGACTCGGAGGTCATATGCCTGAGCTCGCGGGTCGTCCTTTGTGTATTTTAGATCATTGTTTATTATTTTTTTATCCTTGCTTAAGCCAGATGTAAAATTCGATGCTCTGCGATCGTTGAAGTGTTCTTCTACTTTATAGTATGGTCCTTCTGTCTAGAATAGATCTGGTTTGTAATGGAAATCGGTGGGGCGGATTGGACCAGAAGTGTTTGAGTCGGGAAGACCACAAGGTCGGTCGTGTCAATCATCCAGAGTAAACATCACCAGCTGTCTTATTCTGAACGGGGTGAATCAGCTGCAGGCAGAAGTGTTTTAAACCTTTAGCGACTATTTCTTTAAATGGTAACACTGTGTTTCGATTATAACATCGGCTAAATAGTAACGCCATAAAAGGCTTGACAATATAGCGATTTTTTAAAATTACAATTATATATAGCTGTCGTGAAGGGAAGATTCGCAGGCGTTGAAAGAGAATACCAACTATGTGCAAATTATGGCTGCTTACCGACATCTGACAACGGTTCGATCAAAACATTTAATTATGAGAGAAGAATTGTTGCTGACCTAATTTTTTTTCTATTTAATTTTTTTTTAATTTAAATTTTACATTTTTTCGACTACTTTTGTGATAAACTTTTAATTAATTATAAATAGATACATTATAAGCTTTTATCAAAAAACATTGTTTTTTTTTTTATATTTCTATTTTGGGTTTGTGCTTGTATGTATAATGTTTAGTATATTACTGTACACCTTTGTTTATTCTTTTCTCTACGTTTGTATCTTTATATTACATTAATTACTCTCTACTTTTATTTTGTGCAGCAATTTATATATTTGATTCCACTTAAAATATGTAATATTGTATGTTTTGTAAACTCCCCCCATCCCAAAATGAGTTTTTTTAAGAATTTAAAATAATTTTAAAAAAACTTTCGTAAATGAAACTACTTGCTATAAATAATATTATAAGATTTATTGCGTATGTTATACTCAAGTAAGTACCTTTGATCAATGAATCGTAGAGTGCCGAAGATTGCACAGGTGAATGCGTATGTCATATCAATCGGTGTCTATAAATATCGAAAACAGGTTAGGCCAAAGTTCGGGCCAATTCTCGTAGATTGGTTTGGCACGTGCTCGTGCTCCGTGCTCGGTCTCTGCGTGATGCCGTGCTACGCTGTTCTAGGGACTTGCGCGTGCACTTCTACGATTCACTTCATATTGGTGTAACTTTTGCGCCTCAAACCCACCGATATGCATGAGTAATCATTATTATCAGTTTGAGTTCAATCGACAACGTTTACAAACACAATAAAGTGTTGCTTTTAGCTTTTAATTAGATTTCACCAAAATGAATTAATTTTTATAGTTCAATTATTTTAATAATATTGTTGTGCCGCTAGGCTCGTAAAAACTCATCGACAAACATTAAGGACGGCTTGTTTCACAGAATTTGAACAATTCATCAAATTTCTAATTTGATTTTCAAGTTCTCTAAAGGTTCTATTCAAGTTCTGTTATTACTTCAGTTTTGTGAAGCCCCTGGCCAATAATATATAATTCCATCTATGAACGCTAAGATTATAATAAGGTACGTTTCGTTTTCGCGGATATGTGGGTTCGTGTTTGATTATGCGACAGCAATTTTAACACTTTAGCTTTTAACAAGACTTAGAAATTTAAAAATACGTGTTTTCAACAAAATAATTTTTGTAGAAAGCTGATATATGTAGAACATATTCATTTAACACATTTATCGAACAAAAGGTTTTAAACACATTAATAAATGAGGATTGTGGAGATCCCTGTCTCTACACCGCTGTTTCTTTTTTCACTCAAATAGTGTTTTGAAAGGTAAAATATTCAATAGGTAAAGCGATGTGACATTACAATTTTTCGTTATTAAAAAAATTGTTTTACATTACTTTTACAAAAGTTCTACTTTAATTTTTAAAATTTATATCAAAGAGGAACAAATACTTTAAACAGCAAGTTGGTTCGAAATATACACAGAGAAAATTTACTGATTTAAAATTTTGCTAATTTATTAAAAATCTGGGCAAATTATTTGTATTTATTAAATTATTGGCCTTTAACGAAGGGATTGACAGGTTTCCCAACAAACTTTCGGTAAAACGGGAATAGCGCCCTTGAGGTGATTTTGCACAAAAACGGCGCTATATAAATCATCCCAATATTATTATAATTATAATTATATTGTTAGAATGTCGGAACATTATATGGATGGTCATTATATTTATCAGGAAAAGCGCAGAAAAAGTGTTTGAACACGTGTTCCGATATATTCTGAATGGACCAATATTTTACTAGGATCACATTTTTAACATCATTTTAATTAATCAGCCATACTCATTTTTCTCCGTGAATGTAGGGACAAAAAGTGACATTGTAAATTTAGTATGATGAGTTGCTGAGTTTTGAAAACAAAGGTCGTTACCACAATACAGCTTCCGTGAAAACATTTAACAGACTTCTCAAAAGACATCTCTATAAATCTTAAGGCTGGATGGATTATCTCGGGAAAATTCATGACATTCATATTTCCTGAAACACAATGCATTTTCTTGATCATGAGGATTTTGACTCACGATACACTCATCTCAATAAATATGTTCTCTCATAAAACTAAGGGCATTGTCTCTCATTTTCCTCACTTCATTTTAACAATAATTACAAAGCTTCCATCGTGTCATTGTCCGTCCTCTGAAAGTGCTTTTCCTAAAAGCATATTACTTTAGTGCGATATTCCTCGTATCCAGAGATTCTCACATAAAGCACGCTGCCGAAAATCATGCCAACTTTTCATGTTCGCAGTTTTCAAGGCACATGGCCTAACCTTAAAGCTCTTCACTTTTTTCCCAGCCACAAAGCAAGGGACTAAATTTGGCACTCGTCATAATGCCCTATTTACCTCAATTAATCAGAATGCCGTGAAGCAGATGTTACGACCTTTCTACGAATTTACTCAATTTCCTCGTCAGGATTTTGATGTTCAGTTTTAAGGTCGTTGATTTTCTCCTTATAAGCCGAGATTCCGCGCGGTTTTCTTCAGTCTCTAGTCGAGATTTCGCGCGCTTTCGTTCGGGGATTGCCCGCCGCGTTTATCGCGTACTGCGCACTAGCTCAGCAGGTGTTGAGGAGTTTGCGCACGCGTCGTGTAGTCTGCGGGTAGGATTATTTGGGTACTGTTTCTGTTCAGTGAAGTGTCTAGTTTCCCGCCGACGGCAGTGATAGTTCGACCTGTTCTCAGTTGTGACCGCGTGTCAAAGTGTCAAAAGGTGATACCCTTTATAATTACCACGTAGAAATTAATTGCTTTTCCTCCCTGGACACGTGCTTCAAAATTTCATCTAAATCAATCACAAATTTCTATAGATCATCCGGTGACACTTATATGAATCTGAATTTCGACATTCTATTTTTTTATTGTAAACAATAAAAACGTTTAGTTATGTTTCTTAATTTTATTTATCAAATTTTAAAAAGTGTGTTCTTTGCTTCAATATTCGGTATCATCTTTTATTATTACGCCTTTGGTCGTGAAACGAAAATCGTAAGCGAAAATATTGAAAATGAATGAAGTTTTGTTTTTTAAAAATTATTTTAATCAATATAACAAAGCTCGTGTAAAACTTTTTCGTTTACACAAGTATTGTTGTTGTTTTTACACTAGTGATGTCATATTTTTTCTTTGTTTACCATGGCACTATCTAAAACAGTTTTCATGGCCTATGTCGTATAATTTTCATTAATGATCATTTATATTATTAATATTTATTCATTTTGTCGTAATTCGGTTGTTTTATTGTCGCTTTTGTGAAGAATTATTTTTAACAAAAATATCTATTTTGTCTACGAGTAGTAGGGAAGTGTTCATGTTGATTTTTCATTTCTTTACATTTTTGGTTATACCTATTAATTAAGCTCTTAGATGAGGTGAATTACAGCATCGTAATTAATAATATAGTAGCTCATGTCATCAACCTTAACAGATTCGTCTCTAATAATATCACCATCGGTATATTTTGTGTGCCAATTTAACTATCTAACCTATTTATGAACTTTGTATATATGTACATATATAATTGTTTTACTTTTGATTTTATGTATTCTCTTTTCAATTGTGTTCCGCCAAATGTGAATTTAAATTTTTATATTTTGAATGTATAAATGTTTTTTTTTTTAATTATTATTTTGACAATAATTGATTTAGATTATAGAATTAAAAAATCCAACTTTAAGATGGGTGAAGACAACTTTAGATAAAACTTAATAGAATTAGGTTATTTGAATAGAGTAGCACAAACAAAGAATATTACGTGATCCAAGGTTCCTACTTCAATGCCATGATGAGTTATATCCTATAACGAGAGCCAGTTGTTCATAGAATTTGAATAATTCTTAAAATTTCTAAGTTAATATTCAAGTTCTGTTAAAGTTGTATTCAAGATCTGTGAAACAACTGGCTCACAATGGAATAATAACAGAGCTTGAGTAGACCTTTTACAGAACTTGCATATGAACTCGGAAATTTGATGAATTGTTCAAATACTGAGTCGAAATAACGATTATGTTCAATTTCCATGAGAAAAAAAGTGGATATACTTTCTGTTGACATTTGTGTGAATAAGCGAAACAGTGATTTCCTCAGGATTCAATTATTTGAATTAGGATTGTATCAACATTTAGCCTATTCTAATTCCTGTTTGTCTGTGCCACAGAAAAATTTTTCAGCACTCTAAATCTACGAGTATTCTAGGGATATAACCGTGTCTCAATTGAAAATTTTCAATTAATCCAACGTTTATTTGTTATCAATCAATCGAACTTTCATATGTTATCAATCAACACTCTTTAGTTTTTCCATGCACCATCTGTTATCTAGTTAATGTTAATATAGGCCTTCCGTGTGAGATTCTATAGTAATAATTATCTTAAATAATTCATGCAAACAACAGTATGAAACATAACAAAACAACGTAACGGAATATTTTAATGCGTTTGGCCACGCTAACGTGGTAATGCGATGCGAATGACCAGCAATCGTTGTTACATTTACATATGCGAGTATGTTGAGTTCAGGTCCAAATCTGGCATTTATTTATTACTAGAATTCCATTGCACAGAGCTCGTAGAATTAATGCACCCTCATACTATATTATGTAGTGTCTCATTGCACATAAAGAAAGTTCTTAGAAGAAGGGCAAAGGAACCGTAATGGGTTGGGGGATAAAATGGCCAAGTGGTCATTCAAATCTCGTTACCCTCAATCCTAACACCTCGATTCTGAATAATGTTTTCTTAACCAGTTATTTTCATTGTGGAACGAAAAACAAAATTACGATTAGACTTTTTAAGGAATTATATGGAGTTAAAATTTATCCCTTTTTGTTTTTTTTTGTCGGATTTTTTCGAACTAATCCGGAGACGATCAATGTCAATTGTCAATATGCTTACGTCATTGACTATGTGCCCTGAAGGGCGATTGGGGAAAATTCAACTGACCCGATAATATTTTTGTCCGATAACTGCTATTTTTGTCCGGCATCTTTTTTCCTATCTATTTGTTTTATGAAGCTGTTTATTTCTTATTCCTCGATTATGGCAGAAGTTAAGTGGTGCTTTTTCCATATAAGTTGAATAATTTTGTTCTTGTTGTTTTTTTATTTACTTAATCAAACTGTATTATATAGAATTACTTTTTCAACGTTCTCTTCTGTGTTACATTTTTTTAACGAAACCAAACACACTATTTTGTGTCTTATCTTATTTTTGACAGTAAAATGATTTTTTTCATGATTTTACTAAGACGGGTTGTTTCAAAGAATTTAAACAATTCTTCAAATTTCAAAGTAAATTCTCAAGTTCTGTAAAAGATTTTTCAAATTCTGTTTTTATTTCAGTTCTGTCAAGCAACTAGCCTATAATGATATAAACTTGAATAAGACATTCACATAACCCGAAAATGAACGTTGAAATTTGATGAATTGTTCAAATTCTATGAAATAACCCTCAGTGACGTTGACGAGATGAAAATGGCTGCGTTTACCAAGAAATTTTCCAACATAAAAAGCTGTGCATTGTTCATAATGCTGAGAGCTTTTACTTCATCAAACAATCGAATCATCTTATTAAGATAAAGATTTGTCTGCACAAAACGATGCCCAATTTATTCATAGAAAAACACATCTGTGTCGGTTCTGCGCCTTCTGTTTGTTTGTAATATTCACCAACTAGGCCTTAATTAGCTATTGAAAGCGTTATAAATCCGTAAGGCCTACCGCACCAATGCCAATCCAATGGTCAGTTTGCCCAGCCATATGGAAAGCTCCCGTTTCATGTTTAGTATATTTATTTTCCACTGACGGCCTTCATTTGCCTGCCATTATTTTATTCGCATTTCTAGCGACCTCGTTTCTTCTGACTCGCCAGAAAATCATGCTATTTTTGCGGTATTTTTTGCTTCTTGGAATAATTGTGAGTTGAAATATCACGTGTGTAATCAAGATTTTATCATTTGTGAGTTTTTTTAATGTCTTTTAATCGTTAATAATCTCAATTTAATGTGAAGCTATCAGTGAAATCACTAGTTTTGATTAATCTTTATACAAATCAGTTAACGTTCTGAATACTAAAATATATGCTTTGGATAAAAATAAGCATTTTTACCGTTTCACTTGAGTAGAATTAAAACAAAAATGTTTTTTTACTTCATTAAAAATGTAAGCGTAAACTACTAAATAATGTATTTTTAATGAGGAAATTGTGAAAGCGTACAAAAAACAACTCAAAAAGTACTTTTTCATGACTAGGATTATTTGTGACAGTTTCCGTTGATTAACTTTTTACCTTATTTGTAAAATTATTCAAAAAATTAATTAAAACCATTTTTGCGTTTAAATCGACCATTTATGGACTCCATTTGCATGCGATTTTTATGCATATTAGCTATATTCGAAAATACAAGCCAAAAATTGACATAAGTTTGGCTTGTGTATTCCTCTTAAACAAGTGGATAACGGAAAACTCTATTTGATTAGTGACACGTTGGCAGGTTTCTAGTAACTGCTTTAAAAATGATTTCAATATTGAATAATGTTTTATTAGACATACATAGATTTCTGAATTGTTGACACATAGCATTGACATGGCCGGTCAATGACTGAGTTGGCATCGCGTTTGGGTCCCACCCAGGCGTAGTGTGTTCAATTCCTCGACTGACTAAGTCCTCCATCACAATACAGGAAAAAATTTCCTGTCTCTGTGATGGTAGTAGAAGATTTTCAAATATTGTCAGGTTATTCGTAACCCGGGAATGTTTGTCTTGAAATATAACAATAACAATAATAATTGCTAACGAACGCTTTCGCTTATAAAGCTTAGCCCCTAAATAAAAATTTGACTCAAACGTGCAATCGTGCTATTTTCTATTTTCCACGTAATTTTGAAGTGATTAAAAAAAACGTATCTCTATTTACAAATAGATGTGGCGATTCAAGCGTTTACAAAATGTTTTCATGCATTCAAGGGTGCAATAGACAATGTGTTTTCTCAATAAGTTTTTTAGTGTTTATTTTATGGTAAAAGAAGTTTTTCTTTGACTTATAACTTTTGACTTTGTTCGAACGTTCTGTTCAAAATATGGAGAAATAATGAACTTGATTAGACCTTTGGGAAATGTTTGTACATAACACAGCCTATTTCAGTTTCGATTGTTGAAAGGGATCGTAAACGTTCTTATTAGTTTCAAAGAAGCTTTGTCATTCAGACATCAACAAATAATGTTGTTTACAATCGCACAAACATAAACGCATGACTCTCTTCACGTGTAATCTGTCTATGTTGGTAGATAAAGATATTAGTCACTAATCATTATTATGTTGTTATGAACAAAACATGTATTCCGCTTTCTTTTTTCTTTAATTCAGAAGACATCATTGTTAACTTTTTATACACTTCAACGTTAATGGCCAAACAATTATTATTAGTGGTAGACGGAGAAAAGTGGAGTGAATGATCGTTAATCTTTTTATATTTATTAAACTCCGGCGCGTGCTTTGTAGTGCATTAAGTTTTGTGGGTTACTATGTCTTGGTAATGTTTTATGATTTATTATTTTCGGCTTTAAACGTACGGTGTATCGGCGCATCTTAAATTAGTCGTATCATCGTTGTTAGAAAACAGGTTGAATTAGAAATCTCGTGTTTGATGTATCAGGTAAATAGCCATGTCCCGTTGTGCGTTAAACGTTAATACATTTCATTTCTATCTTCATTCAAAGAACAACTGCCAGTAGATCTTTAATTTACTGTAATACGCATTGTGCTGCGAAGTATTTTAGAAAACAAAAGAGAGAATAAATGTATAAACGCAATAAAGTTCATAATAAAAACACATAAATTTGTTTTTGACCACTATAGTTTTATTTTCACTCTACCGGTTTCGGAAGATCCCTTCCTTCGTCAGGAGAATATTTAAAACTGTTTTAACGTAAAATCGTAAAATCGTTGTTAATTTAATGTTTATTTGGGCTTATAAAAGTGATCAATTCCACAAAAAGTTGTTGCCTAATTAATTATTCCACTTGTATATTGTACATCGTAAGTGATCGTGTGATTCCGTTGTCTCTACAGAGTGCTACAATTCATTGTTTCATTACCTTGACAGTTCAGTACCTATTCATAATGTCTGTTCTACCTACTAAAGCGGGTACTAAGTCAAAACGTAATGTTGCCGTGGAGAGCCCCGCTGCCGAGTTGCTCCCTGGTTCAGAGCCAGACTTTGGTAATTTACTAATTTCGTTTAAGGACGAAATTAAAGAAGAAATTAATAAAGTGTTTATGCAATTAAAAACAATGAATGATGCGCTAAGAGAGTGTCACTCCAAAATTAATAACCTCGAAGTCAAAAACAATGAACTTCAAACTAATTATAATCTGGTATTGTCCAAATTAAACCGTCTTGAGCAAACCTCATTAAAAAACAACGTGGAAATTATTGGCATACCGGAAAAAAGAAATGAAAATTTAATAGATATCATAAAATTGCTAGGAGCCAAGGCAGGTGTTGATGTTCTCCCAAATGATATTGATGGAATCTCTCGTACAAGGGTCAAGGAATTACCCAGAGAAAATCCTAAATTTACTCGTCCAATTGTAGTAAAGTTCACAGCCAGCCGCAGTAGAGATAACTTTCTTGCTGCTATAAGGAAGAAAGGCAGTCTCAACTCAAGTGATTTGAAGCTTCCCGGGGACTCCATAATTTATGTCAACGAGCATCTGACTGCTGCAACCCGTGCGCTCTTCAAGACAGTGAGAGACTTAAGCAAGGATAAAAACTTTAAATTCAGATGGATCAAATACGGAAAAATATTTATACGCAAAAATGAAACTAGTCCCATTATTCAGGTGACATTGGAATCTGACGTGACTCAGGTTTTTTGCTGATAATCTTCTTAGATTTAGCATCGTCTCGTGTGACTATAAGCTATTATCAATTTATTTTTCCTATCTACCTTATCTTTTTTCCTACTTTAAAATATCATCCTTTGTACTGGTTTTTCTTTATTTGTATAATATTAACAACTAACTCTTTTAATACTACCAACTTTAATCCAAATTATCCTACATTTACTCTACTTGCGTTACTACAACACCACTCTAATATTTATAATTTACTAGAACATGCCTACAACTATTTTATCAGTCTTATATTTTATATATTTTATCAACTAAATGTACTAAAATGTTGAATGTATATTATCAAAATGTGACTGGACTGCGTTCTAAAACTGATAGATTTTATTTTAATGTTACCAATAACAACTATGATATTATTATGATAACTGAAACTTGGCTGGTAGACAGTATTGCTAGTGAAGAGCTATTTGACAACCGTTACCTGGTATTTAGGCGCGATCGCAATGAGCAAAAAAGAGGAGGTGGAGTAATGATTGCGTTGAAGAAGCACCTCAAAGCTCACGTACAAAATGACTGGAATACGAGTGCTGAAGACATCTGGGTGACTATCTCGATTGAGAATTTCAAAAATATTCATTTATGTTGTGTTTATATACCACCAGGAGTCAATCACTCTCAAAGCATAAATGAATTCATGGATAAATTATGTGCACTTCGAGAACTTTACCACAAAGATCACTTCGTCATATCAGGTGATTTCAATTTACCACTAATTAACTGGTCTATTGGTAACGGTAACAGTATGCAAATTATGAATGGTTATCAATCTGAAATTATTTCCAAACTATCAGACACCCTTTCTTTTACTGATCTCTCGCAATACTGCACCTTCCCGAATAATAATCGTACATTCCTAGACCTTGTCTTTAGTTCGTTCCCTGTTAATGTGTCTAATACTGATGATTATCTCATACCTGAATGTAAACATCATAAAACCATTATTTTCGACATCAATATAGCTCTGGAAACCCCTATGGTGGACAACAAAAGGACAATCTATCTCTTCAGGAATGCTAATTTTGAAACGATCAATAACATCCTCAATAATATTGATTGGGATGCAGAATTTTTAAACCTATCAACTAATAATGCCATTGACCGTTTTTATGATATTTTAAATGAAATTATTCGTTTGAACGTCCCATCAAAGGAAGTTCATATTAACAACTCTTATCCTTATTGGTTTAATCCAGCCCTGATAAAACTCACTAAAGAAAAATATAAAGTGTTCAAAATGTGGAAAAAGTGGTCAAATCCTTTGGACTACCGTGAATTTTGTGTTCTTCGATCAAGGCAAAAGAAAATGTCTAGGGAATGTCTTAAACAATTTATAATAAACGCCGAACTTAATATATCCCGTGACCCGAAACATTTCTGGACCTATATTAAAGGAAAGAGAAATAATTCTGGTTTACCGCATATTATGAAACTGGGTGACATAACTGCCGTGAATCCCTTCGCAATATGCAACCTGTTCTCACAACACTTCGTCTCAACTTTTAATCACAAAACTGTTTCCGATGTTCATTCTACCAATTATCACGTAGACAATCAAGTTAACATATCTTCGGTATCAGTTTCCAAAGAAAAAATAGAAAAAATAATTGATACTATCTCTTGCTCATTGGGTGCAGGTAGCGATAAAATTCCGGCATTATTTATCAAAATGTGTAGCAAGGTAATCTCGAAGCCACTATTATTGCTCTTTCAATCCTCATTGAAAGAAGGTGTCTTTCCGGATCGCTGGAAGTGTGCTCATATTACACCAGTATTTAAGTCTGGGGCGAAAAATGAAGTCCGTAACTATCGTCCAATATCTAAATTACCGATATTCAGTAAGATATTTGAAAAAATTGTTCATGAACAACTGTATGACTGTGTCCAGTCTGTAATAATTGCTAACCAACATGGATTCATGAAAAAAAGATCAGTTGTCTCTAATCTTGCAACTTTCACTGAAAATATATCAAAATATATGGATGATCAAATCCAAGTTGACGTAATCTATACAGACTTCTCCAAAGCATTTGATAAAATTGATCACAGTCTTCTTTTATCTAAACTA
The DNA here is from genome assembly GCA_026573805.1 of Hesperophylax magnus. Classification (NCBI taxonomy): domain Eukaryota; kingdom Metazoa; phylum Arthropoda; class Insecta; order Trichoptera; family Limnephilidae; genus Hesperophylax; species Hesperophylax magnus. Next base: position 6,400,237 of record JAIUSX010000977.1, on the reverse strand, counting down.
CTAGCTCTGGGAATCCACGGGGATTTGTACCGATGGCTGGTCTCCTATCTTAATGGGCGCACTCAAGGAGTAACTATTAATGGCTTCATATCTGAGATTGTAAATATACCTTCAGGTGTGCCCCAAGGATCTCACCTGGGACCGTTGCTGTTCACAATTTTCATCAACGATATTATAAAATGCTTTAATTATGCAAATATTCTACTCTTCGCCGACGATATGAAAATATTCTTTCCTATTAATTCTATTATTGACTGTTATAAATTACAAGAAGATCTATATAGACTTGATGACTACTGCATTATCAATCATCTCAACATGAACACCTCAAAATGTTATGTGATTACCTTTACTAGAAACAAAATAAAATTTGAACATAACTACTACATAGCCAGTCAAGTACTTAAAAAGGTTACACAAATTCGTGACCTAGGTGTTCTGCTTGACAGTAAACTTACATTCGAGGCGCATGTTGACATGATTGTGAAGAAAGCCCTTAGAATGTTAGGATTCTTATTCCGTATTGGAAAAGAATTCAATAATATTCAAACACTTAAAATATTGTATTTTTCTTATGTTCGTAGTCATCTTGAATTTGCTTCTCAGATATGGAATCCTCAATATAACATTTATGTAAAGCGCATTGAAGCCATCCAAAAAAAATTTGTCAATCATTTAAATTTTAAGATGAATATTGGTAACCACGGGATTAACAGCTCGATGGAATATTATGGACTAATACCATTAAAAACTAGAAGAGACTCCGCAGATATAATATATCTCTATAAAATTATCAGTGGCCTTATTGATTGTTCGCCCCTTTTGTCTGAGATTAATTTTAGAGTCCCTAGCTTTAGAACTAGAGATAAGTCACTTTTTCATCTTCAAAAATGCTCTACTAATCTCAGACAAAACGCTTTTATTTTCAGAGCTTGTACCCTATACAATAAGAATTTTAATTTTATTGACATATTTTCGTGTAGTTTAGGAACATTTAAAAAAGATACCTTAGCTATTATTAAATAATAATTAATAACATACTTCAAGTTATCATGTTGTTGATATGAACCCTGTCCAGTTACAAGTGACTCATTTTATAAACATCTGTTCAGTTTAGTTGTAGGTATATACATATATTGGTGATTATTGGTGTTGTGTGAGGATAAAATTGATATTTTGTAATTTACTTGTGTTCTTATATCCGATGTTATGTTTACTTTATTTAGTATTTTGTATTTTCTGTAAATATTTTTTGCCCACGGGTACTGGACCCTTAGTTTGTTATTATAATTATTTTTTTAAGTGAAAACCTATCATTAGATATTATTTGTATTTTTTATAAGTTAATTATTTAAAGATGTAAAAAATCTGTTGGTTTTCCTAAATAAACAAAACAAAACTGTTTTACCTGACGAAGGAAGGGATCTTCCGAAACCGGTAGAGTGAAAATAAAACTATAGTGGTCAAAAACAAATTTATGTGTTTTTATTATAAATTATGATGAGCCACAAAGTGAATGCTTTTTACAATTACGCAATAAAGTTCCCCTGGACATTGTGTCATTTCTAAACAATTGTTGATTTATAACAATCTTCTGAATCGTGACGAACCCGTATACAAGTGACCAATCCAAAATTCCAATTGTACGTACATTACTTTGACTACCTATGCCTTTGCATCGTAAATATACGAAATTAATATCATCTAACTCGATAGAAGTGTATTTGCTCCGTGGGGCAGTCCACCTACTGACCACCTCATACTCGACATCACTTCTTCCATAGAAATTTGTGTCTGTTTTATAATAGCTGGTTTCAAACATATTTTTTTTAAGTTTTTATACCTCCTGCATAATAGAATTTAAGTCTCTTCTACAACTTCCTTGAATATTTTCGGTACCCGTCCATCTTTTGAAAGAGGCTCGCACTCTGGTTAGTTTTTTTACCTTATTTGTTCTAAATTCTTACAATGTTTTCTAATGCACCTAACTAACTGCACGTGTTCTTGTGAATAAATCAAATCTTATGGATGATGAGCAGTGAAGATCGTTTAGTTGAATTGTGAGGTGTTAGGTGCTCTCCTTCCTCCTTCTTGTGCCAATGTTTTGGACAGTTATGAAGTGACACTGTCCATCAAGAAAGCAGGCGTATCCTGACTGCAAGCTTGTCCAATAAGTTGGCTTACAGGTGAGTATGAATCGCAAGAACTGATCAACACCTCAAAAACAAACAACATAAAATTATTGGCCGTGAAAATCTTCTATCATGATTTATGTGTTAAAGATCTGTTGAAAGATTGTCTTCCAAACACTTCTCGATGCAACAGTCTTACTTAAATCATTATTATCTTCTCAGCTCAGCACACCGTACTCTATCACTTGATGTTTAATTACGTGATAACATTATTTCAGCAACCTAATGTTTCAATATTTCAAGTAGAAAGAGAAAAATGGAGTGATCTGTTTTAACGTTAATAATATTTTGGCTTTATAAATCTAAATATTAGAGTTGTCGACTTGAATGCAGATACATTTTTTTAAGAATTTTAGTAGTCTTAACTCAGAATTTGAAAAAAATCGATCGTAGTACTTTTATCACTAGACCACAGAACTAAAGTATTTGTTTATCTGGCAATTTTCCTGAAATTATTCTATTTTTGTTTGCATCTGTGAAAGTGGATGCGTCTTTTGAGTTTTTTGTGATAAAATTACAAAAATCAACTGCTCTATACACACTGTTTAAAATGAATTATCATGCAGTATCTGCCGATTTGATCGCACAATATTCCAGAAAAACAATTTATGTTATTTTTGTCTTTTTTGTATGTTATCTTTCATTATTTATGAATGAAAATGAAGAAAGAGACACGTCAAACGCCTACGCAATCAAATTTCTGCGGTAGAAAATTTCGTTAGAACACTTATCCTGCACTCAATAATTGTTAAATCTTATTCCGTCCAAGCGTCTTTTATTCCGTTCGTCAAATGTTGGAGGCAGAGTGTGGAACATGACGGGCAGTGCGCCGCTATATATATCCTCGGCGTCGCGGCGCTATATTTGGGGGCATCGGAACGCCTACCTCCCGCCGCCGACTGGTACGAGCATCTACTCTTTCTGAGTTCCTCAGTCCCCACACCGCCACTGCCTGCGGACTAGAAGTGGCCATGATCGCGGATAGCGACTCGCAACACACTGAGTTCGAGGAGCGTGCTCGACTTCATACGTGGATGATAGGGCGATCAGAATCTGCGATTAATTTGTGCGATCGATTTATGATCGACCTACAACATAAATAGATCGACAAGAAATAATATTAAAGATGAACCAATGATGATACCATACAAAGCCCTCGATTTATTAAGTGTGATCGTTCTGCGACGTCTCTTTGTTTCATGCGTTGTTTATGAAAATTATGGAGAGGTTAGAGTAGCTATCAGCTTCTTTCCCTTCGTTCCCTTCTTATAATATCTGAGATCATCATGCCTTTTTGCTGATCCAGCATCGCTTTCTCGAGAAATTTATGATGTTTTATAAAATATTTTATACTCGTAAAATACTTCCAGCTTTATCATTCCATAAATGGAGACAAATCGGTCAGAAACCCATATTTCTACCCCTTATCGTCATAAATAACAACATTTTGATAGTTTTAATATGTGAGAAATGTGAGTTTAATTGATGATTAACAACCACCTCAAATAGATCCTAAAAAAGAATATTACGGATGATCTCTATCTCCATAAATAGCTTTTATCAAATCTTATGGTCCATTACGGCTCTCGTTATGAATAGATTATGATTTATCAAATACTGTACATGAACCACCCAGCATGACGATTACTGATTACCATAAATGGTGCCAGATTGATCGGATTTGGGACATTGACATTTCCATAAATTAGTTATTTATGCTTTATAACATTAGAGAGATGAAAGTTAAATTAACAGAATACAATTTTGCAATACTGTTATGAAAAGTGTAGAAGTATAACATTTTTAGTAGGTTATGTAAACAGAATGAAACAACGGAAGATATTTATGATAAATGTGGTGTTGATACACGATGATTTCTAGATAAGCATAATATAGCTGTATATAATGACCCTAAATCTTTGGTATAACATTATGAGAGATAGATTCGAGCGGCTTCTTGTCTTTTGGTCCTTCGAGCCGGATCGCATCGTATTCACGAAAAAAAAGTTGAAAGTCTTTGTAAATTTTCTTTAAAACTTTTCAGAAACGTCTCAAAGAGACAATGTTATGCCTTATCTTTCGACAGCTAAATGAATATTTAATTTTTTATCTATTTTTTTTATAAGTTCCATCGCTCATGAGGGAAATCATTTTACTAATAGAAACATGTTGCGTTAACAGTCAGAAAAAGCCGCAACAAATTTCACCTTCTAGAGAGTTGTTGGTGTATCGTTCATTCAGATTTCTTCTTTAGAGTTTATTAATTTGCTGCAGAATGTGCGCAGAAGCCAGCCCCCGCTCCACGAGCATTTACAATATTTCACAGTAGTTCTACTCTCACTTGTAAGTTTTAATGCTTCTTCTCGTTCGTCCGAACTTTCATTCGTCCCTCCCCCCGCCCCCGCCACCCCCACCTAAAACTTTCAGCTCTCCCTCAGTCCACCGCAGTTCGCCCGTTGACTTGGTCGTCCCGTTGTCGATCGGGAAAATCCGATTATCTTTTTTTAATAAAGCGTTACGCGAGTTGAAGGTTGAAATCGGTTGGGTTTTTCCGTTTGCTTGAAATTGGTTTCGGATTACCGTCCTCACGCCCTGCAGGTGAGATCGACTTACAAGTTGTGGTGTGGCTTACGCTGCACCTACCCTGGCTGAGCACTTGATCTTGAAATCGTCAGGTATTTTGTCAGGAATGAGAATCATTCGGAAAATGCGTTTGTCCAAAGTTATAACATATTTCTAATGAATTGTTAAAATTTCTTACGTCATTTTCTTCTGCCTGATTACATTTTGGTTTTACTTTTGTAAAGTTTAGTAGTTTGCTGAAATTTGTCTGTTAAATTTGATCTTCAGACTTTTGTAGATATGTGAATAATATTATGCAATTCTTCTGAAAGACTGAAAGCTTTGGATGTTAATTTTATTTTCTATAAAATTTTTTGACATAATTAATTTTTCACAAACTGCAGAGAGTGTATATTTCAAAATATAGTACTACATTATCATTTTATGTTATTTTTACTTTTTAAAATAATAAAATCTTTCAAACTTTTTCAACATGTACATATATATTTTTTAATTCCCATTTTTGTACTTCACTTTGTAGTTCATATCGCAATTTTAGTTTCTAAGAATTAACTTTAAAGAATGGTTTAATTGTTTTATTTTAACTATTCAACAATCGTTTTTCACGTTCAGTCAATTTATTATTAATATCAGCAGTTAAACTACTGTATAGCTATGGTAATTTAATGTATATCTCCAATATTAACTGATAATTCTAATCTGTACAGTAAAAATCTATAATATAATTTGATTTAGTGTTTTAGAGAGATTATTATTTAGAGCCTGTTGTACTGTTAGTAAACGCTCAGTCGTGGTGCGACTGTGAAAGAATCCCAAAAAGAAAAACACAAAAGAAGTCAAAAATAAAGAAGATCTTTGACCACGCGCTTTTCACATTCCGGCTGCCCGTACAAATAACTTCTGTCCGTTAATTGACTACGAGATTCTTTATGTTCGAGGTTAACATCTAACTATATTTTATGTTTATTACGATTATCTTTGTACTATTTACATAAAATATCTAAACCAACCTAAGTAAACAAAGGTTTTAAATTTACATTATTTAAATAACTTTTGGTTTTCGACATTTGATTCGAATTAGTAGATATTATAGAATATGATCCTTATTGAAAATTAGTCAATTAAATTCAATCGTTTAAGGGAAAACGTAACGTACGTTATAATCTATGCGTTCATAGATGCCGTTAATTTAATTATTTTATGAAAATATCCCTTTTGCAATTTATGCTTCAAAATATTAAGATAATACAGAATTATTTGTTTGCGCTCGTACATACGCAGTATTAATATGTTTGCGCCCATACATATACAATATGAATATGTTTGCCCCTTTACATACGTAATATGAATATGCTTGCGCCCATACATACGCAGTATTAATAAGTTTGCGCCCTTATATACGCAATATGAATATGAATACATCGTTTTGTCCGTATTAAAACTCAATTCTTTCAAGAAAGGCATACAAATACAATATTGGATTGAATCACCGATGCAATGTTTTATTTATATGCCTTTTTTGAAAGAATTGAGTTTTTATGCAGACAAAATTATTTCATACACTTTCAACTTTTCTTTGCCAATTAAATACTTGTGCCAGGACTCACATGCGATTATCCACGAATAAATCAAATTATTATTAACAGATAAAGAACTTTTTTGAAAAAAAAATCCCGTACCAAAATATTTTTCCATACAATAATATTTATTTTCTCATACAAACAATTGAACGTTTTTTACCTAAAAATTTCATTAAAATGTTAGAATTTTTAAAAAGTTATATTTTTCTTTTTTACTTCTAAAATCATGTAGAATCACCCTCCGAAGTTAGCCCACTTTACCCCCGAACTCTATCGTATTATCTCGGTTGATTGTAATTTTGTCAACATTTCATTAATATTTCATAAGAAGTTACTCTGGTAAATCTCCGCTTATTTTTACAAACTAACCACTTCTACGAACGGAAAGCGGCAGTAATAAATTCCTACCACGTAACAATCGCGACTTGCTCCAGCATCGTAGAGTTTACCAGCGTTTAGTTTGATAAAATGAAATTTTCCGGGTTGGAGTAGTGCCAGGTACCACAATTATTAAAGTACAGCAATTTATTTATTCTGTAGAGCGGCCACTTCTCAGATTTATGCTGCAGACAGGACGGATGCTGCACTCGAGGCAAACTTATACTTACGCCTCAGCTACTTATTCTCAACTATTTCCTTCTGTACCACAACATATCCCATTCGGGAAGCTGTCCTTTACTTTTTGATATACTTACTCATTCATAATCTATTGACTTATTAGTCTATATGCATCTAAATTGATCTGAATATAAATAATAATCATTATTGGATTATTTCTGTAGCACCGTTTCATGGAAAAATCACCCTCACTTAATTAACGTCAAAATAATTTAACATTTTACTTGTCACTAAGACTTATAACTAAGTAGTGAATCCTGCAATGCTTCGCTATTGATAATGTCTTTTTCGGGTGTCTCTAACTTCTTCAACCATTCACTACTGTGTACCACAATGTTAGTGTTAACTGCATTGCATCATAATTAGACGCTGTATCTCATTCCAGTGCAATAATATTGCATTTCTAACAAACTATTTCTCGGGCGTCCCTGACTTCTTATTGCATACATATTACATACATTACCAATCCCTAAACACTCCTGGCACTAATAAGAACAATTATGAAATTTTCAGTTTTCAATTTTCATTACAAGTTGACGTGTACTCGGCGTTGCTCGACTTCTCTATTTTCTATAAATATAATTTGCATGTATTATATACATATATAAACCTTCCTAAATGATAGTGAAAACCGTATTAATTAATTAATCCGTTTCGTAATTTAGAATAATTAAGCGCACAGACAGACGGACGCGCATAGCGACTTTATGTTAGTATAATAGAGAAGATGACTTATATTCTTCTTTCACTCATTTCACTTCTTTACTAAATGAAATTCCCACTATTGCAAGTATTCTTACCAAAATGTACCTGCATACATAATTTAAAATAGCTATTACAATAAAGCCAATAACAAATCTATCAAATCAAAGGAAAATTTGTCTGATAGTGAGATGACCCAAAATAAAATTTATCTGATAGTGAGATGACCCGAAATAAAATTTATCTGATAGTGAGATGACCCAAAATAAAATTTATCTGATAGTGAGATGACCCAAAATAAAAGCTTTAAAGCGCAAATCTTGGTGCTTTTTTGTGTTTTTGTTTATGTTTAGATTTTGCTTAGGAGTGTAATTATATTTTATTTTTTCATATATACGGCATAACGTTGCCATCAACAAAAGTAAGAATAGTGAAAGTACAAAAACTCAAACAAAAGTATTAAGTAACAAGCATAAAATGTAAAAGTTCAAGAACTCAAAGAAAGGTATAAAGTGACAAGTATAAAATGGAAAAGTACAACAACTCAAATAAAAGTAAAAGTATAAAATGTAATAGTACAACAACTCAAAGAAAAGTAACAAGTATAAAATGTAAAAGTACAACTACTAGAAGAAAAGTATAAAATGTAAAAGTACAACAACTCAAAGAAAAGTATAAAGTAACAAGTATAAAATGTTAAAATATCTAAAAGTATAAAATGTACAAAAAATATTATTTATTTAAAAAGGTTTTAAAAAGTGAGTACTGCTAAGTATGAGCAATGAAGAAAAAAATAGTTAACAGGAGAAGAAAATCTACGATAAATCTAACTATTCATTGATAAAGTTCAATATAAAGTTTCCAGTTGTGAAATTTTCATTTTCTATCACTTTTTTTGTGCCATTAAAGACGTGTTAATTGTCCCATATATTAGGCCATTTAAGTTCTAGATTAGACAAGAAACGGGTAAACCCTTCTTGTTAATGCGGTGCGTAGGTACCTGGCTATGTGATTATTACACTAAAGCCGTGATATTGTGTAGGCAACTCTGGCTATTAATGTTAACTTTTGTAATTCAATATATATTATAGTAAAATACTATGGTATTTAGTTGAAAAACAAAGTTTATGAATACGGGTATATTTATACTATGTTTCAAAATTTCATCTGAATAAAATCATGATGTGCTTGTTTAATCAGTCGAATACGCGCATTCTAAAATAATGTTAGTTTAATAATATATATTATATAGCCGCTCTACCAACTGATCTAATGTAACCCTTTCTCCTTCGGTCATATTTAACTGTAACAGTTACGACAGAATGTTGGTAGATTTTATTCGCAGTATAATACATTTGTCTATCATTTCAATTATTGGTCGTGGGCTGTAATAGGTATTTATCACAAAAATCATTTATGAATCGTTTATTTCTGGAGTCAAACTAATCCTTTTAGATTCTCGTTGATGGTTTGTAGCATACCTACACCCACTCAATGTATTATCATTTTATTTTCCTGCTAACCTACGTTTTGCACGCATCTCCACAGTTTCCAATTCTCTATGCAGTATATCCTATTCCTACCGACATTTCTTGGTATCGTATGAATTATATTTAATAGGAAATTTCTGGATATAAAAAGGCTAAAAGTTGCTTCCTAACAAGCTGTTAGTTCCCGTCAAAAGCGATTGGATTCGATCGTAAATTTGACTTAACGAGCAAAGTTTTAATGAGGTGGGATTTAAATCACGTTCGTAACATATAATAGAATGCTAAAAGCTAACTAAATCAAATACAAAATGTGAATTATTTGCATTTATATATCTATTTTTAAAATAGTGGTGGTATTAAGAAAACAACAACAAACGGCTAGGAAGTATTTTTTTGGTGTTAGCAAATACGAATCCTCCAATTTTTGAGAAACCTTGTGAATTTTTTTTTGGTTTGGCTAAGAAGTGAACCTTCCTACCGTGGAAATGGAATCAACATCTTTACCAAACAAACCAAATTCCGATTGGATAATACCGACATTTATTACGTAGGTATTTTAAATGCTGTAATGTCATCGAATTTCAGAGAGGTTCTGCTAATGTCTGCGTGTGTGTGAGTGATTGTCATCAAATTGTGTATTGTCATCGATAGCGAGTCTATCTTCCGAGTTTCAGCTCGATCGAATATCGTGAAGTAGGTTAATTTAATTTCCACCTTTACTCCAAGATTTGCATTCATTCACGAAAACAAAAGTGATATTCAAATTTTAAAATAGGGGAATGCGATAATTATTATTGGAAAGTACCTACCTGACTATTCAAATTAAATAACTGAACCTTTTTTCTGATGTCCTGTCAAGGAAGTTTTGATTCCCAGTCTTTCACCAATACAATAAAGATTGGCTTATTTTAAACGAAGTGCAAACCAAACTAATTGTAATATGTAATATATTTATGACATCTGCAATAATTGAATGAAGTAAAGCTCTCATCAATGTTCTATTATATTTGCATTTCGCTGCGATTACATAGAGTGTGTTTTAATAATGTTCAAAAAATAAAAATTAACAAAATGTTGACGTCTTTGATACTTCAAACGATTTATGACCACTAATGGCTAAAGCAAGATAAATTGAATGCCTATCCACTGCAGATGCAAACATTCTTACGAGATTTCGATTGTTTACACAAGATCTATCATTGAATGTAAACATAAAAACTTTTAACACCAATTAATTTCACCAATTCTGAAGTCATTCGCCAGATCGCAGCGGCTTGTTCTCTGTCAATATTCAATATCGACCCGTTAACAATAGTCCAATCTGGTCTTCGGGTGTTCGACCTCCCGTCTCTCATTTACATCTTCCAACTGATCTATTTTCTGTTCATATCGTCTGAGTCATCGGGCATCGACTATTAATACGGAACCGTCATTTCCCGAGCTTGCATACATGATCCCGTTGCATAATCTGCCCTGCGAGCTATGCGATGGACACTACACGAGGTAGGAGCATATCTGACATAACTAACTTGCATTCTCTCGTAGCTTAGCTTGTCTAACGAGAAATCAGGTTAAAGCATAAATATGTTTTGCCTGGTTTTATAGACTAGTTTATGCGTAAATTTCTCCTGACATACTGATAAAAGCTTTTTAGTATTGGTGGAAATATGAAAAAAGGTGTAATAAAATCCGTAATAATTTATTGTATCAAGTAGAAAAGGTCACTTAAAAAACAACGCACAATTTTTCAAATGCGGAAAATTTGTCAGGTCTTCTTTCACACGTGCAATAAGCCTCTTCTTTGGTCTAAATATTTTAGCTTTGATAATGATCGTTTATGTCCTGTTTCTCGCATTCTTCCAATTTGAATATATCCAACCCATAGCATCCTTTGGGTTTTACGGAGCTTCCTTCCGTTCATGTTTTTTGATTGATTAATAAAATTTTCGATTTATTAATTTTCAAATCATCTTAATCGTATGCCCTTAAGTTAACTTTCTTTAAAATTGGACTGAACAGTAATTTCACCGTTACTAGCGAGATATTATGTTTGTAGATATTATTGCTATTTCTTCATTCCTTTCCCTCAGGACCTACATCATCTTTTGGGATGCTGTGTGGAGGGAGATGAAGTTCTGGGAAGGTAAAAATAATGAAGGTTGGGTAGGAATCTAGGGATCAGTGTGTCCAGGAGTGACGGACATATGAATATATCCCTCTCACTGCGGCGCAAGGCGATGGGTCAAGAGAGACCAGTTAGAGAGGTCAAAAGGTCTCCCCAAACCATCCTCTCCCGATCTGGCACGCCACGTAGTTGGTGGGCAGGCGCACCTGAACACACCTCACCCGATGAACCCGGGCACTCGTGCTAAATCACCAAACGTAGCTTGCTTCTTGGGGTGACCTATGGCAGAGGTGTTGGTTATCAAATAAATGGTTCCCGGGGCGGCGGTACCGCCTCCCAAATTGTACGAACCAAACGTGTTGGACATTTTTCTGAATCTTGGCACTTATTGACAACTCGTACTCTCTTTGTCATTTGAACACTTCAAAATATTATTGTTCTTATATTTACAAGTGTTTCTATATTTAGGAGATGATTGCGATCTTTCTGAACTTGCTTTACCTGTCCCCAAAATATCCGCTTGCTCTGGCCAAATGGACGATTGCCGATCTAAAATTACATAAATCATTTAATATAATATTTACGTCCATCAAACTATTTATTCTGGTTTCCGTACATATGTTGTACAAAATGAATGTGAATAATATTAACATTTCAACTCCGAGTTAGAAAGATAGATATCTAAATTAGTTTCATTGAGCTAAATATTTAGTACGTACGTTAATACGTAAATAGATTATTTTTTCATAGATTTACAGCGTAACTGCAAACGATAACATACGATAACGTACGATTTAAATAACATTACCTACCTATCCCAGGCTTTTGATGTTAAATTCATCTACATTGTCTTTGTTGACCCACGATTTTAATATAAATTCGAAAATCTTCTTTTCTGACACTTGATGCGTTCTCTCAAACGATGAGCTCTGACAACGACATTTGAACAGTTTTTTTTTCTGTCTGTAATTGTTAGGTTCACAAAGCTGTTTTCCGCTCGTAACGTAATTTTCAACATTAAACGGTATAAATAATACAAGAACTTAAAAGTTAATAATTCTGTTTGTGAGTTTTAACATCCACTGCCAAAATAATTTAATCACATTTTATTCCTAGACAAGAAATTGAGTTTTCAAAATTTAATTAATTTCCCTTGTAGTACCAATTTCACTCTTCACTGAAAAACCAACAGGAAACGTCAAAATCATTGAAAAGGCTGATTAATTTCCCGAAGCCGTCACCTGTCACGGAGAATAACATTGAACTGGAAATCCATTAAAAAAATATATTGAAGAGTGGTCTGGATCAGCCGACGGTCAAGGTTCCAGCTTCTTTACCAGAGTCCGTGGGTCGATGCCAATCGTCATGTATTTCTGGCATTTCCGCGGAAAAGATGCGATAATGGTCTCGAAGACTAACGACTGCCGAAGGCAGCGAATGACAGAAAAAATATTTGTATTAATTTGCCAGCGGTCGCTTCTAAATTTAGGTAAGTCCATTTTATAAAGCTTGGAATGGCAGTACCTACCTATTCCTAATGTCCTGTTGCAGTCATTATTGTTCGGCATTTTGACAGTCGTCCATAACAAAATTTATTTACTAACGGTACAAGTACCAAGTATCTTTGACTTGAGGGTACTGTTTTTAGTTTCCATTATCTGTCGATTTCTCCATGCTACCTAAAACTTTGGGTTTTTGGTTCAAATAATTATGTTTACGCTACAGTTAACTTATAATTTTTATAATTTTTTTCATGCTACCAGGAATTTTTGTTATCTTGCCATAATTTGGCGTCAAATTCTGTTTCAGGTACAGAAACCTTTTCAAATGCCACCTTCAAAGCAATTTATGGGTATTAAAACAAATAATTTACATTTTGTTGAAAAAACTCACATAATTCTATTCTAACTGAAAATCTTGTTTTAGTTGGAAGACATGTTCATCAGGCAATAAGTCCAGTATTAGACAGCACGTATATAAAAAAATTTAATAAATCAAATTGAAATCATTTACTATAGCACATTATTGGAATTGATTTACATATTTCCAGCTAGCACCAGCTTCTCAATAGTTAATAATATGATCTGATGAAAGGTCTAATAATTATAATTGAATTAGTTTTTTCTGCAATACGAACCACTCATCGTGGAAATGCGTTATATTATTTGAATTTCCTAATTTACAACACACGAACACAAAATCAAATAAGTTTTTTATTTCAGAATTATTTTACAATAATTACATACCTGCCTATATTACAACAATTACAAAAATCTGTGAATCATCAAAGTTGTGATGATGTGCGAGATAAAGTCAACGTTTTTTTTCAATATAATCAACTTTGAAACACATAAAATCCCTATTTGTAGTAAAGCTACGATTGATTGTTTAAACCTAACAAATTAATTCTGGACATTACACGAAGCCAAAGCCCTACAGTTCTTGATGGAAGAAATATCATTTCTTTACCGTTTTACGTTTCTGGAAAGTTATCTTTTGATACAGTTTTGTTTCACCTATTACAAGCTGACTAGTATTTTTGTGGAGTATTTCCTGCCGACCTACGTAGGAGCGATCTTCCAAGCCAAATTACGAGATGAAGATGCAGTCAGCCGCTACCATCAATCACTCCTGTGACGTCAATCCTATCATCAGAGATGTTTATATTTTTAATTCCTACGCCTCAAAACTTTTAAGTGCTAAAGATGTCCCATTCACCAAGTAGATTTTGCAGTGTACTGCGCACTTCCAACTACTCACACGCTCCAAAACTTGAAAATTGTTCAAATATACTCGGACTTCCAATATTTCTGTTGATTTTTGTCACCTCTATCAAAAGCTATTGATATTGGCTTGACTTGTAAGTAGAAGCGCTAACGTGTTTATGAAAAGTGCTTTGGACAACGGATCCGCTTATGAAGGCCCAGAAATCAATAATTAAAGTCATAATGCGCAAACCATATAGGTTCTCTAGCGATGAGCTCTTTAAACAATTTAATGTACTTGATGTTCGTCAAAACTATATAAAAAAGGTTATTATCCATGTACATAAAAATCTAGACAATATTAATAAAATTGACCATAAACACATCACAAGAAGCCACACCAGAAATGACCTTATGATCCCAACGAGCAATACGGCAAAGTACCAAAAGACACACACATACTTGGGACCTAAATTGTACAACAAAATCCCCCCTGAATTAAACATTAAAACTTGTAATATTTCATACATAGGCCCAATAATAACTAAATGGTTGATTGGACTGGGCAGAGGAGAATCTGAAAAAATGTTAAAAAACGTCACGTAATAAATAGACATAGACTAATCACACACTATATATATCTTCCATTATTCTAATTATTGTTCATACACAATTGAAACATACACAACAGCTCAAGTTCGACTCTATCATAAGATTGTAACGATTAAACATCACAAATTAAAACATTAATGAGATATATTATAGACATAGACAAATCACACACTTACTTTCACATATTTTTTGGTTTCTTGGAACGGGCAATTTGCCTAGTTAGGAACCAATAATTTCGACCTGATAAGGTACAATAATCAATAATCACAAAATATTTTAATTATATCTTGTATCATATTGTACTGTGTGTAAATTTAAATGAATAAATAAATAAATAAAAAATAAACAACGATGTTAAGTTATTCGGCTACTTTTGGACTGTTCCAATCCCCCCATCACCAGAAATAGTGACAAAAGTACTGGCTTCAAAATACCAAAATATAAACCCGTCACATCACGTAGCACCTCGGAATTCTCTCAAGTTCCAAAATTTATTGTAATGTTTGCATACATTTGGCTGCGAATGCAAAAATTTTTCTTCCAACATGATTTGTTAGAGCGTTCGCCTTTGGACCCGCGGGAGATGTCCGTTTTTCTTCGTGACCTATTTTGGTAGCGGACACGTAAATGACACAGATTACGGCGGACGGTGTTCTATTTTTTTGTGCATGCGAATTGTATTGATAACTAAGTAGCGTGTTCAAAAACCGGCGGTTTTTTTCATGCTATTTTTAATTTGACAGAATTAAAAGAAATATGTAACAGATACTCGAGTAGTTGCCTTAAAAGTCTTTATCTACCTATGTTTAATCTGATTCTACGGGTATTTTTCAAACTGTTCTCGTCCCTCGTTTTCACCCCATCCTATTTAGTTATACTTCGCAACATTCCCCGTTGTTTATTGTATTCGTATGGTATTCTTTTCTCAATTTCTGAAATTGAGACCCAAGTCCTGCTGCTGTTGGAATTCTTTTTAGTTTAATTTCTTTTTACTGCGAATTAACTTGGATTTTGAGCCAATTTCGTTCGTCCAAAACTTTAGCCAAAAATAAGCAAATTTCGGTATTAATTCTAAACAACCTTTATACCAAAATAACTCACATATTTTAATGTTAGTGACTTATTGATTCCATATTAAACCATTTGAAAACCTTATCGATCTTCGTCGGTTGCCATAGTAACGATTGAGGCACCATTGACATGAAGTTATATTAATAATATTATTATGTTTGTTAAAGTTTGAAATTATTGCAGCTATACAATAACAATTATGAGAATAGGTCCCAAAATTTATTTCTATTCTTAAAAAAAATCAAATCCTTAATCGAGTTTTTCTTTATTTTCAGGAGTCGAAAACAGTGGTTTCAAAATCCTCCAAAGTTTCCCAAGATATTGATGACATTTGGGACGAACGAATCTTGAAGAGATTGGTAACGTAGACGTATATATATGTACAATTTTATTGGAATAACTTTTAAGGTTATACACATCTACATACACAACGCCTCAATCCACTCAGCTATTGTGACCTAATTTTTTAACGTCATTTTTCTTGATCTCATATTTAGGTCGCATTGGCTGATTGGATTGAGACGTTGTCCCGGAAAAACAAAGATCCTGGGTTCGATTACTAGTTCCGTTTTTTGATTTTATTTTCTGTATATCGTTCTGTTTCATCTTTCATTTAGATTTATTAGTACTATCTTCTTCTTCGAAGATTAATATTATTTATTATATTAACATATTTGTAATCAACAGCTAATGAGCAGCTGTGTGACCTTTTGTCGTCTTTTTTATCGCACTCTTATTTTGTCGTTTCGATGGAGTAATTGTATCCAGTTTATTTTATAAAAAAACACTATTTTTGTTCTTCAATTGAATTAAAAACTTTACATGTTCATTATTATTTGTATATTTCAGTTAGAGGAGAGCAGTGACTACGAAGAAAGGAGAAGAATCCGCGCCAGGCTGCGTCAGGTTATGGCAGAGCAAGAAGGTATGTTTCTCCTCTCCCTCTAGCTTCTGTTTGATTAGAATCATGAACAGTGATGTCATACCGCGAAAAAGAAAATCGGTAGAATTTCAGAATGGATTTGTGTGGGGTATTGCTTACTCAGTACTGGATTCCCTACGATATTTTTTCAAATCCATGGGGGGTGGGTTGCTAGAGAATTCCTGAGAAAAATAATTCCCACAAAATTTTCTGAATGGAATTCCGAAGTATAATTCCCCACTATCCATACATATTTTTCATTTTCATAAGGGAATTTAGAGAAAAATAATAACCTCAAATGATTATCGAAAAAAAAATTACCATAATTCACTATTTTTTCGCTGAATTCGGTAGATTTTTATAATTTCGGTAGATTTTCAAGAGATTCCGTACATTTAAAAAAAAATCGGAAAATTTCGGTTGATTTTAACAAATTTTGGTAGATTTTCTGCGAATATCGGTAGATTGTTGCCGAAATCGTTAGATTTACCGAAATTTCGGTAGGTATGGCATCGCTGGTCATGAACCTAGAATGAGCCCATGAATAGGCCCTGGACGAAACTATTCGAGAAGAATTTTAAGTCATGGGGTAAGACGGAAGATGTATGAAAAGTGCCAAAACCTACTTAAATTTTTAATGACATATGTAATATATATCCCAATCCCGGCCTCATCAAACAAACAAAAAGAATCATAAGCCATTATAAACAATATGAAGATAAAATTAAAATAGTACCAATAATACCACTTTGCTTACAAATCATTCAAAAGTTTGTCATACAAGATGGCTGCCAGGCAATTTCCCCTCACCGTTGATTTGACTTCTATATCATTCATACAAAATCGCACTAATGCTCTGTCCAGGGCTTTTTAGGTTCTTGATTAGGATAGGTCGTTTAGCCTTTTTTTTCACTCTAGCGTATTAAAAGTAATAAAAAACATCAAAACTAAACGAATTCACGATTTTTATCTCTTTTGGATGTGTTCCAAATTAGTTTGGATATTATAATGTAAAGTAATGGGTAAGATTTCGCACTATTATTTTTAAACTTATTTTATTTCTTCATTGAGTTATTGTTTTGATGGTTTATTAATGTTACTTTCGACCTTAACTTCATTATTAGTTTGTTGTACACGAACTTGTATGGCTTTGTTTGTGATATTACACCTCAGAATCAAAGCTGACTTTGTGTAATCGTAATTTGTTTTATATTACTGTGCCGTGTTGCGCTTCCTTCTTCTAATGCTAACGTTTCGGACAGCGTTACAGTGTCCAGCATCGGGGCAGATGTGTAGATTAGGGTAAAGTGTGCGTAGAAGTGATACCGAGTTGAAAGTGTCAATCATCATGGTATCACTTAAAAACACACTTCACCACAAGATATACATCTTGACCTGATGATCGACACTGTGGTGCTGTCTTAAACGTTGGCTAAAGAAGGAGAAAGCTCAATACGGCGTAATAACCCAAATATCTAAAATCATATCTGACTTGATGTATGTTGTCTGTTGCAGCTTGTGCTGAGATAGTGGCCGCCGCAGCAGAGGAAGGCGGCTCCGCGGAACCTTCTGTTAAGGGTGAGTGTTCCCAATCTTCGGGACCGCTCCCCGCTCCTCTCATTACTGAGGTCCATGGGGCCCTAGCCCGTCTGACGGGGGCCCTGGGGCCTGGCCAGGGGGGCCACCTTCTGGAGCTCGTGGCTCGGCTGCAGGCCGGCCTCCTCTCGGCAGGCAGGACCCCCGGTGGGCCCCCGCCGCCTAGAACTTTCAAGCGCAGGGATCGGAAAGCTAGGCACACTGTAGGCGTAACCAGAGAAGAACTAATCGATGCTAGGAAAATGGTTGAAGATATGAACTTCCCCTTACAGATAGAAAAGCCAAAGCCGCCACCAATAGAAAAACCTATTGAGGCACCTCCTCCAGTTTTGCCTTATGCCCTTCAAAAACAAGCATCACTCGGAACTCTGCGTCAGCAAGAGCGATCTTCCCCAATAGCCCCGCAATCTCCTGTTAGGAATGCAACGGCCCAACCTTTCGCTTTGTTTAACAAACGCGACGAAGAACCCAAGGAAAATAGTGGATTCATGTCGCCAAAAATAATTGCAAACAATCCCCAAGAGGATCAAATGGTCTTCCATAGTGCAGCAACTGTACAGCAAAGACAAGCTCCCAATAAACAAATGGCTCAGGTCGACGCTTCGCCTCTTGTAAATTCGTCTTCCAAGCCTAAACCCATTCTTCAAGGATCTATGTCTTTAGATCGCGGATCGGAATCTTATTTGGATGATGTTGCTAAAATTGTGCAAGAATCTCTGATCAAGGCTGCGCAGAAGAAAACAACAGAAGTTAGTGTTGAATCAGTTGATGTTAAAAAGGAATTATCCGAAGTTAAAAGGGAGATGCCATTAGTTAAAAAAGAAGCAATCGAAGTAAAGAAAGAAATTCTTGATGTAAAAAAAGAAACACCAGAACCGAGTATTCCATCGGATGAAGAACCAGAACCCATAAAAGCTAGCGTTGTTTTGCGACAGAAAAAACCTGCCCAAATAGAGACCACTACATCATCTAAAATGAACGGACATATATCTTCTAATCGTTTTTCAGGAAATTTCAATTATTCTGCACCCCAAGCTCCAACTTACCAAGAGTATAATAAAACAACAAAGCCTATGTCACGGGTTAAGGAAATTGAACAAAAACTGGTTAATGGAAACAACACTACTGAACAGATCGATTTTGGTAAATCTAATAACCGATTTAGCAACAAGAAATTCCGAATGAAAAGAGCTAACACAATTGACATACCAAAACCATTGCACTGCTATCAGGTAGATAGCGATGATGAAGGAGGAGAACTTACCAGAATGAAGCTCAGCACAACTGACCTAGACAAGGAAAAGCCCACAGTCCCACAATTTAAACCTAAAACTGACAATGATCTCAAATTCCTGGCATTTATCCAGAAGCACAACAATAATGACACTAATTCACTTTGGTCCCACAACAGTCCCAGTGCACAGAGAGGAGCGGGTTGTAACTGGAGCAGCTGTTTTGGAAGTATCAAAAATGTGTTTGAGGGCTCCACAGCTGAAAACAGCCGCTCGTCTAGTGCACAATCAACATCAGCCAAGAAGTTCTGGAAAACTTCGGATGATTCTATTAACTTTCAGAAGCCCTCTAATTTTGGTCCCAAGCTAACAAAAAGTAGTGCCAATTATTTGAATAGTTTGCACGATACCAAAAAACAATTCAAATGTCCGCAAACTGCTGACGATCGAGAAGAGGTTATCACAGGTTCTCTCATGGTGGCTGGACCAAACATGATTAATGGTGGTTTAGGTGATAGGAAACTCATCAAGCCGATACCAAAGCCTATTCCTGTGAATCAGTTCTCCCACGCCCCAATGTCAGCGTTCAAACCATTGCCCAAGAAAGTAACCACGACGGTGATGTCACCTACCTCCGCCTATCCGCCTCCCAACGTGTGGTCGCCACCTTCTGTTTCAGGAAAAGTTAAGAAACTCGCTAGTAATGATTTCAATAAACCTATTCCTACTAGTAATAATATTATTAAGAACGGAGTGGAAAACCACGCTATGCCAATTACTATGCCATTTTTAGTCACAAAGCCCCCCACACAGAGGTCTCCCTTAGGACCGAGTGCGCCATGGGCTTGGACCAACAATTCCAAAGATAACAGGGTATTAAACCTTGCTGTCAACAAATTTGAAAAAGCTCCTCTGGATGACGTTATCTCACAGCCATTACATATACCTCCTTACAAGGAAAAGAACTTTAACCCTGTCAGTACGCAAAATGGGCTGCACCCAACTAAGAGACTCTCTCTGCCCCAGGCCTTACAAGTCCTTCCTTCACAGGGACCCCTGTCGGCCCCTAATCTCGTACAAAAACTTGAAAACTTAAAACAGCACTTCGATAAAAAAGATGAAGAGGAATTCCCCAAGAAAATTGACGCTGAAAGATTGCAGATAGAATTTTACGAAAAGCAAATCCGTCAGAACAGCAAATATTCAAAACCATCTGCAATCGTTCCTGCTACTCGCAGATTCTCAGAGCATTTACCTTCTCAGAATGATTACTCGACTTACACTGTCACTGACTTCACACCTCCTAGCCCAGTGTCCACTTTTGTACCTTTGCCACATATACCCGATATCGAAGAGAGCAAACCTCGCCCATTAAAGAAGCTACCAGACCTTGTATTAAATAATTTGAGTCAAGATTCTTCTAAGCAATCTCCTGTTGTTTCGCCTAGCAAGATCATTGCTAACAATGTAACGGAACCGATGAAACAAACATCTCCCAAAATATTAGATCAGAAACCAGCAGGAAAGGATGATTTTGATGCAAACCAAACTGAATATAAGGCTGTTACAACCAAAGTGATGAGAGGACCTGTATCAGGGCAGGCAGTTATAAAACCCAAAAGTACTCAAGAAACATATGAAAAAAGAGACACAGCAGCTAAAAGTCTCAAGGGAGTTTTGCAGAAATTTTCCAGCCCTAAACATGACGTTATAAGTCAAATTGAAAAGAAAAAGAAGAGTTCCCCGGAAAATGTTTACACTCCCCCAAAATCTAATGTGATTGAAAATAATGTGACAAAGGACTTCAATTCGAAGACCCCCAAACCGAAATCTCACACTGCTCTAATCAAACCTAGTCAAATGATACCTAATCCTAATACAATCACGCACTCTAGTCAAATTCCAAATTCTTACAACCACACAAACCATCAGACAAGTCATAACAATAACAGTTATGTGATACCGACCATCAAGTATAATAATACCTCTAGTAATAAGTACAACCCTTCACTGAGAAGTCCAGAAGCTAACCGGACTCAGAATCATATCTATTCTCAAAGAAAGAATGGGCAAGCGTTCTCATCAGACTCACTGGAAATAAACGCTAACGGTGAGTCTGTCGTCAGTTCGAAGCTACACTTTCCTCAGTTGAACAATATGGCCTTCATCTCTCCCAGCAACAGTTCTGGATCACAAACGCCATCTCCAACAGCTTTAAGCAAATCCGAATCCTGGCACCAATTGAACGCAACAAAACCTCCTTCACCCAGACTATCTTCCCCGTCAAACAAAATTGTGTCAAGAGCCAAGTCCATGCACCTGCTGGGTGTGCCCAAACAGTTTGAGGCGGGAATAACCAAGGAAAAGATCAATGAGAAGAAAAAGACAGTGGAAGCATATTTCTCTGGGAGCATTTCGCCAAACCAACTTTCAAAATCTTCCTCACAACACTCTCTTTACGAAAGCTGCGATGAACAAAACAAACATTCAAATTACACTGCTTCTCCTAAATACCAACCCAAAGCTAAAGTGAGTGCAATCAGTCGACATGCCACAAGCGAAAAAATATCCACACAATCCTCAAACTTTGGCTTGGGCCGGAGTTCCACAATGCCACAGATGACATATGCTGACTTGGCGTTGTTGGATGAAGGGAATGTGGAGGATGCGTTCGACGATCTGTTTAAATCCTCGTAGGTCTTAATGAAATGCTGATTATATCATTCCCGAAACCATCCAATAGTAGAATAGATTTGTATTGGATCAGTCTCCAATAAGGATATGTTGTTTGATTTTATATTTAAAGTATAGGCTAAAAAGGAGAAGTGTGGTGGAAGGTGCCCAGGGTCAGAGGAAGTGCCAGGAGAGCAGCAGTCTCCGGAGTGCAGTGAGTGACACCTCTTGGAGTTCCGTGTGAGCTTGCCCCGCCTCCCGTATACCTAATACCGCTGTGTTGAGTTGTTCGGGAGTGTCGTCTCTCTCTCTCTCTCTCTTGTGGCCTCTACCCCTGATAGCATGAGTAGTGCAGCAGCAACCACCCTGGCCCCACAAGTGTGTCGCATGCCATTTGTGTTAAACATGCATCTGTACATACCTGTCTTTAATACATACCTACATATTATATTCATGCCGATACATATTAGTACTGTAGTACTCCCCCCCCCCTCCCGAAATGTTGTAATGCTCCATCAACAATAATATTTATCATTTTAACCTAAAATATTGCTTTTTTGCAATGCTTCAATTGTGTTTTTGATTTCATTACTCTCCACGCACTTCTAACCTACTTCAGGATTTTACATGATTTGTTATTTTTTTCAGAAGAAATAACTACTACTGTTGAAACCACTACTACAACAGAAAAAGTCACAAATGTCCCGAGCAAAAGTAAGCATTTCATAATGGATTTACATTACATTAAATTAAGACTATCAGTTTCAGCCCCTTTAGGTGCTGTATGGCGATATATCGGCACAAAACCTTTATACCTCTTGACGCATGTCCCTTTCCCTTCACATGCTTATTCGACATTGGAAATATTAGCAATTATTTTTATTTAGCGTATTAATAATACATGACCGGTCTGTGGCCGAGTTGACATCGCGCTTGGGTCCCACCCAGGTGTAGTGTGTTCAATTCCTCGGCTGGCTAAGTCCTCCATCACAACACAAGCAACATTTTCCGCTTACTGTGGTGGTAGTGGGAGATTTTCAAATATTGTCCGGTTATTCGTAACCCTGGAATGTTTTATCTTTCTTATTAAAAAAAAAAAAAAAATATGATAAAATATTATCAAAATAATAAGAAATCATTATGTAATGCTGTAGGAAACGTTGGCTAAGGATGGAGGTATTGCAACACGACATAATAGCCCAAAAATAAATCACTATAATAATTTTGGGCGTAAAAATCTAAAATCGTATCCAATCAATAGGTACTTTATTTTTCCATAGATTATTGACACTTCACATTATACTTTGAAAAAACATTAACCCTTTAAATATCAGGAACCCAAATTCGTATGATGTTTGGGGCCAAATTTCGTCTCCTAATAATTAAAGGGTTAAAGAACCTAAAGAGTTAACTTCAAATAATGATGTTTTTATTCCAAAGTTTTGATAAGGAAAATGTAAATTATGGCTTTTAGACAATACTAAACTAAATCTTTTTTAATATTCCAGTCATCGAAGATGCCCCCAAGGCCAAACCTGTTTCGCCCTTTGCCAAGTTCCGGCAACTGGACAAACAGAACTCGACACAATCTGCTCCAAGGTATGCAACATCTGCTATTACCAATCTTCCTCATATTTGTCTTACGTCCCTCAATTTAGTTTTCTGTGATTTTTGACCGAGTCTACAATATGAATTACCTGTGCAAACTACTGCCACATCAAAATTCGAAAATCTTATTGTCTTATTCACTGTTTGTATTAATATCATAAAACATACAAAAGACACAATTCATTTAATAGCTGTTTATTGAAAACCGTGCGTAATATCATATTACACACATCCTTTATAAGGGTCTATAACCAAAATTAAAATAAAACTCTGCTATTTTGTCAGAAGCATTTCAAACAAAGAGGTAAACAGCTTCAATAGTAAGATACATAATATATTTATTTAAGTATAGTATATTTCTGTTTAACCCTAGAGATGTGTAAATTAAGGAAAGCCGTCAATTATATTTTCCCATTTCAATGAGTAAATCAACTATTTATAAATTGAAATTGAATGTGTAAATCACTGACATAATACATAAACGCGCTTTTCATAATATTGGTGTTGCATGAAATGTAAAAATGTGAGGGAATGATTTTTTTTAGTTTAACACATCCAAGGGGTTCGAATAGACAGAAACAATATCCGTGAAAGGAGGAATTTGGTTAGAGTTATCAATTAGGAAGTTTGTTGAAGATGGTAGTGAAGTTGGTTAGGCTTATTAGTTGCCGTTGTATTCACCGTGCGTTGTTGTTGGGGGCGCTAGCACACCGAAATCCCCTGGCACGCCGACTGGGGGGGTGGGACAGCCCATGTTTAAGTTCACAGACCCTTTGCTGCAGGCTTCCGCCTCCAATATCAAGGAGCGCCTGCTGCAGTGGTGCCGCGACAAGACCCAGGAGTATGAGGTACTCTTCATCGAGGAGGCAACAAACAAACACTACACACACACGGCATGCTTACCAAAATTCCATTCCCTCACTCTCATCACAACCATCACTTTTCATCCCACAGCCAGTCTCCTTCTATCCCATATTTTAATTATTTCATTGAAATGGCACACTAAACATATCACATCACCCATCTCTGGTTTTTTTCATTAAATTTATCGATCAAGTACCAAAGTGCCCACTCAATGCAAAGCTTTCAATCCAGCATTTTATCACTAGGCAACACTTTTTCATAGAGCAAAATTAATTTGTGTAAATGTTAATTCAAAACTCACAAAAATATATTACGTTCAAATGCTTTTCAAATCTGTAAATATTATCTGCTTTTTTAATATTAAGAAGCATTACTTTATGGGACGTTGGGAGGCGGTTTAGAAAAGGTCCGTGGTAAGGGATTATATTAAAAACAGGTTTTGAAGATGCCTGTATTAACTTGTTCCACACAGGTACACGCCTCTTTACAAAAGAAGTCGGAGAAATGACTCATTCTCATGCTGCAGAACTTAACTGCAAACAGGTGTTCTTGGGTATTCTGCTCTCAAGTTGTCGTGGTGTCAAAACTGGATTTGAATATTTTATTTTTGTTCACAATAATGTTGAAAGATTCACGTTATATAAAAATATACAAGTTTTGTGTCAACATGGTAGTGACATTTCAATGAAAAGCTTTTCATTATGCATTCATACTATATTTACCCAAACCCACCTCTCATATAATAATATATCATATTCATATTTCTCAATGCTAACAATTTTATAATCGTTTCGTAGTGCGATAATGTTCAAAACAATAATTGCCCATCTCAACTCGCTTTGAAACTCTGAGAAATTCGTCGATATTTTATACAAAATCACACATTCAGAAAGCATTTTAGCCATTTTTTTTGTGATATTGAGAATGTTGAGATTATCCCACTATTAAAACAAAACACCAAAAACTATTGCATGACCATAGACTATAAAATTATTGTTTTGTGATACCATAGAGACTTTTAGTTTTCTGTTACTTACTCACTTTGCTGTTGTTTTTGATAAATTTATTCTTCCATCTCCACCCTTAAACGCTTTAAAATTCTTTTCCCCAAGCAACCCTTAGATGCAAACACCCCACCAACGCTTAAAATAATGTGTCTTTTGGATGGTGCTTTGAAATAATATGAAATTTTTTCAATAAACTAAATTATATATTTGAACTTGATTATGTTTATTTTCAGTACAGCTTCAATAAATGTAAAAAAAAAACCGTATATATACAACAAGAAATCAATAAGTTTACCAACGCATTTTTATATTGAGATACAAATATTTCAATCCTTAATTTTTTATACCTAATCAATTAGTTATCTAATTCCCTGAATCAGCTTCACATTTTACAATTCCACATTTTCCTATAAGCTATTTTATCAAATTAGCATTCTAACATTATTTACATGTATTTTGATTTCATTTTTGAATATGATTTGATTCCCTTAACCGCATTGACACTTTAACATGCCATGACATACCCACATAACGAAAGATTGCCTCCAAACCTTTGAAGAGCTTATTGATACTAGTAAAAGAATTCTAAATTAAGACAGTGTCTTTTGTTGTATTCCTGATATGGACTATTATTGCATCCCCGTGAACATCTAACTGACATTTTTAACTGTCTTGTAGTCCTAAAATAGATCTTGTAGTCCTTATTATATTTCTTTGATGTTTCATACATGGGCAATGACTTCAAACTCCATAACATTTCATGACCATCAATCATCGCTTTTTAGATTTTTTGATATTTAAACTGTCTGCGTTAAATGTCAATTCTCGGTTCATTTCCGCTTTTGATCAAATTGAGACCATCTAGCAGGCGTAACGGTAATGTTGTTATGCTTTTTGGCTGATCACAATTTAATCAAAAGCTATAATGGGTCGAGAATCAGCGTTTCACAGAAAGCATTCAAATGTCAAAAATTATAAACGATTGATAGATATCAAATGTGATACAGCTTGAATTACATCAAACTAAGCATACAGTCTCTTCTGCATGTTATGTCTTGTAATGCTGACATAAACATGTTCATTGTTTTATAAATCTGGCTCGATGTCAATATTATTATTTAGTTTTCCTGTATGACATTTAAATGAGTTTTTAGAATTGGTTGGTGGCAATGTTAGTTTTGTGGAAGCTACACAATGAAGAGTACCCGAACTCGGTGTGGTTATATCTGGACGCAGGTGACAGATTCAGAAGGCTCCCGTCTGCATATTATGTTGTGGTGTTGTGATTTACAAATAATCAATAACAAAATGACGGCGCACTGGACTTGCACTGGGAAACAATAGGAAATCTCTTTTTTATAATATATGTCTATGGAACGCATGAATTTACTGTTGAATATAATCGGTGAATCCGCAAAATGATTTCTTTAAAGCAAAATTGATTCAAAACAACATGAAACTAATAAAATTTGCAGATTTATCGATGTTATATTTAATAATATTATAATGTTTTAAATATTTTTAATAAAAGTTTTTGATGTGCTCAACTAAATCCAAATGTAACAGTAGTATATAATATTGATGTTTTAAAACCCTGTTTTTATAATATCTAATTTTAAAAAAGTACCGTAAATCAAATAAATTAATAGAAAAAATCATGCTACACATTTAAATAAATGTCCCAATAAAAATCATAAATGAATGATAACATTAAATTATTAAATAACTTTTTAGTTATGTTAAAAGTACCTACTGCGAAAGATAATTAACAGATGGTGTTGTCAGTAGCTTGCGCTAACGGTATTGTTGTCTCTTCCAGAATGTAAAGCTAGACAACTTCTCAACGAGTTGGTCGGACGGGATGGCGTTCTGCGCGCTGATCCACCACTTCCTCCCTGAGGCGTACGACTACACCAAGCTTCTGCCCACACAGAGACGACACAACTTTACGCTGGCCTTCAAAGTCGCTCAGTAAGTTGGAAAATTAAATAATATAGTATGATGTTATTCAATGGATAGTACATAGTTAGTTGATCATATTGTCCTGGTGTTAGACATAAGTTAAGGATACAAACTGTCATTTGGAAAGACCAAATGACAGTTTGTATCATTAGTGCATTATTTCAGAGAACTTCTCCCAGGATATTTATTTATTTATGTTATTTCATTTCATTCATTTTACGCCCGTAGGGCTTTTACATAGGTATAAGTGGTATAATTTTGACATGATGCATAATTTAGAACAAATTATAAAAATAAGATTACTCTAAACAAAAAATACATACATACATGAAATAAAAATACAAGAAACATAATTTAAATAAAGATAGTGATCAGAAAGGTTAACAAAGAGACAACCAATAGTTCAAAAATAGCGTTGGAATAGGTTTTTAATATGATCCACAAAATTCACCAAGTCAACATTAAGCATATCAATATGACCTAAGTATTGATTTCCTATAGTGCTAACCTCTGTAACGGAGAATTAGCAATGTAGTTGCGCTTCTGCACACTGCGGTGGAACAGAGTATTGTGTCTTATTGTAGTAGTGGGTATATTTAAGTTTATAAGTTGCAAGAGTTTGGAACAGTTTAATTTAGAGTTAAGTATTTTAAATAAGAAAGTTAAATAATTTATTCTAATGTATGATTTTTTATAGTATTTAATAGGAAAGGATAATTTATGTATTCTAGCAGGATATTTAATTTAAAATTTATGAAACGTAGATTTTTTTTTTGTATTTGCTCATGTTATTCAATATTATATTTGAATGGCAAGTAATTTTAAGTTTAACCAATCCGAAAAAGGAACTCAAAATGAAAATAAAATGCACAAGATTATTAGTATTAAAGTCTGCTTAGCTCCTTTTCTTTACATTAACTTCACACATGGGGCCCTGAGGAAAATATTTTCCCTCGGGGCCTATGTCATTTCCAGCCCAAAGGCCCAATATGCTAGCTTGCACCTTTCACCTTATTCCCTTTATTAGCCCTTACCTTAAGAAATTCACCAGGGTCGTCATTGGGGGTTTAGTTATGTCTCTCTTAGTTCTAAAACGTAGTTCTTCATTGGCACTATAAATGAATGGATATTTCTTCATCCTCTTTTTTCCTACTGCTATTGCTGCTTGCCACTCCAAGCAAGTCTCATGATGTAGAAAAATCCTGTTATTAGTCCTACTAAGCTCCTTCAGTGAATTACTATCCACATTGAGTAGGTACGTTTGGTGTTACCGTTGGTAAGCTCTTTGTAAACTTCCCAGAGTGAATTTACCAACTTTATATATTTGTGTTGCAGTGAGAAGGCTGACATATATCCACTGTTAGACGTGGAGGATATGGTGACAATGCGGAAGCCCGACTGGAAGTGTGTCTTCACATATGTGCAGGCCATTCACCGGCGCTTCAAGGACCAGGACTAGTGGATTGACGGAGCCGCTGAGCACTCCTCGCCCATCTCCTTGTGCCAAGTTGTCTACATTTACATTACTATTGGATTCATTGTACTTTATATATTATTTTCTTTATGTTCCCTTGTTAATAACCTTTTATTCCATTATTTAATAAGTCACTATTTAATGTTTCATTTTTGTCGCCTTTTTACTTTTTATATTAAATAATGTTATCGCTTGTAACTGTTAAAATAATTCATTAAAACTTAATAACCAAATGGCATTTGATATTAGATCTATTATTTTATTTGCATCGCTTTGTTTTGTTGGCACCATTGTCGGTTTATAGTAATTAGATCGGCGACAATGGCGGAACTCATAACCATTAATTAATGTTACCAACGTAATCTTGCCAACTTTGTAAAGGCGTGATTTATATAATTATTATTATTATATTCAGATGATCATACTTAACTAACCCAACTTGGATGAGTTTTACGAAATATAGCTACCTAGTATTAATAAAAACACTTTTTTGTATTTATATATTATAATTGTTGTGATGATATTAAGATTTTTAATACCATGCTTAAAAGCTTGTTTATAATAATAAATGTGATTATAAATTAAAACCTGTTTTATTTGTTTCTTTTTACCCTGTGCAGGCGCAATTGGAGCAGTCCGCTCCGGGCGCCGACTTGCCAAGGTGCCAAGGATACCTAACACAGCGCCCTTAAGGTCTTTACTAGCGCCAGGCGCCCTTTGGCTCAGGGCCGGTCTTGCCTATAACAAAGGTTCAAAACTAGTCGCGGGTAAAATTTTGGTATGTCCCAATAATTACGATTGAGAATTATTTTACAAAATAATCATTATTTTCATATTTTAAATTTATAACCATGTATGATAAAAATGATATCCTGCTCTTAGGACACATTAGTTTTGCAAGATTCCTGCTTAAATTTATAACCATGTATGATAAAAACGATATCCTGCTCTTAGGACACATTAGTTTTGCAAGATTCCTGCTTAAATTTATAACCATGTATGATAAAAATGATATCCTGCTCGTAGGACACATTAGTTTTGCAAGATTCCTGCTTATCTATTAATAAAGCGGTGATGGTCTAAGATTTGAAGAACTAAAAAAAATTACAGCAAAAATTCCTGTGAAATTCTTATTAGAAGTCAATTACCCATGAAAATTAGGGTAAACACTAGCTCCCAAAAAAATTGCCTTGCCCTATAAAACCATCATTCGGGAAGTAAGTATTTAAAAAAGGATTGTGGAATATCTTACATCATTGCAATAAGAATAAACAGTAAGAGATAATAACTCAATAAGTTAAGCATTAATAGTATTAAATAACTTAATAAGTTAAGCAGCGATAGGAGTAAATAACTCATTAAGTTAGGGGTTAATAACTCAATAAATTAAGGATTAATAGGAGTGAATAACTCATTAAGTTAGGATTAATAGGGAATAATAATTCAATAAGTTAAGGATTAATAGGAGTAAATAACTCAAAGTTAGGGGTTAAAAAGCGATAATAACTTAATGAGTTAGTGGATAATCACTTGTAAGTTTGAAACAATGAAATTCTTAATTCCATTCACAAAAAGAACAAGTAAAATTAGTAAGTAATATTGATTGAAATCGATTTCTGGTTTTAATGTCACCAGTGAAAATATAATCTTCAATCAACAACTCTCAATAAAAATACGAAAGAGATACTAACAAAGGTGACGTTTGCAACTGGTCGCAATGGGTTTGAGTCCCGGTTACCTTTTTTTTATTTTCTGTGTCTTTATCTCTTTCATATAGCAGGTACCTCATTTTTTTGGGAAATCAAGATGTGAAATGATTGATCACTCTTTTCCTCCTCCTGTGATTTAAAAAAAAAATTTAGTTAAAGAACAGACGGTTTACATAAAGTTCCCGTGAGCACTTAGGCCATAAGCCCATCTCCCATTTTACCTTATTCCTTTAACAATCTCACGGTCCCTTTTATAAAGTTCACCAGGGTTGTTATTGGATATGTGGCTATCTATGTCTTCTGGTTCTACAATTTGTCATCCCAGGTATCTGAGCCTTGTACCCAACAGAGGAGTACATTGGCACCAAAGGTGAAAAAATGAATATATAATACAAGGTACCCAATTAAAAATCCAGGGGAATATTAATGGAAGACGAGCAAAAACAAACGCAGCACTTTAGGGCTTGGAAATATTTGTTACTGGTACAAGTGCAGTTCCAATGAGTTATTACGAGCTGGCCTGAAGGGTGTATATTGCCTTAATAATAGCCAATCTCCGATAGGAAAGGGCTCCAGAAGTGAAGAATTTTGTATAATTTATTTTTCATCGGGAATAAGCATGTTAAAACAACAAATACAAATTAGAAACACTGGATCTCAAGGTGAATAATTTATTCAAGAAGCAACTACGTAAACAATGTTTTTGGGCAAAAAAGCTTCTACTGTGGTATTAAATTCTACAACAAAATCCTACTTTCACTCAAAATTTAAACAACCTTAAAATAAAAAGCTGGATAGAAAACATACTGACGCCAAATACAGACTGAAACATAAACCACACAACTGCACTAACAAATTTAATAATTTGTTTATTCCGTAATGTGGGGAGGGTTTTGCAATCCCCCACGTCCCGTAAAGCACATACAATAATAACAACAAAAAAAAGACACTAAGCATCAGATTGACGGGGCCAATAACTTTCTACAGTATGCTGCGATGCTTGATTTGCGACTCTGGCGGGATTCCACGATAAGGATATTGAGTTGTTTTTCCCTTAAGCCTGCTAGACGGGCGCTTGTGAGGATTGCGAAACCTGGCACTCGCCCTTCCGTGAGCATGTTGGAAGCACTGTATACTAGAAGCACTATCTAGGAAGGCCAAACATCATGCGGTAGGCGTTGTTATACAGAACATTTTTTTAACTTTAACCTTACACAGGAGGCCATGAGGAAAGTGTCATTTTTAGGGATGCTATGTGGAGGTTATTATTCAAATAATTAAATTTATTTTGTAAATGAAATCCCCGGCACGGGAGATCCCAGTGAGGATATCATTATCTCAGCAATATCAACTCATTTTATAATTTAGTTATTATGTGCTGTATTACCCACATCGAAATTCATGTGGATTGTCTGAAAGGCTGCGGGATGTAATTTTTTATTTAAGGTTTTAATCCAGCAGGACTAGAAGGGTAGTGCAATCCCTGTCTGCCATATGACATGATATAACAAGAGAGAAAGAAGAAGAATGACAAATAAAAATAAGAAGAAAAAAACAAAATAAAAAATAAAAGGTACCTAACGATAACATAAAAAAACTCGCCGTCGCCGCATCGTCTGCGTCCATCGCTCATTAAGTGGAGAGCTGAGCCACTCGAAAGCAGCCACGTTGATGACGTTTGTTGATTTTCGTGTCCTGCCCCAGAAGCTGGCTAGTCGATGGCGAAGTAAGGTGGGGAATAAGTGCACCCTCTCTTCTGTGAACATCGTGGAGGCATCGTGCAGAACCTTGGTAGTTGCATAAGTTGCCTGTATGCGTTGTTGTAGCACCCCTTCAGCTTGTCCCATTGGGCTACTGGATATTGTATCCACAGCTCTGACGTATACAGGGTAGTGCAGTACGTCTTACTGACCAATCTTCTAACATTTTTGCTACAGTGGTAGAACCGCCTTGAGAACATTCTGGCCCTTACACTGATTGCTCTCGTTTGTCATTCCATATCTTCTATTTCCTTCATGTTTTTTGTGAGGCTATGTCCTAAATATTTAACCACAATATTTAGGCTACAAGCAGTTCATTTCCTTCTAGACAGATTGGTGGAACATTTAGTGGCTCCTTGTTTGAAAACGACGATGACTGACTTTTAGAATTGTATAGCAAGTTATGTGAGTTTGCGTACTCTTCGCATATTTATACAAGTCATCTCATCGCTTTAATCGCTTGTGCCAGCAGCATCATGTCATCTGGGTAGTTAATATTATTATAGCATTGTCCGCAGAT
The DNA here is from genome assembly GCA_026573805.1 of Hesperophylax magnus. Classification (NCBI taxonomy): domain Eukaryota; kingdom Metazoa; phylum Arthropoda; class Insecta; order Trichoptera; family Limnephilidae; genus Hesperophylax; species Hesperophylax magnus. Next base: position 6,367,232 of record JAIUSX010000977.1, on the reverse strand, counting down.
ATGGCAACCAATTCGTGAATCGTTGAAAATTATTAAGAGACCTAATTTGTCCCCAAACATCATACGAATTTGGGTTCCTGATATTTAAAGGGTTAGGAGATTGTTTGTGTAAACATCAAATAGAGTGGGAGACATATTATCCCCTTGCCTGACTTCGCTGAATGAAGTTATGTGAGTTTGCGTACTTTTCGCATATTTATACAAGTCGTCTCATCGCTTTAATCGCTTGTGCCAGCATCATCATGTCATCTGAGTAGTTAATATTATTCCAGCATTGTTCGCAGATATGGCAACCAATTCGTGAATCGTTGAACTCCTGTAGGAGATCGTTTGTGTAAACATTTAATAGAGTGGGAGACATATTACCCCCTTGCCTGACTTCGCTGAATGAATATGTGTACGTAATTAATAATATTAATAATACCTCCAGCTTGCCAACTGAACATAGACATATGGTAGAATATTGATTGAAAGGGTATGAATGCAAACAAAGGATAAAATATGGGCTGTGCAAGGTGCTTTTATGAGTATAAGGGGGGGTGCATGGGCCAGATTTTCTCATTGCAGATGCTCACTGAGAAGTTTCTGGCAAAAAAACCAAACTTCTCCCTACCTTTGTAGATCTACAAAAATCATACAAGAGAGTCGACAGGAAAAAGTTATGGAAGGTGTAAGTGAATATGAATCTTATATAGGTAACTGAGTCTCTGTATGAGAGGCGTTGCATGTAAATAAACAGGGTGAACAGTGGTTTGACATTAAAAAAGGTGTTAAGCAAAGTTGCATAAAGTCAACGTGGTTATTCAATCTATACATGGATAATTGTGTGCAACAATTGAAAGAGGTGGGATTGGGTGCGAAATTGAGTAATCTGAAAGTATGTTTTCTGATGATGCAGTGCTGATTTCTAAAAGTATAAAAGATCTTGTGTCCAGGATGAACCAAGTATGTAAGAAGAATAAGTTAATGATGAATGTAAGTATGTCTAAAGTCATTGTGTTTGAAAGAGAGAGTATGAAAACAGTGTGCGTGTAATATAGATGTGGCAATATAGATGTGGCAATACTGGTGAATGAGTTTATATATTTGGGAAGTATATTTACGAGAGATGGGAAGGCTGATAAAGATATTGAAAGAAGTTTAAGCGAATGACGATGAAAGGAGTGTAAGGAGAATATATAACGCAAATGTTAATGAACATTTTCATTTGAATAAATGTTGATCAAAAAACAAATTATAAATCGCAAAACACCACCAGCAAGTACTAATTAATTCAATTTGCCGCCATTGAAAGAAATGTCAATATCTAACTTCTCTAGCTGCCAGTGTTGTTGATCCTGCAAATATTTTACTGGAGTTGGACGTACCATTAATTATTTGTTGTAATGAATATAGGTATTTTCAAGTAAAACCACAGAAGAACATGAAAATAAAATCACTACTTAAATAATATTATCACATTATATATAACGTCGATGCATATCAAAACCACTGGAGCTTATTTGGCAAACATTCTGACCAAGTTTGTAAAACCCGTGGGTTCACGCTGGTCATACGCTGGCTAAAATGTGGTCAATTTTAGTAGATATATTTTTAAAAATTAGAAATTATTTCAATAGTTCCCGCGTCTTCGTAACTGCGGTATTTACTGAGCAAATAGTTTTATACAGCAAATGATTTCAAATTTTATCAACAGATGTCTCTCATCTCTCTACAATACATTAATTTCAACAAAATATTGTTAGTTTGAGAGTGGTTTATTTATGGTTGCGAAATATTTTTTTAAGGTGGTTTGCCGTCTCGTTAAAAATTCCCTAGAAAATTTATTTTACACCAATTCTGTTATGTATTTAATATCAATGTATTTATTATTGAATTCTCTGCTTATTTAAATTTATTACAAAGTCCTGAAATTAAAAATAACCAGTGAATTTTAATTTGCACCTGTCAAATAATAATAATTATTCTTATTGGATTATTTGTATAGTGCCGTTTTCGTGAGAAAATCACCTCAACGGCGCAAAGGTGTTCTTTTTCGGTGCTGTACCTAAATTATCGTTGAATGAAATATATAACATCTTAACTTATGTTATTGTTAATACTAATTCAGTTACAGTGACAAAGAAATAGATACAATTTTTATTTTTGTTGTTTGTTTTTGGGGTGTTATGCCGTGTTGCGCTAACTCCTTCTTTAGCCGACGTTTCGGACAGCGTTGCAGTGTCCATCATCAGGGCAGATCCGGTAGATCCGAAGAAGGAGTTAGCGCAACACGGCATAACACCCCAAAAACAAACAACAAAAATGCTTTTGGCCGTGAGAATCTAAAAACAATTTTTATTATTCTTGGATAATTTTTAGTCTGATAAATTATGTGCCAAGTGAAAAAAGCGATTTTGGGCTTAGTACATTGTATTTTTTATTAATATTTAATGCATAATGTTATTGTAAATATTTAACTTTAAATATTGTTTTTAGTTCTATTTAACTTTTACATGTTCACAAAATTTCCTGTAATAAGCACAATTTTAAACCATTTTTGTACAATCAGACAAATTTTACGCGTTAGTGAATTTAATGATTTTTAAATTTTTTATATAAAATCTACAAGCAAATTTAGAAATATTAGAAATTTTTTTTGGCTTTAAACGATATTTAACAGTTTATCTGTTTTTGTATAAATATGTTGATTTGGTAAGTATGATTTTTTAATGATCGCGGGCGAATTAAAGCCAAACCTATGAAAATCTCCATCGCTCAACGCATTTTATCGTAAATATCTTGAAGCCCCAGTCATGGTCCCCATGTGACAATTTTACGAAAATATTCCTAAATGTACAGTTTTTTTTCTCCAACTGTAATGAACCATGTGATAGTAATAACAATATTATTATATGATTTTAAAGATACCGTTCAGAAATGCCCCTTGTCATCTCAAAATAACATTATACGATCAGCCTAAGCACTCAACACACAAAACTCTTTCGAAATTATTATAATGAAGTTTTTTTAGCATGTCAGCTAAACCATCGAATACTATATACATATTAAATTCGATATACTTTACATTAAATTCGAATACTGCATCCAAAATATTTAATCTAACTAGAATCTACCAGAAGAAAACTCAGAATTTATAATGAAAACATCTCTATTGTTTATGTAAAATACTTTATATTTTAACGTTTCTCTTGTCAAATTAAATTAAATAATTGGTTAGAATTTAGGACTTATATACAGCCCAAAAAGATTTGGCAATGCTTATCAAAAGTTTTTAATTTATGTTATTAACATGTTGTCTTTATTATAGAGTAAAACAATGATAACATTACCACAGAAGTCCAAATTTCCATAACGATTGTGGAACGACGATCTATCGTCCGACATTTTTTTGATCGTACACGAATCGAATGAGATTGAACGACGTTGGGTGTTGGCATAAATAAACCACTCACGGTGTTGGTGTGAACAAGTCTTAAAAAAGAGTTTCCAAAACTATTCGCTAGGTGGCTAAAAAAAGTACCATTTGTTTTGGTCTAGATTTTCTTGTTTGTGATGTGTGTTGTGTTTTCAATAATTAATTACTGTGCCTCATATTCGTGGTTATTTTAAACTATAACCCTTGTTTAATTGTGATTTATTACGAGTGTCACAAAACGGAATCTTGCCCCTGTCATTCCACTGAGATCGGAGGTGAATTGAAAATAATTGTAAAATTTTGTTTATATTCGCTGTCAAATGTCATAAGTTGTTGGCAAGGTGTCATTACAAGCGCACAATGTTTAAAAGTAGAATTACGATGTATTTTATGAATTTATTTCAACGATTTGCATGAAATATCGCATAATTTGTGTAGTTTGACAGTAAAGTCAAGTGGAGCGAGCCAACGTAGTGAAGTGCGTAGCACATGTTCGATGCGCGCGAAGTTTAAACTCAAAAGTATTTGTCCTGTCATCAGTATCATCAAATACCCTATAATATAATTATACGGTATTTGGTGTCATCGTCTGATAAATAAATAGGATATATTTTGTTTGAATCATTATGGAACATTTTTATGTTAAAATATAATGTTGCCTTCTGCAAATTCTTTGGGTACCTACTACCTACCGAATTTTAAAACCTACGTATTGTTTTTTTACATTATGAATACTAAATCTTCGCACGTTGAACCGGTTAGGCTGGAGTTAGTTTTGGCGATGTATATTTTGATATAGTAACAATAATACATTTTCTTACAATGATTAGATCAGACTTTTTCGAGGTTAAAAGTTTTGGTACAAGAGTCAAACATTTTTGAGCAAATATCATAATAATAAACTGACGAAAATAGAAGAGTAATGACTAAAATTCGCACAGTTAATAAAAATACCCTAGAACATAATAATACGCCGAGCTTCAGTATAACTGTTAATATAAACATAATGTATTATCATTATATTTAATGTATGAGAAAAGAAGCAGTAAGGTCATATATGTAGGCTTAGAATAAATAATCACACAAGAAATGTCTTATCGACGTGTTTCGTGAGCCAAATATTTGTCCAATCGGGCCTTAAATTTCCAATACAAAACCGTGCTTACGAAATTCAAATGGGATGGACATTTACGATGTCAGGCGAGTGTAAGTGAGACGGAGCTTTGGTCTATTGGGCTAAATGGAACATTTGTTTCCATTCAAATTTGCATGGAAGTCACTTCTAGTTTTTTTTTAATTTATTCTATGTGTGTAGGTAAACTATAATTTAATAACGTAAAATAAAGAAAATATTTCTCAAAATATCCATTCAAATGTGTAAAAGAAAAGCGAACCGCATAACTCGCGCCGCCCGCCGCTAGGAGGCGCATGCTGCCATCATAATGTATGGGAGAATTATGAAATATCAGAAGTTGGAGGTATTTATAACTATTCTACAGTAAATTGTAAACAAATACTGTAGAATAGTTATTTTTTATTGACAAACTAATGTTTATAAGACAAGGTTTTATGCGTAGCATAAAGGATAACAAATAATTAGTCGCCTGAAATATCAATACAAATTGAAAATATTTCCCGAGTAAAAATACTGTTGGCGGCATTTATTTTCAATTTGTATTGATATTTCAGGCGACTAATTATTGCTTATAATTATTTGTAGGATAGTTCTTTGTAAACATTAAACTGTGTGTTAAGGGACGTACTTGACTTACTTAAATCAGTGATTCCTGACATTATTTGGACATGTATTTTGGTCTCCGGTAGCTTTTCGATTTTTTTTTCAAAACAAAACAAAAAACTTCCACGTGTCGTCACTGGTCACTCTGCCGAGTAACCGCCCACCCCTCATCCCGACCCCAACTGTCCAATAACTACATATTATTTTAATGTTTTCATTTGAAAAAAAAAAACAAATCAAAAAATGTCACCGGAGACCAAAATTTCATTTGCAATTTTTTCTCAAAACAATGTTTGGAATCACCTATGGTTTGAGATTTTTACGACGAAAAGTATTATAGTGATTTATTTTTGGAGTATTATGCCATGTTGCGCTACCTCCTTTAGCCAACGTTCCGGACATCATTACAGTGTACATCATCAAGGCTGATGTTTAAATATATCGATAATCTGCCAAATGATAATACATATTACGATGGGCAGTGGAAATTCATCCGTATTATTTATCTTTAGATTAAATTTCATGACTTTTACAACCATTTCCCTCGAGAGGGTCAATTTGTTTATTTATTAATTTTTTAAAAACATTACACATTACATATTACAGTGATCTTTGGCTGTCCAACTAGGAGATTAACCTGTTTTAGGACAGTCAGAAATAGGCAGATTTATTAAATGCGATTCTTGTTTTGTCTAGTGTATTGAATTTTACTTAATTATTGCACTTTATAAATAATTTGAAAAGTTTTCTTGGTTGATACAAGAAGTTGCTAACTATATATTTTAAATAATATAAACGTAGAGAATAGACTAAAAGAATATTCAAATATGATAATTCAAAAATAGCAATATAGTAAAAAATTATTGACATGTGAGTTTATCAAATTGAAATTTTACTTTTTATTTAGATGAAATTAATAAGCTAGAGAATCAAAAATAGATAAAGAAATTAAGGAGATTAAAAGAAAATAGAGAATAAAAATAAGCAAAAAAAAAATAAAAATAGTGAATTAAAAAATATGCAAAAAAGTATATGTATATATAAATATAAACAAATAGAAACATGTAAGCTTTTCAACCATTCCGTAAAATCTTACTTTTGATTTGGTGAAATTAATGCGCTAGAGAATCAAAAATATATAAAAAAGAAAAGAAATTGAAAGGAAGTGTAGAAATAAGTCCTAATAAGTCCTCCACAACACAGGTGAACTCCTAGCGTGGAGGACAATATACTATACCATTGTATAACAAATATATTTAAGAATAAAAAAATAAAAAAAATAGATAGAAGATTAAACAATAAATTAATATTAAAAAACATGTCTGCTTTTTCTCCATTCCATGAAACCAATGAACCACCATTTTTATGAGGCATCTTAATTCGACTGCAATCGCAAATATTCACTTTTCCTCATTTCACTTTTCTTAACTACATTTCATATTACAACCACTTTCCCTAAGAGGATGCGTGAACCTCTATTTCTGTTAGACATTATTCACCCATGATTAGGCATCGGATAAACATATAGGCCACTGTAGCACTTTTTTCCGGTTTAAACCATTAAATTTTTTTTTAAATTTCAATCCTTAAAATGGGACCATTTTTTTATGAACCGGAAAGACCGGACATAATTTATGGCTGCGAAAAAAATAATTAAATAGCTAAAAATCATTTTTGAAAAAAGGCCAGCCGCTTCGGGGAAACTCAAGGTCCGTAGAAAATAGGCTCTGCACCACACGTACGCTTCGGAGCGGTGATACCACGCGCCGCACCAGACCGCTACGCAGACAAGTCTCACAATGGACTGCACCGTCAGTGTGGATTTTTATAAAAAATCGGAGACCGTACATTGTTATGTAGCGACCTCACAAGCTAAAAAACTGGATGGATCTATTTGTTTTGTTATTATAAATGTTTTTTTAATAACATTTTCGTAGAAAGATCTATCCAAACGATTTTTTCCAAGTCATTATAAAATGCATGCAAGTGGCCTATTGACATTCCAGGGCTGCACTAACCTCACTTCTATTCACGTTACAATATAACTTATATTCACGGAACGGTAGCGCGGCTCTCTTCAGACAAAACTTTAATTTGGATTTGAGGCCAAAATACTTGACCAAACAAGAATATTATTTTTCAAAACGTATAACAAATATCTAGTACGGATAATAAAAATGTGTCTAAAGGAAGCGGTCGTGGTGGGTCAATTACCCTCTTACGGGAACGGTAGCGCGGCCTTTGTCATACAAAATTTTAACCTAACCTAACCAATCTGAATAATTATTTTGTTAATCAAATAAAGGATATAACAAAAATCTAGTACGGATCTGTGCTACTTTATTTATTTGTGATACCTTCTATTGTGCACGTTTTTAACCCTCCCGTTCCGGAGGGGAGTAATACATTTCCCCCAAACGATATATTGCGCGATATCATAGTATACAAACACTAATTTTGGTTATGTGTCTATAACTCTGGTTCAATGAATTCTAGGACTCGGATTTGCTTTGAATTATATGTCATTTTTTAAATTGGAACTGATTGTGTGAATAATAATTCAGATAAGCGATAACGTAAAATTTTGTACGATATTTATTTTTGAGTAGGAATATTCTTATTTTTGTACTTTTTACTTGCTGTTATTATATGGATATGGTTATATGTATTTTTTCCATTATTTTTGTGAACTTGCAATCTTCAGAATATTACTTTTTTATGAACTATGTATGTAAAAGCCCAATGGGCGTTTAAATAAATAAATAAATTAAATTAAATTAAATTAAATTAAATTTGTTTTTTTTTCAAAATAATGTTTTCAATTGTCTGCGCTGGTCATCAACAATACTATTTCGGCTATGTGTCGATCTGTGCTCGATCTCGTACGAGTACTATCTCATATAGGTACCATTTTGCATTACCGGTCGGTGGCTGAGTTGGCATCGCGTTTGGGTCCCCACCCAGGCGTATTGTGTTCAATTCCTCTGCTGGCTAAGTACTCCATCACAACACAAGCAACATTTTCCGCTTACTGTGGTGGCAGTAGGAGATTTTCAAATATTGTCAGGTTATTCGTAAAAAAATGATTGACTGCTGGGCGAATCCCGGTTAATGGCAGGCCAACACGAGAGCTGTAAATTCTCTCTCACTTGGCCTGTTTCACCATATCGCTCGCTACACATTCCCAGTGGGAACGCCATACAAATGGGAATGTATGGCGAGCGATATGGTGAAATACGCCAAGACAACATATATTATGAGAGTACAGCGCTCGTGTGCGACTAGCATAAAACTGTAAGTAGTAACTAATATCTGAGTGTTCAAATGAATACATGGGCGATATAAATCGGGGACCCTAGTGACCTCATTCGGGTCGTACGTGGTTTTATCTTCAGATAAGTAAAGGTTAACAAGAAGTAAAATTCCAGGTACGTAGTAAGCTAATTATTACCGCACTACCACTCACTTTGTCACTGTTTCTATTGGATGCATATGTAAGATGAAGAAACATTCCAGATTCCAGGTCTGCAGCTGGTTCCAAGTCGGGATGAGCTGTGAACTCGAGCCATGACGAGTCCGCCTCGTGACCCTCCTACACTATCAGGTGAGTCCTCACTTCTCATTCCTCACTCCTCACTCCTTGTATATTTAAAAGAAATAAATTTGTTTTTACATAATTCAATTTCATATAACAGTTTCACAGAATTTGAACAATTCATCAAATTTCAACGTTCATTTTCTGGTTCTGTGAAAGTCCTATTCAAGTTCTGTTGTTATATCATTATAAGCCAGTTGCTTGACAGAACTGAAATAATAACAGAACTTGAAAAGATCTTTCACAGAACTTGAAAAAAAAATATTTTAAGAATTGTTAAAATTATTCAGCAACCCGTCCTTACAAAACTGAATATTCAGTTAGATTCTAAGACATCTTTCTTCACCACTCTCTCTCTAGTACTAAAGAAAAACATGATACGTGTTGGGTTACTATGCCGTGTTGCGCTTGCTCCTTCTTTAGCCAACGTTTATAACAGCGTTATACGAAATCTATCCGAAACATCGGCTAAAGAAGGAGGAAGCGCAACACGGTATAATAGCCCAAAAATAAACCACGATAATATTTTTGGCCGTGAAAATCTAAAATCATATCATCTAAAGAGAGACGGTTTCAATCGCAAAATTTAATTCTTGAAATAAAACAATAACTTTGTAAGCACGATATATTCAAATTAAGTTGAAATCAGCGGTTAATCACACGAGATAGAATACTAATCAAAACAAAGGAAATTAAAACCGGTCGGTGACTGAATTGACGGTGGCGCATTGGGGTCCCACCCAGGCGTAGTGTGTTCAATTCCTCGGCTGGCCAAGTCCTCCATCACAATACAAGCAACATTTTCCGCTTACTGTGGTGGTAGATAGAGATTTTAAAATATTGCCAGGTTATTCGTAACCCGGGAATGTTTGTTTTGTTTTAAACAAAATAAAATAATTATAGGTAATGATTGTATTTCGGATTGTGTTAATTGGTGTTGTGCATTTTGGTTGTTAGTGCATATTCGAGCATTTTTTGGTCTTTAGTGCATATCCCTTTGCCTGCCATAGGTCACCCCAAGTGGCTCGCTACGTTTGGTGACTTAGCAGAGGTGCCCGGGTTCATGGGGTGAGGCTTGTCTAGGTCTTGGCGGCCGATGCATTTGGCCTGCTTGGGGGGCCGGATCGGGAGACACTGGTTATGGGAGACCTTTTGACCTCTCTAGACGGAGTATCTCGACCCATCGTTTTGCACCGCAGTGGGAGGGATGGATCCATACGTCCGTCACTCTTGGACACATGGACCCCCAGATTCCTACCAACCCATCATACTTTTTCCTTCCCAGAACCTCTTCCTCTCCTTCCTTTTCCTAAAAATACCCTTTAATCAGCATCCCCAAAGATGACATAGGCCCAAGAGAAATTATTTTCCTCATTGCCTACTGTGGGGAGCTAATGTAATAAAAAATAATAAATCCATATGTCAGGAATTTAGTTGTTCAAAATAATAAGAGCTGTTAGAAATACAAATTAGAAATGGTCGATATTCTGTCTTTTTCTTCTTTTCTGGGGAAACGGGAGTATCTTTGGAACGGATTCCATTTAGAAATATACTTGTAGTAAAGGTTTTGTACAGGTAAATGACTGTATTGCAATTTCACCGTCCCCTCCCCCACCCAATAAATGATTTTTTTAATGAACTGATTTTCCTTCAAAATTTCGCTGGCTGACCCCTCTTCCCCCAAAGAACTGGGGTTTAAAAGAGATATTTTTGGTTTTATCGCTTAAGTTAGCATTGTTAGTGCCTATTTGGGCATTTTTGTTGTTTTTTATTTTAACTTAGCCATCAACAGCACTGATATTTTACTTGGTTTTACCCCCAGTCTGGCATGTCTGGTCTGTTTATGTTGGCATTGATTGTGTATATTTGCATGCACCGCCAATTTGATAGTGAATTTAATCCGATATCTAGTTATAAGTCACTTCTCTATCGGTGGGATTCAATTTCTACCACAAATATATATATGTGACCAGTCTTAGTAATTACAAATACATAAATGTGACAAGGTTTACTAATTACAAATATATAAATGTGACAAGCCTTAGTAATTACAAATACATAAATGTGACAAAGCTTACTAATTACAAATATATAAATGTGACAATTCTTAGTAATTACAAAAATATAAATGTGACAAGTCTTAGTAATTACAAATACATAAATGTGACAAAGCTTACTTATTACAAATATATAAATGTGACAAGTCTTAGTAATTACAAAAATATAAATGTCACAAGTCTTAGTAATTACAACTTTATAAATGTAGTAAGTAATTTTTACCATTTAATTTCGTTGTCTGTATCGTTGTTATCTTACTTTGCGTTTTCACGTATTCTTGAGTTTCCTTAGGTACAAGGCGTCTTTGCTTTTCGAGTGAAAATTGATGCCAGCTCTCAATATTCATTAAAATGTACAACAAACCATGTTTTCTTTATTCAAATGAAATGATAACTTGTCTAAAAATTCATTCCAAACATTTCGATTCTAAAATAATTATCGACTAGCTTTTGAAATTTTAATAGCATTAAAACGTGTGCATTTCTCGAAACCGTATACGACTTAAACCATGCATATTTCTAGAATAGAGCCCCATTTTAAAAATAAACCTAAATTAAATATAAATTATTATAAGCAATAATTAACCGCCTGGAATATCGATACAAATTGAAAATATCTCCCGAGTAAAAATAAATGCCGTTGATGGAAATTGAACCCGCACCTTCTGATGTCCGGTCAGGTGCTCTGGACCACTGAGCTACGTCGGCTTATTTCCAACACGCCAAATAATTCAATATGTACTAGTACTTCAATCCACAATTACTGCTTATTATATTTTTTTTCACCTGTGAATAACCAACTTTATTTTTGTAGGAAAGGCTTTGTTATGGCTAAATTTCCCACTAGATGGCGTCGAGACATATTATATCTACATTCCCGTCGGCCGCATTTATTTTTACTCTGGAGATATTTTCAATTTGTATTGATATTTCAGGCGGCTAATTATTGCTTATAATAATTTGTTATCCTTTGTGCTATGCATAAAAACTTTTCTCATAAACATTAATTTATCATTAAAAAAAATAATAATATTTGACAAGTCAAAATATTTCACCAACATTTTTTTTTTATTTGGTACAATATTTTTTACATTTCATTGTTTTCCAGTAATGTTGGCCTCACTGGGTGGCTTGCCCGTGCTGAGGCCTTCATTTTATAATATGAAAATATAATCTACATTATTCCTCAAACTTTAGTAAAGCTTCCTTTACTATCTCATTTAGCGTGTTCCCATGTTATAACATTAGACACGCTTAATCTTTATTAGTATTATTATGTCTACTGCTTATCAAAATAATTCCTTCGCCAAATACACAATTCGGGATAGTCGATTCGAGTTGACTCTATAAATATACTAAGGTATTACCTAAAACCTCTAACTACGAACGTAAGATGTGTTTTACGCATGCCAGACAACTATCCCAAACCCCAAATGACTATAAATGGGTAATTTCTCCTGCTTTGTACAAAAAGTTATGTCATAAGTTGGCCCACAAGATATAAAGTAGCAAACGAAAGTTTTGCCAAATAATAATGGGTTGTTAAATTTTACTTTCTCATTTGCATGGTAATGTCGGTACTACGTTAACGAATTATGAGAAATATGGATGCAAATAACTACCTACACATAAATTTTAACAACCTCGTCATAATAAGGTAACTATTTTAGGTAATTTTTTCGTTCCAATTAATAATTATTGTTTTTATTTGCAGCTAATTGCTTTATGTGATTATTTTTTAGATAAATTAAAAAATAAGTAACACGGAACCCGGTAACCAACGTATCGATTGTAATCAAATGATCGTAAACAAAAATATCGTCTGCAAAAGATCGCAATTGTTATTTGATCATAAGCGCATTTGATCGTAAATATTTGTAAATTACCATTTGATCGTAAACATTTTATCGTAAAAAAATGATTACACGTAAATTATATCAAATCTTTTTACTTTAACATGACACCCAGACACTATTATTTGCTTATTGTTTGCCTACGGTCATTTTTCTTACGATCATTTTGCTTACGATAATTTGAGAGTTACGATCATCTGTTATTTGATTGCGATCATTTGATTAGGATCATTTGAAAATTACGATCATGTGATAACGATCATTTAAGAGTTACAATAATTTGATTACGATCATTTGAGAGTTACGATCATCTGTTTATGATCATCTGTTATTTGATTGCGATCATTTGATTAGGATCATTTGAGAATTACGATCATGTGATAACGATTATTTAAGAGTTACAATAATTTGATTACGATCATTTGAGCGTTACGGTAGTTTGAGAGTTACGATCATTTGAGATTTACGATAATTTGGTTACGATCATTTGAGAATTACGATTATTTGAATGCGCTCATGTGATAACGATCATTTAAGATTTACAGTAATTTGAATTACGATCATTTGAAAGTTACGATTATTTGTTTACGATCATTTAAGAGTTACAATTATTTGATTACGGTAATTTGAGAGTTACTATCATTTGATTACGACCATTTGATTTCGATAATTTGATTACGATCATTTAATTACGATCATTTAATTAGGATCATTTAAGAGTTACAATAATTTGATTACGATCATTTAAGAGTTACAATAATTTGATTACGATCATAAAAGAGTAACAATAATTTCATTACAATTTTTTAAGAATTGCAATCATTTCGTTACGGTAATTTGAGAGTTACGGTCATCACAACATCGAATTTCTTATATTCTTCTTCTATCTATGGTATCGCGCAATCAAGCTTTAAATCGAAAAAATGACAATGCAGTTAGGCTGCCCTAACATAAATACGTATTTCTATCTATCCTACTTTCATTTCAACTATACTCTCTTTTCAAAAAAAAAAATCTAAATTTCCAGTTCCTAAAAAAATTGGTTAGAAAAGTTAAGAACATCGACCATTTTTAATTTCCCACAGATCATATTTTGAAGGAGTTTATGACAAATAGGCAAACGACGAAAAAATGCTCACAAATGCACTACAGGCTCATTATGTACTATGCTAATGCATAAATAAATGATGACTTACAATAAGGTATTTTTAGGGAATATAAATTAGAAATTTAATTGTTTTATATCAAATAAATACCCTGTAATATTAAAAATACGTCCAACTTCAGTAAAATATTGGCAATATCAACAACTCTGGTCCCTAAAGGCGCTAGTGTATTATATTGACATTGACATTCCATTCAATGGCGGCAAATTGAATTTATTTAGTACCTACTTTGTGGTGGTGTTTTACGCTTCCTAATTAATATTTGGATCAATATTGATAAAAAAAATACCGAAAAAGTATTTAGTATTATAGTAATTAATTAATTGCAAACAGGAAAAACACTCCTCTCGTTTTTCAGGATGCCAAAATCGTTAATAGGTTAGTAATAATTGTGGGAATTTAATTGAATTAATAAAAAATCATTAATTACAATAAATGCTAAATACCCTACAATAATAATTAGTCCTCATTAAAGCTTTCATAAATAGAATTCATGATAATAATAGCTATATCTATTATATTAAGTTGATTGTCTGAGACTAGCGGGCGGGCGATTTGTATACAAACCTACAGTTTTATTCCGAGCTTGATGAAAATTTGCACCCTTAACCTTCAAAACAAGAGGAAGGTCATTGTCTAAGTCTTATTATGAATAACTCTGTGTGAACCCGTGCAACGCCGGGGAGCTCAGCTACTTTATTTATAAAATATGGTTAAATAGGTTATCTTTTTTTCCATGTCTATAATTTATTTATTTTACATAAAATCCATTAAAATGTAAGAAAGAAAACCAAGGCGCATGTTGCCATTAAAATGCATGGGAAATTTCAAAAGTTATTAGTTATATTACTGGGTATTTGGTAATATGTAGATATTAAAATGTATTTTTTTATGCTTTATTTTCCTTTTTTGCAATTACAGCTTAGATATTCGGTTGAATCTTAGATTGCGCAATATTGGACGTCAATTCGGCTGCTATTAATGATGGTCGTTAAGGCGATGCCATACGTAGTAATGCAAAATCATGTGTTTTTGGTTTGAAATTTTGGTCGCCTAGAAATGTTTCAGATGCTTTAATTAAATACTGCGAGTAAAATACATCTCGGCCTTTGAAATAATCGAGTATTTTTTAGATAAGTCTTTTTATAAGCCCAGAAAAAAATAATGTAAAAGCCTATGAAAACTGCTTTAAAGTTCAAAATCTCCTACTTACAAACCCATTTTCGGTTATTATTTTATTGTATAATGTGGCAAAATAATTTATTTATAAAATGATCGAAAAAAAAAATTTATGCCTGAACATCCACAAAATAAAATAAAAGGCACTTTTTGGCTATGTTTTTTTCTTGCATAAATCAAAACAGGCGGATGGTGTTAAGCAGGAATTTAAACCTTATCGCCATCTACGTAAGGGTTGTTATTGATAGCGGCTCAATTTAAAATATTACACGACGTAGTGCATCGCCTTAAATACAAAGGGTAGACCATTACCTACTTGGTTGTATAAATAATGAGTTCACACAATGAAAAGCATTTATTTTTATCAAGTCGTGAGTTTTTTGTTGATAGCAAATATCCTCGTATTACGCCAAGTATCGCGGGGAAACGCGACTGTTCGGGTCGGACTCGTGTGCTAAGATCGGTGATAAGTTATCGTTCACAGCTTTATAATATTATTAATTTGTTTACAATATTAAGGGAAAAGTGGATGACATTAGTATTGTTCTAGGCTACTTTTTCATTTTTTTATTAATTACAGATTTGTCACCGGGCGAATTAGGCCCCCTGCTCTTTAACAATGGGAAATTAAATTATTATTTTTTTTTTAAAATGATAAACTAATCTTTATAAGACAAGGTTTTTATGCATAGCACAAAGGATAATAAATTATTATAAGCAATAATAACTAACCTAACCTACTTAACCCAGTTAATAAAGTTTTTGTCTCATCACTTAAGATATAACTTTTTAAAGATGTGATGATTTATCCGGTCACCGCTCCCACTATAGGAGACATATTTTCTTGTATATAATACAAGTTCACAGTCTCTCCATGAAGAGTGTTTAGTACCTTCTGTAAATCGAAATCAGGACATAAAAAGTTCGATTCTTCTTCTTATGTTTGGTTAGCTAAAAGTGATTTTTTACATTCAACCTTGTCAGCTAAATGGTGTTTATAAACTTTAAGTAATATTTTTAATCTTTGCACAGTAAAAAGTAAAAAAAAACATGTCGAGCAATTCCGGGTACACGTCAGCTAGTTTTTAATATTTCTGAATTCCGTTGGAATTTATTGCTTTCTGTATTTATTTCTATTTATTTTTTAACATGATCGCGACGCATTTTAAGAATGCACTCTTATATGACCCTTACGATGCTTTGCTTGGCAACAATATTAAAGAACTAAATCATACGAGAAAATGAAAAAAATCATTTTTTATGATTTCGATTGCTGCATTGCATGCGATTTTTTGTCAAATCGTGCGGATATGTGTTTTAAACGGATTCAATAAAAAAACGAAAATCGTCAAATTGCCGCTTACTATCTTCTGCCGGGGAAGGCTCGATATGTTTGTGTATATGTTTTTCACGTGAAGTAATAATGAATTGTGATATATCATAATTTTTTTATGCATTGTTGTAGTGAAAACTTTTTTGACTTATCCCTGCTTTAACTAGGGGTGCGATTTGCAGAATAGCGACTTCCACAATCCACGTTACCAGAGTTCCTTGTATTTGATGAATCGACTTATGTTAAGTTGAAACTATAAAATCGATCATAAAACGTAATCGCCCTCTGCAATCTCGTGGTTTAATATAGTCACGTAGCGTAAGCGAAACGTTACGCGAATGGTTAATTCTGTTCGCGAAATTGAAGACCATCTGAAATTCAAATTCTCGGGAATGACTCGGAAGGAAAGGACTACAGCGCAATCAATATGCTGAGACTTTGTCGAAACGAGTATTTTTTATTTTTTTATTTATTCTTAAATAAATTAGTTTTTTATTTATTTATTTATTAAACGTCATAAAAGGCTTTTACAATAATGTGATACATAGATTATAAGTACACAGTGGTACATAAGCGAATATTAGTATTACATTTAAGAACACAACAATATGTATACAAAACGACATTGAATGTGATACAGCTGAAATTTTCTTAAGGCATAGAATGCTACAATAATAGAAAGTACTTCATTTAAACGGGATAAAATATACAGAAAAGGTGACTTGCCAACAGATATAATCTAGCTAAATATTATAACAGCGCAAATAGTAGTGAGTTTATTGTTACAATCAAATTTATCTTCACTTGGCTATGGCACTATGGCAAAGTAGCTTCAACAATTCAGGGCTGACAGAGACTTGACAATTAAAAGTAACATTTTTTATTAAAATAATACATCCGTTAGCCAACACTATAAGACATCTGAAGCAAGCAGTTTATATAAATGCTATACATATACATTTCACATATATGTATATATATACATTCTATATTCTATACGATGCTATACATATACATTTCACATATATGTATATATGTGGAATGTATATATGACTATACATATACATTTCACATATATGTATATATGTGGAATGTATATGTATAAGAACGCCATACATATGTTACACATAAAGAAGAACATGTCAGTATGATGCAGTACAAACAGACATTTAACATTTCACAAACATATCAGTTACATTCACAACCAAGTATTTTTGCCTTGATGCAAGACGGTGAGGTTTTGAAAATATCAAAAAGGTCTGTATACGTGTTGGCAGTGCGGTGAAAACGCGCCAACGGTGAATGATACACATAGTTAGTGCTATGATTGTCACTGTGGAAAAGGTGGTGGAGTCGAGTTGATTTAACAGGGACACGAAAATTTATAACACTTAACATTTGAGGGCAGTCTATGAGATTGTTCAGTAATTTAAAAAGTATAAGAATGTCATTAATAGTTCGCCGGGTAGAAAGAAGTGGTAGATTTAGACCAGACATTAAAGTATTGTAGCAGATATCAATTACAGGCTGTCTCAATTTGAATTGAACGTATCGAAGAAATTTTCTTTGTACTTTCTCCAAGCGGTGTAAGTTACAGGTATAAATCGGAGACCATACAGGAGATGCATATTCTAGGTGCGATCTCACAAGAGAGCAGTAGAGTAATTTAATTGACTCAATGTTTTGAAAACTCCTTGTGTTACGCATTACAAAACCTAGAATTTGCATGGCCTTATTGGAAATTGTTTCACAGTGACGATCAAAGTAAGTTTTCTGTCAAAAATAACACCAAGGTCTTTGATAAATGGTACTAATGCAATTTCATTATTGTTAATTGGATACGATATGGTTATTGGAGTCCGTGAACGGTAAAAACACATGTGGAAACACTTTTTTACGTTTAGGAATAATTTGTTTATTTCACACCAGCTAGCAAGTCTATCTATATTATGCTGAAGGATAAGTGCATCATTTAAACATTTTATAATCTTAAAAAGCTTTAGGTCATCTGCAAATAGAATGAATTTGACATTTTCGAAACATAAAGATAGATCATTTATAAACAATACGAAGAGAAGTGGGCCCAGATGAGACCCTTGAGGAACTCCCGATGTTACTTTAAATTTATATGAGACTTTATTTTTTAATTTTACCATCAGTTCGCGGTTACAGAGGTAACTATTCAACCATTTTAGGAATGATCCATGTATACCAAGGGCTTGCAGTTTCGCGAGAAGGATATTAATATTTACTTTATCAAAGGCTTTTGAAAAGTCAGTATATATTGAATCTACTTGTGCATGAGACGTGAAAGCTTCACAGATATAGTGTTCATACAATAGAAGATTGGTTGTAGTAGACCGACCGGTCACAAACCATGCTGTTCTGGAGTAATAATATGCCTAAACTTAACAGCAATTTTATCTAAGACAATACTTTCAAACATTTTCGGGATGGTAGACAGTACGCAAATTGGTCTATAATTTAAAACACAATTTTTATCACCTGATTTAAATACAGGTGTCAAGTGATTAAGTTTCCAAGGATCAGGATATATTCCAGTTTGAAGTGACAGATTGAATATGTGTTGAAGTGGAGCTGCTATAAACTGAGCGCATTCCTTTATGAATACCGGTGGAATTTTGTCAGAACCTGACCCTTTATTATAATCTAGAGATCTGATCTTTGTATTAACATCATCCAGAGAAATGTGCCATGTTGATATGTCAGTTACATTGGTGTATTTAAATTCAGGTATAGTTACATTATCATTTTTCTGTTCATAAACACTTGAGAAATGATCAGCAAAGAGGTCAACTATTTCTTGATCACTGTCAGCATGTTTTCGCCCTGAATACATTGATCTAGGACAGCCGTTGTTGTCTTTAAGAGAATTCACATAATTCCAAAAATGTTTTGGATTTGACTTGATAGTCTGCTCTACATCTGTAATATAATCCGACTCAATATGTCTGTCCCATTTTAAATAACGGTCGAAGTATATACCAAGATATTTGATATTTTCGGTTTGTGTGATTGGAGGACAATTGCATGGGGTGCTCGCTGAGTGACAGGAATGTATTTTAAGGTAGATATTTTTGGAGGGTTGGCCTCTCGAGTTTATGCTAAAGGTTATGAATTTAGTCTTATCTATATTTAAAGTTAATAAGTTAGAGTCAAGCCATTTTTTTTGTAATATTTAGGCCAACTTCAGCTTTTGTGATTAGTGTGTTCCAGTCAGTGGCCTTAAAAAGTAACACAGTGTCATCAGCAAAGCTTATAATTTCCCCGTCTATTTGGAGCTGACATAGATCGTTAATATAAATAAGGAATAGAATTGGGCCAAGTACGCTGCCTTGTGGAACTCCGTAGGATATTTGTTCCTTGTCACTACATGTGTTTTCTATTGAGGTATATTGGGTGCGATTTTCCATGTAGCTTTCAATTAATTTGAGTTCTGTTCCCGTGATTCCGAAATATTTAAGTTTATTGAACAGGTTTTGGTGGTGAATTGTGTCAAACGCTTTTGCCAGGTCTAGGAATATTCCAAGGCATTTTTTACCCTGATCTATATTTGTTTTGAGGAAGTCTGTTACTGAGGCTAAGGCATGTGAGGTACTCATATTTTCCCTGAATCCAAATTGATTTGGTGATAGTATATTGTTTTTGTTAAGAAAAATTAAAAGGTGGTTTTTGATATGTTTCTCGAGAATTTTTGAAAGCGTGTTTAGAATTGTAATTGGTCTGTAATTATTAATTTCTTCCTTGTTTCCTTTTTTGTGGATTGGAATTACTTTGCCCGTTTTCAAAATAGTTGGGAACACTCCTTCTTTAATGGACCGATTTATAAGTATGGTAAGTGGGATAAGAAGTGCTGACTTTATTATTTTTAGTGTCATCGGTGATATTTTGTCGCTACCCTGAGAGTTTGTATTTTTTAGTTCGTTTATAAGATTTAGTGTTTGTATTTGGGTAATGTATGGAATTTTAAAGGAAGAAACACTAGTGTGTGTATAGTGGGTTGAGAATTCTGGGATATCGTCATTTGTAGTGATTCTGTTTGCAAATACCTTGCCGACGTTAGCGAAATAGTTATTCACAAAATTACATACTTTTAGTGGTTGTTCTGATGTCTTAATAATCTCGTTATCTATTTTTATCTCGGTTATGGAATCGCTTTATGATGATGTAAGACTATACACCATGTCGTGTAACGTTTGGAATCAGGCCGCTGACAATAACACTCCTTACGTAGAATGGTGATAAGGTTTAAATTCCCACTAGACATATAGGGTTTATTTTTTTCTAGGCTTGTAAAAAGACTCAAAAAATGCTCCATTATTTGAAAGGCCAAGATGTGCTGTACTTCAAGTATTTAATTAAAGCATGTAATATATTTCTAAGCGATCAAATTTTAAAACCGAAACACATGATTTACACTGCGTAGTGCTTCGCCTTAATACTGAATAAGTTTTTCTTGCCAAGTATTTTTTCGTTTATAAAATTGATGAGAGTTTTTTTTTCCGTTAAAGAAATTTTTTTTGATCCTGTACAAGAATCCCGACTGTATTGAGCCAGCAGGATTGTGGTATCTTCTATTTGTGTGATGCTATGAAGCTAAATGAACTGACGCGGAAATGAAGGGGTGGTTGGGAAGAGTCTGGCTATTCATATCTAATCGGCAAACATAGCTAGGTAATTTAACGCAACGTTTCGATTCTGAATGGTGGTAATAATAATACTAATACGGCTGCTGCAGGATTTCGAGTTTACTTAAATCGTTTGTTTATTAAAATTTGGCAAAGGGGTTTCCTATTTTTGAAACTGTAAATTCGTGGTCGAATTCCACTTTAAACGTGTAATTATATTGAATTAAAGTCAAATTACTCTGTTTACCACAGTTTATTAGGTTTCGAGAACAATGTTCTCTTCATCAGGATGAGTCGTATACTGAGTTAAATATAAATTGAAATTGGGAAAGGGTTCAGAGGGAGGGAGGGGCAAAGCCAAATCGGCAGAAGAAGGTTCCATGATATTTCATCAAAATGACAACTAAACACACCTTTAAAAAGTGATATAGAGTCATCAAAAGTGATCAAACAATAAATAGGTTAAGGTTATTTTGGTATCTACTGAAAGAACCACAGGTACAGACTGCTACTCTTTACTCCCACGTATTTCAAAAATACGTAATTGATTACCACGTAATATATTATACCAAGCATAATCGACTTCTGAGAAGAAATAATTGTTGATTGAACCATTTTGCACGAAGAAGTTTGAAGTTTATTTCAAGCAAATTAGTTAGTTATTATAGTTTTAATCATTTTGTTTTAATTATGTATAAGACATTGATAGGAACAAAACCAAAAACTGCTTGTCATTAATAATGATTAAGGATAATAATAATACATAATACATAGAAAACAACCAATATACATACCTACATTTATATATTTTTGCGATAGATGACTGTTATTATTTCAGTTTTGTTGAACAACTGGCCAATCATCATATAATAACGAAACTTGAATAAAACCTTTACAGAACTTGAAAATCAGTTTTGATATTTGATGAATTGTTCAAATTTTGTGAAACAACTCGTACTTAGCTTTGAAATTTTGCTAACAAAATTATTTTTTTCCTACTGTATCTACAGGGTGTCCGGGGGTAAAGTGCGCTAACTTCAGGGGGTGATTCTACATGATTTTGGAAGTAGAAAAGAAAAATAACTGGTTTCGAAATTCCAACGTTTTAAGGTAGTTTTTGGGTAAAAAAGTTGAATTGTTTGTATGGGAAAATAAATATTCTTCTATGGAAAAATATTTTAGAATGGGAAAAAAAAGTTGGAATTTCGAAAAAGTAATTTCCTTTTTTACTTCCACCATCATGTAGAATCACCTCCCGAAGTTGATGCACCCCCGGACACCCTGTATATTAGCGGAATCAAGTATAGGCTACGGACGACAGATATACTCTAACGTACAAAAAAGTGAAACAAATTATCTCATGGCGATAGTAAAAATAAAGATTTCATTGCGTAATATGCTACTTAATGATACTAGTTTATAAATATATTGTATGTTGGTTGTAAGTCTATAGTTTTAAGTCCCACTTATTTATAAATATGTGTTAATTTTTAGTCACGATGTAGTTATAATTCTCAGTTGTAAGTCACTATACCTAAATCTTAAATGCAAGTCAAAGTCTCAGTACTTTGTTTCCAGCCATAGACTTAGTTGTAAGTCAATATTTATAAATTTTAATCAGTTGTAAGTCAAGAGTAATAAATCTTAGCTTTAAGTTATTTGTTTTAGCCACTGGACCTTATTTGGCCACATTTTGGCCAATTTGTAAATGCCCGCGAGCTCACGCTGTCCAAAATGTGGGCAATTTGAAGAGATATTTTTAAACTTTTATTGTAATCATTTCGTAAGATCCAGTGCGTTAGAATCTTCGATTAATCATGAAGCTAACTTAGTAGTTTCACACTCTAACAAAAGATGTCTCGCATCTCTTCCGATTTATTTTTTATTAACATTCCATGAACCGAAATTATTGAAATATTCTTATTCTTGCAAATCATTGATCTTGTATTTACGTATTAAAACATGCATGTTAGAATTTAAATTTATAGCAGTGCTTATAAACTAGGCCATGGACAACACACACAAGTCATAATATTTAATTTTAGTACCATAAACGGCAATTTTATAGGAAATAATTATAAGCAGAATTCACGCTTTATAAATTTAACGATTTTTTTACTATTTTTTTCATGAATCGTAAAAAAATGCGATAAACGATCAAGTGTAGGTGCATTCAATGGCTCTCTGGAACTATAAGCACTTTATATGTATCCATATTAAATTTCTGAGATATAAGTTTTTGAAAGATGGCGGGAAATTTCCAAACCAAACACTCAAAAATTTCCGAGCGCTAAGGTTGAATTGATTATATATCAGAAAGCTCCAGTGGATAAGTGAAGTTATAAATTAAGTTGTAAAGCTCTATATAAACGGTCCAATCATCGTTGCTCATTATGAATTAATTTAATAAATCACAAAATGTATTCAAAGATGCATTTCGATTAAAAATGTGAATGTGATTTAAGAAGATACAGATGGAGGACAAAGAAGCAACAAAATTAAATTATAATGCAAGTCAACTTATTTAGTTGACACCTTTGCAGATTACAAATGACGGTCGACCTCCGCGTTTCTGGGAATTCAATCTGATATTTTAATCGCTGATTCAAAGCAGACACTCGAACTTGCACGATCCGTTTTGTAAGTTATTAGTGCGGTCATTGGCTTGGCGGAAAAACAACCGCCCCCAGGCAAACTTTTAATTCGAACCCTAGTTCTATTGCGAGAATCATGCCGATTGAGAATTAAAATAAAATCATACAATATTTCTGTCTAATTTTCTTAGGAGTGCAAGTCAAAATTTATCAATCTTTTGCCTAGATACCAATCTTTAATGCCAGTTCCATATAACGATAATAGAAGAATAATTAATTTATTTTATATATTCCATTGAATAACATTTTTGTTTACCAAAGCTCCATCTTTATTTAATAAGATATCATAAGTAGGTAAGGTAACTTATGGGTTACACTTATAAAGTTATAACTAATAACTTACCTACAGGTAAGTTTTGTTACTAGAGTCTTACAACTGACTAAGATTTAAAACTATTGACTTACGACTAAGTACTGAGACTTATAACTAGGTAGGAACTATCTACCTATTAACTGTTTACACGACTTACTTTCTGAATGTTTTTTTTTCATAGTTACATCTAAATAATCTTTTAAAACCAAACTTGTAATTGAGAGATTGTAAAACTGTAAGAGTATGACCTATCCCATTGTTGAGGATGTATCCCATTCAGAAAACCTCTAACATCCCGGTGCCAATATGTTGGAACTCCGAGAATGAAAAGTTGGCTCTTCAATTCGGGCTCCCGATTTCTCCTGATAATTACGTCATATTACACTTTCTTGTGGGGGTTCTTAAAAGAAGCAGTTTATGTATCACCTCTACCAACAACTCTGGCCAAGTGATCTGCGAAACCGTACACGGAGAAAACTTACCGATATAAAATTTTGCAAATTTATTAAAAATCTCTTCAGATTATTCGTGTTCCTGTTCAAAGCGGGACTGCAGGCTTTTAACGAATGAATTTACAGATTTTCTAATATACTATCAGTAAAACACGAATGTAATAAGGCGATGTCAGAAGACGTGTTCATAACAATTCTAATATTATCGAATTTTGTCATTAAATTATAATTGGATAAACTCAGCTGCATGAACACGTGTTCTGATGTATTATGAAAGTACTAATAGTTTATTAGAAAGTGCTAGAAGATTTTAATATATATACATAAATATTTTGGAATAAATTATACACTATAGTTTATAAGACAGGGTTTGTTATGCATAGCATAAAGGATAATAAGCAGTAATTTTTGTTGTTTGTTTTTGGGGTGTTATGCCGTGTTGCGCTAACTCTTTCTTTAGCCGACGTTTCGGACAGCGTTGCAGTGTCCATCATCAGGGCAGATCCGGTAGATCCGAAGATGTGTTCCATCATCATCTTCGGATCTACCGGATCTGCCCTGATGATGGACACTGCAACGCTGTCCGAAACGTCGGCTAAAGAAGGAGTTAGCGCAACACGGCGTAACACCCCAAAAACAAACAACAAAAATGCTTTTGGCCGTGAGAATCTAAAAACTTACCATAAGCAGTAATTGTTTACTGAAGTACTGGTACATATTGAATTATTTGGCGTGTTGGAAATAAGCCGACGTAGCTCAGTGGTCCCGAGCACCTGACCGGACATCAGAAGGTGCGGGTTCAATTCCCGTCGGCGGCATTTATTTTTACTCGGGAGAAATTTTCAATTTGTATGGATATTTCAGGCGACTAATTATTGCTTATAATAATTTGTTAAGATTTTAATAAATTAGCAATACTCATTTTTCTCCGTGTATCACAGCTTCGGTGAATTCAGTAACATCTTCGGGTGTGGAACGACTTCAGCTACCGATTAGCCGCCTTACTAATTACGTTTTTATACACTGGTTAAACGCTGGTTTGGTAAAACTGGCCCTAAGCCTGGTTTAAGGCTGTTTCAAGCGTACAAACGCGCTGGCATTAGGTCAACTTTTTCACTGTTCCAACCTTAAGCGCCGCGTTATATTTACACAGCGTTTCCTAATAAAATACGAATGGATAATCACTATGTCAGAACACATAAAATCCGAATATTTACACATTTCGTCATTATATATTATTAAAGCAAACGCAGGTGCATGAACAAGTGTTCAGAAATATTAGGAATGTATTAAAAGTTTAACAGGAAATGGCCCGCAATCCCGTTTCTGACCGGATTTTTATAAATCAGCAATACTCATTTTTCTCCATGTATAAAGGAGACCAAATGACCCTAGCATATTTAAGATGGGGGCGAACCAATGAACAGTAAAGAGTTTTTAGTGTATTTATAGGCATGTTTACAGACCAGAAGTAATTATATTGACTAGCAGTTAAAAACCCGCTCCGCTGGTTTTTTTCTGCTAGGCCCTGCGGGCGGCACTTGGCTGGGCTTCGCCCAGTTTAAGTGATACTAACAACAGTTACATTTAATAGGTAGATATTAGGTCACTCACAGAGAGAGGGTGAGTATATATTGTTAAAACACGGAACAGGAAGGCGTTTAGGCATAATAAGAATGACAGTTGTTCGGGTAAAACTTTACATTTCCCGAATAATTGCCTAAATGGCTAAAGGTAAATTAATATAGGTAAATATTCGGAATCGCTGGACACGGAAAATAGGAAATATTTTTAAATAATACCTTCTGATTTACCTTAATTACTATAAAAGGAATCGAACAGCATTTGGGAAAATTTTAATTTTAGCGTTTTAATTTTTAATTTCGTAAAATGAAAATTCGCTTTCGCTGTATGGGATGACAGCCTGAATAATTTCTGTTGATAACATTTTCTTTTGTCGGTATTCCTGAAATGAGCGGCTAGAGACAATTGAAAAACGTAAATTAAAAAAATATAATGTAATACAATATTCCGGCAAAATAGTGCCTACTTAGCACAAATGATTTTTTGACTATTATTTTATTTAACCTCACCTATAATAAAATAACCTAACCTATAATAATCCAGCCTAACCTATAATAATCCAGCCTAACCTATGTCCTAACCTAACCTAAAATAATCCAACCTAAGCTATATCCTATCCTAACCTATAATAATCTAACCTGACCTAAGCTTACCTCACCTATAATAATCCAACCTAACCTAACCTATATCCTAACCTAACCCATAATAATCCAATCTAGCCTAACCCAACCTAACCTAAACGAACCAATCCTAACCTAACCAATCCTAACCTAACCTAACCTATACAAATCCAACCTAACCTATAATAACCCAACCTAACCTAACCCATAATAACCCAAACTAACGTTACCTAACCTAACATAACCTGACTTATCCTAACCTATAATAATCCAACTTAATCTAACCTTATCTATAAACTAACTTGAACTATACTAATCCAACCTAATCTAACCTAACCTAGCATAACCCAACATAGCCTATCCTAACCTATAATAACCTTTTTTTTAATATTTCCTTACTTGTAAAAGAAACCAAAATACCAAAATAATATTTGCATAGAGTAATTTATGGTAAAATTATTTGAATTCGACCAATCAGAGGGCCCAGACCGTCCAGACGATCGCATAATAATATTATAGATGCCATTGCAAAGTTTAAATAAACTTCCAGAAGAAATCTTTTTATAAAACGCTTGTTAATTAATGGTCAAGTAATTTTGCATATTTAAATATTTGCGCCAGCCACTTTCGGTTCGTTCTTTCACCGCCAGAGGAGCGCTTTGTCGGCTATCTATTGACACGGTGCGTATCGGCCATGTTGAATGAACGCGTGCTTTTTTCGTCAAACGTCAAACGTAATCACGTAATTGTGGATAATTTTCACTGTAATGTAATTAATCCAATGGATCATGAACTTTCTAAAACATATTTTCTTCGATATTATCCAAAAATTGTATGAGCAGAAACGATATTTTTTGAATAAATATCGTATTACATGTGGCGATTCTATTTCAGTATGAAATCGTGTCTTAATCTTTAAAGTCTTATTTAAACACAATTTGAATTTGACCAATCACAGGGCCTACACCGTCCAGACGCTGGAGTATTAATAATATCAGATGGCGCCAAGTTGTTTAAAACATTTATTAGCTTCTCGAAAAGAAAGTTTGTAATCTAAAGTGACCCTAAGGTCCTTAAATTGTATCATATAAGGTCACGGTCCCCTGTACAAATGCCCAGTCGATCGCTTAGTACGGCGGCATTGTGCATTATTCATAAAGTTAATTCAATATTAGGCTGGTACGCTTTAGAAGTACCTGTCATTAGGCTTAATCTATGTTCACCGAATTGTCTATTCCACGACTTGATCGAATAGTCGATTGTCTGTTATTGTGATGGAATTGAAAACATGATGTCTTTGTTTCAGTGTGAGATATGTGTCCATAGAAACTACTTTGTGATTTATGTACGAACATATTCAAATACTCTGTTGTGTAAAAGAATTGTCCTTTTCTCATATCTATGAAGAAAGGGGTGCAAGGATAATATATATGATGCGAATGTTAATGGTAGAATAAGTTGGGGATGCCCGAGGAAGACAGCATGATCAAGTGAACCAAATACTTGGACTCGGGCCATATTGACAGTCAGAATAATAGAAGAGTGTGTATGAAACGACGTATACAGGGTGTATCGGCACGTACCCGACAAACTTTAACCAGCTATTCCTCGGCACATTTGGAGTAAAAAATGTTATGGGCACTTTGCTGTCTGTTAACATTTTTTTTTAATAAAAAAATTATTATTCATATTTTCACCACATGTCACCAATGTTTTATCTTTTGTCAAAGTTTGAAAACCCGTCTGGCAATATTTTGTTCGAGTTTCGTTGAATAATGTACGTACGTACCTACGTTGGCGCGCTTTTACAAACACAACGAAATGACACGGCACCATTCGTCTCATTTTTAACTATTATTATTTAGTGTGTACGAAAGAGCGAGGACACTTTTTGACACACTTGCTAATAACAGCTGTTGAACACGAGAAACAATGCAAATGACAGTGACGGAGTGTGGATTTTTTTTTTTATTGGAATAAAAATGTTACCGGACAGCAAAGCGCCCATAACATTTTTTACTCCAAATGTACTAAGGAATAGCTGGCTAAAGTTTGTCTGGTACTGGCCGATACACCCTGATGTGAATGGAGCAAGGATTATGTACAATCATTGTAGAAACTTGTGGTAATTTTTTGTCCTCCTCTAGTGGGGGAGATTTGGTAGGCGTCAAAGTGGAATGTTCAGGTTATCCAGCCAGTTGGCGACATCGGGAGTCTCTTGGATCAGCAAAGATGTGCCTTCGGGAAACTGACAAAGGGGTGTTCTGGTGTTTGAATTTGTTCACACTCGCACAATTCAGAATTATTTATTTTAGCGACTATATTTATATGGTGACTATATTTATAACGTGTGTAAATATAGAAAATATTTTACATACAAAATAATTATAGTGAATTTATTTATTGTATCTTTATTTCTTAGTCCTCCTCACTAGGGTGTCCTGTGCTGAGGCGGACTAAAGTTATTTACTTCTATTTTATCTGTCTTCTATGTCGTTTTTCATTGACCTCTTTCAACCAATTTTTTTTTCTTGATTTGTAGTCATTAAACTTTTCTATATTTTTTAAATCTGGGGGAAGGATTTTGTAGAGTTTCGTTGCAAAATAAATGTAGTTACTTTGTCCGTATGTGTTTTTATAACATAGAATGTTTTTTATGTGATTTTGATTCGATCTAGTGTGATGAATACGTGGTCTAGTAGAGCATTCCGTTGTTTTTAGTAGTGTATTTTTGGCATATATTTTTTTGTAAATTTGGTACATCAAAACTATAGAAAACCAATCGAACACGTTATTATGGGTACTTTCAGTATGGTCTTTATGATTCCTTTTTGAATTTTATTAAGGTTATGTACGTACTCAGGACGCGTTGTTTCGGACAATTTGAACAATTCTTCAAATTTCAAAGTTAATTTTCAAGTTCTGTTATTATTTCAGTTCTGTCAAGCAACTTGCCTATTCTTAAATGGGGCGTCATCTGCCACATCTAAGGATGAGTTCTCTTTCATAGAATTTGACCAGTTCATTATATTTCAATGTTCATTTTCGGGGTCCGTGGAAGTCTTATTCAAGTTCTGTTATTATGTCTTTATAGGACAGTTACTTAAAGAACTGAAATAATAACAGAACTTTCACAGAACTTGAAAATTAACTTTGAACTTTGAAGAATTGTTCAAATTCTCTGAAAGAACCCGTTCTTACCCTATTATGAATTAAATGTTATTTTTTTCTTACACTTTTGCTCACATTTTACGCCCTGTTTTATGGCGCAAAATGTGAATATTATAATATCAGATTATGCCACTTTTTTTAAGATTTACGCTAGAATTCAATTATTTTTTGTTTATTATTAACTTTCAAAACTTAATCATTAATCGTGAAAGTTGAATTAAACATTTCGTGAAGAAACTTTCTTACAAAACTTAATAATTAATACTGAAAGTTGAATAACGCCTTTCGTGAAATAACTTTCTTAAAGACTTAATAATTAATCATGAAAGCTGAATCACGCCTTTCGTGAAATAACTTTCTTACAAAACTTAATAATTAATCATGAAAGTTGAATCACGCCTTTCGTGAAATAACTTTCTTACAAAACTTAATAATTAATCATGAAAGCTGAATCACGCATTTCGTGAAATAACTTTCTTACAAAACTTAATAATTAATCATGAAAGTTGAATCGGGCCTTCCGTGAAAAAAACTTAATACTTAATCATGAAAGCTGAATCACACTTTTCGTGAAATGGGTAATTAGGTAATTAATTAATTTATGGCGTAAAATGTGAATATTATAATATCAGATTAGGCCACCTTTTTTAAGATTTACGCTAGAATTCAATTATTTTTTGTTCCAAAACTTAATAATTAATTATGAAAGCTGAATCACGCTTTTCGTGAAATAACTTTATTACAAAACTAAATAATTAATCATGAAAGTTGAATCGGGCCTTTCATGAAATGATTTTCTGACACCGTCGTGATTATTTTTGAGGTATTTATGTTGTGCTGCGCTTCTCCCTTCTTAAGCCAACTTTTCGGACAGCGTTACAGTATTCGTAATCCGGGCTGATATGGTCACTATAACGCTGTCCGAAACGTTTGCTAAAGAAGGAGAAGGGGCAACACAATATAATAACCCCAAAAATAATCACGATCATACATTTGACAATCTCAAAACATTTATTTTTATCATTTCACCTGTTGACGTCGGACTTACGTAACCTTTAACACGCCAATTTTAACTTCATTGTTAAAATTGGCCTGCGACAATATTATTTTAATAAAAACAAAATATTATGCTTTTCTCCTAGAAACATCTGTTACGCGATTGAATTATTTTCAACCGTAGAATGTTATATCGAGTTGGATTTTCTACGTTTTCGCGTTGTTAAGAATTCTTTGTTTAAAGTTTTGCAATATAAATCATAAAGCGTTGAGAAATAATATCTTATTTTTGTTTTTATAATGCTCCCTCCATTCGACCTGACCCCGCATTTAAAAATAGCACAAATAATATATTTATTATCGAACAACCAGTGACGTATCGTGGATGGTCTTCTGATTTTCCCGATTTTCAGCTCAAATAATTCACATTTATTGTATAATTCTGTTTTAAAGATGACAAACATTCTCCGGTTACAAATAACAACCCGGGGAGGAACTCTACGCATTTGTCCTCTTGGCTAATAAATTGCTTAATGAAAATGTATTGTATGGAAAACGATGACTCTTTTAGAAAGGCAATACATCACTTTTTCATTTTCTTTCATCCTTCTGGTTTTTTCTTCTATCAGATGTTAGATCAGAATGCAATCTGAAACAACGCAGCGTAATTGCATTCGCACCAGTCAAAAAGTTTAAAAAGTGCAAGGCGACATCTTCACCTTTTTTATCATTCTTCATCGAATTATTTACGTACTCTTGTGTCTGACGCTCTTCTTGGTATGATCAAGATATTAGTGTTTTCATTTTGAAGAATTCTTTTTTCGTTGAAAAACTTCTACATTAGTCGACTTGTCGGTACAAGTTTTCTTTATATTTGTGAACAAAAAAAACTTGAGGTCTACAATAAAATCGGGAATAGCTGCTGACTCTATAAAAATTGCAAGTGCTCCACACTGTTGAATTTGGCAGCCACCTCTGGTGTAGAGCTCCAAAATACTTGAAAAAACCCTTGACTGTGCAAGGCGGTCCGTTTTATAGAATACCAAACGGATTGCAAACTTTAGAGCACAGAAATCAGGTGGGAACACTGTTCTTTTTCTCTATCCTTTCGGCACCGGTGCATAGTCGAGAAACACGCCAAACGTTTGCCAGGGTCGACAATTTTCACATGAGATGGGTCGTTTCTACGACCCATTCTAGTGTTCGGCTTTGTTGTGTTTTCTCCCTCCTACAACGTTGGTCTCTTCAATACCCATGTTCATTGCTTCCTTCATGACATCACCAAAGATGACATAGGCCGTGACGAAAATTATTTTCCTCAGGGACTACCGTGTCGAGCTAACGTAAAAAAAAATAAACAAACCATCCTACAACCAACAGTTTTTATCACAGCCCTACGTTAGGCGCTAGTGTAAAACATTAAATAAAAGTCAACAGTTAAAACGAATATAACAATCATCGCGGAAAAGGTGACACGGCGCGCCAACTCCGGACTGTATTCGAAGATAAAGAAAGCATTCTTCAACCTTACTGAAAGGGAAATCTCGCTATCAGATAGGTATTGAGCCTAGGCCTTCTTTAAGACCTCGCTGGAAGGGACGACACATCTCGCTACCAGGATCAGGTCTTGAGCCTACGACCGGCTCAGGATCTCTGCTCGTTCAAGGCCGTGCATCCGCTTATATAGGCCGTCCGTGGTACATCATTCGGTAGAAAGCGTGGAGTTGGCCCCTGATTAGTTGGTTTATAATTTGCGTAACCAGTACGTCCTGCGTTTGTAGACAGGGATGCCGTAATAGGCGTGAGCGCCACAGTGAGCGCGAAAGTATTCGAGCTCGTCCGGTTTCGTCTTTTGGCAATTCATATAGTAATTTATTTTTCTATTAATATTTATAATTCATATAAATTAAATAAAAACACTTTTAGTGGCTGCCCTTGGTTTGAAAAGTACTCTTTAACTTATTGTTTGACACGGCTTTAGGTTTCGCGTCGCTTTTCAACCCCCGTGTTCTATTTCTATGCCCCGTCACACCACCTAGTCACACAAAGGGGATGGTAACAAACAAATTAATGTGATCAAATGTTACGGATTGGCACAACGGGTATGTATACCCGTTCCCGAGCGGTCGGAACAATGCCGGCCAAATTAATAACTTAATAAATTCAATTTGTTATTCATATTATTATTCCGGTCGAGAATGTACTCGTATAATAAAATATCGTCTTATTTTTATTCTTTGTTTATTCTCACTGAGTGATGACAAGTCAAGACAATTGACTATTATGTTTTACTTCACGGTCATCCTAAAAGTACATTATGTCATAGTAATATTAAAATAAATGTTTCCAATTAAATTTGTAAATAATATCGTCTGTTTTGGTTATCTGATCCAAATGTGTCCAATGAGCCAAAATTGAATGAACGAAAACACTGCCCATAGGAAAATAAAATTGATATTAAATGAAAATAATAAATTTTTTTACGCCATTATTTAAGAAATAATATCAATATTTTTCTTAACCAATGGTTTTTTCACCCTCGGGATCGCGTGTACTGAACATTGATACATATAAGAAATAAAAAATAAGCATAAACAACCAATTGGTGAACTACTAATTTTAAGTTTTCAAACCCTATTTGGTTGAAAAATCGTAAGATACAATGATTATAGAAGTTTACGATAACCTGCAGGTAGATACTTAATCGGAATTGTAATCATTGCATCTATTTATAGCTATTGCATCACTATTTATAACTATTGCATCACTATTTATTGCTATTGCCTCACCATGTATAACTATTGCATCTCTATTTATAGCTGTTTACGATAACCTGCAGGTGGATTCTTAATCGGAATCGTAATCATTGCATTTATAGCTATTGCATCACTATTGAATCACTATTTATAACTGTTGCATCACTATTTATAACTTTTGTATATTTATTTATAACTATTGCATCTCTATTATAAACTATTGCATTATAAAGAAGTACGATTTTCACTCTGAGTGTAAGATTATATTATTGGTTTCTTAGATGTGCCTGATTCATTGAAAATTACTAAAATCTTCCAATTCTTTGTATTGTTATTCATTGGGATCATTTGGTTTTATTTTTTTTTAATACTTTTTTTTTTTAGATAACGCATTCGTGGAATACATTATTTGCATAATTTGAAGTGGGTTTTTTTAAACGACCTTTTACGATATCAATTTCCAGGAATTAAATTTTAAAAATTGTATATGTTTATTATTATCAACATCGATTGATGTTCATGTAGTGTTTATGATGCGATATCGACTCCACTAATTTGTCTTTCAACGCCCTTGAGGAAGGTGACTTTCGAGGGACAGAAATAAAGTGCAGTTTGCATAATGCAAAAGGGTAGCCATTTATTTTATTTATCCGTGCATCTAAGAAGGACGAAGATGTGTGTTTGTATATTATATCTGTTTTACTCACATGCTCGTGAACAGTGACGGTTTTCTCAGTGCATTTGTGCAGTGAACTCCCACAAAACGGATTAAAAATAAGACTAACTTATAATAATTTTACCACACTTTAAACAGCACGCCATTCAAATTCCGTGCCCAAGAGCGAGTCCAAAGTGAATCCCATATACATGCATTATAAATATCAGCACGTATGGAACCTTCTGCCATATTTCTTTGGTTCATACAAAACATACTAGTGGCGATAGAGAGGTAGACTTGCAATCTACTAGCTGACTGGGTGCGACTGCGCAGCCACTAAAAGATTTGTTTGTAACACCAAATTCGTACACAGTGTTTATTTTTTCGAAGAAAAATTCGTCATTGAGCTTATCACTTTGTGATGTCACTATTTATTTATTAAAAGGACAAATAACTTTGTTTACATCACTTTTATTTATATACACAATCCACATGTTTCGTGAACGATGTTCACATCATCAGGATTCCATGTAAACTAAAGTTAAAAAATAATTATAGATAACCTATGGAGAGGAGTTATTAGCCCAAACGATGATGATTTTATTTTTCATACTTTTTTCGAAGCATTATGGTCAAAATCGCATCTCAAATTATTCTAACAAGGATCATATTAGAATGTTTGCATGTTCTCCAGAGACCCATCGGCGTTCCACTGGTTAAGCACACTATTTTTTTTATCAATATTTATTATTTTAATAAAAAGACAAATAACTTAGTTTACATCACTCTATTTGTACACAATGAAAATGTTTCGTGAACAATGTTCACTTCTTCAGGATCAAACGTATACTAAACTTAACAATTAAATATAGATTTCATATGGGCGGAAAGGGCAGAATTCCCCATTCTTACCCCTCCCCCTCCCTTCTGTTGATTGTGTACAAATAAAGTGATGTAAACTAAGTTATTTGTCTTTTTATTAAAATAAATAATGCCATCACAAAGTGAAAACCTTTCCGAAGAAGTTTTCTTCGAAAAATTAATATTTATTAATTTTTTTAACATTTTTTACCACATGCACAATTAATATTATAAACTGATCTGATGTACACTAGGGTGGTTACAAAAAATCAATGTTGGAATTTTTCTGTGCTGACCCCCCTAAAAGCTGCCAATTGGCTAAAAAATGAGATTGGTGAAGTTTCAGTAAATTGGATAAGGTTAACCCGTGCCTCATCAAGGTTAAAGTTTAACTTTCTATAAAAAAATTTTTTTTTTAATAAAATACCTAACAATATTTCAAGATTTAATTACATGTGCTGTCCAGATTTTGCTTTATTTATTTTCTCAATTGGTACATAAAAAAGGGTGTAGCTAAAACTGTTTTCAAAGTAAATACAGCACAATCCAAATTGAAAATTATGGATTTACGAGAAAAGAAATGCAAAAAGGTATAAAAAACAAGAAGAAATAATGTTCAAAGTTTTACTATTTAAAATATACAAAAGAAAGCATTATGAAAGGAAGAAGTTATTATTATTTACATTTACAATTACTTATCAGATTAAGGTGGTAATGGCTTAGATAACGTGGCTTTTGAAGAGTCAAATATTTTCGACATTCCGATACAACTTGTTCTTCGTCTTTTGTCAAACAGGAATTGAAGTCTTAGATTAATTTTACCCCTCTTTCAGCTGTGTCATTGACAACCTTAAAACCGTTCACTATTATTTTTTGCTTTTAAATAATGTGCATTTTTACACCATATACCAGGATCCGTATTTAAAAATTCTGTATAAATTTCAAATCTTTTTAAAAGAATTAGAGTTTGATGAGAAACAAAAAAATCGATATCTTTGGAAACTGAGTTTTGCTTTCACATACCTATCACATCTTTGTTCTTCAATTGGAATTAATTGTAGACTTTTTACAGCCATGCTTGTTTTGACACTTTTTTCTAAATTTTCATCGAAGAAGGAAAATGCGACTTGCTCAGAATTGAAGTACCACAGATGTTTATCATTTTAGACAGTGCCTTCTCTGCAAGTTTTTTTTATCGATTTCTCTATATGTTACAAGAGATTTTAAAAAATTTGGGTCTTGGTTGGGGGCCAAAGTGGGTTTGGGGGCATTAATCCAAGCTTTTACATACATTTTTATTAGAAATAAACAAATGTCAGTGATAGCTTTTTTTTCTAAATTTGTTAATGTAAATTGATCCCTGAAAAGACATATTTTGATACAATAAATGGCCTTTGCCATCCATCTAGCGTGATGAATGGCACCAGGAACTTTGAAAAAAGTATCTTTTGGGGGAGTACGTCCTAACACAACTAACGAAAGTTGAATTAATTCTTTGTAATCATCCCTTGGCTGTTGGTTTTTTAATTTTTCTGTAAGAAAAATTGATATTTCATCTGAATTCCCTATTTTATGCCTAATATTTTGTCTTGTCTAGCTTCGACCACCCAGTCTGAAAGTTTTAAAAAATATTTGAGTGGGGTCCAGTAGTTGTGCCCATTTTTAAATCAAAAACTGATTTGAGAATAATTTCTAAAATATGGTGGCGACATGCTAAATAAAGAAGATTTTTCTCTAATAATTGCTCCAACAAAACGCAGGTTCCGTTGAAGCGACCAGTATTTACCGCAGTGGTATCAAAACACATTGCCTGGATTTTCTCAACTGCCCCCCACTCTTCAACTGCTGAAAATACAGCTTTTGCCTGAGTAATTCCCGTACCATTTTCAAGCTGAGGAACTCCTATCAACTGTTCTTCATCCCCACAACTAATCAAAACCGCTACCCTTTTTACATTTTCTTTACTCAAAATATCTGGAAGTAATTTTCGTCCCAGTGCACAGCAGTTCCTTCTAAATCGGATTTTTTTAATCTATGTTTGATAAGCTCAGTCCTTTGTTTTCGGATTAGCTGTCTGTGAAGTCGTATTACACTTCTACATACAATTAAATTCTGTGAGTCAAAACCTAACGCCTCTGCAGTAGCTGATATTTTTCGAACTGCGTCTCTATCCGAAATACTACATCTATCTAACAATAAAGCCAATTTTTCGGTAATAATCTCTACACTTCCTCTTTTTTTTATTTCTGCTTCCTCTGTGTCGGGAAAATTCACCTCCATCTCTTCTTGTTCCTCTTCTTCTGATGTGCTGCTTGTTGAAAATTCTAGTTGTGCAATTAAATTTACATCTTCTAAAAAAAGGAAAAAACCCATTAAGCGGTAACAAGCAGCAAAGCACTCACGGAAGAGGCATCAAGTCGAATAATCTCAAGAGAAAAAGGATAGGGAAAACGTGAAAAAGGAGAGAAAAACTCAATTAACCTACTTTTTTGTGATTTTTCCAATCTCGCCATCTCAGCTGCATGTCTTTTTTCTCTTTGTTGTTGTGCTTTTACTAAATTCATGTCAACGCCTCCCATGCAGCCAGGACGTCATTTTTTCTCTGGAGTAACAAAAACTGCTTGTCTTCTTCAACAGTGTTTTTTAATGCATCCTGATGAGCAATATCAAAAAGGTCATCAAGGGCTGACTTGAAAGCTTCTACTTTTTTTTTTATTTTGAGCTGTGCTTTTAGATCTGTTATCGTTTTTTTGTAGTTTTCTCAACTCTTCGTACAGTTTTTCAAGCTTTATAACACAATCTTGAAAGTGTTTGGTTGGTATCTTAGCTTTCTCCCAAAAAATTACAACTTCCTTTTTTCAACCTTCAAAGGAAGGTTGAAAAAATGTTTGTTTTATGTTTTATTATATATTATATTATTAAATATGATGTTGTTTATTATATTGTTTAATAATGTATAATGTTCATAGGAAACAAAATTTGATCAAAAGTGATTAAATTATTTTTTTTTTTGAAAAAAATCGTTTTTTCATATTTAATCTCGATGAGGCACGAGTTAACATTATCCAATTGAGCTAAAACTTTCTAAATCTTATTTTCTAGACAAATGGCAAATTTTAGGGGGGTCAGGCCGGCATTAGAACGAAAATATTTTTTCACCTTATACCTTGTAACCACCCTAATGTACACTGTACAGTGGTCAGTAGCTCGATGCGTCCCATTTATCCGCCATGTGCTGTCCGGAAAAAGTGCACTAACTTCGGAAGTTGATTCCACATCACAGCAAAAAAGACATTTAACTTTTTTCGAAATTCCAACGTTTTAAGGTAATTTATAGGTAAAAAATTTAAATCTTTCCGTGGAAAATCTATGTTATTCTATGGAAAAAAAAATTTGTACAGGAAAAAACAATGGAATATCGAAAAAAGTCTACCATCATATAATCGACTCCCGAAGTAATCCCAATTATTATCAAAAAAGTGATATAAATTTGAATAGACAATTTTTCACACCCCCGTGCGAGGTGTGAAAAAATGCAAAGAAAAGCAATGGTTGTCTGTGTTTTTGCTCAGTAAATGTAAGTATATAGTAACAGATATATCATAACGGTGACCGGATAAATCATCATAATGATAATTCATCACATCTTTAAAAAGTTATATAAAGTCGTGGAAAGAGATGAAACAAAAACTTTATTAACTGGGTTAAGTAGGTTAGGTTAAAACAATTTTTTTTTTCATCGTTTCTAATGACTTTATATCACTTTTTAAAAGTGTGTTGAATTATCACTGTGTTGAATTGTCACTGTGTTGAGTTATCATGGAACCATCATAACTGTATTCATTATAGTGAAGCAGATTGAAAACAATTTGCTACCAAAAGGTACAAATAAAATATTACGTGGATACAAAGATGAGCTTTCAATACAGTAATAATAATGAGGGTGGGTTGTTTTACAGGATTTGGACTATTCGTCAAATTTCGTAGCTAATACATATAAAAGTTTTTCAAGTTCTGTAATTATCCGAGTGCTGTGACACAACCAGCCCATGGTAAAATAAAAACAAAACATCTGATATGATCATGGCACAGTACCTTTGTTCTTGTGACTCATGCTCTCGTGATATTCACATTTGAAATAATTCTATACTGATAAGTCCATTCTATAGAATATGATTTAATATATGAATAAACAAGGAACCGAATCATATTCGCGTATGGAGCGCAGTTTCCCGACGGTTGGAAATTCTAGGAAATTGAAAATTACTTTCAGATGTTTCGTAAAACTGTTTGTTGATTCTTTCAAGAGTGTTCGACGTTTCGCTGATGTTGCCTTTGATTCTACTATTTGAACATTGATACCTTTGTTTATGGCAGGGCTTGACAAACACCACAACTTAAGGGCCGCGTGAGAATTTATCTATAATAACAGACGGTCGAAGGTCGAATTTATCTATAATAACAGATGGTCGAAGAGTAAGGCTCTCGACTAGCCAGCTGGAGGTCGCGGGGTCAAATCCCGGCGTCAGCAAATAAATTTTATGAGTTTAATGTGTGTTATTTCACGTTTAAAATAATATATAGTATAAGCGCCCCTGAGGTGATATCTCACAAAAGCGGCGCTATACAAATTGTCCAGTAAATAAATAATAATAATAAATAAGTAAGTAAGACCATTATTCAGAATTGAAACGTTGCTTGAAATGGATTTGGCCGTGTTTAGTGACCAGATCAGAATAGCCAGGTGCTTCTCCACCTTCCTCTTCCCAATCTCTTTCTCCTCCCCACTACCTTCAGCATCACAAGATACCACAATTAAGGAGGCTGTATCTCACTGGATCCAGACGGTTGGGAGCAGTTAAGACTCTATTGCGGTTTTACTCAAAAAATACCGCTGAATCTATCAAGTTTTCTATCTTTTTTCTATTTCTATACATATAAAGAAGAATGACTGTGGCAGGCGGGCGGGCGGGCGGGGTCGGGGTGTTATTCCAAGATTGATGAAATTTTTCGCACTTGACCTTCAAAACTAGAGGAAGGTCACTGTCTACATCTGATTTCGAAAACCTCTGTGTGGAGTCCGGGCAACACCGAGAATTTCAGCTAGTTAAGGCGACATAAGACTCTAATTTGAATTATTTCTGATAAACGTATTACTAAAATCTCAAATGTTTCTGGAATGATCCCTACGGATGTAAGTTATTCATATTTAAGATTAATAAAAAGACTTAAATTTGAAAGAGAAACATTTGAGATTTAATAATAAGTAATACATTCATCAGAAATAATTATAATAAACCCCACGGTTAAATCTATTTTCTAGATTGCTAGGGCAAAGTCGACCATAAGTCCGTCCGTTACGGAATGCTGCTCTCCGAACATTGTTTTTACATGACTTCATCACTTATGTCGTTAATAATGTTATAATAATTATTAAGTTCTGCAAGTATTTCTGTTATTTTTACAGTTTTTAATGTGACAGCTGTTTCGGCTTTTGAGGCCATTATCAAACTGTGGATATGTCCACACGGCGACGGCTTATTTATATGATTTTATTTATCCCCACCCATTTAAATTTCTATAATGTTCAAAAATGATTCATTAAGAATTGGAATAACCAAAATATTTGGAAATGCAGCAGTGTTTATACACCTGTTAGAATTAATGGCCTAAGGGTTTTCTTAATTGTTGGTACGTGGGTGATTATGTTAAGGAATTATATTTTTTGGGTTTTTTGAAAATATTAAGCAGGGGAGAATTGATCATT
The DNA here is from genome assembly GCA_026573805.1 of Hesperophylax magnus. NCBI lineage: Eukaryota > Metazoa > Arthropoda > Insecta > Trichoptera > Limnephilidae > Hesperophylax > Hesperophylax magnus. Next base: position 6,326,412 of record JAIUSX010000977.1, on the reverse strand, counting down.
TTTGTTTGATTATTTATTAGGGTTATGTTTGGATCATTAGTTCTTTTATTTATCTCTAATTGTTCTAGTAAATTTAATCTAAAACCCTTTCTTTCTATGTGTAAAGGTTTAGGCTCGTTGTTGTCAAGCGGGACGTGGTTTTTCTCCAAGAGGTGAGCTGCGAATTTTGAATCAATTTTATTATTTTTATAGCAACGCATATGTTCTTTGAATCTAGTTGAAAAGGCTCTCCCAGTCTGTCCAATATAAACGGCATCACAGTCTATATGGTCACATTTTAATTCATAAATGCCGCTATTTTTAAGTTTAGGGATTTTACTTTTAGAGTTTTTGAGGTTAGTTCCTATATTATTATTAGTTTTAAAAGCAATATTTAGACCACATTTTTTAATTTCTTTCGCTATTTTTAAAGATATTGGACCGAAAAATTCTAAACATGCAAATTTATCTAACTTATTATTATGTACCGGATATATTGAATTGATTTTATTTTTATATTTTTTCTTTCTTATAATTTTGTCGATGTTATTTGCCTCGTAGCCGTTATTAACCGCGATTGTTTTGATTGTTTCTTTTTCTTTTTGATATGCTTTATTTTCTAAGGGAATGTTAATTAATCTATGTACCATTGAGTGGTAAGCTGATAATTTATGGGACCAAGGGTGAGTTGAGTTTGCATTTATTGTTGTGTCGGTAAATGTTGGTTTTCTAAATATTTCGAAGGTATGTTTATTATTATTTTTACCGATTGTTACAAGGCATTCTTCAATCATATATCAATAATCAATAACATCCTTCAATAATCAATAACATCCTTGAAAAATGCAATATTAACCCGGTAATAGGAAAAGAGTTATTCCAACTCATAAAAATTTGTGTTGAAACAAATTACTTTCTTTTCAACGATACCTATTACCAACAAAATGATGGTCTTCCCATGGGATCACCGTTAAGCCCGCTTCTAGCGGAGATATTTATGGATTATGTTGAAAACATAATTCTTCAATCCCCCTTAGCAAAACATATTATATACTATGTCAGATATGTAGATGATATTCTCATATGTTGGAAAGGCACCAACCGACAGTTAGATATTTTTACGAATTGGGCCAACACCATTAATAATAAAATCTGCTTCACAGTAGAACACGAGATCGAAGGTAAAATAATTTTTTTGGATTTAACAGGTGTATAAACACTGCTGCATTTCCAAATATTTTGGTTATTCCAATTCTTAATGAATCATTTTTGAACATTATAGAAATTTAAATGGGTGGGGATAAATAAAATCATATAAATAAGCCGTCGCCGTGTGGACATATCCACAGTTTGATAATGGCCTCAAAAGCCGAAACAGCTGTCACATTAAAAACTGTAAAAATAACAGAAATACTTGCAGAACTTAATAATTATTATAACATTATTAAATTTGATTTATCTTAAATTTATTTGAAAAAATTAAATGGAGTTCTACAAATTAAACACCAAAACAATAAATAAATATGTCGTTAAGATTCCCACTTTATTTTAGAGATTTGATAGAGCAAATTCAACCGTAGGTCTTTTCAATACACAAGGACCGCACGTGTTATATTTTTGTGCACGGCTGCTTTACTTACGTCGTTAAGATTCTGGCTTTATTTTCTCTTTTTTTCTGGTATTGTCTCGTCTTATTTATTATTGTATCGTAATATTTGTGGTGGATTTGAATGCAAATTCAGCATTCCCATAATATTTAGGTCTTTATTTAAATCTTAGGTGGTTAGTGAAATATCAAAATCGAAAAACTCTTTGATAGGACGTATCTGTAATACTCAAAATGCCTGACGAGATGTAGACATTTTCAAGTGTAACTTGCATGATAACTTTATTTTTTTTATTTTGTGTAATAATCCTAGCATCTTAGTTTATTTTATTGTTTTTATTATAATCATGCGAAAACTGTATTACTACTAACTGTCTTTAATTGTTTTTATAACATTTTGTGATTCCTTATAATGTTTATTCTTTATATTTCTTTGTCATTTATAAATATATTGTATAGGTGCAAATATTGAATCAACCACTAGAATTAATGGCACATTATTGTTCTAATATTGTAAATAATAGCTGTTTATGCCAAATATTTAAATGACTGTTTGTTTCATAAATAAAATAAAAAATCTACAAATGATTACGATGTCAACCTATGTTTCTATGATGTGTTGTAGATTGCAATTCTGCCGTTGTAAGTAAAAACACAGTGTCTTTATTGAGACTCTCAAGGAAAACACTGTATGTCTTCCATAAGAATTATTTTACAAGCAATAATTATTCGCCTGAAACACTCATCCACATTGAAAAATCTCCTGATAAAAGATACATGACGCCAACGGGACTAGACCATCTAGTGAGAGAGTTAGCACTTACAATGCCTTTCTCATATAAATTAAAGTTGGTTGTTTTCAGGTGAAAAAATGTAACAAGCAGTAATTGTTGAATGAAACACTAGTATATATTGAATTATTTCGCGGATAAGAGATAAGCCGCCATAGCTCAGTGGTCAGAGCTGTCGACCGGAAATCGAAGGGACACGGGTTCGAGTCCCGTTGGCGTCATGTATCTTTTATCAGGAGATTTTTCAATGTGGATGAGTGTTTCAGGCGAATAATTATTGCTTGTAAAATAATTGTTACCCTTTGTGCTATGCATAAAAAATGTTGTCTTAAACATTAGTTTACCAAAAAAATAATAATTCCATAAGAATATTTACCAAGGAATATTTTAAAATGTTTGAAATATCCTTTTTTATTTGTTGATAGTAATGCTCTAATTATTGATATGGCTTGCGGACCGTAATTTGCCGAGCCCTGATTTATCGTATTTAACATTAAAGTAAAAATACGCGAACCCATTTCATAGAAACGGAAATGGTTTCAAGCGCATACTTAAAAGAACCTAACCTCGCCTAACATATTTCACCAAAAATAGTTCGTTACAAATTCTAAACTTGAATAATCAAATTGGTCGCAACCAAGAAATAACTGTACCCGCTCGATACCGGTTTTGACTACGTGATCAACAGTGATTTCCAGTGAACGCCTGTACCTATAAAGTTGATCGGTGTTTTGGTGTCAAGAATCAGACAGATGATTTAAGAATCCAAAATATTAAATTACTTTTTTGTCGTTGGTACCTCGCCTAGCTTTCTCGTTTACATACGCAAAAAACAACCTACCTTTTTTACGGTTATAACGTCATTTCATAATATAAGACGGTCTCTGTGGTCGAGGGGTAAGGCTCTCGACTAGCAAGCGGGAGGTCACGGGTTCAAATCCCGGCGTGTGCAAATTAATTTTATTTGATTAATTTGTGTTATTTCATTTAAAAAAATATATATATATATTCATTTAAAAAAAAAAAAATATATATATATATATATAAAGTTTAACTATTATTTATTTTATTTTTTGTTTGTGGTTTTTAAATAGACACCCATGTTCTAAGTTCTAATACAATCCTTACACATATTTTATAAAATAAAACATTTCTTTGCTATGAATCAATCACACATTTACGCATTTTAAATTTAAATTTGTTTATATTTTCTTCTTCCTTTGGTAATTCGCCAAATATCTTAATTGCTCTGTACATCATAGATTTTTGGTTCTGGGTTTTTTCTGAAGGCGAGTCTTATTTAATTTGTTTTCCTCCTCAGATAAAGCACTAATAAATAACACAAAATGATTTTTATTTTCACATTTTTTATTTTTTGGATTCATACATTTTTTATTTTTTATTTTTTTATTTTTTTTTATTGAAACATATAAACAAGGTTACAATTTTTTAACAATAAACACCAATATTTCAATCACTCTCCTAATAAAGCAGCTGCTTGTGTTTAGGAGAGGACAACAAAAATATTTTAACATTTGTTTAAATTAAACAAAAATTATTAGTAATAAAACAAAAAATAACAATAAAAGTAATAAAAATATAGGTCAGTTAATAAATGATTCAAAGAATTTAAAAGGCAAAAACATATTTCTAAACAATAAGTAAAGTTATGAGGTGGTACAAGAGTATTTTAATTTAATTTTTTTTTTATATTTTTCGATGTTTTCTTCCGATCGTATATCAAGGGGTAATTTATTAAATAATTTTACACCCTTGAATATATAGTGATGCTGTGCTGTTGTGGTTCGTGCTAGTGGCACGGTTAGTCCTCCAACAGATATTAGTCTTTTACTAATATTCAATTGTGGTATATTATTTTTATTTTACAAGCAATAATTATTCGCCTGAAACACTCATCCACATTGAAAAATATCCTGATAAAAGATACATGACGCCAACGGGACTCGAACCCGTGTCCCTTCGATTTCCGGTCGACAGCTCTGACCACTGAGCTATGGCGGCTTATCTCTTATCCGCGAAATAATTCAATATATACTAGTGTTTCATTCAACAATTACTGCTTGTTACATTTTTTCACCTGAAAACAACCAACTTTATTTTATATGAGAAAGGCATTGTAAGTGCTAACTCTCTCACTAGATGGCGTCGAGACAAATTGTCTACATTTTTAGGTGAAATACTTGAACTTGTCAAATATTAATTATTATTTTTTGGTAAACTAACGTTTAACATGTAACAAGCAGTAATTGTTGAATGAAACACTAGTATATATTGAATTATTTCGCGGATAAGAGATAAGCCGCCATAGCTCAGTGGTCAGAGCTGTCGACCGGAAATCGAAGGGACACGGGTTCGAGTCCCGTTGGCGTCATGTATCTTTTATCAGGATATTTTTCAATGTGGATGAGTGTTTCAGGCGAATAATTATTGCTTGTAAAATAATTGTTACCCTTTGTGCTATGCATAAAAAATCTTGTCTTAAACGTTAGTTTACCAAAAAAATAATAATTTATATTATTTTTACTAAAGAAATCTTTATGTATTTGTAGGAATGCAATTTTGTCATAAATTTTTGTAAGTGAGGGAACCGGGAAATCTTGAAAAACATTTATAGTTGGGTAGTAATATGGCTTTTTTAAGATGGTTTTTATTAGTATTTTTTGAATAGTTTCCAGTGGGAGTAGGGATGATTTATATGCACCCCCCAAGCCACGATTCCATATTGTAGGACAGAGTGCGCCAGTGCATAATAAATATCTCTTAGTATTTTTAATGATACAGTATTTCTTAGTCTAAAAAATATATAGATCAGTTTTCTCATTCTGTCTACTGTGGAATTTATTTGACTTTTCCATTTGATGTTATTATCAATAATTATTCCAAGATATTTTATTTCTTCTTTACTACTAATGTTTATACAGTTTAAGTTACAGGGTGCGATTCTAAGGAGGCAATTTCTTTCGTGAATTTTTATGTTTAGATTTACATTTGAGATATTCCCTGTTAGACTATAAGGTATAAAATGGGTTTTTTCGACATTTAGTGTCAATAAGTTTTCGTCAAACCATAGTTTAACGATATTTATGGCATTATTAGCTGATACTTCGACCTCATTCCAAGAATTTTCTTCAATAGTTATCACTGTATCATCTGCGTAAGATATAATGTTTCCAATGATTGGGAGTTCAAAAAGTTCATTTACATATAGTATAAATAGTAAAGGTCCCAAAACAGTTCATTGTGGAATTCCAAAATCTATATTTTCTATTTCACTTAATTCGTTGTTTACTTTAACCTGTTGAGTTCTTTGATAGAGATAACTTTTTAACAATGTTTTAGCTTTGCCAGTAATTCCTATATTATTTAGTTTATTAATTAATTTTGAATGTGAGACACTATCAAAAGCTTTACGGAGGTCAATGAATATACTTAAGCACTTTTTGCCTCTATCTAATGTTTTGTAAATAAGCTTAGTTAATTCTGCAATTGCGTCTTGTGTGCTAAGTTTATCTCTGAAACCGTATTGACTAGGATTAATACATTTTTGGTTATCTGTATAATCAGTAATTTGTTTTTTTATTACTTTTTCGTGTATTTTTGCAATGTTGGATAATAAGGATATTGGGCGGTAATTGTTTACTTCTTTTGAATCTCCGGATTTATATACTGGGATTATAATGGCTTTTTTGTAGTTAGACGGGAATATTCCGTATTTAGTACTTACATTAATTATATGCGTAATCGGTTTGGTTAGAAAATTGCAGTATTTTTTCAAGATTTCTGTAGTTATACCGTCGTATCCTGGCGCACTACCATTTTTAAGTGATTGTATTATGTTTTCAATATTTTTTTCTGTAGTCGGTTTAAAAATTGAAAGATTGCTATTTGTTATTTTATCTTCATGTATGTCATCAGGTTGATAATTTTGGTCAATTTTATATGCAAGTTTTTGACCGACGGTAGCGAAAAATTTGTTGAAAATATTTGCGCACATTTTTGGTTCACGGATAGCATTTATTTTAGTTCCATTATTGTTTATAACATTTATTGTAGACTTATTTTTATTATTTTTATTCATTATTTCATTTATAGTGTTCCATGTTTTTTTAGGGTTTTCCTTTGTGAGGATTATTTTCTCCCTGTAATATTTTTCTTTTGTGTCTTTGATAATTTTAATGAGTTTGTTCCGGAATATTTTGTAATGGTTTTTTACTTGGCTATTGGTAGAGTTTTTTTTTGTATCTATGAAAAGTTTTTCTTTTTTCCAGATATATATATGAGTAATCCTTGCGTAATCCATGGTTTGATTTTCCTTAATTTATAACTAGGTTGATTATTTATAAAGGTTGTACAGTCTGCGATATGAGCATTTAAAGTTTCTTCAAAGAAGTTTGCGCACATGTCTGGGTTTTGGCAATTTAGTATTGAGGACCAAGATTCGTTACTTAATTTATTATTTAATTTTACATTGTTCAATTTGGAAATTATGTTAATATTTTTTCTAGAGTCATTTAATCCTAAGTTTTTATTTAAATCATAAATAAAAATATTTGTATGGTGATCTGTTATATCATTTTTCCATATAATAGATTTAATTTTTTCTGTGTGTTTAATATTGCTCCATATGTGGTCCAGGCATGATGGCGATTGGTTTGCAAATTCTCTTGTGTAATTATTTACACATGATATAAAGTTCATTTCACTCATAGCATTTATATAATCTATTTTATTTTTACAGTGGTTATTTGGACCAATATTAATATTTAAATCACCCATTACGATACAATTTAGATGGTTTTTGTTACATAGTATTTTTTTTAATTTTTCTATAAATAAAGATACATCAGAGCTGTGAGTTCGATATATTGCGATTATATTGAATGGCATATTATTTAAAACAAAATTTAATGACAAACAGTTTGCTTTGCATATGTGTATTTCGGTAATATTGATATCAGTAAATTTTTCTTTAGCGTATACTACAATTCCACTATTTTTATTAATCTGATAATTTGTATTGTAATTTTTGTAGTTTGGGATGATTGGTATATTTATGTTTGCATGTATGTACGCCTCGGATAGTATTATGAAATCTGGCTGTGAACATAATGTATTTAGGGATACCAGAAGTTCATCCATGTTTTTATTTATACTTCTAATGTTTAGGTGCAAGATTGTTAGTCTATTTATTATATTGTCATAGATCCTATTGCATTCACTGGCTGCTTCACATACGTATTCTTCTATATTTAGATTTTTATCAATTTCGCTTAAGTTAAAATTTTCCATTGCATTTATTTAGGTGTGATAGAATATGTATATATAAATCTACGAGGAAATGAATAAGTAATAATGCTCATAATTAATGTAACACTATTCTTGCTCGATTTCAGTTCATATCTAAAATTGTAGGTTTTGATTTTTTCTATAAGATTTATTTTATGTTTAGATAATACTCGGAGACATAGTGAGTGTTTGTTTAATTGACAGCAAAAATTAATTTGATTCGTTCTTCTTTTTATAATAATTACAATAAAACATAGCTTGTGTAAGAATATATCAATAGTACAAGTGAACATATAGTGTAGAGATTTATTGCATACAGAATATTGGCAGCATGATATATGGGTTAGTAATGAATATAATAATAATTTTGACAAATTAATATATCTATAATTAGACTTTAGTATTCTATAATTTACTAGCCTTCGATAAACGTAGTTGTGGATTGTTGTTGTATTATCTATTTTCTGGTAGGAATATACAAATGTAGAACGTAGATGTAATGTATTGTAAAAATAAACATAAAAGTGTAGTATGTAGAGATGTGTTATCATGAAGAAAATATTTAGGTTTTTTATCTTCAATATAGAGAATGATTTAAATTTTTTGGTTTTAAATACATATATCCTGACTTTAAAGTATGTAGAATGATGAAAGATTTGTCGGTTTTTTAATGTATAGACTATAGAATTATTATTTTTTATATCTTGTGGATTTTCAAAAATACATGCGTATTTGTAAGACATTGAGAATAGACATGAGATATTTTTATAGACATCTTTAAAATTTATAACAATATTCCAATTTTTGTTGCGTAAGAGCAAGTATTTTTTTGTAATATTGACAGTTAGTTTGATTATGGACATTTTTTTTAATTGTTAGTATCATTTTTGAATATTTCTTAGAATTTTCAGTTTTAATAGTAAGTATACATGTTTTATATACTGGAGATTGATAAGAAACATCATGTTTTTTTAAAGCATATGTCATAGTATTATTAATTTTGTTAGTTTTTAAATGTTTGAATGTGCAGGTACATGCATAATATATTGACAATAAACATGAGTTACTATGAAAAATATACCTTGAATCCAAATTAGTATTCAATTTTCTGTTGTGCGAATGCCAGCATTTTTTTATAATATAAACAGTTGGTTTTATCATTCGCATTATGATTGGTAGGAAATGACAGTTGAAATCTGTCATTTTGAAAAGTGCAGTTTACACACCTCGGTTGATTTGATGAAGCTTGACATTCTTTGAACAAGTGAGCAGCTCCACAGTGCGAGCAGGAAGGCAAATTGTTTTTCTCTTTCTGGTTGCAGTTTCTTGATGTATGTCCGTAGCGTAGACAGAAGTAGCATTGTATTACTGGGCAGGCGTCGCCAACCGTAACTCGCTGGTAGCCAATGTTTATTTTTTCTTTATTTAATAGAATCTTCCTGGTTGTGCTATCTACTTCTACTATGTAGTTAGCGGTGTCATTGTATTTGTTTTTAATTATTGCTTTTATGTTAAAAATAGAATTTTTTTCTGTTTTTTGCGTTACAATTTTGATATCCTCATTTTTGTCCAAGATATCGTCAGTAAAATCTTCTTTGATGAAGTCGTTGAAAATTCCCTTGAATATCATTGTTGGTTTTTTCTTTGTTAATTCTTTGCAGTCGATATCATGTAGATCTTTAGAAATTAAAGTATGTAGTTTTTTAGCATCTTCTTTATTAACACAATCGATTACAATTCGATTTTGGGAGATTTTTTTAATGCCTTCAATGCATATTCCTAATTGGCTGGTTTTAAAGTGCCTTTGAATTTTATTTTGTATTTCTGTTGATGTATCTTTATTTTTTGGAGTAATTAAGATACTGTACTTGTTTTTTATATTTTTTTGTTTTTTTATATCAGTATTTGTAGGCTGATTATTCTCCAGAAAGCCCATTTTGGTAGCAACAAGGCTTATATTCCCTAGCAGTTCTGTGAGTTTTGGTGACAATTTCCCCATTTGTTCTTTTGTAAACTTATTGCTTGTAAGCGAAAATAAGATATTTAGGAATGAATATAGAAAATATTTATCCCTATACCTAACAATTTAAGCCTACATGAATGTTCCTCTTCATGTAACATATCTTCCACCACCTCTATCACCTCTACAGCAATAGTTATAATTATATAAATAAATATGACAAAAAACAACACATTTTTGCTATAATACAACATCGCTTGTCGCTAAAGGTTGTTGCGCTGATTAAGGAAACATTTAAAAAATTGCTCAATATATAATAAACACTTTGTAATATAATTTTTTTCAATAAAAACATAAATTTAATTAACATAGTACACACAAAATACATTACTCAACGACGCGATTTTTTCATATAATTTAATACGCAAATAATTGTGGACTTAATACAACCCTGAATTAGAGACGAGCCCAAATAAATAACCCATACTTCTGAAGTTTATTGCGCGTATCAAGTAAAAACGCGTGATTTTAACCAACACACAATAATTATCATGTTCCAGGCTCGTGCCATGGCATATTGTTTATATGTTTTCGTTAAAAGTGTATCACACACTGCATGACGTCATGATTAGGATTGTTTAAAAGATGACGTCAGAAAATTTACTTATCGATCGTGCAATTCTATTAATTTCTGACATTTGTTAATGCGCTGCCTTCAAGCTATCTGTAAGGTACTTGTATTTTTTTGTATTCAGATAGCTGATTACATTTTCTAAAATAAAGTCCGTGATAGGTACAATCTAAAATATTTGGAACTGGGTTATTTTTGTGATTGAAAAAATGAACTTGCCCAGTTTGAACTTGCTGGGAAGCAAAATAAGTAAACTCTAGACCAACAAAAGCAAAACGCAATGCACAGTGCCCATTTCTCATTGTGACACAATGCGTGGGCCTTTTCATAAATGTGCACGTGAACCAAACCAAAATTGTGTTGGGGTTATTTTTCAATGGATATGACGTGTCTAGTCTAATATTAGTCTATGATGTATGGCCATTAGATATTTTGAATATTAAAAATATAGTACCTACCTACTGAAGTAAATAATTTGTTTAAATAACACCAGTGAAATAGTGGCTAAATAACAAATCTGGCCGCTAGAAGCGCAATTGTAACTTATTGACTTGGACACTTATTTTAATGGCGGCAAATTAAATGTATTTATTACCCGGGCGGTGTTATGAGCTTTCTAAATTTATTTTGATCAATATTGATAAAAAAAATGTTTCAAAGAGTAGGTTCTGGGTATAATAGGGTGCAGTTTACGGGTGTAATAATTACAAACAACAAGAGCATTCAAGTTTTTCAGAATGCCAAAAAAATTCGCAGGTTAGTCATGGTTAGTTAGCAAATAAAATGCTAATGATTACGTAAAAAGTGAATTATACTACGAAAAATGTAATTATAAAAATTTAAGGTAAATTCAACATCGCTGTGTTAGTTGAGTTCCATGTAGCATGCTGTGTTCATCATAAAGCTGTAAATCATCGTCAGTGTTGATGTTCTGAATTTATTATTAAATGTGTAATATATAATACTTTTTTGTACATTCGAATTTCTCACAATTATTTTAAGTATTTTATAACCTTTCTGAACCATCAAATACAAAGTTAATAGCCGCTGTGTTTTTTATGTATGAGCAAGAAAAGGCAGTAAGGTAGGTATGTTGGTTATCTATTTTTTTCGATTTCTAGGATTTATTAACGTAAAATAACGAATATATTTCACATAAAATCCATTATAATTTATGAGAAAAAACCATGGCGCACAGCTCATGCCGCTAGTGTAGCAGATTGCCATCAGAATATATGGGAATTGTCAGAAGTTTGAAGTATTATTAATATTATAGGGTATTTGCCTAAACTGAAGCAACGAATTTTTATTTTTTTATTCACCGAATTTATTTTACACGTTACCAAGCACTCGACCGACTTAAAAATGCATATTCAACTAAAATATCTTATACCCCCCCTCCACAGTTTTTCTTTTCCGATTTTATGTCCGGGTTAAATCTTCCCCATAAGAAAAATTAAACCCTTCAACACACTTTTCCACAAATGATCATCTAGTCAATCAACATTATGCAAGTGCATTATATAGGCAAAATAAATACAAAACAATACAAGAACAACACCTCAACTCACCAAACGGGAAACACAAATGGGAAAATAAGTTCATATCAGAAGGTTCGGCTCGGTAGAACTTCTAACAGTGCCTATAAATCCTACTGATCCTTCAACATAAATATTTAAAAAATCTTTCGTTATCCTACATGTATTTAAAATATTTTATTTAAATTTATATTTAATATAAATATCATTATTCTTAAAATTATTTTAATTGAATAATAATACTAACTAGCTTTTTGCCCGTTGCAGGCAACTAATGGGTAAAAATAATTCGAGTAAGTGGATGTAAGAAATAAAAAATAATTTGTATTTTGGTGTTGAATGTGGATGAAGCAAAGAGTTTGTTTCGACACTTTTGCTTTTTGCCCGAAACTAATGGGTAAATATTTGGTGCGTGGTGTAATGTTTAAATGTGGATGCAGCGAGAGGCATCTGCCTAATTTTATAATTAAATACATATGCTTGCGTGTAAATGAAGCGGACTGCGTGTCAAAACGTTGCTTTTTCCCCGAAACTAATGGGTAAAAATGTAGTGTGTTATGAAAAGTTTGAATGTGAATAAAGCAAGATGTGTGAGCCAAATTTCATATTTACGATTTGATGTTCGAATGTAAATAAAGTGAATGCTTTCATTTAAATCAAATAGCTGTAGGTACCTGACCCACCCCCCTGAGGCCTGTGAACAAATTTTAAATGAACAAATTGGCCGTCCAATTAAAAACCTTGATCGTTTCCGATTTAAGTAGATATATTAACTGGCAAGCTAGTTATGTAATTAGTTCCATAATTATACCATTCATGGATGATTAGTAACTTTAAAATATCAAAGCGTTGAAGTGTCATCATTTTCATCACGACTTTGGAAAGACATAGAGAGGATTGTGAAATTAGTTCCAGTTCAAAGTAACGCCGGCTGAAGTTCATTCATTCTCGAGGACTGTAAAACGCAGACAGTAGTGACGTTTTGACATCCTGCAAACGACAAAAATTATGCATATTGTTAATTCATTTTTAACTTGGTACAACAAAAAAATCTGCAATAAGAGACAAATGATCAGAAGAAATGTGCAAAATTTACAGAATCGGCGTTAATGGCGATTGTCAAAGTTTCAAATGTAATATCAAATAGCAGTCAGAAATAATTACATAAATTTTGTAATAGATATTACTTGTGGGTTAATAAACCCCTATGTTTAAACATATATATTTAAACATAGGGGGTTTATTAACCATCTACGAACACAGTGCACGATCTTGAGATATGTTATTTGAATATTATAATTAAAGAGTCGCTCATGTTTTCTTGTCTCAAGTGTTAATAGCGTTTTAACTTTTGTATGATATTTCAATTAATGTTTATTTTCTACTGTAATTCTTTTATCGAATCATTTCTTAATCTTTTATCATTACAATTTGGCCCCACTCTGGCTTGCTCCATAAGCAAACGCTCGTTTAATGATTAATTTTGTGAAGATATCCATCGTCAATTACAATAAGTAGACAGTTGAGACGTTTCAGTAGATGAAAGTTGGGCTTTTATTTATGTAACAGTAATATTATGAACAAATTGTTATATTACCTCGAGAAACCGACATAATTCTGCGATGTGTAATCGCCAACCGTCAACATTCTCCTTTATTCAGAACGTCGAGGCTTCAAAGCGTCATCGTAGAGAAGTTTCAATAACCTGCAAATTATATTTGATAAAATTTAGGCATATTGTTAATTCATTTATTAATATATAATATTTTAATGTTATATTCATTTTTAACTTGGTACAACAAAAAAATCTGCAATAAGAGACAAATGATCAGAAGAAATGTGCAAAATTTACAGAATCGGCGTTAATGGCGATTGTCAAAGTTTCAAATGTAATATCAAATAGCAGTCAGAAATAATTACATAAATTTTGTAATAGATATTACTTGTGGGTTAATAAACCCCTATGTTTAAACATATATATTTAAACATAGGGGTTTATTAACCATCTACGAACACAGTGCACGATCTTGAGATAAGTTATTTGAATATTATAATTAAAGAGTCGCTCATGTTTTCTTGTCTCAAGTGTTAATAGCGTTTTAACTTTTGTATGATATTTCAATTAATGTTTATTTTCTACTGTAATTCTTTTATCGAATCATTTCTTAATCTTTTATCATTACAATTTGGCCCCACTCTGGCTTGCTCCATAAGCAAACGCTCGTTTAATGATTAATTTTGTGAAGATATCCATCGTCAATTACAATAAGCAGACAGTTCAGACGTTTCAGTAGATGAAAGTTGGGCTTTTATTTACGTTATAATAATGACATTAATTAATTAATTATAACATGATAATATTCACCTTGAGAAGAAGCCAGAATTCTGTGCTGTCCTTTGTTCAGAATGTCGAGGCTGGTAAATTTGACGGTTTGACGTCCTGTAAACGACAAAAATTATATTAATATATAGTATTATAATTTTAGATTCACATTTAACTTGGTACAACAAAAAGATCTGCAGAGAAACGCTCGTTTAATGATTAATTTTGTGAAGATATCCATCGTCAATTACATCGTCAATTACAGGCTAAAGAAAAGATAATTTAGGAATATATGTAATCAGAAAATGGAAGCAGGCTGCGTTTTCAAAGAATGCTCTCGGGCGATGATTAAACGTTTGACGTTGCGATTTATTTAACGTCATCCAGCGAGAAGTTCAACTGAAAACTTGTAAAACATTCTGAAAAATTCCCAACTATCATACGTGTACATACCTGTCCAAGAAACTCCATCAAAAACCATCGATGAAATCGCCTAGGAGTATTTTTAACCGAATTTGGAAAAGCGTAGACGACATTTTTTTAGAAGATCCACTTGACCACAACGTCCCGTGAAAGTATCCATTGACAATCGCATACAGTAGAATCCTGCAAATAACGAATGTAATAACATTAGAATATAATTTAGAATATCATTAAGAAAGGGACGCTAGTTTTCTTTTTAATGAAACTACTATATTTCATTTTAAAAGTAATCAAGTTTATTTATAATTTTTAAAGTTGGTAGGTTACTCGGGCCATTTTTTCAGCAATATAAAAACCAACTGTTTAATAATCTTTTATTAATATATATTGTAACGTTATATTCATTTTCAACTCGGTACAGCAAAAATATAACATTAAATAAGAATATTTACCTTACAAAAAAGTCAAAAGTTTATGCGTCACCCTTTTTGTTACGTTTGTGAATGCGTATTTTTTAAAGTATCCCATGACCACACTCTTTGATGACACGCAGAACTTCATTATACAGAATAACATCGACTAACATCCACTAATATCGTATACATTTCAGCGGACTTGATAATATTTAAAACACAAACCGATAATGGGTTTTCAAAAGCAGTCCGCCATTTGCCAAATTTACCACGTGACGTGGCGTCCTAAAATAATGATACCATTATGCAAAAAAAAACATTTCCGCTTAAATTCAACCACTTACCCTATAAATGGGGATATTTCGTACAACTTTTCGTGAAATTTAAAAAAAAAAATCAACGTTACCTGATTAATTCAATCATTTCGCGTTCGGGGTGCGTTCGAAATTGAATAAAAATATAAACTGTAAAGGAGAAAAAGTTTTACACTTCATCCCGATCTATGAAAACGAAACGTTGCGAAAATGCACCAAAATTTGGCCGTTTCGAAACCGCGCGGGTGGCAACACTCGTCATTTCTGGCAGGGAAAAGTCGATTACCAATCGAGAAGCTCCGACAATTATGCGGCCGCAATCGGCTTTTCGCCAGAGTGGGGCCGTCCCGGTTCCGGATGAGTCAACTGCGGTACTTTAGTATCGCGCGCCTCGAGCGCTTCCGGTTTTTGCCGCCAGAGTTACTCAAATTTTTGTCTACGTCTTCTTCCGTACGAATCCGGCCGAGCTTCCGGCTAAAATCACTGACTCGAATTTTCAGTTTTGCCACGCAAAATTGAACTCGAATTCTCCGCCGCCAGAGAGGCGTTTCGGTCGACTTTCGCCTGAAGATCGAAACAAATGAAAGGCAAATTTTTCGCTACTTTCACGCCAAAACGAACCTTGAGTTGTTTGAACTTAAGGGGGAGAGTGGTCGATTTTCGCCTAATTTTAAGCGACCAAATAAAAACAAAGAAACTGAGTATTAATATTAATATACTATCATTATTTGTATAATAAAATACTAAACCTTGATTAAGCCAAGGATTAATCCTTACACAACCATATTTTTTACAATGGGTTAAAGCAAACCTAACCTAAACGCAACGCATTTCGTGTTCGCTGGATTTAATTATCTTAAAAATGCTGTGAACCTGTTATTACCATATTAATAAATGGCATTAACCGAAACCTTACACAGTCGCGCTCATTATTATATACCTTAATCTACACACGATTAGATTAGCAAGCATAACCTAACGCAACGTATTCCACGTTCGCTGAATGTATGCCGCATGTTCCGTAGTCTTGCATTGCCGGTACAGCTTGTCAAGAAAGTGCTTTTAAATGGCAATAGCAAAATGCTTCAAAGGAAAATAATGTAAGTTTAACCCTTTGAAAGGCTGCGGGAGAGTACCTCCCACTTAGAAAAAACGTGTCAGAAATTAGTGGTACTTCCTAAAAGAATGATTCGTCATATTTTAAGGAAATTTAATATTCAAACTCGTTGTTTATTGTGTCTACATATCAAAGAAGCTTTTTTTATATAAGAATTTTATTTAAAAAAAAAACAATTTGCTATAAATTAAATAAACTCTAAAATCGATTTTTGTGAACTCCTGCATTCACAAATCTATATGTACCTATACGAACAACTAACTAGATCAACACTGTGTTTATATACATCTCATTTTAACTATAGTTTGCATTCCCCAATACAACGTTTACATAGTCTTGGCAAGAAATATTTAAATGAAATAGATGTACTCGACAATAATTTGAACTTGGCAAAGTTTAAACGCCGTATGTGAGAACTATTACTTCCTATAAATTTATGTTAACAACAATTTTATCGGTTTCTTTTAATTTATTATTATCGTTGATTTGGAGAATATTGACATATTGTCTAATTTAATGTCACTTATTTATATTTTATGTTATCTATATTTTGTTATCTCATGTGCCATATTAGTATGTTTTCTGTTGTAATTTTTCAAATAATATGTACTGAATTGTATGTAAAAGCCTTTTCAGCATTTAAATAACATAAATAAATAAATGTCAAATTCGGGAGTCGAGCATAACCTCACATTTGAAATTACTAAAATTCGTTGAAAAATCGGTGTTGCCACAGTAATGACAGTTTTTTAATTCCATTTTATTAAATTTGTACGCTTTCATGACAGACTGTTGTTACGTGCTGAAAACGTAGAATGCGGATTTCCCCACCAGCGGGCCGCGGCCACCTAGCAACACAATCAACCCGGTAAAACACTCCACCGGGTCCGCTCGACCTCTCCGCCTAGCCGGGACCTTGAACTCGACTTTGCAAACAAACAAACGAACACACACTCACATGCACAAGGTCTGTTCCACCCCCCTCTCTCTCCATCCATTTAATCGACTTCTCCCCATTTTCTCCCTCTCCTACCCCCCGTTACCCGCTATTCCCCCGGAGCTCGGATCTTACGGAAAGTGCACGCGACATTTATACAGTGAAACCTCCTCTAGTTCCGGGGCGTAGAATTTCGAAGTGCCTAGTAATACAGAAGCATTTTCTGTTATTGTTTTCGCATATTCTTTGTTATAGCTGAGTGGTCAGACGCGTCGGATTCCATTTCAGGCGTCATTTAAAAATCAAATTATTTCACGCATCATTGAAAATGTGCACTACCGATGCCAAAATATTCACTATTAATGCCAAAATATGCACTATCATTGCAAAAATTAAAATGCACTAACAATATCAAATGTATGCCAAAATTACGATAAAAACAACCAATTCGTCTTTTGTAACCCAGTTCTTTGAGAAATTGTTATTTTCAAATAATATGCACTCAGTCAGTTTTGCTCAAAAAAGATTTTTATATATGACAAACATTGTGTAAGTTGGGATTTTTTTTTGGCAGTTTATTTTTAGAAGATCACGTCACCGTCGCTCAGATGTTGGCCATTTACAATTACGCGTAATTGTATCCGATCCCGAAAACTTTGAGTAGCGTCAATTAACATCTGGCGTGGAATCCGATTTCCCTGTGGATTTTCGTCTTGAGATCTTCAAGGCAGTCAGGCTTGTCAACATATACTCGGGACTTGAGATATTCCTATAAAAAGAAGTCAAATAAGCTTAGATCGGGGAGCGAGGATACCAGAGAATATTGCTATATCTGGAGATAAGGCTGCCTGGAAACTGATCCCGTAAGACAGCCATTATGAGCTGTGTGAGCTTTTGCACCGGTAGTTTTTAGGCAAATCAAAGTCACCCCTACTCTCTGAGGCCAACCACTCGCCTCTGATATGAAAATATCTGGAGTCGGTGAATTATTTTCCCATTTGATCTCTGGTGAGTTGACGTTTTGTTGATCTTGTATTGTTTTGTATTTATTATGCTTATATAATGCACTTGCATAATGTGGATTGACTAGATGATCATTCGTGAAAAAGTGTGTGGAAGGGTTTAGTTTTTCCTGTTGGGAAGATTTAACTCGGACATAAAGCCGGAAAAAAAATTAAATAATAATATCTTTACTTAATTGTAAATATCTTTACTTAATGGTATCCTCTTAATGGCTTTATTATAATATCTTTATAATAAAGCCATCATAGAATTATTAGATAATAATATTATACATTTGCCTTTAACAGGAAGCTACAAGCCGAAAATGTGTATATTCTTGGTATACCTTATATTGTAGGTAATAGGCATTAAAATCCCTTGACAAACGAATGAGTCTTGAAACGTTCGATTTCAAGCACGAAACTGGTTTTTATTTATTTTGTAAATAATTTTATAAGAAAGCAAAAAAGTTAATCAAGTGAAACTGTCACAGATAATCTTAGCTATAATACTGTATTTTCTAATGTTGTTTTCTTTAGGTTTTTTTTACATTTCTGTAAAAAAATATATTTTTTTAGTAGTTTACATTTATTTATTTTTTTTGAGTAATTTATTTCTACTCAAGCGAAACGATAGGAAAACCTTCAATTTATCTAAAGCATATTTTTTGGTATTCATAATATACACCAATTCCTTATAAAGATTAATAAAAATAGTGATTTAGCATTAAGCTTCGCCTTAAAAGCTGCGTATCGTTGCTGTCTTATAATTTGATATTGTGTAATTTTAACGTATCAGAACGGCTACCTTAAAAACACGATCATTTGAAAAAGCAATTAAATTAAAATGTTCTCCAATGTAACTCCCCTTGCTCATTCATTATTTCTATTCCCTTTAACAGCTAGCGCGCTGTTTTTCATGTCAATATAAATAATGTATTAACCGCTTGTAAACCGTTCATAATGCATTCGGATAAATGAAAATGAAATAGGAAATTTGAAATGACAGGGCATAATAATTTTTGCTAGAAGTTTTTGGTCCATATGGTTTACTTTCACAGTCCATTAAAAGTGGGGTTAAACTTTTCTTCTTCTTTTCTTTGTTATAAACTACGTCGTATTCCGCATTCTGACAGGTGCAGTTGCAAACAAAGAACATTATATAATTACTGGACGATTCCAATGTTCAAACAAAGGAATAAACAATTAAATGTTGTTGCGACGCATTATCCTGGCTGTTTAAAAAATATCTTTGCATACACCATACTTCCCGACCTAACTTTTTACCATCTCTTCCCCCTCCTCACTTCCTTCAACCTCATTATTAATTGCGATGTCTTAGTACCAGTGGCTTCGGGCAGCTGGAACTTTTGAGCGGTACTTACTTTGAAAAAAATCTTACTTGGACTTCGTGATTCATTTTTCATCTTCGTGGGTTATTATGCCGTGTTTATACAGGGTTACAGTAACTCATCATCAGGGCAGATATATAGATTGTGGTGAAGTGTATACTTATGTATGCAGAAGTGATACTGTGTTGCAAGTGTTAATCGGCCTAATGTGGTGTTTTCTGCGTTTAGTTTTGTGTAGCCGTCTAATAGCGGATAAGTATAGCCCTAGTAATTTTTATGGGGTTGGTGTGGATTTCAATAACCTTTGGAACTAATCGCGATCGATGTGTTTTGGGCCTTCCCAGCACTTTAGGCACAAATCCAAAATTCTATCCGATTGCAATTAAGTGCTCGCACATTGCCGATTTGAAAAATTAATCACGATAATCCTTTTGGCTGTGAAAATCTCAAATTACATCTTACTTGGACTAATTCTTCACTAAAAACCCTTTCTATTTTCATTTCTTGATAAGGGAAAGTTAGTATTTTTTAACGTCTTTTTTATGCGTATAAATTATAACGTGCTCAGTAGCAAATCTGGAGAAATTTTGTTTCCCATGAATTTGAAAAGGTTTGCGTTTCACCTAACAGTAAAACAATGAGGACACTTTTATAACAAACAATTATGACACATTCATACCAAAAAAATAGGACACATTCATAACAAACAATGAGGACACATTCATACCAAACAATGAGGACACATTCATACCAAACAATTAGGACACATTCATAACAAACAATGAGGACACATTCATAACAAACAGTGAGGACACATTCATACCAAACAATGAGGACACATTCATAACAAACAATGAGGACACATTCATAACAAATGTTTTCCGATCTTTGAATCAAGCCTGTGACAGACCACTCTATTAGCGCGCTATATTCTCGTGGCTTGGCCTATTGGCCATACATTCTCATTGGGACTGTATGGCGAGCGATGATGCGTATAGCGTAATCTGTCAGCCCCATCGCTCTTGTATTGGTAAGTTGCGAAGAAAATTGTTTTTTGTGTCGTGCATTTATAAGAAAAACCTCATTATTATTTATTTATTAGGATGATTTATGGGAAACACTGATAACTGTTTTTATATGACTTTATTAATCCAGACTACATTAGACTTGTTTCAGAGATTGATCACAGACAATAATAATATCTTCTCTACCCACTACATGCAGTAGTGATGTGACATACTTAACAATAATGTTTTAAAAAATATATATATATATCAGAATGTGGGGAGGTTTTGTGCATTCCCACACATCCCAAAAAACATATACAGTAATAATACAAAAATATAACAATAAAAATACAACACCTTTCTCCATTCTGTTGTGATGCTTGAGTCTGCTTTTTCAAAAATTTAATTTGTGTGACTACATTTATTATGGGGTCAAAACAAACCCAACCAAACACAGCATTTCGTGTTGCGTTTACGTATTCGTGCCATAATATATGTTTTGTAATGTTTAGCCAGCCACTCAAGTGATTTTCGGCATATTATGTCAAGTTTTGCAAAAATATGCCATTTTTCTTTACTTTTGTAATTTTTTTTTTCAAACATTTCCGCGTATAACAGCTATCATTGGTAGAAAGCTGATATAATGCTTTCCTATTTTATCAATATATTCTGAATTCCGCCGATTAGAGCCTGAATTGGACTGTTCTATAAATCGTGTTCATATTAAGTAAAGCTGCTTTTAGACACAATCGTGCCTTCTTCCAGATTTTATTTTATTTCAAGTTAAGGAGTATTGTCATTAATTACTTTAAATGTTTTAAAGCAATCTAAAGCGGCCTTGCAGATATTTAAAAATGAAAGAAATTGACAAAATGGTGCTCTTAAAATAAGACTGATGAGTTATAATATCAGATGGTAGAAAAAGAAGCAACAGAAGATACCTAGGGGGGGGGGAGTAGTGATATATTGATTAAAATAATATATATTTTTTTAAATTTATCAAATCAAGTAAGTGCAAGAGGTAGGGAAATGCACGCGCATTTGCCTTAATAATATATCAAGATGAAATGTGTAAATAATTTTTGGATTTCATGAACACGTGTTCCGACATCGTGATAATATATTCGTAATTTACTAAAAGTTTATCAGGAAAACTTTCAATTCATTCGTTGAGACATGCAATCCTGTTTTAAACCGAATTATCGATAGTTTGAAGGGATTATTAATAAATTAGCAATATCTACTCATTATTCTCCTTGTACGTTGTAACTAAATCATATAAATTAATCTACTCAATAAAAAAATATAGCTGAAACCATTTGAAACAATGTTAAGTATAAATAATGTTTATACCAACTGCATGTATCCCGATTGCTTCCGTCTGTGCGGAGCTGGTGGAACTATAGCATCCCCAAATATTGTATATTGAGAGGCGCAAGGGAGTGGTAAGAGGAAGGAGATGGGGAAAAGGAAGGTTGAGAAGTACCTACCCGTCTATTTAGATCTGGCTTTTGACTATGCAAGATTCTTAATCGGGATAATATTGAAAGTGGAACTTGATCAACTTCTGCTTTGTGTTGTAAACCAACAACTGTCGAGGATTTAATTCGAACCCGGCTGATTTTCAAGGTGTTTTACAGGTTCTATTTGCAACCTGCTCGAGCTTTATATTTAAAAAAATGTGATACGGAGAAAAGGTTGTGCCTCGTTTATTTTTAGAACCCACCCACCCACAGGGTGATTCTTGAGGGGGTGGCATATGGTTTAGCGATACAAATGTAATGGGCTTTTAAGAAGAAAAGAAAATACTAATAACTAAATATTTACAAATAAACATATTTATGAAAACGGTCAAATCGTAGGTGCCACCGTAAATCATATAACTTTAGAAATGTTGATCCAATGTTTTCTTGTAATAATTTGTAGGTCGAAGTATTTATTTTTAGCTCTCTACATTTCCATCATTAGCTGTAGAGCTTTGGAATTTCCCTTTTAATGTCATTTGGGAGGCGAATATAGGTACCGCCGCCCCAGGATCCACTCATTATATAACCAACACCTTGTATGTGGGAATTTAACTTTTTGTCATGGGAAAACCCGAGTGATTCACTACGTTTAGTGACTTATCACGGGTGCCCGGGTTCATGGGGTAAGATTTGTTCTGGACTTGGCTTGGAGAGGCCGGTTGAGGAAGGACTTCCGATCTCGTCAGCCGGTCTCTCCCGACCCACCGCAGTGCTAGGGGTGGGTTTACACGTCTGTTACTCCTGGACACACTGACCCCCAAATTCCTCCCCACTACCCACTACCCAACACTCACACCTTTTCCGTGGGGGTCCCCACACAGCGTCCCCAATGATGATATAGTGGCTTTAGTGTAAAAAAAAATACGACGCCATATCGCGTTTAATTTTTTCGATTTTGTGGGAAAAAAGCTTGTTACTTACTGCAAACTACATGTAATAAATAACATAACTTTATTATTTTTTGTTCGGTTTTGTGTTTGCATAAAATCGCACGTGTATCACTTTAAACTATAAATCGTACAAATTACTAAAGTAATCAAAGAGCATTTATAACTAGTGGGTAGTGTTTGTTTTTTCTTCGTATTCCTCCACGTTTCATCTCACCGTGACTCACCCACCCCCCTGCCCATCCCGCCCGTGGTCCCAAGGTCGGCTCCGACCCCCGTAAACCACCATCCCGTACACCCAACCCCCCCCGGGGATGTAAGGGGAAGTTGAGGGGGGGGGGGAGGTCGGGCGGCCGCGGGTATCGATCGGCCAGACCTATTTTTGGACCGCCCGGCCCGACGCAACCCCCCCTTTGCTTGAAAGCCTTCGAAGTATGGAGACGGCACCCACGAGCGGTGCTTATTCGCTTAAGAGGGGAGTCTTCTTGCACTGTACCGCGTTTTCCCCGCTCACATGAAATATGTATGTACTTTGTACGGCCGAAATTCACTGGAAGTTCAAGATCAGCAAAGAGCAAAACGTATAATTGTATTGACAGACGATTGTCTTAATATTTTTACATCCTTGTCCTTTCTTAAATAATAAGATTTTATATAAGTCCCATTTGCTAATTCTACTTGTTTCTTCTTGGGAATAATGATTAATAAGTAGTTGGTTGAAATATTGTTACAATATACTGTCAAATTACCCGTCTGGCAACTCATCAAATACATATTTTTTTCTTTCTTTTTGAAATATTTTGTGTTTGTATGTAGTATTACTTAGGATTACTCTATGTTTTCTTCACTCAAATGTACATTGTTAATCACGATACAGGCTTAGTCCTAATGGGGTTGATTTTTATGAGAAAACACGTGATTTTTGTAAGTAGTAGAATTCTCATTTTTCTAATATGTGTTATTAATTGAGTAGTTAAAGACACGGATGGAAAAAGGTGTTACATTATAAATTTTCAATCTCTATTGTTATTGCATGCTTGTAGTTATTACGCACTTTTCCATCTTTCATCTGTCAACATCTACATAAAATCTCAGACATTGTGTTACCTTTAATAACCACTTTGACAAATTATTATTTTGTGATATGTATATATGTAATTGCTGATAATTTCAATAATGACAGATTGATCGCATAAAACGTTCATCCACGCACATTCTCAGTTATTTCTAATTTATGATGAATATGATAAAGTACCTCAAGGGTATATTACGATAAGTGAAACGATCCAATTAAGCGAAAAATAAAAACCAAACATAATCCTTCTTAAACTTTCCACTCATATAAATAAGAACTTATAACTAGCTCCTTACAACTAAACTAGACTTACACAAACTAAACTTTGCCAAATAAATTAAGTTGAAAAACATATCCAAAAGGTGTGATCGTTGAAATTCTTACATATATGTCAATTTTTATTTGTATTCTAGACCCCAGGGTCTTAAACTGAGAAGGCTATTCTTGTCAGGGTTCTGATGTCGTTACATAAACTTTTGGGCTTTTCTGTTGATCGTGTCACCCTTCGTTTTCAGGGCCGATTGTAGTCTTTTTATTACCACAGCAGCAGTACCTTTACCTTAATTTACTTAATCGCGGTCTGTGCCACACAGCTTTGAGTTCGAGCATTACATCACTCTGTTCATTTCTCGGAAAATTTCTCGTAGGTTTATTATTAATATTTGTGAAAGCAAGCTTGGTTTTTTAAGTACTGCCGTACCTATCCGTGAACTGTGAATATTTTACTGCAAAGATTTTTCATCAGAAACAAATTGTCGGCTTACTGTCATAAGTCATTACATACCAAATTCTTATCAAAAAGATTATGAGATAGTTGACATTAAAGTTTCAATTACCTTTGTCAGTTATACCCAAACTAAAATAATAACAAAGTAGATCTTTTAAAATGCAATTTTATTCATCTATTTCAACTATTGTATGTGGGAATTCAACTCTTTTTTATTTATATTAATTTGAAAAAATAATGAAAACTGCTCAAACGATGTTCAAACGAGTGGATATATTTTTAGTCTCGCGAGAAGTCACCATAATGTAATAAATGGCGGAAATTTTGTGAGTATTTTATGTGCATTTCCACATATTGCCCCGCTTTAGAAAGTCATTATATATTTTGGTGATTATGTATTAACAATTATTGGTCTTATATGCACTCAGCGACTATTATGCCGCAAATAAACTGGAAGAAATTTCTGCTAGCCGAGTCGCGAATTATGGGAAAGGAATAAAGCCATTTCGCGCCATTTGGCGAAACGCCGCTTGTGGTTGCTTTGTTTCTTTCCCTTAATTCGTTGCTGAGCTCGCGGAAATTTTGTCCAGTTTATACGCACCCTTAGGGCGCTCAATTAGCTAAAAACAAAGAGTTATTTGTCAAAAATACTTTTTTTTAATTTTAATATAAGTAATTTAATAAGTTTTAAGTTTTTAGTGTAATATATGTCATGTATACCTTATCAGAAAAGGTAAGTTCTTGTAATTAATAAGGGAGCCACGATTCTTACATTAGTTTTATGTTATAATAATATTTTTGTGTAGAATATTGATTTTTCGTTGTAATGTTTAATTTAAGTTTTTTTTTATTTTTTTTTATTTTTTATATATTTGTTCTTATTGGTTGACAATACAACACAGTTTTGTAATACTTAAATTAAACATGTACGTATTTTGTTCCATTTATTTTCATTTCTTCCGTGCACAAAATGTCACAATTATTTTGTACGAACATAGCGATGCCACTTTTCTTTTTTATTCTGTTTGTCGTTGACACATATTTATATCCAGGTACATAGTACGTCACTTCACTACTCTAATGAGTTTCTGTTATCACAATGCATGCCGGCTTTTTGAGATCATTATTAATTGTTGCTAGAAATTCATCGATGGATTTGTTCTATGTAAGCATCTGGAGGCTGTGTGCATGAATTTACAGCAGTGGCATTGGGTTAATGGATCACAATCCTTTATTTTAACTCTTTGGTACTAAATGTTTAGTTTTCCTAGTTCTAATAAACTTCTTCGCGTTTTACCGCTGTTTTCCACGATGTAGTTAGAAGCTTTGTACTGTTCTTCCCTTAATTATTAACTTTTTTTTTTCTTTGTAATTTCTTTAACTTCCAAGTTATAGTTAAGTTTTTTTTATTTCTTCAGTATGAGTTGTCGCGTATTCTTTTTTTGGGAATGATATAATTATTTGTTTTCCGTAAACCATTTATTCCTATTTTTAGTTGGTTTAATTTTATATCATTCTGGATCTTGTTGTTTATTTCTTCAGCTTTTGTTGTTTTATTTGTAGATGAGATTATTATTGAGAACATCTTTTCTTGTGAACTTCCTCCATTGTTTGATTTTAGCACTTGCGCATAAGATGGTGTTTTATTGTTATTTTTTCGACAATTTGTTCTATTTTCTTGGTAAGTTCTTCGTGATTTTTGATAATTTTTTTCTGTAGTTGGACGATTTCTTCTTGGAATTTTATTTTTTCACATTTCCATATCTCAAGTATGTAGAGAATTGGTTCCAATTTAGTTCTTACTTTTGAATTTTTAACCGTTGTAGTATTTTGTATTTCGGTTTTAATGTTGTCTATGGCCGTGTCCAAAATGGGCTGACTCGCGCGCAAGGCGAAGTTTCTCGGCGCTCGGTGCTCGCGAAGCAATTTTGCGGTAATTTTTGCGACAATAATGTATATGGCTGCGTGCGACCGTCCACGTGGATAATAGAATTGTAACTTATTAACTCAGTTTTGACTTAATGACTTCTGGCAGTAAACCGACGAAATATTACTAAACAATAAACTTCCTAGAATTTTGTTTGCTTTACAAAAAAATGTAGGTACTTGAATGTCTTAAATGCGGCTTCTAGCAGCATGGAAGAGCACTACAAAGAAAACACGATCGGATCATAACCGAACCGGACGTTCATTATTTAACCACTCGAACGATCGCGCGTCAAAAAACTTTTTTCTCCGATTGCTCGCGGTTTTTTGGCGACGATTTTGAATATTTTCCGCCAACATTAAAAAAATCAAACCTCCGAATTTTAATACGGAGACATAAAACTGATTGTAGTGCTATATAGCCAATGAATTCACCTATATTTTAATAATTATTCTATATTTTTAGAATTGATAGATAAATTATTAAAAAATCTTAAACTTTATAAATGCGGGAAATTTGCGTTTTTGTGATTTGAAATTGCCGCCAGTGGCAGTTTTAAAAATCTTTATAGAATATTTTCTACATTTTTATGTTCTCTATGGCCTGTTTGATAATCACAGATGCAAGAATGTAATAGAAAAATATTTTTTTGCATGTTAAGATCTCTTCAAAAGTTTGGTCAGAAAATAATTTTGTAAAATTTGAGTGCGTGACGCGTCAAAATTGAAATCACTGTATTATACTATATAATAAATTTACCACAAAAACTGGTATAACGTTAGGAAGATACATTAACTGTCTACAATTATTAATAAGCATAGTCGCCGTGTTGGCTTTATTTTATTCATTTGATGAATTATACAGAGAGCCTATTTCACGATGTCAAAATCATGGTGCTACTTTTTAAATAATTGTAAATTAGAACTGGAGATTTGTAACCATGTTTTTATATTACGTGCAAAACGAGAAAATAAGGCTTAAAGTGAGATATATATCATAGATATAAACATTGCCAATATTTCAGGGGGATACTTTGAAAGTTGATGAAAATCACCAATATTTGACGAAAAATCACTTCTGACAGCTACCTTAAGGTCAATCTACATAGGTTAAATCGGAATATGTAAAATGATGATAAATTTATATATATATATCAAACCTTTGTATGACCGTAGAATGGCAAATAAAATCATAGTGATAATTTTATATCTAAACGCAAAGGTATCGAAAAAAATGGGGGATGGAAAATAATTGATGGAACCAATAATTGATTTATTTATTAAGCCCTAATATCCTTTTAAATCAATATTACAGTTGTATGGTTACAATGAAAGAGCAGTATATTGATTTAAACATTGTTTACACACTTTGTCATAATAAAAATGTATTCAGTTTATTGGTTAATTCATAATTTAAGAAAATCAATACATAATAATATCATTGTGCCTCGCTATAGAGTGAGATTCTGAGTATCGCTCTGGTGAGGGACCACCATTCAGAATTGAACATTGCTTGAATTGGCTTAGTTATGTTCAGTGACTAGATCTGGAAAAGCATCTTTACAGAAAAATTGACAAAATATAATTAAGACATAAAAATAAAACGAGTTATTTAATGTGTACAATAAACAGGGAAAAATGAGAATACCTGTGCATTTGTTAACATGCATATTTCAATGATCAGAATTGAAATATACATATTAAATGTCCACCGAACCTTATCATATAGAACCTTTGAGGACAACATAACATGAGACGTGAGTATGCGGAAAGAAATGATTATAAGTCCAGCCATCCAGGCCATCATAATTGATGTTCAAACAAATTTAATTAAATTTATAAATTAGAATTTCATAACTAAAAAACCAAAAAAGAAAAAAATGAAATAAAAAAAAACCCTCAGCAAATCTATATTGTAGTGTGATATGGCTTCATGCAATCATAGCATAATGCCACATCACACACATCACACTTTGTAAGGGTCCTTTTGAAAATGTTATTTATGTTGCACCACGCACATTTCACCTTTTTCCCGCTACGGACCACGAAGTGGTTGCCTTTCAGGATAGGTCGCAGAGTCTTTCCTTCAGCTATTAGGCCAATGGTCCGCACAGTCGTGTCAATTTGACTACGACAGAACAGCAGAAGGAGTTCATCCGCAACCTCACTCCTGAAGTTTCGGTACAAAATGCGTTTATTTTCCTTGCGGAGCTTTGAGCCGTACAATATATACGCATTCTGCACCGAAACGCTTAGTAGTCTCCTGAAAAGCTTCTTGTACCAGACCAGGTTTCGCTGTCGTTCAATGGGGAAGCCTGACAAAAGCTGATCTTTTCGGTCAACCCCCCCCATTACCTTGTTATAGTCTAGTACGAGTTGAGGTTTGTAAGTCCAGGTACCAAACTTTTCAACTGCCCCGATTTCTGCCTTATGGTAGGTGGACAACATACTTACCAGGTTTTTGTCCAACCAAACCATTACATTGAGGTCCCCGCAGTTCGAGTATACAAGCTCACCTTCCCTCAGTTTGGTCCGGAGATGGGACTTAAATGCAGAGGGCACAAATTCTCGGTTTAACCGCAATGTGCCCATGCAGTCCATCCCATTTCTTTTGAGGCATCGTGCCAATAATGGACTATTATAAAAATTGTCCATTATTAATGTATACCCCTTGTTAAACAGAGGGCTGGCCAGGTCGTATACTATCTTTGCAGTGGCCCCAACTGGGCAGATATTGTGAGCACCCAAAAAGTTGGCCTGTGTCATGTCGTCCGTCATATCTTCCGTTATGTCTTCCGTCATATCTTCCTGGTCTGGATTTGTCGATTCAGCCTGTCTGGAAATGGTCTTCCCCGTATAAATTTGGAATTTCCAAAGATAGCCAGACTTGGACTCACAAAGCTCGTAAGACTTTATACCCGCACTGGCCGCTTTGGTTTTGATCATCTGGACGAATCCCAAACGGCCTTTATAGCAGAGTAAGGATTCATCCAGAGAGATGTCTTGCTCGGGCAGGTATAAAGTCTCAAACTTATTTGAGAGGTGGTCCAAGACGGGCTGAATCTTTTGTAACCTTCGCACAGATAATGGTGCATCAGAAGAAAGACTTTCATTGTTGGTGAAGTGAAGGAACTTTTTAATTAGAAGAAAACGATTATAATCCATGGCTCGGCTGAAATAAGGCATGGCGGTGAGTTTTTTTGAATAGAAGTAGTCTTTTTCAACAGGAAGGGGACTAATACCTTGATACATTAAAATTGCCAAGAATACATACATTTCCTCTTTATTCGTGGGAGCCCATTTATTGGTACGCGCATGACGCTTAAATTGTTTTTTCGCAATCCATTGATCTGCATACCTGTTGGTCTCTCTCGCGATCAGTTCAACGAAATCTGCATCAAAGATTTTAAGAAAGGCATCCACAGGTTTGCCCATTTCGTCGGTATTGAAAGTTGGTCCCGGCGTGCCTGTGAAAGTCTCCCTTATCCCAGTAAAACGTAAGATATCTTTAGACCAATCGAAAGAGTAACCTTCAGGCGGCAGAATCGAACGCATTGCCTCACTATCTACCTGGTCTTGTCTACTAAAGTCTATGGCCATAGCGGAGTTAGGTGAAACGTTGATAATATTATGATAAGGTATTGGTGGCATGCAGAAGGTATCCTCATCGCTCTCTTCGTGGTCGACGTCACTCGCTTCGTCATCCTCGTCGCTCGATCTGTCCATTTCTGAAACAACAGAAAACCCAAATTAATTTAATGTGTCTATATTACGATAACCCACTGCCTCTGGTACGGCTTATGACTCGCAATACGATGGTCGCGGGATCAAATCAAATAAATTATATTTGAATAATTAGTGTTATTTTCACACAAAATTCATTTAAAATAATATATATTATATTTGCGGCACGTTCCAGAGTGGAAGATACCCATAGTATCGCCCTGGTGTAAGACCCCATTCAGAATTGAAACGTTGCTTGAAATGGCTTTAGCCGTGTTTGGTGACCAGTTCTGAATAGCCAGGTACTTTTCCACCTCCCTCTTCCACACCTCCTTCCCCTCCCCGCTACCTTCAGCCTCACAACATACCCCGATTGAGGATGCCATAGTCTCACTGGCTCTAGCTGAGGCTCTTGTGAGGTATTCATATAAAAAAATAAATAAAAAGTTAATCAAATACTTGAGGCGGGCAATGTCAGGAGTCAGAATAGCACAGTCAGGTAGGTATGGAATGAAGAAAAGAGTGTGTGTGCCAAGATCGAGTTGCATGGTGGTTCATCCTCTCTGCCTACCGAAATGGCGTGAAGGTAAGTTAGTTAGTTTTATAACTCACGGTTTCCAAGTACAGACTCTTCTAGTACAGCTGCCTCGTCCACGTTACTGTTTCTGCCCATGTCTGACTCTGAAATAAAAGAAAACACAAATTTACAGTAGAATTTGGATATAATGACTTTGCATTTAACGGTCTACTGTTTTAAGTGACGATAATGTAAACTCTAGTAAGGTTTCATAGCTTTTAGTAGGAAAACGTATCCGTTTAAAGTGACCAACTACGTAAAGCGACCTATTTTAATGATAATTTGTCCGGTTACAAAACCTACCTACCAATACAGCCTCGCTTTTGACTAGGAAGCTCGACACAATGAGTCCCGTGAAGCGAAAGTGTTTTTTCAATTTAAGAAAAAAATGCTGTATTACACCGTTTAGAAGCCGGTGAATCAAATGTAATCCTCGCAAAGAAGTTCGGCATGTCTTATTTCTCACTCTGCAATACCCGTTACAGAAAAAAAAAGATGTGTAATGATACATCCACGTCATAACAACAATACATTTTGTATGTTTGTTATGTGGAATTTTTAAGTACTATGCTTATTTCCTGCCAATATACCAACAGTGAAACTGTGCTAGGGATATCAATATAAAATATAGATAATTGATTTTATATTGAGCCCCTGGTATGACATTTCAAAAAATAAACTCACCGTTCCCAAACGCCGACAATTATTCGTAGAATGGCAAGTCCACCCACAGCTCGCTGTGATAGCCGGCCTCCGGAGAGAAGAGTTCAACACTCCGTGATGTCCCAGGTAACGGCTCGGGAGATGCTGCACGGATAGGCATAATTGGTGCATTGGGAGCCGTTGATTGGGTCTGTGCGGGAGTGGACATCCACGGTGGTGGTACGGGTCGTGGCAACGGTGAAGGCGTCCCTTGTGAAAAGGGACACGTTGTTCTCTCCGGAGATGGAATTCTGAAAACATTTACATAAATCATATAAATTGTTCTCATTCACGTGTGAAACAGTAAGTACAGTATGTAAATAAACAATAAAATTAGAACTCTGTAAAATATGCACTGAATGTGCCAAATGCACAGAGCGCTGATCTTACCAACTATCACTGTAAGAGTGGAACGCTGTCAGGAAAAAACAATAATATTGTATCAAGCATCTAAATACGATTGCTTACTTTTGTTTAGTTTTTCTTGGAGGTGCGGTAGGGAGCAAAATGCGCGCCGCCTGCTTCTTGAATTTTCGGCTTTCCAGCTCTAGCCGGAAGGAAGCAGGCAGGGCCCTAACAGCCTTTAGGGCCTTGACGCGATCCTCTCGCACCAGTAGCAAAGCAGGGTCGCTGTTTAAATAAATACAAATATATGATGAGTTCAACGGCCACAGCAAAGTACTTTCATAAAAAAACATTAAAAAATACTAACACTCCAGACGAGGCTGCAATTGCAGCTCTGCGTTGACGTCCACGTGCAGGTAATCCGGCACCAGCTCGTACCCCATCTCTCCCTCTTCCTCTGCCTCCTCTTGCAGTCAGCACCACTCTATATATTTTAAATTGAAAACACTTAATGTAAGTACTTAAATGTTTAAATTTTGTTAAATATTGCACTAATATAAAATTTGAAAATAATTATTGGGTCGTGGAGTGCTCCCTTTCCCTGGACGACAACTGTTTCTGCACAAATTTGGTAAAAGTAAACAAATTAATTAATTATACAACTAAATTACTAAATTTTTATTGTGTGACGAAGGCTTTACACCATTTTACATGTAAAAAAGAGTCAACTTTTTGACATATGACTTAAAATAATTAGTTAGCAAATATCTGTATTAATAATGAACCAATTCAAATAAAACTTATATGTATCTCTTTGTTTTGAATTACTGTGATGGAATATCTATATTTCAAATGCGCGAGTGCAGTATATAAGACATTATTGTAAATCAAAAACAGATGACGTCTTCAGTTGACGTATTCTTACACAAAAACTTCAACCAAAACAATATATTAGAAACAAACTAATTAAAAACGCATTTCAAAGATAGATAAGTCAATCATGATTACACAGATATATAATTATGCGTTAAAAACCCAATAAATTAATTACTTACGGCATTTTAGGAAGAGTCCAAAATTTCGTGAATGTTGAAAATTTATGATTTTTTTTTTTGACAGGACGCCTTATAAAACCGCGAAAACTCGTTAAATAACACTTCAAAGACAACGGATAAGTTCATAGACAAAGAGAATATATTATCAGCTATTCGATAAAACAAGTAGCTGGCCAAGGAAGCGTTTTAAATAATTACAATAAATATTTTACGAATGGTAGAAAAATCGGTCCATTTTTGGACCGATATCAATCGCAGAAAAATAAAAGTGGTCGATTTTTCGACCGAAATCGTTCCAGTGGTTATGGCTTGCTTCGTTTACGATAAACCAATAATAGTGCTTTGATTGAAGTGGGATCGCAGCTCCGTGTTTCCACTTGTGTGTGAGCTTAAATTTTGCCCATCGTAGTCATCGTAGTCACTTTATGTTATTTTACTTTTGTGCTCGGCATTTCAGATCCCTCAAAGGTTTCAAGGGTAGCAACAGGTTTATTTTTAAATGTTTTTGCCATTTTTTTATAGAGCCTTATCCCCAGACATATCCGTAATTTGGAAGGCGGCTATGGGTACTACCGTCCCGAGAACGATTTATTGGATTACCTACATCTCTGCCATAGGTCACCACAAGTATTTTGCTACGTTTGGTGACTTAGCAGGGGTGCCCGGGTCCATAAAATAAAAACATAAAATCAGTAGTTATTGGAAAATTGGTCGTTGGAGTCGGGATTGAGCAGTTTCTCGGCTGAGTGATCAGTGATAGGATATGAGAAAGAAATAAGTTCATTTTGAAAAAAAAAAATATCGAAAAAAACGTCAAACTAAGAGACCAAAATTATATTTATATTTTTACCCCAAATAATATCAGAAATCACTGTTTGAAGTAAGTCAAGTACGCACTTTAACACCTCTGGATTAAAAAATTAAAATCAATTAAATAATGTTTACTTGTGCGTCGGGATTTGAACCCGCTACCTCCAGATTCATAGTCGAACGCCCAATGCATATACCTACGCGAGCCGAACTTCCGAGCTGAACCTCGACTTATGGTAAAGGGACGAAAGAACCGTAAATGGCGCGAAACGCCGCTTGCAGTTGCTGCGTTCCTTTCCTGTAATTCATGGCTCGGCTCGCGTTTCGGTTCGCAAATCGGGGGCTTAGGATCACAGGGGCCTAACTAGAAAAACTGATATTTTGATTTAAACTTGGTTTCGGTAATGCCATAATAATATTTATTAGTGACACGAAGCTCTCTCGTATAAACAGCCCTTTAAGAGATACAAGTGGCCATATGAAATATGAAGAAACACTTACATTACATATTTAAACTACCTAAAAATATTACAGAATAAACTTTTTAATTATAACGCATTTACCCCCACCAAAAAAGTTTACCAAGAAACGAAATGACTGAAAATCAGAAAACTGTTCGAATATAACATATACTTTTTATTCTACAAAATCCAAAATGGATTTATACACACGAACACAATATTTATAAAAACACCACTAGTACATGAGCACTACACAAGACAACATAATAAACTATACACACTTTCAGCAAATACTGAAAGTGGTAAAAGAAACGCAGGCCAGAATGGTGTACATATATACAATCTCCTTCCCAATAGCTTGACATCAGTAAATAGATTAAACTGTTTGCCCTTAAGATCAGCGAGCTAAATTAAAATGTATTTATGTAAGTTACATGTAGTTACAGGTACTTAAGGAGAGGTAGTAAACAATTATATTTACATTTTTATTTGTATGCGTACATTTAAGTAAAGAAAGTGAAATCTGTATATTTATTTTACTATAAATAACTACAAACTCTAAGAAGTGTATATTTTTCCCTTTTTGAATCCATTGCAACATATGGTATTATGGGATGAAATGGTTGTGCTGAATCCATCATTAATCCAATAATTACAGTACAAAAACTAATACTGCGAATTATATTTAAATGCCAACCTACCCACCCCTCCAATGTGCTATTTGCTAAAATCAGGTTCTTAGATATTCGCCAACTATTCACTAAGACAAGCTTATCCTACATACGTAAAAATAACCAGCTGGTGGCTCCACAACAAGTACACACCAGTTTTTCAGCAAACCTGGGATGCGAGCTTCCTAAAACTAGAACCACATTCGCTCAACAGTTCTGGTTCATCGTCCCTAAAATACACAACGCATTGAGCACCGATATAAAATCAACTAATAAGATACCCCTTTTTACTATAGGTATTCAACGTTGGATATTTGAAAGGGGGCGAGAATTCTTTAAAGACTTTCTAAAACAATTTAAAAAAATTAATTAAAACATATATATATATATATATATAATATATTGTATCTTCACCTTTATATTATTTTAACATTACATTTTAGCATTTTTTTTCACATTGTATAATTTGTATGGCTACCATAACACGGGTACACCTATTATGGTAGTTTTTTATTATTTTTAATTTATTTATTTATTTTACAATTTAAACCTGCTAAACTGCTTTTGCAGTTTGTCAGCAGGTACATACAGACAACACCTCATACAATGACACGGTTAAGTTAATATAACAGAATAGAATAATATAAAAATATAGTTGCAGTATAAGTGTTATATATCATACAAGTACAATTGAAACAGTCACATCGAAAGAATATCCATATTTAGCATACAATTATATATTTAGCAGATAGTAAATTGTAGTAGGTACAATTTACTATTTCGTATTTTTAAGTTCCATTGTGAATTCCAATTAGCTAAACAAGGGCCTCAGTATATATCATCTGTGTCCAACAGCCATTTTCTTAGATTATGTTTGACTTTAGTGGTACATAAGGTATTATTTTTGATTGTCATCGGTAGATTTAGATATCTTGGGCACAATGTAGTTTAAAGTTCTTTCTCCGTACTTATTGGTACATTTCGGAACCACTAATCCATCATTTTGAGTGAATCTTGTGTTATGTTTATGGTAGTCTCTTTCCTTATACAAGGAATCCGACGATATAATTTGTTTACTTATGATATTATACAACAATAATCCTCTAACAGGTAGAAAATTCAAAGACTTGTACATTATTTTGATGTTACTTCCGCGTGCATTTGTGTATTTATGGATTAATAATTTAATAATGGAGTTTTGTAACGTTTGTATATAGCTTATATTTGTTTTACATGAATGTCCCCAAGACGTAATTCCATATCTTTTATAGTAAAAATCTATAAAAGAAAATAAAAAATAAAAATAAAATATATATAGATGGGGCATACAGTTGGGCATATCAGTTGGGCATATCAGTTGGGCATACAGGTGGGCATACAGGTGGGCATATGAACATTCCAATCTTTATTTGCGTTTATCTCAAAACTATGTTTTTGTAAATAGGCCCCTGTGATCCTAATCCCCGAAATGTATACGTACCATAACATTTTACGTAGTTTTAAATAGCTCTTCGACAGAAACATAAAGGCCATAGTAATCAATTTGTCAAAAAATACATTGGTACCATTGTTGTATTATATTTAGATAAGTCACGAAGAGAAAAAATTGGTTCCGCTTTTTGACCTCCAACTCTCCCAAAGCTCTAACTAAAATTACCGATTCAGGTCTGCGTGCACCGCTTATCGCCTTCTAATAGTGGAACAAGTTTTTACGAGATATTTGTACGCCGTAGCACCTCTAATTATAGCTCTATGATTGGGACAGAAAAAAAATATAAACACTAAACGAATTACAAACAGAATCAACATGAAAAAGATGAACATTTTACGAAAATTCAGAGAAAAACAAATTCATTATTTTTTTTAATATAATTGCTTCCATATACCGTGAAAAGTCCCCCCTTTTTGGTTTTCTCTCAAATTTGGGAAGAAAGGCATTAAGTTCTTCCAAGAATGCTGAAAGGGGAGGGCTCGTCCTATTTCGATTGCCTTTCGGAAATTATAATATTTTACATGTTTTCTCACGATAAAGCGCTTTCATAATATGTACATTTTAAGGGTAGGTACCTATTGCTTCTCGGCTTCCAGATATGAGTGCCTACATTAATTGAGTACGGTAAATTCATATTTTAGGGTAGTTCTTTTTTAAACACTTATCAAGCGTAATTTAATAATAATGTGTTGGTACTGTTGGTATTATTTATTTATTTTTATATTATACTAGCTGTCTTGTACCCAGCGTTACTCGGGGACTTGTGTGGATGGTTTGGGTTAAAGTTTTGAGATTGTGAATTCTAGCGTACCTGACAACTGGGTGCATTTTAAAGGTAAAACAATACTTTTATTTTATAATAAGTATTAGTTTTACTTGATCGTGCAATATCTTCCAAGGGCGTCCTTGACTTATTTAACCATTCACTACCAAGTTATACATTCCCCTTAGACCTCTTTCTTCGATCTTACCTACGTCTCATTTTACCAAAAATAATGATATGATTCATGTCTTCCGCGGGCATCAGCGACTTTTTGTGGCTTTTTCTTCGTGTAGTATCATGAAACCCACACTGTTACTGTTAAAAAACAGTGTGGGTTTCATGATACTTTTTCTTCATGTAGTATCATGAAACCCACTCTGTTACTGTTAAAAAAACAGTGTGGGTTTCATGATACTTCTTCTTCATGTAGTATCATGAAACCCACTCTGTTACTGTTAAAAAAACAGTGTGGGTTTCATGATACTTTTTCTTCATGTAGTATAATGAAACCCACACTGTTACTGTTAAAAAGCTACATTATGTCGACTTTAAAAAAGATCATCATAAAAATCGATGTGTTATAGTAAAAAAACTTGTTTTAAGGGTTGATTTGTTTTATTATAAATCTTATTTCGCCTGATTTGCTTTAATTATATAATAATTAAAACATTTTTTTTTTAATCTAGCA
This sequence comes from Hesperophylax magnus, assembly GCA_026573805.1. Classification (NCBI taxonomy): domain Eukaryota; kingdom Metazoa; phylum Arthropoda; class Insecta; order Trichoptera; family Limnephilidae; genus Hesperophylax; species Hesperophylax magnus. Next base: position 6,288,285 of record JAIUSX010000977.1, on the reverse strand, counting down.
TTCCCGTTAAAATAAGGATGGATACATGAGTGCACAGTACGTATATTCTCTCATATATAGTCAACGAATAAACCTCTTTTGTACTTTTACTAATTCTAAGACATGGTTTTGTTTAGAAGGGGGGCAAATAATGTTGCTATATTCCAGGGTACTTCGAACAAGGCAATCAAATGTTCTCCATATTGCGATTCCGGGAGATAATGTCAGATATGTGGGATTTGAAAGAGAGATTCGTTGTTCATTATTTATTATTTTACGTGTGATGAATAGTTTTTCTTCTTAAATTAAAACTGAACCAAAGGGATAACCGTTTTCATCATCTACATTTTTCTCAGCATTTAACTATGTGTACAGTGTCAACATATACGAAAAGTATTTATAGGCAGATCAAATCTGATAAGAAAGATTTGACTGATATTTTGTTCTTGTATGTTTTAGCACGTTATTGTTAAAATGCATATTTAACGTTTTTCACATTTTAACAGAATCTAACATAAATCCTAAATATATTTGGCGAGGTTTAACTATTAGGTATTAATAACGTAGATTGTTTTAACTATACAAATATCTAGTACGAAGCGTATCCCTAAATAGGTTTTCTAAGTACGAGTAAATTAACTTTACTGTTATAATATGTTAAGTTATTTATAAGCGAGTCAAGTGCGCTTCGGGTTAAATAGTTGTATTACTGGATAGGTTATTACGTTATTATGTTATTAGTAGATACTACCGTTGAACAATATTGAAAAAAAAAGCAATAAGTGAGGTTATGCAACATTCGTGAAAGTCAGAATTTCTCATTATATTCATTTTTACATTTAAAATGGCCTTCAGTTAAAGATTACAGATGTAATATAGATTTCCAGACTAGATCCCAACTGCTCCAACCGTCTGGAGCCTGTGATACTATGGCTTCCCCAATTGGGGAATTTTGTGAGGCTGATTGTTATGGGGAAGAGAAGGAAATGCAAGAGAGGAGGATTAAGAAGTACCTCGCTATTCAAATCTGGTCATTAAACATGGCTAAAGCCATTTCAAACAACGTTTCAGTTCTGATTGATAGTATTTCACCAGGACGTTACTGAGACTTGAATCTTGTGTACTATTTATTTACCTCAACCCAGACGTCATTATCAGCCTTCCCTGCAAGTGTTATAATTTGTATTATTGTGACAGCTGTTTCGGCGTTCATGGCCTTTATCGAACTATGGTTTGGCCACAACGACTTATTTGATATGATTTTATTTACCCCACCCTAATTGTATTTTAATGATGTCTAAAATGAATTTATTACTATATTAGTATTGACGGTAAAAACCGATTTACTTAGAAAATCAATCGCGATACTTGATATTATTCTATTAAAATATAAAAAAATTACAAAAGGGTTTTACGAATTAAACACAATAACAAAAAAATCATGCTTCCCCTATGCAAATTTCCTTACAAATATCCTATTTTTCCTACTATTGTACGATGCGTATTATGTTTGTATATGCCGTACGGGCATTCAATAATTAAAATCACTAAGGAGTTCTATTCCGCATCATTTTCATCACTTTGTTTCCAACTTGTCGCAATTTTTCACGTTTGAAAAATGATTATAATGTTTGATCCTTCGCCCCTCCGCGAATCCTGACCTCACCACTTACCCCGCTACAATAATATTATAATACATGGGTGTGGGGGTAGGTAGCAGCGCAGCGGCGGGATAGGGGTGGCTGAGAGCCCCCACACCCCCGGGGCGGTGGGGGGGTTCCCAATGTTCCCATAGCAGCATCGACCCGAGCTATTTATAGACTAACTCTCCCCCCCGTGGGCGAACGCCATCGCAATGGTGTGCGTTAGAATGTGTACAGGGGGTACTGCTGACACATACAAACCAACTGTTAAAGAGAATGCTATCTATACATTTAACTTGTACGTAGGTATCAGTGTGGATTTGTTTTTATTATTTTTTATAGCGAAGTAACGTTTCTTACATTCACGATTGTATTTTATTTTAATTAAAAATGTCACCCCCAAATCGCAAATTATGACTTGTTTCCGACTTGTCTTTTATTTTTATAATAATCAATGTAATTATAGACGACCCTGCATACAAACTAGAACTACTCGATAGAAAATTCTTTTTAATGGTAACATTATTATCAGGACTGAATCATGTAGATTACTCGCTTGTACCTAGATTGCATACAGTTGGCTATACTTTCGCAGAAACTGTATTGTATATATTCAACTACACGGAGTGTAGTTACAACAAGGCTATAATAACCTACTTCAGTAATAATAACAATTAAGATTAGCATAATACTTTTCTTCTGCATGGGTTCTGTATAATTTTAAAGACCAATTTTACTTTTGATTTCTGTTACACTGAATTATTATGCACATATTGTGATATGTTTTTAAAAGCCCATATAGGCGTACAATACAAAAATAAATTAATCAAAGTACATGTATTAGTAGAAAACCTCTAAGACAATTTCCTCTTTAATGTCCTCCTAATTGTTTATTCACATATTTAAAATTATTTAGTCAGTCATTAAACTAGTTTGCATGCTTTTTCTAGCGATTGGGCATATCTAAAAACCTCCATTATCCACAATATCTCGTTGTCACCAACGCGGCTGAGCGCAAGCAATTTTCGTTTATTAAGACGCGCTACTTGTTGAACCGTCAATATTAAGTTCTATTTATGTTAAGTTACAAGTCGTTCAATTAACGAAGTTTTTCATGTAAATTAAATAATACTTTATTTATTTTGTCTTTAGTTTGTTAGCTCCCCTAAAATTTAATTTTGAGATTTGGTGACGTCCTTGAAATGCGAATGAGAACTTTGTTTTAAATTACCGGACCCGTAAAGTAAAGATAATCAGCGATTGCTTTTTTTAAAAAAACAATTTTTTCCACCTTAGGGTATTTTCCACCCAACTATTCGGAAACACGAAGAAAACTTGCATTTTAGCATATTAAAATTTTTATCGGCGTCAATTCTTGGAGAGTCCTGGCCGCCGCTTTTATTATTGTGCGAGTCTCTGGTTGTCTCCTTCTAGTTCCTTTTGCCTCAGGATCTTGTATTGGTCTTCACACCGTCCAGCTGTCTAAGGTATCCTTCGTCCTGAAGGATTTCAAATATATGCATAATCTTCATTGCTACATCAAATTATTGTTTTGACAGTTATATATACGCTCGTAGTTATAACATCTTGGCCAGCCACCGTTTTATTGAATGATGACTACAAAGATTATTCTTAGGACCGTCCACTCAAAGCGATCGTACAAGCGGGAAGCTGGTAAATCTACATCACACAACACAAAACAGAATCCAAAAACCTTTTTTTTTTCGACCTGAGTTTTTAAATTATTATTTTTTTAACTGTTTCTTTTTTTCTGTCACTAAAGGTATATTTTATTTGAGCTGGGTCTATGCCTTGACGGCATCTAAATTACATTAAGTAGCTGATATTAATTAACCCGCTGGTGACTGGTTTTTTTTTAAATTAGACCGACAGAATTTCCACGTTCACACTCGATTTACTCGAAAACGAAGCCTCAAATAAAAACATCAACAGAATCGACAAATGAGACGTAGATTAACCTGTGTCCCCCGTATTCCACTAGTTTTCGGTCGCCAAATAAAAAGCTGGACACCAAATACGCACTGAAATCGGAACCACTTAACTGCACCAAAAAACATCATGCAATATATTTATAACTACTTCATCTCAATAATCCATACTACAAAATTCTAATCATATGTAAATTAAATCCTCAGCACGGGATATCGCAGTAACGATATCTATCATTATCTCTATTTCTTAAAAAAAAAACAAGACAAGAAAGCATTTTTTATTATTATTATGTATAATATCCAATATCCTCTCAATAAAGTGCCAAGTATGTTAATGATTTTTTTGTGATAATTGTTTCTTTTCTATAAAAAAGAACTCAGGCTAGGAATATTCCTTTCAATATTTAATGTTTAAATTCTAGTGGCTTGTTCCCTGCGAATTCATTACATATATTATTTCGAATGGAAAATTTAATAATGGCCCGAAAAAATCTCTCATAATAATTCTCTGTTCTGTCAGACTTTACTTCGATTATAATATTTTACACTCCAACGGGCTTCCTCAGAGCTACAAAATCAATTATTCCGAGTATCGCCGGGAGAGTCTACTTTACAATGTCCTAGAACTGACCTAGGTACCTGAGTCCTATACGTTACATAGGTACATTACATTACAATAATATTATTATGTTCAGTACACGCTGCTATTGTGTAGCGGATAATCGAGAGTGGACGCTGGCGTTTTCCCTATCGGAATATCCGTGTTTACTTCCCCCCCGTCTTCTGTTCCCCTTCTTTTCCCGGCGGAGTGACCTTGAGGAGGGTTATAATGTGTGCTGTAGAGTGGGGGGATGGGGATGCTCAAATCCGTAGCGTGGGAAACGGGGGGTATATAATTTATTCCATATTCTAAGCTTAAAGATTTCTAGATAGTGCTGGCACTAAGGAAAGGTATCTCAATTAAAATATCGCTCTAATAACTTGATCTTTTGTTATCGATCTGCCTTTTTTGATGATTGTGCTTAAATTTGCAAGACGATTTTCTGGAATTTCGAAGGAAAATTTTTATTCCATCCTGAATACTAAAGAATTCTTTATAGTTGATGGCACGTCTACAAAATCCTCACTGGTATAATTTTTAACTTTTTTATATGTGAAGAGTAAATAATTTTTTTCAATGTCAAAATTGTTGGTTTTTTTATAAAATTATGATCGGCAAATCTATTATTTAAAGGGCTGAGAGTTCTAGGATTCGTTTTAAAATTTCGATTTGTTTTCTTCCAATATACCTACAACGAAGGGCAAACACGGTAAACATCATTACATTTGGGTTTTCGTAAACTTAGAAAGTGCCTACCTACTTAACTACTGAAATCTTATATGTAATAAATATTACGCAAATGTTTCTTGTTATTTTGTTAAATATTCAAATCACAAGTTTTTTAATGTGATTTTAGCCTACCCTATTTTGGTCGAGATTTCAACACCCTTTTTCTTCTTCTACTTTTGGAAAATAAGAATAAAATAATTTGGCGTCTAGTTTTATTTCGATAGTACAATGTATATGTCGAAGTTCTGTTTCGCTTACCTATAAAACCCAAACAGAAATTAGTTAAAATGACGTATACCCGGCGTTGCTCGATATTTATTATGTGAATACCTACGGCACAAGTGTTTCCACTGCTCTCAAGTTTTGTATGACGTGAGGCTGAAAGGAATGGAGAAGGGTAGGAGATGGACAAGATTAAGGTTGGATATAACTGGATTTTCAGATCTGGTAATTTCAAGCAACGTTTCGATTCTAATTGGCGGTCTTTCACCAAAGCGATACTGAGAATTTCCAACATGCATGATTTATTTCAGTGCTGAAATTCTGGGACTAACTACCATATGTATTCCTCTTTGCCCAGAATACTGATGGATTCAAACAATTATACCAAGTCAGTGGACATCTTCAATTTATGTTTTAACAAATATAAAATGTTGTTAATGAAGCAATTCAGTTATGTACAATAAATAATGCATATTTATTAATATTCTCATGTAAAAACCCCGAAAAAGGGCGTTAATAAATAAATTACTCTTCACTCATTCGTTCTGTTGTAAATAATTAATGTCTACAAAGATAATAATATTAATTCACCTGCTAAAAACATTTAAAAAATGTTAAAAAAATAAGTGTGGAAAGTTGTTCGTAGTAGATATGTTAAAATATAATGTTTATATTTTTTTCTCATCCTTTTCCTAAATTAATCGCATAATATATAGCATTTATTTCTTGTAAATTTCATCTTTGTTCTTTTAAATGATTAAATATGTTATTCCACATGGTCACCCTACATGTTTAGTACTTTATTGAAATAGGTTCCATCTTACCAATTATTTATGCAACAATATTGTTATTTCAATATACATATAACTTTGGGTTTTTCTATTTTTTTAAATTATCAACCTCGACATAGGCTAGTTTTAGTGAGGTTAATAATTAAAATGTTAACAGTGATACCGCAAGTAAAGAAACAATAAATAATAACTAATAATGAATCATTTTATCGTCAGTATTTTAACTGTTATCCGGTACCCACATTTTTCGTATCAAGAATTAATATAATTATGAAATTGTAGGCAAATCATTCTATAGGTGAATCTTCTGAATGTTTTTGAAGAATCCGGTTGTTTTAAATTATTGTATCAAAAGTTTCACAAAAACGTTTTTCGTACATTCGCCTACGACCCCGCAGATGGCTAAAGATACAGTGTGCTTAGCGTTGTTTGTCAATTCTGTTTAGACTCGCGATTCGACAATGTTCTTTTGTTTCATTCTTCAGCTTCGTAACAAAACAAAATTATTATAATTTGTTTTAATCCTTTCATTACCTACAGCACTAAACAAACAAGCAAGGGTCTCTTTAAAATTATTTTCCTCTACTTAATATGTAGTACTTACTTTTTACATAATCTGTGTAAATATAAATAATTGTATTTTTTTATGAATGTACAATATTGTATATTTATTTTTAAAAATCTTTTTCACTTGTATGGAAAAAGTATGAAAACGAAAAATATCAAAGCAAACAATTAAAAAAAATTCAACTATTAACTTTTGTATGGATTTTTTTGTATCACACATGTAAAACATTAATATAATTGAAAGAGTCCAAAGTATATTTACAGGTGTGTTACATTTAGGGGGTATTTCACTATGTCGGGCTAAATATCTGAATAGCTATCCGTTGACTGGCTTTAAAGTTCAGAATAACTTCGTTATTCAACGGCGACCGTTTCACCATTGTTTCGAGCTGCCGGATAGATAACACTCGAAATAGTCTGGCAACATCGCAAAATGTTTGCAGTTTCTCCATCTACTGCCACGGCTGTCATGCGTCACAGTCCGCACACCGCGAAGTGTGCATTTTTTTGGTTATGTTATGTTGATTATCAGGTCTTTTTAGATAGATTCGTGTCGAATTAATACATTGTTTCTTATTTTGAACACAATCAAATAATTCAGGATGGATCATACAAGCATTCAAATTCATTCTACAAAATTCGACTCACTTCTCAGCTGTTAAACTCGGAATGTTTTGACGCCATCTTTGATTCGAGGAATAGCGCCTAACGTGAAGTTCGAGCACTGATTAGTCAAATCTAACTTTAACCCGAGCGTTAGCGTTATTCAGATATAGTGAAAACGAAAAAATGACTAATCCGCGGATTAGTGCTTAGTCAGAACATAATCAGAGATAGTGAAAAACCCCCTTAGACTTTGAATTTCTTTAGAACCAATAGATTATGATTTTATTACACATTCACTGAAATTTTTGAAGATAAGTGACAGATGAAAACAATTTATTCCCATATTTTTGCATAAAAAATATCTTCCATATAGATAAAAATGTAAATGTTGTTTTGTAAGTTTTTTTTTAGATTCTCACGGCCAAAAGCATTTTCGTTGTTTGTTTTTGGGGTGTTATGCCGTGTTGCGCTAACTCCTTTAGCCGACGTTTCGGACAGCGTTGCAGTGTCCATCATCAGGGCAGATCCGGTAGATCCGAAGATGTTCGGAGTATTGGGCGAAAAGCAAAACGCGCTATTGTTTCTCTATCCACACAGATTGACTGAACCACACCAACGCGTGGTGGGGTATGATTCACTTTCATGTTCCTACCATTAGATCAAGGTTACCTAGTAAGTATTATTGTGACAACTATTTTACTGTTTCAGGCTAAAATTCTGTTATAAATAGATAACACTCAACTGGTAACTCTTATGCTATGTTAGCTGATGTTTTTAATAAGCCTCTATTGAGGTATAAAGCTCTACTAAACAAACACTTTAGCAGTTCATATTTTCACGAGGGCACTGCATAGCAGGATTTTTGTTTTTGTTTTCTTCTAAATTTCTTTATTTTGTACTAATTTATATTATTTTGTCTTGTTTACTTATATAATTTTTCTTTTCTTTCCTCTTTCAGTATTGTCTGTCAATAATTATCTTGTATATAAATGGCACTTGTGACGTTAATTCTAAATAAATACCTTTAATATTAACGGTCCATGTTTTTGTTCAACAGTGATCATCTTCTCTAACATTGTTATTGCTCTAGTCGATTTGAAACAAACGTTATCTTTTTACTTCTAGATCCCAGGCAGGTCAATAACATTGATTATCTGCTTAGCAAAATAATCAGTATTTGATCAATTTCACCCAAAGTAGGTTAAAATTAACCTTACTCCTAGCACACAAGGAGAAAAATGAGTTTTACCGATTTATTTAAGTCCTATTAAAACGGGACAGCGGGCCGTTTCCTAGTAAAATCTTTGTACTTTACGAATATAACAGAAAACGTATTCATGCCACTGCGTATGTGCTGTTAAAGTATAATGACGAAATGAGAAAATATAAAGATTTTTATTGTTTCGACGTCGCGTTAGTAAATACCTTTTTTATAAAAGTTTAACATGAAACCTATCAATTCATTCGTTAAAGGCCTGCAGTCCCGTTTTTAACAAGATTTCGAATACGAGATTTTTAATATATTAGCAATATTTTATATCAGTAAGTTTTGTCCGTGTACAGAAAAGCTCACAGCACACTTCTATCCGTATAATCTTCAGTGATCCGTGTATATTTGTTAAATTTCAGAGAGCCAGGCAAATAATATTATTTTATACCAATTACCTTAGTTAAAAATCTTCGCTTTTTGTTAATTCATTTATAAGGTTTTTTCAGAGAATGACTTAACTAATAAAACTTTCGAAATTGATCTTTGATTGTAAACTTGTTAACGTATGCAGGGGGCAGCCAGTTTTTCATCTTCCGTATGGTTTCAAAATATTTTCACATTTCAGAACACCTTCGTAACCTTCACTGGCCAAGTGCTTTGAAAGAATCCAGTACAAATTGTGCTGGATGGTGTTTAAATCCATCAATGAAATGGCCCCACCCTACATCTCTGAACTATGCGTCCCGGAAAACACTTGTCTGAGGCAGTCAACTCTTAGATCAGCAACATCCGCAGCTGTAGGCAGACTAATGGAACCTAAGCGCAAGCCAAATACTAAGTTTGGTGATCGCGCTTTCGGAGTATCTGGGCCGAAGGCTTGGAATAAACTCCCTCCGGAACTAAGATTCATAACAAGTCCAACAGAATTCAGGTCTAAACTAAAAACTTGCCTTTTTAAGCTTTCATACCCTTAAATTAAATATACCATTCCTGAGAGAAAGTCCAGTTATATCCGATTTTCCATTTATGTCGTAAATCCTGTATCTAAATTTCACTAATAAACAATTAGTTAATGTTAATTAAGTGTTAATCTCAAGTGACCTACCAGGTATCATTGTAGAAATGTATTATAAATTTATACAGCGCCCTTGAGGTGATTTTGCAAAAATGGCGCTATAGAAATCATCCAAATATTATTAATTTATTTTTTTTAAAAAGAAAGACAAACATTCCCGGGTTACGAACAACCTGACAATATTTGAAAATCTCCTACTACCACCACAGAAAGCGGAAAATGTTGCTTGTGTTGTGATGGAGGACTTAGCCAGCCGAGGAATTGAACACACTACGCCTGGGTGGGACCCACGTGCGATGTCAACTCGGTCACCGACCAGTTATTATTATTATTATTATGTGATATATAAAGCAGAAAATCTGTTTGTATGACTCACTAAAAACTCGTAAACAAAAACCTTGGCGTCATGAATTGTGCAAATTTTTTTTTTGTCTGGACTTTCCATGTCATCACATCTATTATAAGCGCGCCACGTCGTTTCCATCATGAGCTACAGAGCTGTTGAATGTTAATTTATTTATTTTTTCCATACTCTCACGGTTAAATTCAATATCGCCAAAGAAAATCTTTGTGCACCGTAAGTTGGGCAAATCACAGATTGTCGATTCCCCGAAACAAATTTTTAGTTTGATTATCTATCGCTATATATATAATTATACAAATGAAGAAGATTGTCTGTAGCGGACGGATACCTTGTGTTTGATTTTTTGAAGTGAAACTTCTTTACGCGCGTAATGCAATTTCGAGGACCGGAGTAAAACCAACTCATGACCGTCATGAAAAACCGTGATCATTTCGCTATAGGAGCCTAGCCAATATTATATACCTACTTTAGATCACTCTTCAAACTCAGCTTCGCGGTCTATAGGCAGAGCGCTCGATTGTCGTCGTGAAGAACCGAGGTTCGATCCCCGCTTTAACTATTTTTTTTTCTTTTTGTGATTTTTTTAATAATAATTTTTTTAAAAGTGATAAAATGCTCTCGTGCTGCGACTTTTAGATATTTTGACTATATGATATTTTGGTCGAATACGTAATAACCGCGGTCTAGAGGCAGAGCGTTCGACACTCGTTATGCAGGACCCGGGTTCGAATCCCATATTTTTATAACTTTTAATTTTTTTTTATCACATGCTACTTATAAATATATCAATAGACAGAAAAAAAGAGAAAATGAAATGAAAAGAGAGAGAGAAGAATACTAAAAGTTTCACTTCCGTCGTGCGTAGGCTTGCCACACACTGTATTTTTTTATTCTAATCTACAGCTTAATTTTGAGATTGATTGACCTTCGAAGGTCACTATCACATGAGATTTCAAAAAACAACCCCCACCCCCTTTTCCCACCCCTTAGCGGGATTTTGATACTTATTAATGAAATTTTGTACACTTCCCGTTAAAAGTAACAGGAAAATTACTGGCTACATCTGTATTCGAAATCTCTGTAAAGCAGAATATATTTCACTCTATATATTCATAATTTCCGGACTAGGAACATTGACAAAGCTAGGGAAACTGTTTTTCATATTGTTATAAAAAGATAATAATCATGCATGACATTTTTAATTATTTTAGTTGACAAGGGAAACAAACAGTAATAGATATATTATTGAAATAATTACTCGTACATATTACATGGTTGCATGAACCAATAAAGTTACCGCATAAAATTCATGTAATATATATAAAATAATAAATAATTTAAGAAAAACATAAAGTAGAGTTGACGGAAAAATAAAATCTTAAAAAAAACACAGATTAAAAGTATATAGATAATTTAAGAAAATAAAATTCAAGAAAAATAATTTCAGTAATTTAAAAAAATGTAAACAAAGTACCTATATAAAAATAATACATACTTCATAAAATAATGTTAAAAGATAAACAAAATAAAGAAAGAAAAACAACACAGTGAATATGAGAAAATAACGTAAATATTTTACACACAACAATATTTTTTACAATATGTATTTAGTAAATTGACCTGAGGATAAATGGAAACTATCAGTGTCTGAAAAAATATCATTGTATTTTATGTTTTTCAGTGTGTGGTGGAATAAGATGATTGAAATAAGCTGGTTTGATCGTGCATTCCATACTGGACAGGGGAAATGAATGTTTTACAGAAGGTAGTCATTGTCAACAGGGTTGTGGATGATTTTGAATAAGAATGTTTGGTCGGATTTATCTGTTCTATCTTATAGTCTTGATTGTTTATGGAATGCTAATTTAATATGTGTAATCAATATTCGTCGGTTTTTTTTAATACCCAGGTAAATTCGTGTGATACTAAAATTAGTGACTAAGTATCGGCTCCCAACCACCTGAATAATACAATGCCCTCGTTTTGTGTTTGCTGTTCGACTCCACAGGTGTTTCCTCCCCCCCCCGCCACCATCTCTGATTAGCCCCAACCTTCCCCTCGATCTTCACCCCCTTGCCTACCTGCAATCCTCCCCTATCACTGTACAGTACAATAGTGAACCACCTCCCAAATACCAAAGGTTTTATAAAATTCTGGGAAAATACCCACAGTTTCCGGAGGCTAGAAGTAATGTTTTCTGTCCGTATTTATTGTTACCAAGTTTAACTTGTAGAACTTTATTTTAATATTGTTTTTTTTTATTGAATGGAAAAATAATATTATTGAATATGTACAAAAGAAAAAGTTTTTTCTAAGAAAACAAACACTAACAGCCGTACTAATAAAAAAAACTTTCCAACCGTTAAACGGTGTTTTAGTTACACATTGAATAAAGACTGAAAAAGCTCATATTTGGTCAATGTGGTACTAATAAAAAATGTCTTTAACAGGGCTTCGAAAGAGATGGCAGCGTTGCATTTCAGCAGACTGACGCATGAAATTCCCGTCTTGAAAAAGCGAGGTTATTTCAGACTTACTATGTTTTAGTTGACTGTTACCGCTTAAATTTAATAAGAATTTTCTGGAAGTGATATTTTTAATAGCATACATATTTTTCGCGTATGGGAATAAATAAAAATCCTCGAAATTAACGTTTGTATTGCGTTAACAATGAATCCAAAATGTCAATTTTTATTTTTGTTTATCTCTGGGAATTGTTATAATATTTTTTGTTGTAAAGCGAGATAAAAAAATGTGTTGATTTCATAAATAAAAGGAATGTGTTTTCAAAATTTCTTATTCTCTATAATTTTCTCGTCTTCTGGAGTACAAAACATATTTGTAATTATTTTAATACATTTTTGTAATTATAATATTGCAATTTATAAATATTAAAGTATATTTCAAATTAAACAGTTTTAAATGTTATTCTATCTTGTTTCTTAAAATGGTATTTGTTTTTACTACATCTTCAAAAATAATAAATATATAGAACTCTAGTGGACCCCGCAATTCCTCGCCATTGCTAATAAATTATTATAAGCAATAAGTAGTCGCCTGCAATATCAATACAAATTGAAAATATCTTCCGGGTAAAAATAAATGCCGCTGACGGGAATTGAACCCTCGCCTTCTGATGTCCGGTCAGACGCTCTGGACCACTGAGCCACGTCGGCTCGACTTCAAATCAACAATTACTGCTTATTATATTTTTTCCACCTGTAAACACCAACTTTATTTTTGTAGAAAGGCTTTGTTAGTGCTAAATTTCCCACTAGATGGCGTCGAGACATCTACATTTATTGGTGAAATATTTTTACTTGTCAATATATATATATAATTATTTTATTGATAAATGTTTATAAGACAAGATTTTTATGCATAGCACAAAGGATAATTCATTATTATAAGCAATAATTGGTCGCCTGCAATATCAATACAAATTGAAATTTATTTTTACTCGGGAGATATTTTCAATTTGTTTTGATATTGCAGGCGACTAAATTATTACTTATAATAATTTATTCCCTATTTCTAATGTCTTTCTCGGGCGTCTCGGGCCTTCTTCCACCATTCACTACTGTGTACCACAATGTTGCTGTTAAAAAACTACATTACATCGACTTATTAACTAGGATCTGTATCTTATTCCGGTGCAGAGATATTGCGTTAAATATTCCTCGGGCGTCCCTCACTTCTTCTACCATTCAAACCACACTCTAAACACTCCTGGCACTAACAAGAACAATTTTCAAATTTTCAACGATATCGGTTGACTACATTTTGACGTCGAGCACAAACACGCAGGCTGAGATTTAAAATATCTTCTGAAATATTCCGAAATTCAATAAGATATTCCATAACAGATAAACAACCCTCTTTGATTGTACAGACAATGTATATATCTTTTCATGCCGTATTCTAGGTCAGTCTATTCATAAGGTTTTCACATAGACGGTTATTTATCATTTGTATCAAATCTGCTGTTAAAGTATTTAACCACGAACTCAAGTTTGTTTGTGCCTTGTTTATAATATTTAATAATATTTCAATTGAAGATATACACTGATTCTCTGTGCTATGATTACTTCAAATCATAAATTGTATATTCCAATAATTACAATTAAGTCGGACAAATAATTTAATTTTTTTTTTTAAGAAGCAATTACTTTGTGGTTAGGTATTATATATACACTAGTACTGTACTTCGCCACGCGTTGCTGTTGGTCAGTTTGTCTGTGCAGATCGAGAAAAAATAGCGCGTGTTGCCTTTACGTCCAACTGATGGCGCTGTTTTTCAATAAGGCATGTTTTTACCTGCCACAGGTGACACCTATACTATATATAGGTACATAAAAACACACGCGTATTTGAATGCAACGTTGTGTTAAAATTTCAAAGCAATCGCTGAAGAACTTTCGGAGATTTATGATTTTAAAAAAACGAACGTTTTACATTTTCATTTATATAGATGTATATAAATTTAAGTACTTTTAAAAAAAGATAATACTTATAATTCTAAACGAAACATGGAACAGAACAAGACGTATAAAAATCGAATCGAACCCAGTCTCTCTGTTTCACCTGGACAATGCCTCTAACTACTCGGCCATTGAAACCTAATTATTTATTAGTGTGATCTTTCTATCTATTTCGTCAGTCATTTTATATTATGGTCGTTTCCATGTTGAAGAGACGTGGTCATCTTTTGCTTTCAAAAGTTGTTTTTAGAAACAAACCTTATTAAATATTTTCCTTAAAAATGTACACTTAATTCCTCAATATATTTTTAATCAGTTAAAAATATATATTTTTAATAAATTAAAATAATACATATATATATATTTATTTTATTTAATAAAATTATCGAAAAATGAATATTAATATATTTGTGAAAATGGTGGCTTAACTCTTTTCATTACAGTAAAATAATGCCACAAAGTGATTTTATAATTATTATTTTTTGTAACAGAAGTCAAACCTGTGGAATGTGTTTAAAAGCACTGCACACATCTCAATGTCATTATTGTATACAAATTCCGTTTACCTAACTTCTTTTAACAAGCTACTGTCTACTACCTAAATTATATTTTACTTTACAAGCGAATATGTGCAGGCGGCCAGAAAATGAACGAAAGGAAAAGGATTTTTATCCTTTGGAAGTTATCTCCATACACTAGCTATGCCCAACATTGCGCATATATATTAGTAGGTTATTTAGATCTCCATGGAAATGGGGCCGAAAAGAAATATAGGAAATTGCGTCTTATCTTTTATACTGTTAAATAATTGATATTCCGAAACACCATAACTCTTGATCGCAATACGTTTCTGTTCATTATAGACTTAGAAATTCCTAGAAATGCCTAGAATGCCTAGAAATTCGAGCTATGCAAAATTCAAGCTTTACAAGGAGAAAAATGTTTGTTGTTTATTTATTCAAAATCTCTTCAAATTATTGGTAATTCAGTTAAAAACGGGAATGCAGGCCGTTTCATGATAAACTTTTGGTAAATTCCTAAAATATTGGAAGACGTTTTCATGCACCTGCGTTTGCCTTGGTAATATATAAAGACGAAATGCGAAAATATTAGAATTTGTATGAACACGTGTTCCGACGTCGTGATAAAACTTTCGTATTTTACTAAAAGTTTATTAGGAAACCTATCAATTCATTCGTTAAGGGCCTGCAATCCCGTTTTTAACCGGATTACGAATAATTTGAAGAGATTCTTAGGACGGGTTGTTTCGGAGAACTTGGACAATTCTTCAAATTTCAAAGTTAATTTTCAAGTTCTGTGAAAGATATTTTTGAGTTCTGTCTTTATTTCAGTTCTGTCAAGCAACTAGCCTATAATGATAATTTGAATAGGACTTTCACAGAACCCGTAAATGAACGTTGAAATTTGATGAATTGTTCAAATTCTCCGAAACAACCCGTCCTTAATAATTTAGCAATATTCAATATTAGGATTTTTTATCAGTGCAAAACTCTTAGTTCGAAATTTTTTGTTGCCTCTAATGCAGAATTCTTGTCAATTTACTTTGTTAATTATTTTTTATTTATTTATGTGTGGGTGTATTGAAATTTGAAATCCTCTCCCTGCGTGGGTATAGTATAATATATTTTATTTTCATAAAGTCCTAACCTTTCTGGACCATTCGGTGTCTCGGCAGATTGTTTTTCTGCTCCACAGGTGTTTCGCTCAACCCCTTAAATTTCTCAACCCCTGATACCAGGTAGAAATACCTTTACAGGTCGCGGTGATAGAGTTTGTAGAATAGTAGTACGTATACGTAGAGGTGGTGAGAGTTATATGTGTTGGTTGCTGATGTGAATATTGCGTGGGCGGTTGACCTTTATCTTTTCTTGTGGGTGCATGGTAGAACAAGTTAATCTCAATGTTCTTGGAAAGTTGGAAAGAGCTTTTTACTGGGTATTAAACCCCACCTCTAACACAAAGTGGGGATTCCGCTTTGGCATATTAACCCCTAATGTGCCAATGTGCCAATCCACTGCGGATTCCCTAGTAGCTCACCGTTCCTGCCTCAATTTTATGGTATTGTGAATCTTAAACAATGCTCCTTAGGTATATTTTATTCGCTTGGCAAGGAAATTGTGTATAGCCTTTTTTCATCATTTTCAAATATTTTTATTTTTCTGTAAAAAAGCGCATCGCAAAATTCCATGTCAAATACCTACTTGTTTTTCCTTTTTTTTACTTTCTTTTACTTACTATTACAGGTTAATATAATTATTTAAATTTAACATTAATCATCGTGTTAGTATTTTGCTAATCTGCACTGAATTTTATTTTATTATGAGTATATACTACTATAGTATGAGTATACACTACTATATTTATCGTGTTATATTTAATACTGTAACCGAATGCTAAATTTCATTGTCGTATGAGTACTACACTTCTATATTTATCGTGTTATATTTAACACTGTAACCGAATGCTAAATTTCATTGTAGTATGAGTACTACACTACTATATTTATCTTGTTATATTTAATACTGTAACCGAATGCTAAATTTCATTGCAGTATGAGTACTACACTTCTATATTTATCGTGTTATATTTAATACTGTAACCGAATGCTAAATTTCATTGCAGTATGAGTACTACACTACTATATCCCCAACTTCTTCTACCATTTAAACATCTCTAAATACTCCTGGCACTAACAACAAACTTTCAAATTTTCACCGATGTCGGTTGACTACTTTTCAAGTTTTACGAGCACAAACATTATCAGGCTGGATTTTTATTCCAGAATATCCCGGAACATTCCACAACATTCCAGAATGTTTCGGGATATTCTGGAATGTTGTGGAATGCTCTTGAATACTCTCAAATGTTCTGGACTGTTCTAGTAATTTCTAGAGGGTTAAACTTCAACCTTCTTCATGGATGGGGGATAGAGGACTACCACACCATACAACTCCCTTGATCGTACGGGGACTCGTTTCTGAGTTTTAGCGATACGCACATTGTATACTTACTTTTATAATATATATTGATTTGGAGAGAAAGAAAACTACGTTGGATAGATAGTATATACATATTTTTTATAAATACCAATACAAACATATCTAGTATGATGGTTAAATTTACAAATACGTCGTTTGGCATAAAGAAAGAAGGTTATTACTAAAATATATCGATTAGCATTTTACCCCTGGCATTCCAAGGGTTAAAGGGCACGTGGATGAAAATATAAGGTTACGCTTTCTGCATTACATTTTTCTTTGTGGCTAAAGCATGGTCCTTTTACATGCGACCTAGGTAGCGTAGTGATTTATTTTACGTTCGATCGCTTGCAATTTTGATTCTTGCCAAAGTGCTAAAATATATGTATATATTTTTTTCATTTCTTATCCGGGGGCTACAAGGCTTTTTTATTGTGATACTACTGCTGCCAAAATTCAGTTGAAATCCTATGTAATACATTGTTATTCGAAACGAAAACGGTAGTACCTTTACGTGTATTTCTTTATTATATTTATTTGTACATTTATTCATTTGCGACATTAATTATGGAACCTTATAGAACCTTCTTGAACTTTCCCCTTACAGAACCTTCTAGAGCATTAGAGAACCTTCGTGATCTTTCTGGAACCTTCCATACTCACCGACACAGTCGGTGGGCGCATTATGATCTGATACATTCGCGGCCTTCCCATAACAAAGCACATTTCCGTCACCCACTCCCAACCATGCTCATCCGCCTCCAAAAAACTCTCTTACTTTAGATGTGACACCATGGGCTATCTACTACCTTAACCACTGGTGGGTGGCAGTTGCTGGTTGGTCATAAAATATGACCTGTTTTTTAATGAATTATTAATAAAACACACACACACACATCATAATAATAGTTGAAAAAGGATTATTCAATGATAGCAATGATAGCAGGTATCAGAGTCATTGATTCCTTATTTAATTTTTTTTAAATTGTTAGAATATTTGCCTTAGCCGAGGGCTGCGATTTTTTTTCATCGTTGTCATTTATAAATTAATAGCGTAATGTATTATATTATATCAATACACAGTCACCCATACATATTTCCTACATTATGAATTCACACAACTTTGGCTTTAGAACCCACTTGTAAGAAACATTAATATTACAATATTGCTCTCTCAATATATTTCTTGTTATTTTAATAAATGTTTTATTAACCTCAATACAGGCTAGTCCTGTAAAAGTTTAAAACTAAAATGTGAACAATAATACTATAATGAAGAAACATTAAATAAATTTTAAAAATACCACTACGATTTAGATGTTAGCGTTAACGTATACGATCATAATAATATATGTGAACATGTGGGTGTATAAAATATATTAAATTAATTATTTGTGAACGGCAAAGCGAGTTATATTTTTCACAAAACACAACAGCGATGTTGCAATAGATTGTGAGGAAACCTTTGTTTAATACTTCACCAGAAGTTTTCCTAGGAGAGTACACCGCAGAATCTCCGAGTTCAACAAACTTTACCTTTCCTCACGCCTCCCTTTTGTCTCCTTTTCATCTCCCTTCCTTCTCCCTTTATCATTGTAGCCCCAGCCCGGCGTTGGCAATAGAGAAGGGAGGGGGTTGGGTGGGTTGATAAGGAGACTCAAGAAACCTTAAAGGTCACTGTGATTTTAAACCTTCCTGTTAGTTCTGCAGAGTAATCAAATACACTTTACCAATTATTAAACATGTATCTTTTAACATTTACTTTGCTGGTCTTTTCAGATACTCATTAATGGAATAGGTTTCGCGGGCTTATACTTTGTTGTCGCTTCGTATTATTACTAAACATAACAATTATTAATCTTGACTAATATTTTCACTTTCCAGCAGCTAGCAGCAAACATTATTATTTTTAAGAAAAATTCCGACTTTGTGTCCGGGTTAAATCTTCCCCACAGGAAAAACTAAACCCTTCCACACACTTTTCCACAAATGATCATCTAGTCAATCCACATTATGCAAGTGCATTATATAAGCATAATAAATACAAAACAATACAAGAACAACACGTCAACTCACCAGAGATCAAATAGGAAAATAATTCACCGACTCCAGATATTTTCATATCAGAGGGTTCGGCTCGATAGAACTCCTAACTGGACCTATAAATCCTACTGATCCCTCAATATAAATATTTAAAAAATCTTTCGTAATCCTACATGTATTCAAAATGACTGATTTTTGCATTTTTATATATAAATTCTTTGACAGATCTAATACGCCTATTGAATAAGAGAGGATATAATGCCAGTAGCCGAAATAACAAATGGTAATATTTTTATAGTTTGAGAATGCCAAATTCTTTTAATCTCATTTCCTAAATCTGTGTATTTTCTTATTTTTTTCGACCTCAATGATATAAGTTATTTTTTAAATTTTGTCATGTATTATTATTATTTTCATTTCCTCTTTTTTTACATTAACCCCACACAGGAGGCCCTGAGGAAAATAATTTCCCTCAGGGCCTATTTCTTCTTTGGGGATGCTATGTGGAGCGTCTTTTGAAGGAGCGGAATGAGACGAAGTTCTGTGAAGGAAAAAGGTACGTGGACTGGGTAGGAATCTAGGGATCAGTTTGTCCAGGAGTAACGGGAGAGTGATCTATCCCTACCGCTACGGCGCAAGGCTATAGGTCAAGAGAGACCAGTTTGAGAGGTCAAATGGTCTCCTCAAGTCAGACTCTTCTGATCCGGTACGCCACGCAGCTGGTGGGCAGGCGCATTCTGAATAAACCTCACCCGATGAACCCGGGCACCCCTGCTAAATCACCAAACGTAGCTATCCACTTGGGGTGACATATGACAGAGGTGTTGGCTATCCAATAAATGGTTCCCGGGGCGGTGGTACCCAAACCCGCTTCCCAAATTGAAATTGCTTTTTTTCCAGAACTTAATTAAATACTTAGAATCATATAATATTTTTTGCCATCAAAAAACACCGGTAAAGACCAAAATTCAGCTTGAAATAGCTTTAGCGGTGTTTGGTTACCAGATTCGGATAGCCAGGTATGCCCCAACCTTCATCTACCCCATCTTTCTTTCCGCCCGTCTTAACAATAAATTATTAATCACGTAGAAACAGCCGTCGGAACGCATTCGTATCTACGAGTGTTCTGGTACTCGAGCCCACCGGTGGCCACAATATTCAATTATTGTCGGGCAAATCAATTGATAAGTAGCTTTCAGTTTTGATTTAAGACCCCGAATTCAGAATTGATTCGGAATTTCTACTGACACATAACATACTTCCCCTGAACACTAGTTTTTAAGCTCTAAGACTTTCTCTATTCGGATGCTGAGTTGAAAAATATAGAAATAGTAAAGTATGCTCCGAAAATTATAAAAAATACGTTTGATTCTGTTTTAATATGTTACAGGTATGAAAAAATTCATAGCGTTTCATTAAATGCTTCTTAACTCAAGAGATTTTTGGTCTCTTCTAAGTCGTGTTTTGTTAAATATTTTTTCCAAAGTCGCTTACGCTTATTAATTGTAATCGTGTATATTAGCGCGTTCCCTTTATATCAGAGAACAAACTTACCTCACCTAACCTAAAACAAGTTACATAGGTCAAAGAAACCCTACGGTGCAATGGATTCTGAAAGGTCACTGAAATTTAAAAATCAAAAGACTCAAAGGTTATTGAATTGTGTTCAAAGTTTATTTGAAATTTTAACAAAATTATTTCTGGTAAAGGTTGTGTTCTTGGAAACATTTCACTCCATGATTACCTTTTTCAATAAACGTCTGCTACGACGTTTCTAAGATACCGGTAAAAGGACTAACTATAATTCCTGAAGTTGCAGGTTGTAATTCCAACTATGGCTTCCTATACTATAGTAATAAACTCTACAACAAAATACCACTCTCTCAAAATCCCTCACTCTCATTCAAAACTCACAACAAATAAAACATATTATAACATTTAAATCTCAAATAAAAGGCTCGATGCAAAACACAGCGAGATCAAAAATAAATAATACGTATATTCACACTAAATGCAGCCTGAAACCGAAACCTCTCAACTGAACAAAAAACTATATGTAATTTAATCAATATTTTTTTCAGAAAAAAAAATTGAATTTATGTTTATATTATTCTTTCTTTCATTTTTTAAAACTAAAGGCAAACATTCCCGGATTACGAATAACCCGACAATATTTTAAAATATCCTACTATCACCACAATAAGCGGAAAATGTTGCTTGGAGGACTTACCCAGCCGAGGAATAGAACACACGACCCCTGGGTGGGACCCAAACGCGATGCGAACACTGACCGGTATATATTTATAATTACTTCATATTACTGCACTATAGGTTAGGGTAGAACTTATAAAACCGATTTACATAGCACAAAAATTAATATTAAAAACAATTCTATTTAAACCACACATTCTCCAAGAATTTTCTGGGTCATTATTAGACCGTTGATTTTCTTCATGATTTCTAAAATTGAAGTGTTGGCCTTGTTTCAGGTCAAATTATGATAAAAAGACTTATCATTCGAAAGAACATTTTTTTAAAACTACCATTATATAAGTTGCCGTCCGTTGCCATCGTGCCGTACTGCTTCGAAACCTACATAACTAAAACTAGTGTAATCTGATTAGTTGTTCCGGGCTGCAGTCTGCGGGATGTAAATTGCCTTGATAGACAATCTTCGATAGGATTAAAGAAGAAGACAAATGACACTTATTTATTACATGATCATATTATTAAACATGAGCTCCAGATTTTAGAGTGAAAATTTACCCTGATTATGAATTTCCAAAAGGGGTGATAGATTCCATCAACAAAGGGTGCAAAATAAACCTTCAATACTGGCGAAAATGGTCTCTATTTCTGTGCTCGATAAAATTTGGCGCACATTCCCACCATGCCATGCCACCTCGCGAGGGTACCTATGAAGGCTAGTTGCTAGGCAGTCGGGGACCGTATCTTCACTCCTCCCAATGTTCCCTGATATCCTAAAGTTAAATATAATTCGAAGGACCGTCAGCCTCACATCTTTGTCTCCTCCCCGCTTCTGCCATCCACGCAAGGTCGGCCGGGTCATTCACTCTCCTACCGGGAAGCGGGGCTCAGGCATCGCAGAGTGTTTCATTTCATATAAGCTAAACGCTAAAACCTCTAACATAGCAACCAAGTACTTGTAATCAACCCGCTGGGTCATAGAATAAAGAAGAAAACTAGAAGTGCCTTCAATACAAATTTGAATGGACACAAATGTGCCTCCGACTTAGCAAATTTTGGTTCTAGATCATTTAGCACGCGGTCTGCTTTCTTACACTTTCCTGAAATCGTATATCGCCGTCCCAGTTGTATTTAGTAATCACGTTAAAACATTAAACAGGCCTAAATTGGGCTTATATTTTGATCAAAAAACACGCCCACAAGACGCTTGTGTTATTCTTTATACTATTTTTAGGGTGTATTTAACCCTAATACATACGATGAAAATTTGTAATCTGCATGAATATAACATACGTTAGTACATTTTTTTACAAAATTGTTTAATTTTGGCAATTTTTGATTTCAGAAAAATGTAGCTGAGTTAGGCTTTTCTAGTGAAATTCACCACTTGCCTTGAGTCAAGTCAAAATTTACTTGAAATATTATTATACATCGGTAGGTACATTGTCTTTCGACAAACACCTCTATGTTAAAACCAATTCCGTCCTGAAAATCTCGTGTGTGGTGCCTGTAAAATAACAAAATAAAAGTGATGTTAGGTCGTGTAGTAAAATAACGATACTGATTTTAATTCATCATTAGTTGCTCTATTTTAAAAACAGCTTTTTTTGGGATATCGATATTCCTACTCTTCGAAATAACTTCTCGAGAGTAAGAAACTAAATATTTTTTACGCCACATAAAATACCGAAATATGTATTATTTTTATGAATATCTTTCATGATTTAAAATAAAGTTCAAACAAAAACTATGCTACATACTTTATAAAATAGTCTCAATTTTTTAGAACCGAAACTTAGCACATCAACTTCAGAAATAACTTGAAACATCGCGTCACGTTGAGCAAAGTAATGCATCTGAGCTTTCATTAAATAAATGTATATACGTTAGGAATCTGATAATAGTCAACGCTATCATCAATAATACCAATAAGGCTACTTCGTCACACTGTCTATCTGGTAATTTCATATTACGTCATTGTTCAAGAATTCAATAGTGCATTTTTAGCGTTTTGTATGAAATTTAATACTGTGCGTCGCATGCCTATGTGATTGGATGGTGGCTTTGACAGAGTTTCGGAAATTCGCACTAGTTTTAATTGATTGATCATTTAGCTTTGTTCTTTTTAGGTTTAATAAGGGTACTGGGAACTTAGAATAAACTTTCACCAACTACAAAAGCCGTTAATAAGACTGAAAAATACAAATATAATATTAATATAAATTCTCTCATAAAAACATTAAGTAACGAAAAAGAATGGCAAGAAATATATCAATGTAACGATGTAGAAGAATGCTGCAAAATATTTGATAAAAAACTGAGTTTACACATAAATGCCTGTAAAAATATTACGTCTGAAAAACATAATCAAAACTTAAACCAATCAAACCGTGGATAACCCACGGATTAATCATTTCAATTAGACACAAAGAAACACTCTATAGACAATATACAAAACAACCGGAAAATATAACATTACAAAAACATTTCAAAGCTTATAAAAAAAAACTTGCATTTTTAATAAAAAACACAAAGGATGACTACTATAAACAAAAACTAGAATTATCTGAAAATGATAGTAAAAGGACCTGGTTTAACACAAATGAAATTATCGACAAAAAACCTTTCAAAAATAAAACAATCAACAACATAAACCACAATGAATCTAAAATTTACTTTAAATATAAACCATTAGAAGCCGCAAATATATTTAACCATTTTTTTTGCTAATGTAGGGAAAAACCTCGTTAGCAAAATACAACAAGGTCTTAGCAACAATGACCCAAACACTACACTAAATAAAGAGCAAATATTTGAACTTTTTCAACCACTAACACCAGAAGAAATTGAACAAATCATTACAGGTATGAAAGGAGGTTCTGCCCTGGTTTTGACGGGATCACAGTACAAACATTGAAATGTGTAAAATCTCGAGTATCAAAACCATCAACTCATATAATCAATACAAGTTTTCATAGTGGAGTATTTCCATCTATGTACAAACAATTATACCAATATTTAAAACCGGCAATTCGGAAGAACCAACCAATTCCCTTCCTATTTCTTTACTATCAAATATTGCAAAAATAGTTGAAAAAATTGCTAAAAAGAGAATAAGTCAGTTTATTAAGATCAATACAGTGATTCACGAAAACCAGTTTGAATTTATGAAAAACAAAAGCACAAAATAAGCCATTGCTAAATTATCTCATTTTATACAAAACGCTCTAGATAAGTCATAAAAATGTGTTGGTATATTTGTTGATCTTCAAAAAGCTTTCGACAGCATATCACATGTCAAATTAATATAAAAATTAAAAGTTGTGGGATTTAATGATAGAGCACTAAATTGGCTAAAAATTTACCTTCACAAAAGAATAAAAGTTGTAAAAATAAATCACACATCAAGTCTTCCACTCACAAGTGATTTTGAGATACCACAAGGTACTGTATTGGGTCCATTACTTTTTATCATGTATGTAATGTCGATATTTTTAAACAAAACCTCAGTGGAAACGTTATTTTTTATGTGGACGACACGATAATCATAGTTAAAGGTAATGACTGGAAAATTGTAAAGGAAAATGCAAACAATGACATCCAAATCCTAAAAAACTGGTTCGATACAAACCTACTTACAATCAATGCCAAAAAACTGTTTATATTCCTTTCTCAATAAATAAATTCAGAACTCACCCTAACATTGACATAATTATACATAACAACAAATGTAACAAAATTTTCTGTAATAACTCATGTACCATATTAAACCATACAACTGAAATAAAGTACCTCGGTGTAATTGTAGATCAACATATGAAATGGAACAGACACATATGTGAACTTGTTAAGCGCATAAGGAAATGTATCTATATATTGAAGAAACATTCTCAAGTTAAATAATATAAAAAAGTCTATTATTTTTATTTATCATTTCTTTACATTGTATCTTTTTTTTAAGTTAGAATTTTTAACCTCACTAGGACAAGCCTGTGTTGAGGTTAATAATTTTACAAAATAATAAAAAATAGCACAAAGATTATATATTAAGATAAAAATATTGTTACATTGACGTTTCTACGAATTGGATACCTACATGGTACCTATCAGCCTATTTATTACAGTATAATGTTGTAAACACGTAGGGTGACCATGATATACATTGATATTTAATTGCAAGAAAAACGTAACAAACTATTATTTTTAAAAACAGAGAAGAAAGAAAAGGAAAATAAATAATTTACATTATAAAAAGAAAAGGATGAAAAAATTAACGTATTCAAAATATTAAGCCTCAATTTAAAAGGACAAAGATGAAAGAATATGTTGGAAATCCTCGGATGGCAGAAATAATTTTTCATTTTTTTTAAATGTACACAAGGAATTTGACGATTTAATGTGATCTGGAAGGCTATTAAATAGAAGTGGAGCCTGGTACAAATAATGTCTCTGCCCAAATGAGGATGTAGGGTGAATTAAGACCACAGCCAATTCTTGTAGTACGAATTTGTTGCGTTCGTTTCGCAGAACTAATATTGTTAAAAAATCTGCATAGCGTTTGTATGATAAATAGTTGTTTTAAATTCATGATATTACATTCCTTATAAAGTAACTGTGTAGGATATGCAATTTTTTTCTTGAACATAACTTTGAGAATCAGTTTTTGGGCAATATTAAGTGGTTCTATTACAGTCTTCAGGCAGGAACCCCAGCACACTATATTATACGAAAGAAGACACTGAATTATAGCAAAATACACTGTTTTAAATTTTTCCTTGTCTAGTACATGTCTGAGATCTTTTAAAATATAGATAAGTCTCCTAATTTTATTTACTAACATTTCGACATGATCATTCCACGTCAAAAATTTATCAATTTTTACCCCCAGGTATTTGAGGCTGTCTACACTTTCCAAAGGGTTGCAGTTACACGTTTGCACACAATTGTGAATAATCAAATTATGAGAGGTAGATGGCTGACTTTTATAAGAAATGCTAAAAGTGATGTATTTGGTTTTATGCACTAGTCCAATCATTAATTCAGTATGGAATCATTGGATGGGTAGGTGCATATGAAAAAATGTAAGCCCTGTAAAGGTGGTACAAAAACTAATTATTAAAGTAATTTTGAAAATACAACCAACATTTCTTTCAGCAACATTGTTCAATATTTTTAAAGTACCAAAAATTGAAGACCTTTATAAAAAAGATTCAATATTACAAATTTTCCAAAAAAATGTAATACAAAAATTTAAACTTAACTCATTAAGTCATCATTAAGTCATAAGCATAACACCCAAATTCCTCTATTTTCAACACAACAAATTCACTATAATTATTTTTACAAAGGCATAAAAAATTTCAATAGTCTTTCCGAAGAAATAAAAAAAAATAACAGATGTAGTATCATTTAAAAAAAAGATCAAAATATATTTTTAAAAAATAACAACCATAACATCACCAATCACTTCATTCCATGCCATATTATAAATTTTTTACGTTACAACATCCTAGTATTTAAGATTATATTTACGGTACACTATTTTATAGTATCATCGTACACTAAAATGTAGTAAAATTATGAAAAAACTCCTACACCAAGCTCAAGAGCTAGCTCTCTTAATTGGCGTAGAATCCTTGTAAATGTATTTCACTATTTTGTTTTTGCCAAATATTATGTTTATTACCGTAACAATGTTAGTATTTAAACAATAAAAAAAGGTATGATTTTAAATCAGTTCTTCATGGAATGATCGGAACAGATACTTCCCAATCTACCTCCGCCATCTGCTTACGTTTTCCTCTCCCTTCACCCTCACAACATACCCCAATTGGGGATGAAAAGTCGTCGATGATTCTTGCAATCAACCTACGCATGTTTAGATAAGAGATCTAATTTGGAATAATATGTAACCCGTTTAAGGTAGAAAAAGAGAACATCAATAATTGTGTTTGGGAGGCGGGTTTGGGTAATGCCGCCCAGGGATCCGTTTGTTGGATAACCAACACCTCTGCCATAGGTCACCCCAAGCGGTTTGCCACGTTTGCTGATTTAGCAGGGATGCCCTGGTTCATCGGGTGAGGTGGGCTGCCAACTAGCTGCGAGGCGTGCCCGATCGGGAGGTTTGGGGAGACCCTTTGACCACTCCAACTGGTCTCTCGACCCATCGCCTTGCGCTGCAGTGGGAGGGATATATTCATATGTGTCACTCCTGGACACGCTGATCCCTAGATTCCTACCTAATCCTCATACGTTTTACCTTACCAGAACTTCCTATTCTTCCTTTCCTTAAAAAAGACCCTCCACACAGCATCCCAAAAGACGACATATGCCGTGAGGGAAATTATTTTCCTCAGGGCCTCCCGTGTGGGGTTAATATAAAAAACGAACGTCATTTGTATATTTTTATTAGATAAGTAGTCTTATTACATATTATATCGTTTATTATTTATCGTTTTTGGATTTTACATTCCGACTGACGACATTCTGAAGGTTACCGTTCGAGAAACTATTGGTTCAAACCATTTCCGTTAGTTAATAACTTTAGAGGCTTTTTAAATACATCTATTTGAATTTTAATTTTGTTTTCGTGAATGAATACAGGCAAATCTCAGATGTGGAAATCAACACACCTCCCGACGTCCGATCGAGATGAAACTCGGCAGATAGACTCGTTGTCGATCGTCTGTCAAACCAAAAAAAAGTTAAAAAGTTATTTCATTTGATTTGTTCCTTGTGTGGACCTAATTTTAGTTTTAAAATCGATATGTTGCTCGTGTGGACCTACTTGCAATCTATATGCTGCTGGGTAGACCCAATTTTACAATGTTAGTAAAAGTATGAAAGTTTGTAAAGATTTTATACTAGTCTTATCTATATGTACGAGACAATTAACCGTCCGTACAATTACTGTATACGCATAGGAGGCTGGGTACACTTGTCAACGTTTCAGTCTCGGCGAGTGTGGTGAAAGTTTGGAGTGAAGTTTGAAGCCAAGTTCAGAAAGGAATTTATTTCCAAATCTGAGCTGAAGAAAAGAATTTATTACTGGCAAAACTGAATTTAGTACTAAGTAAAACACTTGAAAATATTTCTTGGAGACTTGGTGATGGTTCTTCAGTAGAGAGGATTCCCTTTCAGAGGTAGTTGTTGAACTGACTTTTCATAGAATTCGGTTCTCTATTTATAGAACAAATTCAAATCGGGCCCTCCCGGAGGAGGTTCCCCTCTTTAGTGAGGAGTAAATTGGTTAGGTATTTTTTCCTCTCGGCAGTTGGCTTGCTGAGAGGAATGTAATATTGTGGTGTAATACCTTTAACCAAATCAGTTAAATTTACCTAAAACATCACCTCAAGTCTCGTTTAATTATTTTATAATAAAATATACAAATTTTCATATTGGATTTGAAGTTAGACATCTTTGGTTTGAACATTTCCCAAAGAGCAATAAATATATTTAGGTGTGATTTTTCATGTTATTATGTTAGCATATAATCATTTCTTGATGTTAATATTTGTTTCGTGGTTATATTTACGACCATTTTCCCGTAAATGGAGTCTGATGTTATCACAAATAGTCACTTTTGAATTTGTAATCATTTTTTTATTAAAATATCAATGGGCTATGCTGTGCTGTGATTGGTTGGAGGCGTCGGCCATCTTGGAATTCCCTCTGATGAGTAGTGGAGGGGGATGAACGTAAATACTGAGTCGGTTCCTTAGCGGTGGTCATTTCGTTGACTGGTGGCTCCGAGTGAGGTGGTGGATGTTTATTTTCAGATATGTTTCAGGATCTGTTGCTACATCAGCATGTAATTCTCTTGATTAATCACATATAGCATATCATTTGATAGAGTAATTGTAATGTAAAGATTTTTAATTGTGTCGGCGACACGGTATCAAGCGGTTTCGGGGTTTGAGTGTTTTTACAGTTTTTACGTAAATATGAATTTCATTGAAAATGCTGGGTAGTCTGGACACGTATGATACAAGATATTATCGTTATAAAGTTTATTATTATATGAGTTCCTGTCCGTGACGACTTATTCCTGGATTGATAATTAATATTACATTGTTTTTTTTTTAAATTATAAATCAAAATATTTGCGGAAATAACGAGAGTTTTGCTAAAAACACAAACGGTTTTCGGCTCTCCTCAACATTTCGTGTCCTTGAGTTGTATCCTGAAGTTTCTCGGGTACAGAATGGTAATGTGACCACCCAGTTTCGATTGTTGAAATTTTAGAACACTTTTTTTTTTTTTTTTAATAATTTTATTTTAGTGATTTGTACATTAAAGTTTACAAATGACTAATTAATTTTTACATATTAATACTTTATGTTTTTTCTTGTTTTATGTGGTTTCTACACAACATCTTGAATTTTTCAATTGGGGCAGTCTTTAAGTTTTCCGGCAGCGCGTTATAGTATTTCATCCCTTTATAGAATATACTGTTCTGTGTATTCGCCTTGTCCTTTTTTGGTAGCCTGATTTCATTGCACGTCCTAGTTGTATGTTTGTGTATGTCCTTGTTGTATACAATTTTATTTGAAAAATATTTGGGAAGCACGTTGTTTACTATTTTGTATACAAATATCATCGTGTTCAAGGTCAACATCTGTTTCACCGTTAGCCAATTTAGTTCGTTTAACATTTTATTTACTTTTGAATATCTATTTCGTATTTCGTATTGTTCTCATTGCCCTATTTTGGAGAATTTGAAATTTATTTTGTTCTCGGTCGTTACCCAGAAAAAGGATAGTTGAGCAGTAATTAAAATGTGGAGCAATAATGGAGTTATAAATGGTGATTGCAGTTTTTTCGGACAGTTTTTGGCGAATTCTTCCCAAAAAAGATATCTTTTTTCCAATTTTCTTTTTTCGTTTTTCCAACTTGAAAAAATATGAATTTTAAACATATTTTTTATTATTATATCTCGTCTGTTCTTTTTGTGAAAAAGTTATTTAGCGTTTTTTTATACATTTTTTTGAAAAATGCTACTAATATATACGAGTATATTATACATTTATATTTTTCTATAAGATGAAACGTATACTTGTGTGTAGAAACATAAATAATTATGAATATATTATCTTAATAATTATTTCTTCAAACATGCATTTTCGACTGAACAAGTAATTATGTCATTAATAAATAAAATTACTGTACTAACTCGCGTTTTTATTTCGATTTCACATATTTATTTATTTTTTAATGCAAATAAAATATAATAAAAACACATAAATTTGTTTTTGACCACGATAGTTTTATTTTCACTCTACCGGTTTCGGAAGATCCCTTCCTTCGTCAGGAGAATATTTAAAACTGTTTTAAATATTCTCCTGACGAAGGAAGGGATCTTCCGAAACCGGTAGAGTGAAAATAAAACTATCGTGGTCAAAAACAAATTTATGTGTTTTTATTATAAATTATGATGAGCCACAAAGTGAATGCTTTTTACAATTACGCAAATAAAATATGTTGTATTTTTATCATCGATGTAGGTACGTATTATACTACGTTTTGTAGTATAAATATGTTGTATTGTAAAGGTCCCGTTGATTATAAAAGAATGGTAACTGACACCCTTCAATATTATAAGAAGCGAGTTACAGCGTACGTTCCATTCAAATGCTCTACGACGTATATGCCAGCTCTGCCTGGGAATACTATAATGTCACAACAACACGCTGCGGGCTTTATCTAAAACTAATGGCGGGATCACACGAGGACCATAAAGAAGATAATACAATGTTGTCCTGTCCCTGCTCCATAAATGACAATGGGACATTACAACAATTCTACCGTAGTACAAACGCGGAACTCTGCCAAAATGGATAGACGATGATGCGCTTTACGAGCGAGTTTGCGAAAAATATGAGGTATTTTATACCAAGATTTACTGTAGTGTTCCATTTACGCAACATTATTGCGCGGAGCGACTGGCTATTGTCCTACTTGATGATGGGTTCAAAACACTATTCTGCGATGGTCCGTCTATCTCTGGGACAATGTCCTGTCCTCCAAACTACTGTTCGCACTAGAACAATGGAACCGGACGTGTTACGAGACGAGACAGTATTGTACCTTCCTCGTGTAATCCCTTTAACTCTAACTGAATAGTGATACCGTGTGGCGTAGTTTTTGTCGAATGAGTACGTACAAAACAGTTATTAGAATATATACAAGATATTTTGCTACATTTATTATTCAATATCTTGCGCATATTCTGGTACCATAATATTATGAAAAATGATTTCTCTCGGCGCTGGGGCGTGACGTAGCGAGTATTTTTAGAAAATTCGCTCGTCCAAAATAAGCTGAATCCCGAAAATTATCGATTTTATTTTTTTGCTAGCTGTGTATTTTTACGTGCGAAATACTGGACGTCTTTTGTTCTTCTTACACCATCACTTCGTTATATATATGTTTAATTGAATAAGAACCCCTTTTAAGTTAATGTCTACCTCTGTTTAAAAAATCTAATTTAGAACCATTGACATAAATACAAAGACGCGTTGTGTTCATACTAATCATACAAAAAATATGTTACGTTCCTATTTTTAGATTTAAATCGAATAACGAAACGCATTAGAAAAGAATAGCCACAACGAATTTGTGTGAATGAGCGAAATGCTCTCCCGTTAGTGGGCCCGCTTTTACCTCATTCTTGTCTAGCAAACGAACGAGCAGAGTAGTAGAGTACAACGTACTGTCACTAGGTTGTCCATCATACTCGAAAGCAATTCGATCTTCACTGGAGGATAGCTGGATAAAATAACCACAAATTATATTAAATGTATTTGAAGCCTTATAGCTTTACTATAAAGCAGAAAATCCGTCTGATAAAGCAACAAAATTTCTTGAACGTTGCCTTTTCTGTCTGAAGTTCCTAGGCAATCCCCACTATTTTCAACTTTTAAAGACGAGCTCAATAATGAGCTTTTGGTCTTTACAACAACCGTTTAATTAGTAGGAAAATCTGAAAAATTGAGGTAATTATGTTTTCTTACATTATTTTCAATAACACTTATGAGATGAGTCGCACATAAATATATCAAGTAACTTAAAAAAATCTAGTGGGGACTAAAAATCCACTTTGTTTTATTTAAATATTCAAATACATCTTTTTTTGGTTTTCAAAATTATGTCTCCGTGTATACATTTTTATTTGGGGGGCGGGTTTGGGTACCGCGACCCCGGGAACCATTTATTGAATAACCAACACCTCTGCCATAGGTCACTCCAAGTGGTTCGCTACGTTTGGCCATTGAGTAGGGGTGCCCGGTTCATTGGGTGAGGATGCGCCTGCCCACCAGCTGCTTGGCGTGCCAGATTAAGAGAGCCTGGTTTGGGTAGACCATTTGACCTCTCCATCTCGTCTCTCAACCCATCGCCGAGAGTGAGTGCGATACATTCATTCGTTCGTCACTCCTGGACACACTAATCCCTAGATTCCTACCCACCCCTATTTTTTTTTCCTTTCCTTTCCTAAAAAAACACCCTCCACACAGCATCCCCAAGATGGCATATGCCCTGAGCGCCTCCTGTGTGGGGATAGTGGAAAAAAAAAATATATAATGTCTACTGGTTTCGTTAATACGTCTTATCAGCTTCTTTGGGATATTATATTATTGTTATCAAAATTCTACCTTAAGGCAAGACAATACCCTAAAATAAAATTATAATCTTAACGACATATGCGACGCGTGCCCCTGGTGAATTTGACATACTTGCGGTTGAATATGTCCTATCAAATCTCTAAAATAAAGAATCTTAACGACATAGGTGATGAAGTCGTGTAAAAACAATATTCGTTGCGCGGCCCGACGTAATGAACGGACCTACTGTCGACTTTGCCCTAGCAGACCTAGAAAATCGATTTTCGTGGGGTTTATTTAATTATTTCTGATGAACGTATTACTAAAATATCTAATGTTTCTGAAGGGATTCCTCGGGAAGTTACTAATTCTTCTTCTAGAAAAATACCTATAATCTGGTGTTTACAAAGTGGAAGATATCGTATCAGTATCGCGCTGGTGTAAGACCACTATTCAGAATTGAAATTGCTTGAAATGGCTTTGGCCGTGTTAAGTGACCAGTTTTGAATAGCCAGGTACTTCCCCACCTTCCTCTCCCCCATACCCTTCCCCTCCTCACTACCTTCAGCCTTACCATATACCCCAATTGAGGATGCCATAGTCTCACTGGACCCAGACGAATGGGAGAAGTTTATGGTTTCACACATAAAAAAATCTCGTAATAAAACTGTAGATAGGTTTAATAAACAAACACACCGGGACAATCTTCTTTATTCAACCTAAATATTAAATAGGCATAAAATCCTCTTCAAGCAACACGCTAAACTCTTCGATACCCAATATATAATATTATACAATAATTTTTTATCCAATCTAATCTTACCACACCAAGTGTATCCGGAACGTGATTCGCCTGTGACGCAGGAGCCTTATTAATAGATTCTCGCCTCTCGATTCTCGTAAGAACTGTGACCTGATCAGTGGTCACATTCCCCTCCCTTGGTACTGCAGCCTCCCCCAATGAATGGGGGCTGTAATAATTGTTGTGTAAGTTTTATAATTATTTTTGATTCCCTCTTTAATTACAAAATATTTATTCGAAGCTTTATGAAAGGGTGAAAAATTAATGCTTTCCATAAATAAGAAACGTACAAAAACGTTGTTTACTTGCGTAATATTTGTTTCCATTGATTTATGGGTACCTATTTAAACCAGGGTTTAGTCGAACATAGTGCTTATACAGAGGCATTGCTTGCATGCAGCATTTTTTAAACTTATTATTTGACTTCAGAAAAAAAATTTCATGGGATGAAGTTTGTCAAGGTCTTGACGGCAAATGCATCTGCCCGTCTACTGCGTTGTGGACCCGATCAGGAGATGGTCGAGGGAGACTTTTGACCAATACAACCAGATTCTGGGTGAATCTACCCCGCAGTGGGAAGTGTAGATTCATCCGTCCGTCACTTCAGGATACACTGACCCTCAGCTTACTTCCTACCACTCGTACCTTTTTCTTCCCAGAATTTCTTCTCCTTCATTTTCTTTTAAAAAAAACCACACAGCATCCCCAAGGTGTCATAGGCCCTGAGGGAAAATATTAAGCCTCCTGTGTGGAGTTAATGAACGGATAAATAAAAAATATATAAACTAACCTAATTTTATTGTTTTCTTCATCTGCTCTAGAGATACCAATACAGACGTGGTTATAATCTTAATCAATTCAGAACCTCGCTTTTAGAGCGAAATAAATCATATATATATATATTTTTTTTTTTAATTTTCTTTATTCATAAAAAATATATTTGGATACAGGTTTTTTACATGCTTTTCGACTATCACACTAGACACATGTCCTTATTATGGTAGTAGAAATTTATGTATAATTATATAAATGTAATACATGATTCATTCAGTTGTAAAATAGGTATAGATTAAATAGGTTTAACTGACAATAAGAAAGCGATGAAAATAAAGATAAATTAAATAATTGTTTTAAAAAGAAATTTTAAACATGAATTGAAATGAAAAAAAAGAATAATAAAAATAATAATAATAATATAAATTGTAAGTTGATTAAAATCTATTTCGGTGCTCTTTTAGAAAATTAAAAAAGTATCGTCATTGATGATTTTCTAACAATAAAAATAATGATTGCATAATAAAAGACATTTTATCACAGTGAAATATCGTTATTTAAACAATCACATCGTAAGTATCTTCCCTTTGTTTAATCCGCCATCCTTAAACACGGATTTTAGATCCGTTCCATGAAGTCATGAATTTATTACATTAAGTCAGACGATATTAAGGGTAGTGATGTGCTCTTTGGGTTAGGGTCATAATCCACCGACAACTAACTTCCCGACAAACCCTAAATTCAAACAGACTATCTTCCACAACCACAATATCTATGATAAATATAAGTAGTGAACTCTGAAAACCAAAGATATTCAATAATCTGTTTTATACATAGTCTAAAAATATAGTCCGTACCATTGACATAAATACAAAGACGCTTTATCTCAATACTAATCGATCAAAAAATATAGCACATTCCTGTTTCTAGATTGAAATTGAATAACGAAACGCATAAAAAAAGAATAGCCACAGCGAAAATGTGTGAATGAATGAAATAGCTACAAATAACATCATTCATAGCTAAATCGAACGGAACGCTTCAGAAAGAGATTGCCATTCGGAGAATATGTGTGCGGATGAAAAGCTACATTTTTATAAACGCCCCTCGTTTCTGTAGGCGTTCCTCGTGACACCAGTTCCCAGTTTAAGCGGCCCACTGATGGACGAGCACAGACGAGCGACGAGAATTTTTGTATAGAAGTCTACCGGATAAATCGCGTGATGTCGTTCTCAGACTGCTCGCCGTGTATATTATCGCCCGTCAGTGGGCCGCTTTTCCTCTACTTCCCTACGAACAAACGAGCGAACAAAGTAACAGAATACGACGCACTGTCGCTAGGTTGTCCATCATACTCATATGGGTCTTTGCGTTCGCTGTCTCACTTATTTTATTCGGAAAGCATTGTGAATAATTGTATTTAATGTGATTTTTTAGTACATACAGATGGAAAAAAACTCCCTTTGATCAGATTTGGTTTTTGCACGAGTATGATTTATGCACATCTCAAAAGCCCTGGAAGGCTTTTTTTCACAAATCCTATCCTCTCTTTTAATTCATCTATGGTACGTACGTCTATCACACTTAGACTGATTAACATTTAATTATATTTTGATAAGTCACAATTTTTATGTAATGTAATAATAGTTTAGAAATCGAAGACTGAAGTCTGTTCTAATAAAAATAGTAATTAAAATTCCCAATACATCTATTTTTACTTTGGCTATTTATCGTAATTTGAAAATAGATATTGTTTGTAATTTAAGACTCCCAGCAGTTATTAGTTTATAAATAAGTTGAGTTCAGGAAAATATTATCTATTGGTCCGGCAGCTGCAACAGGTTGGTACAGTCGACTTCAGTGAAACATGAACGCCAACAAACATAATTTAGGGTGAGATTTACACGTATTTTAACGCTAAAATATTTGTACTTGCACATGTTCCTTGCTTATCACATGACATGACCCGACTAAAGAAATTCATAATGATGATGAATGACAGTTCAATTTAAAATTTAAGGCCCAAATGGCTACATTTCTGGATCACACCATACGCCCACATCGCATTTCTTCTGTTCTTATTTATGATGTTAGTATTTGATTCACTTGATCGTGCCATACCTTTCGCTGATGTCTCCGACTTCTACCATTCATTTCGCGTCATACATTATTTCCGTTAGAGTTACTCGATCCCCAGACACATTTTATATTCCTAAGAGTAATACTATATCACATTTAATGGATTATGCTCAGACACGAACCTTACTAAATTCACAACATTCTTAAAAAAATAACATTTAATCGAATAAATCAGAAAACTTATTATTTTATTTTATTATTTAAGACAATATTAGCGATTCTCAAACGTAAATTAAAAACAGAAAAATCAAAAAAAATATACGGTCACATCTAGTCCTACATGTAACCATATCTTTTTTTGATTTTTCTGTTTCAAATTTTCGTTTAAGGACGGGTTGTTTCGGAGAATTTGAAATATTTTTTCAAAGATTTTTTTCAAGTTCTGTTATTATTTCAGTTCGGTCAAGCAACTAGCCCACAATGATATAATAAAAGAAAATGAATAGGACTTTCACAGAACCCGAAAATTAACTTTGAAATTTGATGAATTGTTCGAATTCTCCGAAACAACCCGTCCTAAGAATCGCTAATATTGTTTTCAATAATTAAATATTAGAATTTTAGTTATTCCAAATATGAATATTATTTTATGGATTTATTTCATCACACTTCCTTTTTTTATTATTTGTTTTTGGGGTGTTATGCCGTGTTGCGCTAACTCCTTCTTTAGCCAACGTTTCGGACAGCATTGCAGTGTCCATCATCAGGGCAGATGTGTTATTTGAGGTTGCGGTGAAATGTGAGCTTATGTATGAGGTTGTGATACCGTGTTGCCAGCTCCAACCCTCTGAGCTAACATTAACGTATCATTTTTTATTTAAAATGGTTTTCCTTTTTTTTGTTCTGCTTCCAGTTAAAAAAATATTTCAATAAGTTTGAATAGCAGCCGTTTTATTTCAACAACACCTTTCTCTCATTGTCATTATTGATACCTACTCCATGTTTAAATGTAATCCTGGAAAATATATTTAAAAAAAAAAAAAATATATATATATATATATACATATATATTTATTATTGTATTTTTAAGTAGTTGCACTTTATTAGAACTGCAAATACAATATTGTCGTGTATTTTTAATTTGGTCATAAATTTTATTTTATGTCGTTATGTTATTGGTTAATGATATTAACAATTTCTAACCCTGTAAAATAATAATGGAAACAATGGAACAATTTGCAAACGACGATTATTTCTCCACCCGACTGTTTCGACTGTTCCCAATAAAACAACTATTAGTGTATTCGTTTTTAAATATATTTTTGAAACATTCTTTTCAGAGGAGTTTTATTAGCAAGGTAGCTCGCTTCAATTTTCTTTTAATCTGACAAGAGTAAATTTCATAGTCACCTATGGGATGGAGCCTCAAAACACCTGATAAAACTACTTGATTATGTGCAAAGCAGGGCGGTTCGTCTGCACAGACGAAATTTAGGCATGTTGCGTATATTCTACGGGTATTTCAAATCTTCTAAAAAAACGTGTTCAGTCAAACCTGAC